>JAJJWW010018419.1:0-600000 GCA_023531295.1 Papaver armeniacum
GTATCAAGTATGCATAATAACACGAAGTTGTGGAGAAATGACAAAAACAGAAATCATGACAAAAAAGGGGAATAAAGAGAGATGTGAGAAACTGAATCGATTACAATTAATTCACGCGTAGCCTTGTATAATCCCATGAAGTAGGGGAGAAATAATGACAGAAACAGAAACCATGCCAAAAAAGGGGAATAAAGAGAGATGTGAGAAACTGAACCGATTACAATTAATTCGCGTGTAGCCTTGTGTTTGGTCAAATTTTTTTATAGGTTTCATTTTTCTTCCTTAAGGAAGAAAAAAATTAAAATCACAGCAACTTATTTTTTGGAAAAATATGGCCTTTAAAAATTGTGTTAATTTAGAAAAAAAAATAATAATTTGAAAACTAAAATCAAATTAAAACAAAACAAAGAAAAATTAACCAAAGGTGAATAAATAATATACCTATCTTAGGACACCCTTTCTCACCCTACTACCACTACTTCTTCCACCGCCACATTATCGTCACCACTCCACCTGTCTCACCAATACCCACTACCATTATCCCCACCGCCGATCCACCACCCACCATCAAAACCACCATTAGTGCTTAATTTACCTATCTTAGGACCCGTTTTCTCACCAGACTACCACTACTTCTTCCACCACCACATTATCGTCACCACTCCACCAGTCTCACCAATACCCACAACCATTATCCCCGCCATCACTGTCAGAACATAGCTCGGTTGAACTCACCAAGCGTTGGTATGTCAAGTTTGGTTGTCATATTTTAGTGAACCAAAACTCATTTAAAGAGTCGCTTGATTATGTACTAGAGTCAACTTCGTATAGGTTAGCTTGAAAGTATTAGGGTATGAGACATTACAAGTATTACGAAGACTTGAAGAAGTGAAGAAGTAAGGAGCTACAACGACAACATCATCCTTCCACTTGAGGTTAGTGATATTTGACTTGAACTGTTTCATTCCCTAACGTATCTTTCAAGTCGTGCATATTGAAAATATAACTGCGAAGCATGAATGATTACACTCTAGTTAGACGTAGTATTAAGGAATACAATACGAAGTAGAACGCTTATCTTTTGAACTTCGTATATAAGATATCGACATAATCATTTGAATGCTATTGTGATTATGTATGGGTATGAGGTGAAGATTTCATCCTAGGAAACAATGTTTTACACTCGTTTAAAGGAAGTAAATTCATGAACTTGTTTTGTGAATAGAAATGGAAATCGCTAGGCTTATTGGTATTGTTATTCATTGCATATCTTTTGAACTACCAATATGTGTGATTAGTATAACCGCTCATGACTTGTTTATGTTCTTGGTAAAACTATTCACAAGGCCTGACTTTTGTATTGGTATGAATTTTATTAGTGAAACCGATCTTAAGTAATCACCTGAGATGGTATGATCGATTTAGTGTTATTGGTATGACCAACTGTAGGCAAAGGGGAACCGATCCTAGTAAGAGGTGCAACCGATCACAAGAGGGGAATGGATCCTTGTAAGAGGTGCAACACGTTTCTAGATATTGGGAACCGATCCTATGAACATGTGCACCACGTTTTTAGACATTGGAAACCTATCCTATGGACATGTGCAACAAATACAAGTTAGATACCATATATATGTGGGAACCGATCCTAGTACCTAGTCAACCAAATTTTCGGAAAGCTAGTGTGACTAAATCCAGTACTCACATGGAGGTAGAACCGAAACTTGTTTTGGTAGAACCGTGAAACCTATGAGTGGTGATTGAGTGTTCTTAATCAATCACATAGTTCTTGGAAGTCAGATGAACCAATTCAAAACTTTCTTGGAAGTGTGGCAAATCGATTCCAAGATAGTAAATATGAAATATGATTTACTAAGTTAAGATGTCGACATACTTTGAACATGTGACGTAACGCTTATCTTTTATTATTCAAAGATATTCCTTAATAGCTAAAGGAAAAATCCCGAATTGAAAAATAAGTTGAGAATCTTTTAATTAAGGTTTTTAATTTTATTTTGGAAAATGAAAATTAGTAATGTGCATTTACTAGTTGGAGATTTTCTAAGAGATTTTCGGTCAATGTTTGGACAAAGCATTTCCAGGAATTATGGAAACCGAATTTGGAATATATTGCATATCTTGAGAATATTTTCGGTTTTGGAAATTCCTTGGTGACCAAACTTCCTTGGTATATAAATATCAAAGTTTGCATTTCGAGCAAACTAATCCTCGTGAGCCGACAAAACTACCTAGTTGTGTTGTTCTTGGTGGAGCCGCCTATTCGGAGAGGAAAGTAACCTAATTAGGCGAAATCTCTTACGGCCGCTCGGTTTAAAGACTTCTTTGGGATTGAGAAGCTCTATTAGTACCGTTGGTGGGAAACTAGATAATTGCTGTTTATTATTAGTTTTCGATTGATTTGATTGACTAACGGTTGTTGAACTTTGATTGCACCTAGTTTGTTTATGATTGAGAATATTCTCTTCTGATATAAGATTCACTCAAACTAGATCGAAGTTTCGACGGGGATCTTTAGAATGTTTATAGATCTAAAGACGTCTTGTGATAATCCATTGTTAACAGACTCCGTTCTGTGCGTGATTGATCACAAGAGATTCAAGTTGATTGTGTGCAGGTGTTTATTGAAGATCTAAGAAGATTTGAAGACAAAGAAGACTTTGAAGATTTCTGATTTGAGTTCATAATCTTTGGTGTGCACAATACTTGTTTCGGTTAAAGAGGATCCAACTATAATCGGTTTATCCTTGTGGTAGATTGGATTAATTAGTTGATTTGATCAGCATCAATACAATTCTTTGTGATTCAAAGTATTGATTGCAATATCTGGACAATTACTTGGTAGTTGTTATTAGATAAATCTAAGGACATGACAAAGGAGGTTATTGGGATAAACGGAAGAGCCTTTTGTTGAACTCACATCACTTGGTTGAAAAGAGTTGTTACCAGACATATTTGTTTTTCCTTTACTGTTTGGAATACGAACCAAAGGAATTGTTCCAAGTACGTGACTTATTACAAGTTGGATGCGTGGGAATACAAACGGAACTAGGTGAACTATAGGTTTAGTAGCTTGGTGTCAACTATACGAAGTTGGTTTGATTTTGTATAGTGGCTTAATCCTGAGAGTATTCAATTCTGGACAAGGTCCCGGAGTTTTTCTGCATTTGCGGTTTCCTCGTTAACAAAATCTTGTTGTGTCATTTACTTTTATTTTACGCAATTATAATTGTTGTTATTATAATTTAAAGTAAATTACACAAACGTTAATTCATATTTACTTGATAGTAAACCTATTGTGTTTGGTTAAGTCCGAACCTTTTATCAAGTAAACATACTTCGTTGTTGTATTGTCTCGATCTCGTATCCATATATGATCACACGAAGTGTGAACCGATTAGTTGTATTGTCTCGACTCTGTCCATAGACAATCACTTTCGGAGAAAGGACTTATAGGTGGAAAAGTTTTAGATTGAGGTATATTTGGGTACCCTCGTCTTTTCAATCACAACCACCATTAATGCTTAATATCAAATAAATGTTTTATGTATCAACAAAAATATATTCATTTTGTTAATTAAAGAAACATTTATTATGAAATATGATCAATTGAACA
This sequence comes from Papaver armeniacum, assembly GCA_023531295.1. NCBI lineage: Eukaryota > Viridiplantae > Streptophyta > Magnoliopsida > Ranunculales > Papaveraceae > Papaver > Papaver armeniacum. Next base: position 3,635 of record JAJJWW010018419.1, read on the forward strand.
TTTATTATTAAATTTTAATTAAACGTGATCATTTATAGCGGTAGATTCATGTTCTGCAAGTATAAATTTGATCGTCCTTTATCTAGCCTAACTTGTCCAAACTTTGTTTTGTATTCTGGAAATGTAATCAATTTCATTTTAATACTAAAAATCGTGATTTATTCGATCGGATACTGTAAATAGCTGGGATCCCATTTGGGTGATCCAGCGGTCATGATCATATTGTCTTATATGATATAATATCCTACTCAATATATTTGTGTTTTGTCCTTACCAGTTGGGCTAAAAACAGCCAACTACATCTATCACAATAAAATGGTGCCCATTTTGTAAAGACACAAAACTATTATTGTCCACTACTATTCACTAACATCCACCACCGTACGTAAAAACCATCAACGCCCACTATTTTTTCCACCACCAGTAATGTTACCACCTCCACCACTCACAAATACCCGTCATTGTTTCCACCACCCACTGCTTCTTTCACATATGATTTAGTATCCTCCTCAATATATTTGTGTTTTGTCCTTAACAGTTGTGCTAAAAACAGCTAACTACATCTATCACAATAAAATGTTGCCCATTTTGTAAAGACACAAAACTGTTATTGTCCACTACTATTCACAGACATCCACCACCGTACGTAAAAACCATCCACGCCCACTATTTTTTCCACCACCAGTAATGTTACCACCTCCACCACTCACAAATTCCCGCCATTGTTTCCACCACCCACTGCTTCTTTCACTACCACCATTAAAAATTATGAATATAATTTTTAACCGGGGTCATTGTAGTACAGTGGTAAAGTCATTGGGTCATGATACCAATTACCTAATCGAAACTCTCGCCAACACCAAATTCTTTATCGATCAATATATATATATATATATATATATACATATATATATATATATATATTAATAAACTTATTTATTAATAAAAATATGCATTTAATAGATTCATTAAATGAACATTTATCATGAAAAATTAAATAATCATTAGCAATTAATAGGAAATTAATTAATAAAATATTTATAATGGTCAGTTGAAAAAACTATGGCCGTAGATTTATCCCTCTTAGACAAATCTCGGCCGCTCTTTATCTAGCCTAACTTAGCCAAGCTTTGTTTTGTCATATTTTTTCCGGGGTACAATTGTTAAGCAAACTAGAAGTATAACATATCTAAAAATTTGTGCCTTGGAATTTTACAAATTTTATCTCGCTAGAAAGATTTTAAAGAGATCTACACAATGAATACAAATAACAATATCAAATTTAAAGTTTTTACGAAAAATTCAAAGGTGTTTATCATTTTAGGCACAATTTTCAAAAATTGATTTCATAGCCATTATGCAAACCACCACAAATGATGCATAACACATTATGTACACAATGAATACAAATAACAATATCAAATTTAAAGTTTTTACGAAAAATTCAAAGATGTTTATCATTTTAGGCACAATTTTCAAAAATTGATTTCATAGCCATTATGCAAACCACCACAAAGGATGCATAACACATTATGTAGGCACATTATGCATAACACATTATGTACACAATGAATAAAAATAACAATATCAAATTTAAAGTTTTTACGAAAAATTCAAAGGTGTTTATATTTTAGGCACAATTTTCAAAAATTGATTTCATAGCCATTATGCAAACCACCACAAAGGATGCATAACACATTATGTAACCATATTTTGGTATATGCATCGACTAATTTTCCATAGCAACTAATAAAACGATGTACTCCCTCCATTTCAAGAAAAGTGATACTTTCACTTTAGGCACAAATTTTCATTTACAATCCAATTACAGCAGTGTTTCCTTTTTTCTTCGGCCGGCCCTTCCCACCGTGGTAGCGATGTTCTAGTATTATTTAATAGTACTCTGTATGTCCAAGCCATGTAGGCGAAATTTTCAAATATTTTAAATTAGGGAAAAAGTGTAAGATTTCATACTATATTTTTATCTTTTTTTCACCCATCACCTATTTTTATCTTTTTTTATGATAACCAATTAACCATGCGACATTAACGAGGGCCTATATATTAAAATTAACATTGGAATATGAACTCCTGCCTATCTAGTTGAGCAGCCAAAATTCACTTCTCCGCCTATATTACCTTAGACGGAGGAGGGAGTATTAAAATTAGCTTAAAGCTGCTTAATGAAACGAGCCACTTAAGTGTAACTAATTAACCATCATATTCCTTGGCCCACAAATGTTTTCTTATAAATAACCACAGCACTTGAAGGTTTGAAGATGAGTGTAGGTTCAACTTAGCTTGGTTTTACGAGTGATCCAAGAGATACTGGAAATAGAGTGAATTTTCTATCATTCAATATCTTGGGAGGGATTGTATACTTCTTCCCTCTCAAGAAACTTGAACTTACTGCTTCATATTCATAACAACATAGTGTCAACATGGGTTTTGATGAACAAGAATTGTTAATTCAAAAGGTTTGTGAGATCTATGACAACATATCCACCCTAAAAAGCCTCAAACCTTCAAAAGATGTCAACACTCTTTTCACTCAATTAGTCCTAACTTGCATGCCACCATCTCCAATTGATGTCACCAAGTTATCAGTCACGGTCCAAGAAATCCGTTCCAAGCTCATTTGTCTCTGCGGGCAAGCTGAAGGTCTCTTAGAATCTCATTTCTCAACTCTATTAGGTTCTTTTGAAACCCCACTTGATCATATCAACATCTTTCCGTACTATACGAATTACCTTAAACTTGGCCATCTCGAGTTCACTATCCTAAACAAACATATCGCAAACCCGAATCCTAATCGCATTGCTTTCATTGGTTCCGGTCCCTTGCCGCTCACATCAATCGTATTGGCTTCATACCTGAGGACCACTACCTTTCACAATTATGATATCGACCCGTTAGCCAATGCATTGGCTCTTAATTTGGTCTCTGCGGATGCTGACTTATCAAAGCGTATGTTCTTTCATACTACTGATGTTATGAATGTCTCTAGTGTGCTAAACGACTATGATGTTGTTTTTTTAGCTGCTTTAGTCGGTATGAACAAAGAAGAGAAAAGCACAATTATTGATCATTTGGCTGAGTACATGGCACCAGGGTCCATACTCATGCTGAGGAGTGCTCATGGTGCTCGTGGCTTCCTCTATCCGATTATTGAGCCTGGTGATTTGAGCGGTTTTGAGGTTCTCTCGGTATTTCATCCAATGGATGAGGTCATAAATTCAGTGATCATTGCACGGAAGTATAAGAAAGAGCCAGTTCTAGTTCATACGGTTATTAATCATCAAGGAGTTGCACCAGCCATGGTATTACCAACCAAATGTTCTGAAATTCAAGGTTTTAATCCTACTGACCGCTCTAGTATGATTGAAGAATTGGCAATTCATGACCAAGAACAGCTCATTTAATGAATTTCCCCCTTGCTGGATCTTTCCTCTCATTCAATCTACATGGTGAGAGTCGCATCCATCTTTGATTATTACTTAGATTTATTTATCTCTGTAGTATTCTAACTATCTTTTTATTTTTTATGTATTTGGATCAATTATATGAACCCAATCGTGATTATGTGGTTTTTATCTTTTTAATGAAGCTTTAAGAGAAATAAAAATGACCCACTTTCGACAGTGAAATTCCAAATTGTTTCTGTTGTATCGTATTATCAAACTAATTAACTCCATTCTGCATGGGGTGGGTCAAATCCGCGACCACTCTCAACCATCCCTAAAGGGGAGGGGATAGGAACCCACTGGGTCGAGAAAAGATATTTGTCTTATTTGAAAACTTTGTTTTTTTTTCTTTGGCAAGAGGCAACCACGAACAAATTTAAACTGTTTAGAAACTGAAAAGTGAAAACCACAGGTTTAACTTTTAACTGGCTTAACAGATCCTATTTGCAATTTTCGATTCATATACATATACGTACGTCATTTTAATACCATCTTTTGTTTGTCTTCTTTTACCACTTACGGTTTCTGAAAGCAAGAAAACCCTCAAATGAGTTGAAACTTTCATTTTTGCCCACACAAGGGTGCTCCAGTTTTTGGCAAGTATATACCTAAGCTAAAAGCATTTAGCTTAAGGTTCAAATCTACCTCCGTTTTAGGATCAATCAATCAACAATTCTAGCCCAAAAGATACTGCTCATATACCTGCAAAACCAATAAGATAACAAACCCCCGTCAAACTTGATGAAAACATCCATTAAAGGAAACTGGTAACTTTCAAGACCCAAATGAGAGAAATAGCGTGTATTTTTTCTGGAAACACTTCCGCTGCTTCTCTCTCTGGATATGGTGGTTGATACTTGGAACCAGAATCACTACATACTAACAAGAATCAGGAAACCAAACGCCTGAGGTTTCAGTTCTTTCAATGTCCATCTGTGAGACCTCTGAAACTGTCTATCATTAGACTAAAGTATGCCATGTTTCATCATTAACTATTAGATTTGGAATCAGCAAGCATAGAAATTTCATTTGCTACTTGCTGGTAAGTAAATGTGGAAACTCATCATCAACTTTTTTCTGAGCTACAAATTTGAAATCTAAGCAGAAAAGAAAAAGAAAAGGCAGGGATTAATAAGCTTTTATACTGCTCTTATGGACCTCCATGCTTGGAATTATTTACTCGCAACATAGAATTGTTTATCAAGGCCTGCATTTGGTTTTGCAGCTTGCAAACACTTGAACCGCGCCATGTTAGTTAGACTACATGTACCTGAAATATAATTGGTTTCAAATAAGTTACTTACCTTTCAATGAACATCACAACAACAACAACAAAAGACAGTAAGTTGCATGATGAACTGACAAAAAAATATAAAATCTCAAGAAGCATGTCAATACGAACTTCAAGAAGATTAATATATTCTCTGAGGTGTCGTTAGTCCACAACTTGGTCTAATGTGGAATTCAAGCCTTAGCTTAGGTTTGCTCTAGCCCACTGAACACAACACATGAAAGAAAGAAACCAGTCATGACCAAAACCACTAAGTCACCTAACCTGATCATGGATGTCCAGTATTTGATTTCATAGTCGGGAATGTCCAAAACAAACATATAAACAGCAGAGATGCAAAGAAAAATATTATCATTGTTATGGAGTGTTCAAGAAAGGCACCACCAAGCCAATCATGAAGCTGGTTTGGAAAAGAAAACAAAGAAGACAATATGAGAGAAAAAACAAACAACTGTAGTAGTCCATAATTGACTTGGACATGGCCCAACTAAACCTATCTCCGTTAATAGCAAATATCTAAAAAATAATGGGATTCAAAATATGGTTTTGAATTGAAAGCTAATTAATACTGGCATAGAAAAATTACCAAATCTGGTTGAAACCAATGCAATCCATCCAAATTAACTCCTTATAAATTAACTTCACAATCAGAATCTTGCACCTGTTGACGAGGACATTGCATTACCCATAACCGTACCCAAAAAACCACCTGCTCATCCCTAAACAATAAGCAAAATGGAACTTTTTAACATCAGACAAAGGGAGCATGATTGTATCAGCCTATTTGATATCCCTTGTGCTACTTTTTATGTCCTTCCGAATTTTTCACATATAGAACCCTATAAGCACCAGTTTATATTTCAAAGTTACAAGTACAAAATCAAAATAAGCACAAAAGACAAGAAGATCGAAATAAAATCTAAAAATAACTTGAAGTGAAATGTTAACTTACATGACGAAGCTGGGGTGGGAGAGCACCAATCAGGACCTTTACTTTAATGTTGAATCACTGGAGTCTCTAGATGGCTAATAAATAAAGATAAGCAAGGCAATTTGCCAATTTCAAAGTTCTGCAATTTGACTATCAAGATAAAAAAAGAACTGTGCAGGTTAATCACTAGCAGTTTTCTAGTAACAAGGTACAAAATCTCATGGATCCAAGGAATAAACTAGTATCTACCTATCTTATCTACAACAACAAAAATGTTTCATATTTATACACAAAAGGCTCGACTACCAGGGATGAAAAAGCGTACAGCGTAACGGCTAAAGAATAGCTGAAACAATCAGCTCCAAAAAATTACACCAAAATCCTATCTATCTCAACTTCTGTCTGATTCATCTTACCCTGGAAAACAAAAGTAATCTGTACAGTGGATACCAAATTGTGTACAGGAAGAGGATGCCCATGGCTAAGTACTAGACAAAATTTCGCAACGGATTTCCAATGATCATTGTTGGTACTCTGGCTTAAGAATCCACGAGGACCCATTCTCGTCTTTCTCTAAGGTTGCGATTTCCTTCAATAGGTTTTTAAAAAGCGGCAGATCTTTCGGTGGTATCCTATCCTTAAAATACTGCACAATAGTGGCTGAACTGGTACTTCCACCTTTTTGCTGTATGAAACTACAAATTTGACGAATCAAAACCTCAGGCTGAACACTGGATATCTTATGAAATGCCCTAGAACTAGAAGCTCCTGAGCTTGCTGTTGCTTCTGATCTTTTAATAGAACCAGAGGAAACCAAATCAAACTGCTGTTCAAGTCCATCAACAACTGCTCTTTCTTGTGTTCCCCGTATTCTAGCTAGTAACTCCGTCGAAGATAAAGCTTTTCCTGTAGACACTCCAGCTGAAAAACCATTTGATCTGCTAATCCCGGTGTTCGAAGAAACATCTGTTGAAGCTTTTGAGTTACTAACTAACTGAGAGTTTACAGTTGTGCCGAACTTCTTGCGGACAGAGGATGGACCACCAGCAGCACCAGACCTGCCAGTCCATGTGGGAACAGATACACTATCTCTGCTCCGTAGCATGCGTGATTGGCGTAATGCTTCAGCAGCACGTTGTGCAACTTGTGAAGCTTGCTCCTCCAGCCTCACTTTCTCCTCCTCATGGGCATTCATAATCATATCATGGTTCACCGCACTCTAAAGAACATGACAGTTAAAGGCATCAATCAGCGGGAAAAAAGCAGTTTAATTAGAGTGCAAAAGCTAAAAGCAACGAACATCCTATTTCTACTTCAATTCTACAATATTAAATCAAACTATGAGTTTATGCCTAAAGGTGCCAATCATAAAAATAGTAAAAATTGCTTTCTATTTATATACGTTGTTTTAAGTTCAATGAAAAACAATTCTCTGTAATATATGTTAGCGAATTTACGGGTATGTTAAGTAGTTGTAGTCCCTATTACAATGAAGACATAAATGAAAGGCAGAACAGATGTTAACAAACTTACATGTATCCCTTGGGCATCAAAAAGAAGACTCAAAACATTAGTTTCTGCATCCACTTCACCATCATTCTGAAAAGCTTTTTCCTTTCCTTTAACATCAAGAGCTAAAGAGTTGTTCGAACCACTAACTTCGGCATCACTGGAAGATGTTAATAGTGGGACAACAGTTTTGTCTTTAGCTGAATTATCTTTAAGCGGTTGGATGGCGCTTATATCTTCGGACAGTTGACTAAAGATATTAGATGTTTCGGTTGAAGCGCCTTCCCCCTCGTCTTGCAAAACGAAGAGATCCTTCATATCTCTAGCCTTGAAGAACCTTCGCTGCTGCGGGTTCTTCAAAATCTTATTTGTCAGGAAATGTTTATAAATCTGTCTATGATAAACCTTTTCCTCTATCGTTCCACTAGTAATCAATCTGTATACTGTAACATCTCGAGTCTGTCCAATACGCCAAGCACGTTCTCTTGCCTGAAACAATTACTCAGCTCAAATGCATGCTTTTTATATGGCTTCTTATAAAGTAGAATGAAACCTTAAAGACACGAGAAACACAAACTAAAGATAAATCAATTAACAGGACTAAGAATATTATTTGCCAAACTAACTTGTATGTGAGAGATGATAGGAAGCATTCAACTTTTGCAGTTAGATGTATTTAATAGGTTCGATTATCAGATTTTTATATCAAACCCTCCAAATGGAATAAGACGATTCCTCATAAAAATATACCTGCATGTCTGTAGAAGGGTTCCAATCAGGATCAAAGATGATCACCCTATTCGCACCAGTAAGATTTGTTCCCAAGCCCCCAACTTTAGTAGTTAGGATGAAGATAAATATGTCCTTTGATTCATTGAATTCGTCGATTAAAGCCATCCGCTGTCTTACAACAGTCTGCCCATCCATCCGTCGATAGCTATAATCAGCAGCTATCAGGAAACTCTCAAGAATGTCAAGCATTTGTTGGGTCTGCGTAAACAAAAGAACACGATGACCCTGATCCTTCCACACCTTAAGTACCTGTTCAACAACTTTCATTTTCCCACTGCGCTGTAGGTTTCCATAATCTGGATTGCTAGAGGAATGTTCTCTCTCTAGCAAATCAGGGTGGTTGCAAATTTTACGCATGACATCAATCCCGTAGAGCGAGTTCCTATTTCCTTCAAAAATCTGCTCCACCTCAGAACTAGCAAGAAATGCTCGGTATATAGATCGTTGCTCAGGAGTCAGGCTGCAAAACAGAACATGCTCCGTCTTCTTTGTAAGATGAGCGTTCACGTCAGCCTTCATTCGCCGAAGAAGGTAAGGCATAATGAGGTCACGTAGAACAACTGCACATCTGTAAGCTGTAGATACTTGCAATGGAGTTGCATTTGCATAACCACCAACAGAAATGGGGACCGCAAATTCTGCCTCAAAAACAGGTAGAACTCCAAGCTTTCCGGGAAAAACAAAGTCGAATAAAGACCACAACTCAGACAGCTTGTTCTGAATGGGTGCTCCCGTCATTATTATCCGATGCACAGTTTGCAATTGCTTACAAACTAAAGTAACCTCTGCATTGGGGTTTCGGATCCGATGTCCTTCATCCAGAACTGCATAACCCCACTCGATATCAAGAAGTTTTCCACCGAGTAATCGGAGTTGTTCATAGGTGGTTATGAGCAACCCATTTTCTGATCTTAAAATACGAGCTATCAAAGAATCCCACTTGTTTCTTGAGGTGCTTTTTTTGGAAAGTTTTCTTTCATTATCACTGTCGAATGATCCTTCACTGTCATAATCGCTTTCATCAGAGTTTGACTTTTTCTTTTTACTAACAGGATCCTGAGCAGAATCATGAAGAATCTCAACATGAAAGCTAGGGTACCACTTTTTTGCTTCTCGTCTCCACTGACGCAAGAGAGTTACAGGACAAATAACAATACTTGGTTTATACATTTCACTGAAATGCAATGCAGCAAGAAAAGATATGACCTGGATAGTCTTACCAAGACCCATTTCATCCCCAATAATTCCACCTGCTCTCTGGCAGTGCAGTTCCCAAAGCCACTGCACTCCAACTTTCTGATAGTCAAAAAGTTTGTCAAAAATCACCTCTGGAATTCTTAATCCTCCTTCGAGTGTCACATGTGAATCTTCAGTACTGGTTAATTCTTCAGAATCTTGATTTTCTTCCTCACATTCAGAGGTGATTGAGTTATCTTTTGCTTCATCTGAAAGAAAACTGAGAAGATGAATCACAACTTGAAATATATAATAAATTAACATAACATTATCACAAGTACATAATAGTTCTTATGTTTTTTTTAAAGATTGATTTAAGTACGGAAGATGTTTCGTGCTCTTATTGTACTGGTTTTTGCAAAGCTCAATTCACCCAGTAGCACAGATATTTCAGGTAAAACACCAACTGTGGAAAGTGAAAACTATAACCAACACATTCCCAGGAAACAGTGAGAAGCACGAGTTGTCTAAACAAGATCCTTAAATGCCAACAGCCCTGTGATTTTTCAATCTGTATTTCAAACCATTTGCTCCAAAAACACATAATTCTCGTGGATTTCTGTATGATGTAAAGGATGGCATCACACTCTTAACCTTCTGAAAAAGATGTGGATCAGAACTTGAAACATCTAGCTATGAATACTTCGATTTGCTAAAGTCAGATGCACGGGTCAAGCTGAGTATGATATGCTTCAAAAATTAAACCAACAAACTACTCTGCAATGTAAAATTTTAATGTAACGAAAGGATGTACAACATACCACTTCCTTCTGCAAGTATCTCCTCGCGAGAAATGGCTTTTCTCCATTTCCTCCCTGGCAATGGTCTCTTGTTCTTCCTTCTCTTATCTTTCTTCCCCTCTTGCCCATTTTCGGTGGATTTTTGTTTCAGAGGCGCTTTCAGTCTGTTAAATGGATGAGTGGGTGCCTCAAGTTTGGGTAATTCTTTTGCATCAAGAAGCTTGGTTGTTGGGCGAGCTTTTGCAGCCTCAGAGATTGATCTAACCACCTTAGAGACGGTTTCTGAAGCAATACTCTCATTTTTCGCTTCTTCAGCTGTACTTAACCTAGATGATGGACCTGGGTGTTGAACTCGGCGCTCAAAACCCTTAAGTTTATGAAAAGGAGTTAAGACTCCTTTCCTGACCAATTCATCCCTTTCCTAGGAAAAAACAAAGGATTAGCATTCAAGCAATTCATCAGTGTTCTGTTACACAAATGGTGCAATCTCTTTTCTAAACCTTAATTCCACCACCATTTCATTAACTATTTCATTTCAGCATTGTAGATTTAGCAAGAGAAAACGATATGCAACTTACAGTTTCAACAAATCCTGCGGATGCCGCATCCAGCACTGCATCAAAATCAACATCTTCATCGAAGGAAACTGTTTTATGCCGTTTGTTTGTGTCTTTGCTTGACTTTTGACTGCCTTTCAGCTTTCGTTTGGGCCCTTTGGGGCGTACATCTTCCTTGACTATAGATTTAATCAACTGTTCATGATCAGTAACTCCTTCATTGTTAAGTTTATCGAACTCAGAAAGTTCTTTCCTAAGCCTAGCCTTTGTTCTCTTAAGGCTTTGTAGTCGATCAGTAGCTAAAGCATGTTGAAGGGTTAAACCACTGGGGCCATCTTCACTGACATGTATATCCTCCTCTACATATACATTCTTTCCTTTATCAACAACACCATCCGAGACATTGTCTTCCTCCCTTGCAACACTCTTTGACTGTTCAACAGTAGCAGCAACAGCATCTATTTCAACTTCCACTGCCCTCAATTTATTATAAATTTTTGCTCTACTAGCAGATGATGTATCATTGCCTTTCTGATCATCAACAAGCTGCTCAACAATGCTCCCTCCAGCTTCATCCCTTTCTCCACTATCATTTTTAGCCTACAATAAGAGCATGACCACCACAATATATCAAAATACACCGTAGAAAGCTATTTACATACTAGTTCCTGTAACGTGTGCAGTCAGAATTTTTACCTCATTAAGTATAGTGCGTTCAATATCCTCAGGATTAGCAGATGTTACCCCCAAAGTATTTAGCAGAAATCTATCCTCATCTTCTGCTTCCATGAATGATAAGTATATTCGTTTGTTTGATTATCTCATTCTGTTAATGTAACCCTAAAATTGAAAATCCTGTTTCATTAAGAAATTTTGTTTAACTTAAACCCTAGAATTGAAAATCTAAACGAAAAACCCTAATTACGAATGGTATTTAAGAAATTAAAATCTATGAATAAGAGAAGGATTTCGTTACCCTTTCTGAGAATGAGTGATGTTTCTGACTCGTTGGTTCCTTACTTTCGTGGAGACATGGAAATCATAAACCAGAGAGAGAGAGGTATTTCTGTTCTTTTTTATGACCTTTCTCCCTCGTTAATTGGTGTATTCAGTACAAACCCCACAGGGCGGTGCCAAGGGGAGCTAGTTAATCAGAACCGGTTGCTTTGGTCTGGTTCCGAGCCTTAAAAATGAAGGCACGATTGGGGCCTGGGGGATAGGCAAACAAACTGGGGGATATGAAATACTATTTTCATCCTTAAAGTCATGCTAAGGAATGTTTTTTTAGAGTACTAAAACCTAGATATATTCTTCTTATACCCTCTTTCCCTTTCTCCTTCTCTTTTCCTTCTCTGTCGGCTCCTTTCTTTGAATATTTTTGTCCCCATCATCGATTTCAATATGGTTTCATCGTTGCTTCAAAAATTTCTTCGGCAATTAATCGATTATATAAACATGCATCCTTGAAAAACCTAATCATCGATTTGTTTTGAAAGAACTCGTTTAGGTTAGAATCAAAAATTGTAACTGAAAAATTTCCAGTTTCGGATAATACCGGCATCGATTTCATGAATACAATACCGGTTTTGCGTACCGTCATAGTTTTAGTATGAACACTGTGTCGTTTTACTATGCCGATATTGTTTTTAATATGAATACCATGCAGAAATTAATTGTCGGCATGCGCGATAGAAATCTATCAATGCCAATAGCCAAGTGAAAAAAAAATCAAGTTTTTGGGAAATTTGTATCATGTGCCGGCAGTGTACTTAAGGAGCAATCTTTATATATAAAATCTCGACTACAATTTTAAATTTGGGGGATATTAATTGGCATGGTATTCATACTTTCACCATGCGGACACTGAGTTTTCCCGGCGTAACAATGGCGAATTTAATGAAAAAAAAATAATCAAATTTCAATACATTAATACATTACAATGATAATGATTTATACTAAACATTATCAAACTAATCTATTAGCTTAACTAAACATGATTAACTACTAAGTATGATCAATGAGGGTAAATTAGGAATTACATAAATTATATGGATATGGGGCACCTATGAATTACTATTTTATCTTATTGACATATCCCCTAACTATTTTACTTATCCCCTAATTGTGTGTTCTTAAAAATGGACTCATTAATTTAGGGTCTTGTTATTACCTATCCCCAATTGTGTGTTCTTAAAAATGAACTCATTAATTTAGGGTCTTGTTATTAGGAGGGAAAGAATGGACATGAGGAGGGAAGGATTAAGAGTAGGGAATTAAACATTTTTTAGGAGGGATTGACTTTTTAAGAAGACCATGAAATGTCTATGATATCATTGACGTTAATTACAGTTAGGTTTACCAAACAATTCTGAACCAAGAATGAGAAAGCGTAGATACATTTTTTCTCCTTGCGAGAAGAATCTTATAATTCGAAGAATAAAATAAAATTACAGCATGCGAGTCACGACATGCTCTTCACCTTCGATATCGCTGTGTGGAACTCAGTAAGGGCCTTAGCTGGCGTCATCCTTAATTATACAACTAAGTTAACTAAAGTTCTTGTAGTATTCAAGTGGAACATTTTCATGTCTAACATGATTCTCAACAACATTTATCAATCTCTGGGATCCCAAAAGTTGTTCACATCCTTGATTGCAAATTCTATTCCTAGTATCACGAGCTTGAACAATAATTTATATGCTTAGAAAATCGATTGGTATACATAGAAAATCACAGAAATAAAGTGCAATTATTTATCTGTGAAAGATGAAAGAAATCATTAAACACATAATGACACAAATTTTCATTTTATTACGGGATTAAGATTAACGCTTGTGGAAAGAGAAGCAAAAAAGAGGAAGATTCTTACTGACCTGCTTAACGACATCAGTAAGCATTAATAATCACAGTAAAGAATTCCCTCAATAAGTTCTTACGTCAAATCGATTTTTACATAAAGTTAGGGTTTCTCTTTTATTGATTAAGAAATAAACTCTGATGCAGGTGATTTTTCCGATTATAAGGATCGAACATAGTTAAGGTTACTAAGGGTAGGGTAGGTTATGTATTTTGTAAAAAAATTACTTTTATCCGTTGTATTTGACTTTGACTATATGTTGACTGTAATTTGGGTAAAATCAATCCCTTCTCGTATCCATTCTTTCCCTCCTGATAACAAGACTCTTAATTTCACATCTTTTTATGATGTGTACAAACCGTTCTGAACCCATAAGCTTTGAACTTTCGGTCTCTATTTTGTTCTTCAGGTACTTATGGGATGCCGAGTGCCCTTATAATTTATATGTCTTTAGATATGATTTAGCTAATGATTAAGTGATTAAACCTAAGGCTGCACAACAGTCGGGTTGGTTCGGATTTTGACCCTACCGATTAATGCACCGAATAGAATGGTTAATTAATAGGAAGCCATGATTGGTTTCATAATCAATATAGTTATGATTGCTTTAATTTAAATGGTACGTACAATCAAGAAAATGAAGAGAAAAAGGTTTACTATTACAATACTTAAAATTAATTGTGCTAGAAATTCATAGAAAAGATGATAAAACAAAAAAAAAATCATATATAAGATTTCATACATGTATACCACTAACTTCGATCAAATATAAATAGACGACTTTTGTTGATAGCAACAGTTATTAGTCCTACATGTTTACAAGCTTTATCTTCTGCAGCTACATCTATTACGCCAAGTAGATTTAAAATCCGATTACAATTCCTTGTAAATGGAGATCCAAACACTCACATCAATTAGGATTTACAAAGGGTGTTGTTCTAGTACGGTTTGTAATATGATATTCCTGTTACTAGTTGTCTGCTTAAGGGAAGAGACGAAGATTGAAGACTAGAAGAGGTTCACATCAATTGTAGCGACTAGGGATATTTAATCGGTTGGATTCTTATCTATTCGGTCGGTAACATGCTCCACCCAAATAGGAACCGAAACTAGATCGGTTGTGTATTATCAATACCGTTTAGTGTTGTGAGATATATCGGGATATGTTTGCATCGGTTATTTTTCTCGGTTCGGACGGGTTGGTCGGTTGAGTCGGGTTGTTGCGTAGCCCTAATTAGATCGTGGGGTATTCTAGCTCTAAACTGATTCATGTTTTCGTTCTGCAAAAAACCAGGATTATAAAAGACTGAATAATAACTGTGAAAATCAATTCTAAATGGGTGTGCTTGTCGAGCAAAATTGAAAACATCATCATCTTAAAAAAAAAATATCGAGTAATAAAAAAAGATTGGGAAATGGGGTATCCAGACAATGATGTTGGGTGGAATCCACAGGTTGGGATGAAAAATCAAGCATTACCTGACTAAATATATTTCTATTGATCATTATCAATCCCTAATAGTTAATTCGGCATACCAATGTCTAAATGCCCCTTGGAAAAAAATTGAACACATAAATTTGGTAAGAATTGTTCTAATACGTAATCAATGATATTTTTGGGATATCTTTTTGTTCTTCCTGACTTTTGTGAAACATAATTCCTTGTTCTATTACCTAATCGATAATATTTTTGGTATATCTTTTTGTTCTTCCCGACTTTTCTGTGACATTGTTCCTTCAGGAACTTATGCAGCACAATAAAAATACGAAATATTTTTTCATATTGAAAATATATTTGTTGAAATAAGAGCAAGACTACAAAGTCTTTTTTCTTTCTCTATCAAAGTTAACTAAAGAAAAATAACAACTCATATAAGAACAAACATGCCTTCAACAAGGATGGGATCCCTACTGAATTGTTTCCTGGATTCAAAAAACAATTTTGGAAATGAGAATTTTGTGAATTTTTGTTTTTACTCCCGAATTAAAGGGATATTTAACAATAATAACCCTTTTTAACTTAGTAAAGTGACCTAATCTACAACTCAACCGCCTGGATTCATTAGAATTGTGGGTCAGTTAATTTTAAGAGAAAAGTAAGGATGGAAAGGTAGAAAGGAAAGTAGCAAGAGAAAGATATTTTTGCTCGTTAAGTAGTATCTGGGCTTTGGAAAATGGGACATATCATGAAACAAAAATCGTGGGTAGATGATGAAAATTCAAAAACAAATTCAGATATTGAACCTTATTTATCATTCATCGCAAGAAATCGGTCTAGTTCAAGAAATTTAGGGTCGTTTTACATCGTCATATATTAAATCAAAATTTTAGGTTATCTTTTGTATCCTCGAATCAAAATTTTAGGTTATCTTTTGTATCCTCGGTGAAAGAAAAACCAGTAAAGGGGTGTTAAGGAAATAGTAAATAAGAGACCCATGAGATGCACTTAGAACACTACTATGTCGAATTCACAAGCTTTGTCATCTCAAGCTTGTTGACAATGTTAGTTGCACAAAACTATATCTTGGTTTCTAATATATTAAACTCAAGTCTCGAACTAGGATTAAATTATAGTAGTTAAGTATCATAAATCATTGAATAACCCTCGAAGATTGAAGACTGAAGATCACACGAAGAAAAATTTAAAGAATTTCATTGACAAAGAGGTATGTGAAGACTGAACCATATCCTATTTAATCACGACATTTACCGTTTATCTTTATGAGACTTATCATATGATTTTAGTATATTTCATATTGCTAAGAAGAAATTTCTAATAATTCAAGCAACGAATGCTCGTTGATACTTAACAATCTTAGTCAAGAAAAATTTATTGTTCAAGAGTTATTTTTGTTTCAAGATGATCATTTGAAAATTGCCAACGCAATGGTATTTCATATATATGGAGATTGGGAATGTTTCAACTTGTATAATGAGAGTTTTTCAGAACTTCTGAGATTCTGGACACAGGGAGGTACGCGTCCCCTAGACATCTGAGTTCCGGAACAAAGGAGGTATGCATACCTGGTACGCGTACCTTAAGGTTTTGAATTCGTAATTAGGGGGGGAGGTATGCATACCCAGTACACGTACCTTAAATGCATAAATTCGTTAACGACTAAGGGTACACATACCCATTACACGTACCATATAAACCTGAATTCACGTACTGGTCCATAGGTATGCGTACCCCTACACATACCTACCCAGTACGAATTAAGAAGATGCTCATAAAAAAAATTCACAAATAGGCATTGCTACAACTCTCATAAACAATTCTAAGACAACTTTGATCACTAAATCACTTTGTGTTTGTGTAATATGGTTTAAGTATCGAGTATTAATGAATACGATTATGCTTATAAGTTCAAAAGACATATTTTCCAAAAAAAAAATTATCATTGTACACGGTTCCAGAAACCTGGACCATGGTGTATATTCTTCTATGTAATCTCAAGAAAAACTTCTCACATGCTTACATGAACTCCTAACAAAAGTTTCTTCTAAACTGAGAAAGTGTTTGCTTGAATATCGGATTATCTTAGCTTGAATTCAAAGATACCTATAGTCTTGAAAGTCTATAAATAGAGAGATTCAAAAAACTGGGAACTTCAATCCCCGACATTTATGTGTCCTAGTTGCTTGTTCTGAGAAATTAATTAAGTTTACGACTTAAAGACTTCACTTAGGGATTCATGAATCCAGATCCGACTATCTTTACCTTGACAATTCATGTATCCTGATTTTGTTCTTATTGATTTCCGAGGTTTTCGTTAATCTCCAATCAGGAACGAGATAGATAGAAATTGCAAAGTTCTCTTCGTCTCAGACTTTGTGATTCCTCGAAATAGATATCTAAAACTCTTATTTTTTGATTGGTTTAAGATTGTTATTGAGGGGTGGTTAGTAATCCTGGATTCTCAACTAGCTGAGTGTAAGTCACGAATTCGTGAGATTTGTTAGCTTTATTTATTGCAAATAGATTTTCAAGCCTTGATCTAAACGATCTAAAGGGTAATCAAATAGGCTTATTTGTTGGAGGAAGATTTTTATCAAAAGTATTCACTTAGGTTAAAGCAACTTTTAGGCTGTAAAGGATGTCAGTTAAAGGAATCAATTGCGTAGATCTTCATGAGTTTCAAGAGACATAAGGAGCACAACTACAACTGAATTGCTTGGAGGGTTAATTCGGTCTCAAATACATTCCAATCCAAAGTCTGATAGTAGTCTAGTGTATATAGCGGCTTAATACAGTTTGGTGTTCAAAGATGGACGAGGTCCCGAGTTTATTATGCAGATGCAGTTTTCCTCATCAACAAAACTTCTAGTGTCTTGTGTTTTTCCTTTTCCGCATTATATTATTTTATCTTTATAATAGGAATAAAACGAGTAATGCGTATTCATTTTAGGTAGTTTAAGTCTTATCAATTATGATCAATAAAGAGACATGTTATTATTGAGTTCGTATCTTGAATGATAGATAACAAGTTTCGTATTTGGTATAATTCGGATCCTCGTGATTTGAATACGAATAGATTGATCTTGGATATTGATTTGTGAGATCCTCCAAGGACTTTTCTACACATTCAGGTTCACGAACTTTATTGTCTAGACATATTAATCGTGGAAGATACAATAAAAAACTCTATATACGTATTGTTCAAGAAACTTTAATTTAAATCTACTTGTATAAACAAAAAAACAAGGCTTTAAAATACACTGACAACAATGGTCTTGTTGCTACACTTGATGAAACTTCTCATCAATATGACTTAGAAAGGGAATAAGTTTCAAGTATTGCTCTCGTGGTTGAATTTGTCGATTTTGATGAATATAACAATATTCACATTGATCTTGACAACTTACTTGATGATTTTTAATTAAACACTTTGGAGGATATAATGGATTTTTCGCTCACTGATGAAAATTTTGTTGTCAATACTTCAGGACCATCACAAATGTGTCTGTTTTCTGAAACAAGTGGTGCTCCCGAATCCTCGGGACAAACCATTTCAAAGGACTATTCATTTAAAATTTTGTATAATTAACGTTTTGTATCCCTTGTTTGTTTTATATTGTTTGATTGTGTATCTGCAGAAATACCTCGGGATGAACCATTTCAAAGGACTATTCATTTAAAGGTTGGAAAAGTTGTATATTTGGATGCACCGTAAGTCTAAAGATCTTGGATTATTATCTCCCCCGTAAAGTGTCTCTAAGCTACCATAAGATTACGGATATTAGGGATCTTTCTAGCAATAATTTTTCAGAACGTGTTCCGTCTTTTGTTGGTGATCTAATGCATTTCCTTATCTTGTTAATAAAACTCATTTGCTCTGAATATCTTCCATATTCCAAAGAAAATACTCAGGATTTGATTGCAAGTTTTACATATGTTAAAAATCCAAGAGTGTGTACATGTTGTATCTGTAATCTTAGAAAACTCTTTTTGGCTTATTATCCGCGAGAACAACAAAAAACCGTAATATTTTATTATAAACAATCAAATCCTAATATTTTATTATAAACAATCAAATATATTGTCGTACTTCTCAAGTAATTGTTTTATTTTCACATTTTCACATTTTCATATTTATTTTCTATTTTTCACTAACCATTTAGGAATAAAAATTAACCAATTCACACTAATTTTTTATTTTGTGGGTTTTTATGATTTTTGTGAAGTGTATGACAACTGTTTATATAAGTTTGTATACATGGGTTTGGTAGTGAGATAAATACAATTAATTTCGTGAACAATGATTACCAACAACGAGATGTAAATTGACTTGAAAAAACGGGGGTCTAACAACCACACCCAATATTTCGCTTAACAATATGTATGGACTAACTTCAATATACTTTTAAGAGAATCAACTAGACAGTCAGACTCAATCTTAAGAAAAGTATATCAAAGAGTTATATCTCAGTTTCTTAACGTAATCAGCAAATCAAACAGATAGCATCCGTGAGCCTGATTAATATAAGAAACAACTTGGATGGTATCAAAAACCAATATCCAAGTGTCAATCAATTTAATCAACAACCAAAGGTTGGATTCACAATTCATTGAACTTACGCACAACCTGTGATATTTCAATTATACAAACAAATATAATGCGGAAAAGAAATAACATAGACACCTAAAGTTTTGTTAACGAGGAAACCGCAAATGCAGAAAAACCCCAGGACCTAGTTCAGATTTGAACACCACACTGTATTAAGCCGATACAGACACTAGCCTACTCCAAGTTAACTTCGGACTGGAATGTAGTTGAGCCCTAACCAATCTCACACTGATCAAGGTACAATTGGGCTCCTTACGTCTCTGAATCCCAACAAGAATCTACACACTTGATTCCCTTAGCTGATCTCACCCACAACTAAGAGTTGCTATGACCCTAAGTCGAAGACTTGATAAACCAATCTGTCTTACACAAAAAAGTCTATTGTATAGATAAATCTGTCTCCCACAGATAAACCTGTGAGTTTTGTTTCGTCTTTTGATAAATCAAGGTGAACAAGAACCAATTGATATACCGGACTTATATTCCCGAAGAACATCCTAGAAATATCAATCACCTCATAATAATCGTAATCGTATGGTAGCGAAACAAGATATTGTGGAATCACAAACGATGAGACGAAGATGTTTGTGACTACTTTTTATCTTGCCTATCGGAGATTAAATCTCGAGCAAATCTTGAGAAGATAGTACTCAATCACAATAGAAAACAGCAAGATCAGAACGCGCAACTACAGAGAAAATAGTTGGGTCTGGCTTCACAATCCCAATGAAGTCTTTAAGTCGTTAACCTACAGGGTTTTAGAAAAAACCTAAGGTTAAAGGAGAATCGACTCTAGTCGCAACTAGTATCACACAGGAGGTGTGGGGATTAGGTTTCCAAGTTGCTATAGTTCTCCTTTATATAGTCTTCAAATCAGGATTTGCAATCAATGTTACCTTGGTAACAAAGCATTCAATATTCACCGTTAGATGAAAACCTGATTAGACTTAAGCTAATATCTTTTAACCGTTAGTTCGAACTTAGCTTGTTACACACAAATGAAAAGTGATTCATTTAGATAAGAATAACTGTAGCTAAACGTGTGCACCTTTGTTGGATAAACAATAGTTAATCGAAGTTAGTCATATGAACACTTTCATATCAACCATATTCATCTTAACCATAACTAGTTCAAATGACTCAAATGAAACTAGTTCTAGAGTTGTTCAATTGTTTATATTCTCATAGAAGTATACAAGACACAATTGAAGCAAAATCGATTTTGATTCACTCGAATCAAGTCATGAACATTATAGCCACGGTTTGCAAAATATTGCAGTCCTTAATATATTAATGTATTAGTTCATGAACAAACCGATTTTAGAACATAACCCATTCAAGTATGCAAACGTGTACGCATACCTTAGTGGCCGGACTAAGATTGGATTCGCTAGTATGCGAACTTGTACGCATACCACAAACTCTGTAAAGTCCCGGGATTTGAACCTCACGCCAGTACGTGTACTGAGTTCCCGGACCTTGAATAAACCAAACAGTACACATACGGGTATGCATACCATGGTTCCCGGTCTTGGATTACACATATGCAAGTGCGCATACTGTGCTTATATCCAATTGTTCTAAACTCTCATTTCAACCATTGAAATATTCTCGGAAGACGACAATAGCTGTCTCACACAAACTACTAGCTTCAAAGCAATTTTCAAGTGATCAAATGATCAATACGAAACATTCCGAGTCTATATCAAATGACTGTCTCACACAAATCATGTAAGATATTACCAGGCGATTTTCACATGATCATCTTTTGACTTTCGTCAAGAATATAAGATGAACTTGGTTAAAGCGAAAGCTTACCAACACATATTTTGAGAAATATGTAAGCGAGTTAAACTCAGCTCGAAATATCAAATATGTATAATTGAAGTCTATATAGCTATACGACTTTTATCTCAAATAGGAGATAGAGTAGATAGACTTTTGAATGATAGATGAGTTCAAGTCTCAACATACCTTTTGTTGATGAAGTTCCACAAGCTCCCCTTAGTAGTCTTCGTCTTCAATCGATGAACGCCGTGATGTCTAATGCTCAACTACACTTTCTATCCTAATCCGATACTTAGCTATAAGTATACTAGAAATAAGGACTTATAGTTTTGGCAACTAAACTTGACAACAAGCTTGAGATAGCAACGCTTGCGAGTTCGACCGAGCAATGCTCTAACAATCTCCCCCTTTGTCAATTTTAGTGACAAAACTATCAATACATATGGAATACAAAATAAATAAACTCTGTAACTCTCATTCCAAATGCTTGCATTCCTTGGTTCTTCAACATTACTCGAAATCTTCATCACTTCCAAGTACTCCAGTGATTCTGAATGTGTTCAACTCAGCATCATAGTTGTTGAAGATCCGTAGCCATAATAATAAGAAAACAATAACTCTCAATCATTGTTATACAATGTCATAGTATTATTACACAACATCAAAGTCCAACTGCATCACAACTTTGACAACAATACTATGGTGATATGTATCACTCCCCCTTAGTCAATACTTTATCTCACATGAAAACCACTCCCCCTTACATAATGATCCCTAAACCATATGTATTTGTAGCGTGAACTACACATTAATTCTCCCCTTTTTTGTCAATAAAATTGGCAAATGTACGAAAACTAGTGGGATCCTAATGAAATTTCCATAGAGATACTTCATGACCAAAAGAGAACATATCAACCTTGTTTAGATGCAATCATATAGCCGAAACTAAATGCATTCATCAAGGAGTTAATAAAGATACAAGATAACCCCTATAATATTCCACAGCCACACTCCCCACAAAGATTTGGCAATTAAGCACAAGTTCAAATAAGAACTCTCCCCCATAAAATGTTATTCTCGAAAGAACAACAAGAGCGACCTTACTTTCACAAAAAAAGAAGGATTTCTTTGGACATTAACAAATCACATGAAACATGAATTTGTATCCAAAATACTCAATTAAATTAACCACAAGAGAACCCATGATTAATTTAATCGGAAATTCTCACATAAGAGAACTTATGGAGCCACACAGTACTTACACAAAGATGTGGATCAGGGAAAGACCAATACCGCGGAATATTCAAAGATTCATTCTATATTTCATAAATATTTGCATAGAGACATGTAATGGACTTAATCTTTGCAAACAAAAGTTCATCCTATCTTCCATCAATATTTGCATAATGACATAATAGGCTTAACTTTTTTTGTCAAAAGTTCATTCAATCTTTTATCAATATTTGCATAATGACATATGAAAGACTTAACTTTTGACATATATGGGACAATCATAGTTCACGGACGCAAACACACATATCCCGTAACAAGTTGCAGTATATGAAACCATAAAGATTAAAACTGCAAAATCATCTTCCAAATAAACTTTAGAATTTAAATAAATAAATTTAAAAACATTGCAAGATGAAAATCGTTGGCAATAGCTATGTGTACTCACAATAATGGCTATTCCAAACCATAGTTATCCTTCTTAAAACACAAGAATAAATTATCATAAGAAGTTTCCTAGACATTAAGGCCTCTAAAAAATTCTCGTCCCCGAACTCCTTGTCGTCATGTAAAAGCACAATTAAGTTTAACTCCCTAAGAGCATTAAGTTTTATGGAATAAGACTCATCAATGCAAACGAATGTGTAAAAGCACTAGACGTTTTAACAAAGGTTATGATTCACTTGTGACTAATAGGATGTATCACTACAAGCACTAACCACAATTATGCTATTTAGAATCGGGGATAAACAACTTTTTTCGTATTGAAAACCCTAATATAGCTCTAGAGATGAACACAAATCGGATTGATTAGGACTCAACCTAACAAGTTTTCAAATCTTATAACACTATTAATTGTGAATCACAAACAATAATTACGAGACAAAACTAATTCATTGAATCAAAAGCATGTTGAGAAATCAACTTTTATCCCATAACCAATAAGATGTTTAGCTACTCATAGCTATGGAGTTCATCATCATCAATATTCAATAATAAACAAGGAAGAAGAAGAACACAACCAAACCCTAGAAGCGTAAACAAAAGTGGCTCTCCAAAAAGAATTCCAAGCAAAAAGATATATCATGTGTTGTAGAAAACCTCCCTTTTATAGTCTTTTCTCCTTCCAAAATTAGGTCAAGTCTTCAAAGTCCATTGGGTGAGAGTCCACCAAGCCCACAAGGATGAGAAACCCGTGAGAAAATACGCCCCAAAATCGGTCCGGAAGTCTGGGATTGTGGCCGGAAATCGGGGAAAGTCGCCAGGAAGTCGGCTCGGTGGCCGCAAAGAAATCCAGGTCCACGGTCAACGGGTCAAACCGGGTTAAGTCAGCGGGTGAGTCGATTCGGTGCGGATCACCGAGTTGGATCGGTTGACTTCGGAGTCAACTGACTCAGTTGACATGAGTTAGTCCAGGCTAGGCCATTTTGCCAGGCCAAGCCACTGATGCACCATCATTGTCATTACTTCATTATGCCAGCCATGTTGGCCCTAACTTGCCACTCTGCACATTCTCAAGCCAAATTACTACCAGTGCCATCAGTTATAGCCTGGCCATCTTGGTTGTACCCTTCTTCATTTCCATTGCCACACAGAGCACCTAGCAATGACTTCACTTCATGCCTTCCCCGCAACTCACCCCGCAATGCGGCTCAATGCCTTTGAGACCATGTTTCATTTGCAACACCGGGCTCGTATTGCCATCACTTCCATTCTTGCCGGTGCATTTCAACATTATCATACCCTTCTCGGTCCATAGCTCCTAGTCGTTTGCAATCTTTCCTTGAGCCAACAACACAAAATTCCATCTCTACCTCCTGCAACATCCCGTCTCAATAGTCCCCGTGTACTACCAACACAAATGACACTGAATATCTTCATTTCGGTGACCACGGACTTTTGCCCCCATCCCGAGTTATTCACCATATCCCGCCATTCCGTTTCAATCCCAGTGACCTGCTCTGCACGAGTTGGCAATTGCCACTAGCTCAACGATTCGCACCAAGACCGCAGCACCAAATCCATCCGCATTCAACTCTATACGCAGCTCAGGGCATAACATCATCTCCTGAGTCTTCCACTCCCTAGCTCAGCTTTTGCATTGCCTCACAAACTTGCCAGTGCCTGAGCTGCACCTCTTACAGCTCCATTCTCACCTGCTATACTCCCTTGTCACAGCACAGCCCCATCAACACCTTCTTGCGTCACCTTAGCTGCAACTTCGAGCGGTACCCACCCCAATTATTGGCAACACAATCTCAAAGCATCGGCTCAAGCACTGAGCCATTCCCGGCAAAGGCACCGGGCGGCCAAAACTCAGTTACCACCATCCCAGTCAACTCAACTCCTGTTAACCAGCCGCCTCTCATTTATCATGAATCTCGGCATTCATCCCAGGCGACCATCAACACACAGCCCAAGCATCACTTTCTTTTGTTCTTTGCCATTCCACTTCTAAACCTGTAATAGGCAACACACATCATCGCATAGCCTTAATCCCGCAACTCCAATCCGAGCCCGCACCGCCTTCCCTTATGCTCGAGACCACCGTAACCCTTCCTTGCACCAACAATCTCAAGCAAATGTGATCAAACCCATCTTGATTCTCTCGAAATATCACACATATGCTCCTCTCTTGATTCAACAACAATATCACCTGAGAACCTATTTTTCATGGCAAACCATTACCCTCTCATAAGAACATACTCCCAAATATCTTCCTGGATCCAATTTCTTCATCTTACTTCATAGAAATGGAAAACCCTAAATTCAATTTCAACAATCACCAAATCCCGAGTATCCATCATTCTACACAACCACTCAAACCCATCACCGTGTCCGAACCAAAGAACAAACGAGAGCAACCAAATTTCTCGATCAACATTCATTGCCTTATAGAGACGAACTCCAGTCGATCTCTAGTCTCACTTCTCCTCGAATCCCCATAGCTTGCCATTTCATGACTCGTAACTCAAGCAACACCGGCTCGAAACCCTAGCAGCCCACACACTCTCGATCTCAACCTTATTCTCTCAAGCACCGGTGCCATTTTTACTTTCCTTCTCCTCCGATAAACTCGGATGTGCCGCCCTCCGAGGAGAAACTCGATGAAGAAGAAGAAATAAATTTCTTCTCCGAATTTCGGGTATCATGTAAGAACCTGGATGTATCCACCCCGGTTGGTAGGATAAGGGGTAGCGAGGAAATGACTATAAACATCCACTCATTGTTAAGGGCCACCTCAATTGCTTTGGCTTTGTCGGTTACACGATTCTCTATCCAATTATCGGTTTTAGACAACTAACAATTCATTCGTCCAGCTCCCTCGCCGCGTCTCGGCCTGCTCCACATATAGCTTGCACGTGAATTGACCTCTCGCTCCATTTAGCTCAAATTGAACGTTTTCTCCTTGTTTAACTACGAATGACTCCAAAGTACCTAATAACTCAAAAACACGCGTAAAGTACATAATTCACAAGAAAAATAGCAAAGAAAGCATAAACTCTATATAGTAAATACGGTGTATTCTACACCTATCGATTCCCCACACTTAGACTTTGCTAGTCCTCGAGCAAATCGAACAAAACAATAAAATACAACAACTCCGTGTCGTCGAGGCTACGGTCACTTTTAGCATAAATAACAAGCCTTTAAACCACTAAGTGTCCCTAGTGGACGAGTTATAGTCTCGTGAAGGTTTACTAGAGATATACCTACAAAACCTATATTTCAAACTCCGTCTATTCGTGACAATTCAATGAATGGATCCAAATTGACTACAGGAGGAGATACCTTGCAAATTCAATTCAATTATTAGTAAATAACTCTAATTAGATAGTTGAACAAGCCACAATACTCGGAAACTAACAAACCACAATCACAATGAAAGATTAAGAAGATGGATCAGGATGTAGATGTTGGCGAATGTTCACAAGTGTTCGATGTTTCCCATATCATCACGAAGGTCACCGCTAAGATGAACCTAATCCTATTGGATTGAGCTACTTAGTGCTGAATGCTACATCAAATCAATTGGCATATACAAGGGAACCAAAGGTGACTTTATTCAACACAATAATATATTTATTTATTTATTTTTTTTTGATTGGATCAAACTGGATCCAATTTTTTTAGACGGCATGATTAGATCTTTTGGATCCAAGCGCATGCTTCTTGTCGGCAAGTACATGATAGTTGCCTTGGATCCTGCATTCCACGCTTGTTTGGCGACGGAGACGGGGACTACGTTTCACATCTTCTGCTATTCCCAAGTGTCTTTTTATTCCGTTTTGGTCTAATTGGTCGGTCTTTTTTTCTCTTTTTTTCATAAATTTTTCATTTTTTTTTTTTTTTTTTTTTTTTTTTTTCTAGTAACTCAACCACTCTATTTCATCCTAGCGGTAATAACACGTCGATGTTTAGTGACCCACCAAAGCACTTAGAGAACAATAGATAAATATGGAAAAATAAAAATAGAATGTGATATGGTGATATTCCGAGATATGGTAACAACTATCATATAATTTGTGATTTTGAGCTATATTCGTCCCTTTTAGTTAATTGGTTCCTCAACTCCTTTACATTGTCCTCATTCAAAATGGTTCCATCCACTAATTGTGTCATCCTAAAGGCACAAGTTTCTAGATTTCGAAGTTCAAAAGCACAATTTTTTGGTTTTTATTTTCCGATTTTTTTTTTTTTTTAAACATAAAACAAACTAAAACATATAAATGCTCCCCCATACTTAAACTTTACATTGTCCTCAATGTAAATTGAATCATCCAAAGTAAGTCAAGGTGGGAAATCCTAGCAAGAAATCAAGCAAAAAACAAAGTAAAAGCAAAACAAGAAAAACTAAAAACAAGAAAAGAAATAAAGTTATGTAAATTTAGTTTCTAAAGTAACCAAGGTATGTTTGTTGTTTAAGAAATAAAAGTAGTTGAAAGCAAAGTAAATAATTTGAAATCAATAAGGAGAAGATATTGGTCAAGGGATAGTATCATTCACAAACATGTATTTTCATCAATGATTAGAATTGGTATTTAATCTCGTATTTATTAAAAGTCCTAGGATACCTTGATCGCAAAGTATAACAAATTAATTCCCTGTTTTCATCACAACCACATTAAAAGATGCATATGTGAATTCTTCGTAAAGCAACCTAAAGTGTAAAAGCACAATTAAGTTTAACTCCCTAAGAGCATTAAGTTTTATGGAATAAGACTCATCAATGCAAACGAATGTGTAAAAGCACTAGACGTTTTAACAAAGGTTATGATTCACATGACTAATAGGATGTATCACTACAAGCACTAACCACAATTATGCTACTTAATCGGATAAACAACTTTTTCGTATTGAAAACCCTAATATAGCTCTAGAGATGAACACAAATCGGATTGATTAGGACTCAACCTAACAAGTTTTCAAATCTTATAACACTATTAATTGTGAATCACAAACAATAATTACCGAGACAAAACTAATTCATTGAATCAAAAGCATGTTGAGAAATCAACTTTATCCCATAACCAATAAGATGTTTAGCTACTATAGCTATGGAGTTCATCATCATCAATATTCAATAATAAACAAGGAAGAAGAAGAACACAACCAAACCGTAAGCGTAAACAAAAGTGGCTCTCCCAAAAAGAAATTCCAAGCAAAAAGATATATCATGTGTTGTCAGAAAACCTCCCTTTTATAGTCTTTTCTCTCCTTCCAAAATTAGGTCAAGTCTTCAAAGTCCATTAGGTGAGAGTCCACCAAGCCCACAAGGATGAGAAACCCAGAAAATACGCCCCAAAATCGGTTTCAGGTCTGGGATTGTGGCGGAAATCGGTAGGAAAGTCGCAGGAGAAGTCGCTCCGTTGACGACAAAAATCCTTGATCCGGTCACCGGGTCAACGGGTCAAACCAAGGTTAAGTCAACGGGTGAGTCGATTGGTCTGGATCATCTGAGTTGGATCGGGTCAACTCGGAGTCAATGACTCAGTTGACATGAGTTAGTCCAGGCTAGGCCATTTTGCCAGGCCAAGCCACTGATGCACCATCATTGTCATTACTTCATTATGCCAGCCATGTTGGCCCTAACTTGCCACTCTGCACATTCTCAAGCCAAATTACTACCAGTGCCATCAGTTGTAGCCTGGCCATCTTGGTTGTACCCTTCTTCATTTCCATTGCCACTCCAGAGCCTGCAACAGCGACTTCACTTCATGCCTTCCCCTGCAACTCACTCCTGCAATGCCAGCTCAATGCCACCAGACCCTGTTTCAGCTGCAACACCAGGCCTGTATTGCCATCACTTCCATTCTTGCTTCAGTGCATTTCAACATTATCATACCCTTCTCAGAAGTCTAAGCTCTAGTAATCTTGTTTGCAATCTTTCCTTGAGCCAACAACACAAAATTCCATCTCTACCTCCTGCAACATCCTGTCTCAATAGTCCCTGTGTACTACCAACACAACAGCACCAGAATATCTTCATTTCAGTGACCACAGACTTCACTGCCCCCATCCTGAGTTATTCACCATATCCTGCCATTCCAGTTTCAATCCAGAAGACACCCTGAGGTTGCGTGGCAGCCACTAGCTCCAACGATTCTCTTCACCAGCACCAAATCCATCTGCATTCAACTCACGCAGCTCATGGGGCATAACATCATCTCCTGAGTCTTCCACTCCCTAGCTCAGCTTTTGCATTGCCTCACAAACTTGCCAGTGCCTGAGCTGCACCTCTTACAGCTCCATTCTCACCTGCTATACTCCCTTGTCACAGCACAGCCCCATCAACACCTTCTTGCGTCACCTTAGCTGCAACTTCAGAGCAGCACCAGCCCTGTTATTGGCAACACAATCTCAGCATCAGCTCAAGCACCTGAGCCATTCCACAGCAGCACCAGGCAGCCAAAACTCAGTTACCACCATCCCAGGTCAACTCAACTCCCTGTTAACCAGCCTGCCTCTCATTTATCATGAATCTCAGCATTCATCCGGGTGACCATCAACACACAGCCCAAGCATCACTCTTTTGTTCTTTGCCATTCCACTTCTAAACCTGTAATAGGCAACACACATCATCGCATAGCCTTAATCCCGCAACTCCAACTCGAGCCGCTTTGCCTTCCCTTATGCTCGGACCACCAGAACCCTTCCTTGCACCAACAATCTCAGCAAATGTGATCAAACCCATCTTCAATTCTCTCAGAAATATCACACATATGCTCCTCTCTTGATTCAACAGCAATATCACACAGAACCTATTTTTCATGGCAAACCATTACCCTCTCATAAGAACATACTCCCAAATATCTCCCTGGATCCAATTTCTTCATCTTACTTCATAGAAATGGAAAACCCTAAATTCAATTTCAACAATCACCAAATCCCGAGTATCCATCATTCTACACAACCACTCAAACCCATCACCGTGTCTGAACCAAAGAACAAATCGAGAGCAACCAAATTTCTCGATCAACATTCATTGCCTTATAGAGACGAACTCCGTCGATCTCTAGTCTCACTTCTCCCTCTGAATCCCCATAGCTTCTGTTCATGACTCGTAACTCAAAGGCAACACCAGCTCGAAAACCCAGGCAGCCACACACTCGATCTCAACCTTATTCTCTCAAGCACTTTGGTGCCATTTTTACTTTCCTTCTCCTCCGATAAACTCGGATGTGCCGCCCTCACAGACCAGTAAACTCGATGAAGAAGAAATAAATTTCTTCTCCGAATTTCGTGTATCATGTAAGAACACGGATGTATCCACCCCAATTTGGTAGGATAAGGGTAGCTTAAATGACTATAAACATCCACTCATTGTTAAGGGCCACCTCCAATTGCTTTGGCTGTCGGTTACACGATTCTCTATCCAATTATCGATTTTAGACAACTAACAATTCATTAAATCCGCTCCTCGCCGCGTCTCGACTGCTCCCATATAGCTTGCCTGTGAATTGACCTCCTCGCTCCATTTAGCTCAAATTGAACGTTTTCTCCTTGTTTAACTCCGAATGACTCCAAAGTACCTAATAACTCAAAACACGTAAAGTACATAATTCACAAGAAAAATAGCAATCAGCCATAGGAATGTAAGGTTCATGATGAAAGGAGTCAATTCCAATAAACCTTGTAGACTGATGTCGAACCAGGGCCTTCTGAATTTCGAGAGTCCTCAACACAATAGCCTTTATTTCCTGAAACTCCTTTCTTGTTTCCTTCAACTCTTCAAGAACTCCAGAAAACTTCTGTAGATTAGAAGGAACAACTCTTTGTTTCTCACATTCCTCCTTTTTCTTTTCAAAGTTAAAGGTACATGAGATTATCTTTTTCCTTCATGATTGATGGCTTAACAACCATATTAACATCTTTTCCATCAGAAGATACATAATGCTTGGATTCTCCATACAGTATGAGATTGTGAGAGAAATTCACAAATCAGACTCAAAAAGCAATCTTGTGATAAAAAGAGTTTTCAGAGAAAGAAAAAAAAATGTAGGGTTACAGAACCTTTATACACTAAAAAAGGATTTACGTACGCACAACTCACAACCCTAAAGAAGGCAGATTTGTCGATATTAACCCTCTTTTATTGATCAAACAGAGTAAACCCCTTTCAATATCTATTAGACATGAAAAGATAGAAGAATTCCAAAGCGGTGAAAACAAGACCAAAAGAAGAAACAAAACATGAATTTTTTTTTTTCTCTTTTGCTAAAGTCTGAAGTGTGCAAACCCTTGTCTCTTTTGAATCAGGCACATGAGACAAGATACACAACCAACACATTTACGTTGTGCTGGGGTGAACAATAATCTGTCCACCATAACTTTCTTGAATGGAATTCTTAGAACCATGTTACACAGACTGTATAAACCGCACTCTTTTCTCTAGTGGTCTAATTATTTTTTTGGAAATTAACTTCTTCGGGGAAAAGACGATATTACATACCTCAGACGACTTCTGAACAAGTTTGAGCTTGTTTGCTAATCGATTTGTTCTTCGTTGAAGTTTGTTGACATATCTTATCTTATGTTTGTACTTGAAACATTTGGAGAGTACTTCATGGCCCTTGAGAGTACAATAAGAACATGTCAATATGGAGGAAGGTTCAGATATCATGGTTGTGCAGGCTGCTAGACAAAAGGTATAACCTGAAAAATTAGAAACAGAATTTCCAGTATACAAAGAGAAATCCATTTTATCCTCCAAGGTGGTTGAAGTTTCTCCCGGAATAATATCAAGATTGGTGTATATGTATTTCTACAATTATCAAAATCAATATTTTCACAGAGGAGTGGAACACTTGATTTTTCGTCTTCATTAGAATCATAGTAATCAGACATTTCATCAAGAATTGCAGCAAGACCTTTGTTTCCAGTGTATTTTCTACCATTTGGGCACTCATTTGCAAAATGACCAAAGCATTTACACTTGAAACACTGTGGAATATCCTCGTCATCAGTATCGTCAGTATCCCTGTTTTTAGGAGGAACACGATTATGAGGTTTAACTGATGACTTAGGTTTATCTCTGGTGAACCGTTTACTTCTCTTCAAAAGAAGATCTCTAAATTGTCTTGTGATCAAATAGACTGACTTGTCAAGATCTCCATCTGATGAATCATTCTAAGAAGGATCATCTTCAGAGATGCCAACACTTTTACTTTTATCAAGTAATTTAGTGTTATTTTGTGCTTTGAAAGCAATATCCTTTCCAGATTTGGATACATGCTCATGATCAAAGATCTTTAACTTCCCAACGAGAGTATTTCTGGAAAGCGCATCAAGGTTATTTCCTTCAACGATGACATGTTTCTTAGAATCGTATCTAGATGGTAATGATCTGAGAATTTTCATCACAATGTCCTTTTCAGGAATAGTCTTACCCAATACAAATGATGCATTAACAATTTCAGACACTTTGTGATTAAACACATCAAAAGAATCTGAAAAAGCGGGAGTATAACAACCACACCCAATATTTCGCTTAGAAATCTATATGGACTAACTCCAATATACTTTCAAGAGAATCAACTAGACAGTCAGACTCAATCTTAAGAAAAGTATATCAAAGAGTTATATCTCAATTTCTCAATTAAATCCGCAATCAAACAAATAGAAATTTGCGAGACCGATTGAATATAAGAAATAACTTGAACGGTATCAAAAATCAATATCCAAGTGTCAATCAAGAGAATCAACTAGACAGTCAGACTCAATCTTAAGATATATCAAAGAGTTATATCTCAATTTCTCAATTAAATCCGCAATCAAACAAATAGAAATTTGCGAGACCGATTGAATATAAGAAATAACTTGGATGGTATCAAAAATCAATATCCAAGTGTCAATCAATTTGATCAACAACCAAAGGTTGGATTCCCAATTGATTGAACTTATGCACAATCTGTGATATTTCAATTATACAGAAAATTTAATGCGGAAAAGAACTAACACAGACACCGGAAATTTTGTTAACGAAGAAACCGCAAATGTAGAAAAACCCCGGGACCTAGTCCAGATTTGAACAACACATTGTATTAAGCTGTTACTAACACTAGCCTACTCCAAGTTAACTTCGGACTGGAATGTAGTTGAGCCCTAACCAATCTCACATTGATCAAAGTTTGCGCTCCCTATGTCTCTGAATCCCAGCAGGACTCTACACATTCCCTTAGCTGATCTCACCCACAACTAAGAGTTGCTACGACCCAAAGTCGAAGACTTGATAAACAAATCTGTCTCACGCAAAAAAGTCTATTGTATATGTTAGAGCATTGCTCGGTTGAACCCACTAGTGTTGGTATGTCAAGTTATTTTTCAATTTTATTTGCCAAAATGCATTCTTGATTTAGTATACTAAAGATAGTTTCAGACTAGATTAAGTCTAAGAAGTAGAATCGAAGCTATCCTTGACGCATGAAATTTGAAGACTACAAGAAGACATCAACAAGGACTACATCAACAAAGGTATTTAGTAATTGATTTTATTTGGATTCTTGTTCAATTCTACCTTTCTAATCTATCGAAACAAATGCTCACTCTATGGAAGAATTCCTATGACGGTAAATGTACATTTATGTATATATACTCGAGGTTATTTGATCCATGACTTTTGTGACAATAACCTTTATCTCTGAAAAGGTTCTCATGTTATAGTGAATGAGCTTACGAATTCAACGAGCCAATAATCACTCAATTCCGAGTTATAACGATGAAGTTATGAGTGATTAATTAAAGTAACAATTATAAGTGTTGTTGTAATTGTTACAGTTCGTTAGTAGGAAACAATCCACGAACTGTTTGTAACGGTTCACGGACTTGAACCCAATTACGTTACTAGAAGCTATTTTTGGTCAAGTTTTAGATGTTTCCTTATCTAGGCAAGATAGCTATTACTCCAAACATATTTGATTACCATATTAGAGTGTTTGTGATTCCTTCCTAAGATAAATTGTGAGTTATGCACATAAATACAATATTTGCTAAATTAATTATTTATTTAATTATTTTGGCAAGAGTTGTAACTTAGGAAAGAATCCCAAAATTAGGAGAGTCTTGAAAAAGGAAAATAGATTTACTTAGCTTTCAAGTTACCTTTCACTATAAATAAAGGGTTCGTGAGTGCTACACGTTTTTTATCCCCTTTGGAAAATTGGTGTAAGCTTCATAAGGTTGTTTTCTATGTCTTCTGTTCTTCGTGAACAAGAATGAGATAAAAGTCTTGGTATTGGGGATCACAAAGCCGATTTGGATTTAATCTTCGTGATTGATTATACAACTTGTAATCTAAGTTTTTCACCTCTTGTCTATTCTAAGGTCTTCTCTTCTTATATAAGACAATTCAAGAGTTGTTGATCATAAACCCTAGGTTTTGATAGATTTCAGTTCTCGATCGTATACCAACAATTGTTAGTCGAAATTGGAACTAGAAAGAAAACTTCGATTAAGGTATCTCGTAAAAATCCTTAAGAAGTTTTAAACAAGATATCTCTAGATTTATTCTAGTTGTTCTTGTCGTAGAATAATTAGGTTTCTCTTCCATTTTTTAGGAGTATACTAATCCCTAATCTACAATTTTGTTTTGATATTACTTTTCCTAGTAATTGTTTTTTCTCAAAACAGACACAAGATTTCCAAAACCTTGATTTACATCTAAAGGGAAATCGATTCGGTATTTTGTGAAAACAAAAGATCGAAAAGTATCAACCGTGTTGTTGTATCTTCTGAAGAGAACTTTGTTATGCCAGAAGATTTTCGGGAATAACTTCTAAAGAGAATTTGTGTTCTGCTAAAAGTTATACGAGAAGAATTCCTAAAAAGAATCGGTGCTCTGCTAGGAGTTCTACAAGTGCTTGAATACAGCTGAAGCATGTATTATATCTAGTCCGAATAGGTAGTAGGAAATTGGTGTAACATCTTATAATCAGTGTGTGTTTATTCTGGACTAGGTCCCGGGGTTTTTCTGCATTTGTTGTTTCCTCGTTAACAAAATTCTGGTGTATGTGTTATTTCTTTTTCGCATTATATTTTATTTATATAATTGAAATAATACAGGTTGTACATTAATCAATCACAGTTGTTAAATACAACCTTGTTTATTAGATAAGACTTGATTGATCTTGGACACTTGATTTTGTTATTTCCACATTGTTAGACCAGTCTGGACTAACCCTATTTTAATTGGACACCGTGTTGAAATATTCCTTTAGTGATTGTTGGTTAAAGAGGTTTATACACGGTGGGTCTTAAATAGGTTGTGATAAAAACAAAAGATATTGGTTTGATACCGTCCAAGAACTCACAAACTATAATCAGGTTGACGCACTTGTTTCCGTTTAACTCTAATTGTGTTGAGAGAGATATAACTCTTGGATATACTTTTTTGATTGAGTCTGACTGTCTAGTTCATTCTCTTGAAAGTATATTAGAGTTAGTCCATTCAGATTGCCAAACTAAATATTGGGTGTGGTTGTTGTACCCCGCTTTTTCAATTGGTATCAGAGCAGGCAGACATGCTAAGACCTCATAAGTCTGTGTTTGTAGCAATCTGACTCTATGGACAGAAGTGCTATCTCTATAAACGTACCGCCAGCCTTCGATGGCACAAATTACTTACTGTGGAAAATTGCTATGCGTGCCTTTCTTCAAGCGCGTGATTTTCAATCATGGGTTCGTGTTGTAAATGGCTATGATCCTCCAACAGTTATAGTAGACGGTGTAACTGTTGCAAAGGATATTGGTAGTTATAGTGATGTCGAGAATAGTGCTGCAAAGCAAAATTCCGACAGATTAAATTCTATCATTCATTCTATTTCCCCATATCTTCAGCACCATGTGACTACGTGTAAAAATTCTAAAGATGCTTGGGATATCTTAGAAACCGTATTTGAAGGGAATGCCGTAAAGAAAGAAGTAAGACTTCAATACCTTGCATCTGACTAGGAAAACATTCGCATGTCTAATGATGAAACATTTGATGAGTTTAACCAAATACTTTCTCAAATAGTTAACTCCTCATATTCGTTGGGAAGAACTATTCCGGAGAAAGTTATTGTGTGCAAGATTCTCAGGTCTCTACCATCAAGATACGAGTCTAAGAAACATGCCATTGAAGAAGCAAGCGATCTTTCTACACTCTCTAGAAATACTCTTGTTGGAAAGTTAAAGATCTTTGATAAAGAACACCGGTCTAGAAAAAAGGTGATTTCTTTTAAAGCTGCAAACAATTCTGAATCCTCTAAGGATAAATC
The DNA here is from genome assembly GCA_023531295.1 of Papaver armeniacum. Lineage (NCBI taxonomy): Eukaryota > Viridiplantae > Streptophyta > Magnoliopsida > Ranunculales > Papaveraceae > Papaver > Papaver armeniacum. Next base: position 39,855 of record JAJJWW010018419.1, read on the forward strand.
TGGTTCGCCATACTAAGGATGTTACTCCACGACAATTTAGAAAACTCTTGAGAAACAGGAAAAAGAGTTTTTCTAAAGTTACAACATCTCCTAATGATGATGTACAATGCTATAACTGTCGTGGTTTCGGGCACTTTTCTTCGGATTGCCCTAGCTGGAACCGTAGACAATCGACATATGCAGCAGCTTTGCATACTCTTGATGATGAACCTAAATATTATGATCACCAAAAGTACGCAGGAGAGGTTGCATTAGATTCTGTAAAAATTCTTTCGGATACTGATTCTGATTCTGACGAAGAAGTGTTCTTTGTATATCCAGTTGCTAATAATCTTCTTAAGGAATGCCATCATAAACTCTTAGAAGCTGAAAGCACCATTTTTAGTGAGAAAGTTAAATATGACAGACTTCGTAGTCGGAATAAAGACTTGCAAGACCAACTTGATTTTATTGGTGCAAGATATTATCTCAACGAAATACGAATGCTTAAAGAAGAAATTGTCGGAAGTCGAGATCGGGAAATTACTATTCAAGCAAAGCTTGATAACTTGGAGAACATTGAGATGAACTTGTTATTTGATCCGAAATGATAAAATCTCAAAGTTCAATGTGAATCATCCAAGAATGATCTAGTTATTGCACTCGAAAAGGTCAAAAGGTTAGAAGAAGAAAACTCGAGCTTAAAGGAGAGTTTGTTTAGAAATAGCAGCTCAAAAAAATTAACCTCGATATTGGGAGCATGTAGAATTCATCGTGATACACGAGGATTGGGATATGAAGGAATAGACACTCCTGGTATTTGCAAAGAGGTAAAATTTGTCAGAGCTAAAGATTCTTCTAAACCAAAACCGTCCACGATTGACAAAAGTGAAGTATCTCTACCAACTACCTATGACGAAAAGAGGAAATTAAACATAACTTTTTCCATTCAGGTAACATTAAAAATAACTTTTTCTATTCTACTAAACATTACTTCTATTGTGGAAAACCAATCACTTGCAAAAGAATTGCAGATTTCTTAAACGAGATAAATCCAGATCTGATTATGTTAAGATGACAAGATCTGATGTTCCAAACTGGAGAAAAACTGAGTCTCATAATATCAGTTCTTCTAGCATTCCCACCAAGAAGTTTAATAATTATATTGGGGAGAAAAATAAATACGTTGCTCCAAAAGCTGCTCAGAAATGGGTACCAAAGAAGATCAATAAAGAAACGAGTGATATTAAGAAGGATCTCCCAGACAAGAGTTCGACAAGGGATAACATCTTTAAAAGGTATGGAATAATTATTGAAAGTTTCAAGGAAGTTGTTAAATTCCTAGAGTCTATGCATGATTTTGTTTCGAATACCTATGGTGAGCAAGATTTTGTTCACCTCAACATAACCTGATTGTGTTGGAAGTGCATCCTCACCAAGAAGCCCTTTTAAATGCGGTGAGGATTGCAAAAGAATTGGGGCGCACATATTATGTTGGGTAATTTTTTGAATATGTGGAACAATTTATTGTTTCGAGTTGAGTTCCACTCGCTTACATATTTCTCGAAATATGTGTTGGTAAGCTTTCGCTTTAACCAAGTTCATCTTATATTATTGACGAAAGTCAAAAGATGATCATGTGAAAATCGCCGAGTAACATCTTACATGGTTTGTGTGGTAAAATCATTTGGTGTAGACTTGGAATGTTTCGTTATGATTATTTCAATAACTTGAAAATTGTTCTGATGCTAATACTGTGTAAAAACGGCTATTGTCATCCTCTAAGAAAGTTTCAATGATTGAAATAGAATTTAAAATACTTAAGCATCATTGGATTATGAACATAGTGTGCATTCTTGCATGTATGTGATCCATGACCGGAACTATAGTATGCATACCCGTATGCGAACTTGTAGTTGTGGAATTCCGGGTACCTAAGTACACATACCCGTACGCGTACTGGCGAAGGGTTTGGGTCCAGAACTTTCTGTTGTGTTTGGAAGTATGCGTACCCGTTGGCATACTGGCGAAACCTAAACTCAGACCGGGTACTTAAGTATGCGTACACGTTTGCATACTTGAGTGATTAAAGTGAAAAAGCGGGGGTACAACTGTTAGAGCATAGCTCGGTTGAACCCACCAAGCGTTGGTATGTCAAGTTTGGTTGTCATATTTTAGTGAACCAAAACTCATTTAAAGAGTCGCTTGATTATGTATTAGAGTCAACTTCGTATAGTTTAGCTTGAAAGTATTAGGATATGAGACATTACAAGTATTACGAAGACTTGAAGAAGTGAAGAAGTAAGGAGCTACAACGAAGACATCATCCTTCCACTTGAGGTTAGTGATATTTGACTTGAACTGTTTCATTCCATAACGTATCTTTCAAGTCGTGCATATTGAAAACATAACTGCGAAGCATGAATGATTACACTCTAGTTAGACGTAGTATTAAGGAATACAAAACGAAGTATAACGCTTATCTTTTGAAATTCGTATGTAAGACATCGACATAATCGTCTGAATGCTATTGTGATTATGTATGGGTATGAGGTGAAGATTTCATCCTAGGAAACAATGTTTTACATTCGTTTAAAGGAAGTAAATTCATGAACTTGTTTTGTGAATCGAAAGGGAAATCGCTAGGCTTATTGGTATTGTTATTCATTGCATATCTTTTGAACTACCAATATGTGTGATTAGTATAACCGCTCATGACTTGTTTATGTTATTGGTAAAACTATTCACAAGGCCTGACTTTTGTATTGGTATGACTTAGTAGAACCGATCTTAAGTAATCACATGAGATGGTATGATCGATTTAGTGTTATTGGTATGACCAACTCTAGGCAAAGGGGGACCGATCCTAGTAAGAGGTGCAACCGATTACAAGAGGGGAATCGATCCTTGTAAGAGGTGCAACACATTTTTAGACATTGGCAACCGATCCTATGGACATGTGCAACAAATACAAGTTAGATACCATATATATGTGGGAACCGATCCTAGTACCTAGTCAACCGAATTTTTGGAAAGCTAGTGTGACTAAATCCAGTACTCACATGGAGGTAGAACCGAAACTTGTTTTGGTAGAACCGTGAAACCCATGATTGGTGATTGAGTGTTCTTAATCAATCACATAGTTCTTGGAAGTCAGATGAACCAATTCTAAACTTGTTTGGAAGTGTGGCAAATTGGTTTCAAGATTGTAAGTATGAAAGAGGACTTACAAAGTAAAGATGTCGACATACTTTGAACATGTACAATAACGTTTATCTTTTATTGTTCAAAGATATTCCTTAATAGCTAAAGGAAAAATCCCGGATCGAAAAAATAAGTTGAGAATCTTTTAATTAAGGTTTTTAATTTTATTTTTGGAAAATGAAAATTAGTAATGTGTGTAGTTGCAGGAAATCCCACAATACACCCCTCACTATATTTTGTTAAACTAATCCATTCAAAAGATAATAGATGAACAATTATGAATGTTTATTAATAACTTTCTTGAATCTTTACACAGGAAAATGGAATTACACTTAAGAACTTACAAAATTTCTCTCTCTTTCTCTCTTCTAATGACTTACTCTCCAATCCAAAAAGACCTCTCCTCACTGCAGATTCACTCATCCCTTTATATAGGGTAGTACATAGTGAATGACAGCTAAGCTGTCCCTTATTTTCGGAAGTATCTTGCGAAGTGTCGCAGGCGTACAAATATTCATATTCGCGACACTTCTTAACTTTTGCCAGATTTCATATCTTCCTATCGTCATCCAGTGCGTCATTTATATTTAATCCTCTGCGACTGACTCGCAATGTTGTTATTCGTTGTCTTCGCGAATTGTTGTTGTGGCGATATTATGGTCCTACATCTTGCCTCTTCTCATGTCTTCTCTGCGAAGGAGAGAATGTCATGAGAACCACTATTTTTGAATCGCCGCAGTTGTTTATTTGTACTTGTTTCAGTTTCATCTTTCCATACGGACTTTATTACAGACGTCTACTCCTCCATTCTATTCCTGACACGTCTCTTTCAATCGTCTATTCTTGACCATTCACATCCCATCTCACATTAAATGCTCTCGTTTCCCCCGAGGATGTTTCTCTCTTATATATATTTCTCATACCTTTCTCTTCTCCTCTTTCATCTTCTCTCTGCAATTTTTCTTTTATCTTCTTCTTCCGCAAACTGCGCTTCTATTACTGCAAATCTTTGATCTTTTATCATATCTTAATTTTCGATTCTTTATCCATTCCCATATTGATAATGGCTTCACTTAGTCGTATGTACAAACCTCGCTTTATTGAGATCCAGAAAAAGTTGCAAGATGAAGGTTTCACCCTTTCTACTATTCCTAATCAAGGAGGTTCATCTATACTCACTGCCAAGCTTTTCTCTGATCATAAATGTGATGATCACAAGATTATTGTTTCGCTAGGTCAACTTCTCGCAGGACTTCCCATTCCTTTGTATGATCCTGAGATGCCACTCTTTTATGAAATCCTTTCCCATCCGGACTTCTCGCGTTTGTCTATCAATTATGCGGCGATTGTATCCGCCTAATGCTTGAGTTTGCCAGTCGTGGTGCTTTGGCAAAGGATCTCTATATCCTAACAGTTCAGAAATCCCGAATATGTAAATTTAGAAATAATCCCGAGAGATACACTTGTAGAAAACTTCTTTGAAAATTATGAAGTAATAGGCATGAGAAATAAGAAATCTCATTTGGGGCGCTCGGTTGAAGAGAAAAGATAATATCCCCGAGGATAAATTACTCATGCAAGATATCGGCGGCATTCGGGTAAGAACACTACTCCTCGCCACTCTAAAGATGAGAGGTGGTGGGTTGTTCCTTTGCTCTTAAGTGGACCTTACATAGCAGGTTCGCATGTACTCCCTGCAAATCTCGCAGATTATCATCCTTGGGAATTTAAGTGGCCCGAGGAGGCGAAAGAGGTATGTCTCCACAATTTGCTTTTGCAATCCCTCTTTTCTCTTGTACTCATTGATTTTGTAAAATTTTCAGATTAACAAACTAAGGAAAAGTTACAAGGCAAATCCATTGGCAAGTACCTTGGCAATACTTCGATCGCTTACAGATGAAGTAAGAAATATTCTTTTTGTGTTATTAACAATATTGTTGCCTCTATTTCTTATCTTCATTTGTATGTGAAGGTTAACGCTGAGGAAGCGATAGCTGCGAAAGTTAAAGGCAAAACTAAAACCAATGCACGCAAGGACAAGTCTTCTGTTCCACCATCTAAGAAGCGAAAAGCTCAGCCTTCCTCTCATCTTAGCTCAAGTTCTGAGTTTTCCGGTGAAGATGATAATGATAATGTTTTGGATTCAACTTTCCAAAATGAAGCTCAATCGGCCAATTCTCCTATGGATCAATTGTTCAAAGATCTTCTCGGATTCTCTTCAAGGAATTGGAGATACTCATCGACTTCTATATGCGAGAGCCTCGCCACCGTATGCAATGCTACACTACTGGATGGCAATGACTCTTTCAAAGGAGTTTCTAGATCTGTATCCCCTAGCTTCTTAAATGCACTTAATTCGTTGGTATGTTTGACCTCATATTTCCCTTCCAACTTCATTTTTTAATTTATATCTTAATAAACTTTTTACCTTTCTTCGCAGAAATTTGGAAAAACTTCTTTTGTGGTTGCCTCGGATCTTGAGAGGAGGTATAATATTCAATTGAAAAAGAATACTCAATCTTGCACAAGGATCAAAGAATTAGAAGCCGAGTCTCGGGATATCGCGAAAAGATCCAACGATTGGAGACTCGAGTTTTCGCGAGAAAGACAAAGTTACCACTCTCCGTAATGCTAATCAAGCAACTTTATGGTATAAAATTTTTTTCCCTCTTATTATTTTATTTTATCAATTTCTGTTGCTACCGACTTATCACTTTCGCAGATGTATATAACCTCTCCGAAGAAGCTATTCTTCTCCATTCATTTCCTGAGCCTATGGATAATGATACTCTTCTCGCTCATCTCAACAACTCCTTAAGTAGTTCGTCGAGCAGAATTAATACTCTTTCATTAAGTGAACTCCAAACCAAGTACCGCCTCTTAGAAATTGAGCACAGATCTAGTTTAAGTACAGCCAACCGGTTTAAACAAATGTATCTCGAATCTCATGAGGAAACCAAAATTTTAAGGAAGAAAATTAGTGACCATATAGATGACAAAGATCGCATTGCTAATAATGGTGCCCAGGCATTAGCAACATTTCAAAAGTCTCTTCTTGAAGTGCAAATGGAGCGAGATGAATTGCTTCGTCAGAATTCCTTACTTACTGAGCGAGAAAACCAAATTCGTTCACTTCTTATTATAAATAATGATGATGAATTCGCTTGGGCCGCGAAAATCTTAGATAATGCCAGGAATAATTTAGGTGTTGATGTTAGTCTTCATACCGAGCATACTTCCTTGGTTAAAGATATAATATCTGACAGAGAAGGTTACTTATTATACCTTACTATTTCTTACCTCTGTAATATTGCTGTTGAGTTGTTAACTTATCGTTGTCTACTTGCAGAGTCCGAAAAAAGATTTCAAGCAAGGATTGAAGAACTTGAATCTGAGAAAGCACAGCTCGCCAAGAATCTCAACCTTCGCGAGAATAAATATTCCAAGTTGAAGAATCAATTTCAAACTACAGTGGCGAATTTTAATAATGATGCCGTTCGTTTTCGCAATGAAGCCATGGAGTATGTTTGTAAAGATCATAAAATCCCTCTCTCTTCATATCCTTGGCTTTCCGAAGAAGTTCCTGAGAATTTGCCTGTCTCAGACATTTCTGATAGTGAAGCCAGCGAAGAGGAAAATTCTGGCGGCGAGAATAATAGAATTGAAGGATCAGATAGAGGAGAAGAATCGCCAAAGAGATAATTCTTTTTGTTTCTTTCGCTGCGTGTAATATTTGTGCATTTCGTGTGTCTTTTTGTAAACTTCTTGGGTTTGTTGTCCATAAATTCCATCTTCATTCCCCTTTCTTGGCGTTTTTTCCTTGTAATATAATTGGCTAACATTATTAATGTATAACTCTTTCATTGGAAGATGGATAACAATATTTCATCTTTTCCATCCCCATATTTGCCTCTCGTTATGCATCTTGAGATGAAAGAATGAAATTTCGAGATTCGCACTTTCTTCTTTCGATCAGGAATGATGTTTAAATTTACAATTGCGATGAAATCGCAAGAACTTTTCATTAAAGAAGAGATTTTTTGGTCTCGTCTTATCATTTTTGGTGGACTTCTAAGCTTGACCTTCCTAAGTAAAGGTCTTACTGCCACCCTTTATTATGACAAGATCGCAGGACGTCTTTACACTTGCATGTAAAAACCCATTGACCTTGTCTTATCATTATTCAAGTATTTTTGCCTCTGCAGGATATTTGGCTTGCGACAATATGACACAGCCTAAATTCTCTTGCGAAAGTAAAGCCCCATGACATTGTCGTCTTGCGACGAAATCGCAGGACGTCTTTACACTTGCATGTAAGGACCCATTGATCTCGTCTTACCCTCGCGTTAGTATTATTGCCTCTGCATGATCATTGCACAAATATGACAAGCCTAAGTTTCCTTGCGGAAACAAAGCCTCGTGACATTTGCGTCTTTGGCACTTATCAGCTCCCTAATGGAGGGTGCCGCCCTTATCACCTCCCCGGTTGCCCCTTCAAGGAGGCGTACATCGGCCATACAAGGCTAGCTCCTCCCATCCGGTCTTAACAACAACCAGTTGTTTTCGCAGCCTCTTATCCCTTATACCTATAGAGTTTATGGTTACAAGGCTGCACCCTAAGGGGAGTTTTCTTGGGCCGAGTGCGGCGTGCGCCAAGACTTGTCAAGAGTGGTAAGGAAGTTCCATGCTCCCCGCACTCTTGACTCAACCGGGTACCTCGGCGCCTTGATCATACGCCGACTCCTTGAAAGAGACCCTCGGTCGCCCAACCGGTATAACCTACATATATAGTTGGGAATCCAAGGTACCTCCTCCGGATAGGCTTTCATGGGCCCCAAATCTGCATGACCCGGTTCCGGGGCGGTGTAACCTTTTCCCTGAGCCATGTTTAAGAGATACCCCCTTATATGACGCACTTTAGGTCTTACATTTGCCTCTTACGAAATGTAATTCGCGAACTAGGGTGTACGCCATAAAGGTTCGTCCCATTCATTTATTCATTCATTGTTGTTAAATCATTCAATCATTCATATTTAATTTGTTGTCTCGATATTTAATTTGCGAAGACATCGCACAATGTTGTTCATTCATTTTTGCCTCGGATTCTTGTACATTCTCTTTGTCGAAATTCTCACATATCATTTCTTCTTAGTCTTGCCTTTGATATATCTTTGTCGATTACTTATCGCAGATTATTCAGCTTACTTTTTATGCCTTTTGTTCATTGCACTCTTTGCCTTAGTGTTATCCCAATCCTTGAAGGACTCATTTCCATCGTAGCGTTCGCCTGCTTCCATGCATTCATCTGCGGCACTTCGCGATGCTTCTTCATTTCTTATTTCTATAGTATCCACCATCAGCTTCTCTTTTCTCTGTTCATCTTTGATATTCTGTTTCCAATCTTTCCTTTTAGCATTTCTCTCTTCACATCTCTCTACGTCAACCTCATAACATTTCTAACCTTCCTTCCAATCTCCCTTTATAATTCCAATACCATTTGGATGGGGAAATTTTATGCATTGATGGTATGTTGATGCTACTCCCAAGATTTCGTGCAGCCATGGTCGCCCGATTAATGCGTTATAAGGAGATTCCACGTCAACCACGCAAAATAAAATGTCAGCTGATAATCCTTGTAAAGGTATCCTCATGTGAACCTCTCCTTTAGGTTTGTTCATTCGTGCCGTTAAAACCGTAGATTTTGTACGTTGAAGGAATCAAATTTTCATCCTCTCCACCCATGGTCTTATAAGTATGGTAAAATGTAATATTCACCGAACTACCAAGTGTCGATTAGGATTCTATTGATTGCCCAACAATTTTCTCGCTTCGTCATCTTCTCCATCAACTGGTCTTGGATTAATGTCTAGTCGCACCACCAACGGGCTATCATGTGCTTCTCTTCCTTTGGGTATCTCTAAATCAGAGAAAGAAATAATTTTTAGTTGCCAATCTTTCAATTGCGACTTTCTCGCTTGAGTTCATCACTTCTTTGTTATGAAAATCTCTTGCATATACTCTACTAAGCACATTATCGTGAAAATCTTCAATTGTACGATATGAATGAACTATAGAGTTGCAAAATAGATTTTTGGCCTTTGTTCCCACTTCTATTACGAATGCTTTTTTTCCCTTCTTTGAAACTGTTCTTTGCACTTCTGATGGTGATGTTGTTAGTACTTGCTTTCCTTTGTCTTCATCCTTTAGAAAATGAGTCAACTTCCCCTGATCAATCATTCTGAGAATGATTCTTTTTATGTTTCTGCAATCATTTGTGAGATGTCCATGAAAGCGATGGTACGAACAATATTCATGACTTCTGTCACTTGGTTGTGGTTCACTCCCGCATTCCATGGTGGTGGTACGTCCTCCATTACAAGTATAGCTTCCCAAATTTTCTCAACACTAGCATTTAGTGGTGGCATTCGATCTCTTCCCATACCACTCTGCGATTTCTTGGCCTTCCATGGTTATTACGCCTTTGTCCTCCATAAGTTTCTTGCATATGATCTAATCTCTCGAATTTTATTATTGTTGCCGCGGTTGTAGTAGTTCCTTTCTCTATCAAACTCCTCCTGATCTCGGCTTCCCATAGCTACTATTTTCTGTTGTCCATCATCAACTCCGTTTTCCGGTTGCCCTTGCGAAGTGGTCGCCACTGAGTTTAAAAATTTTGGTAATAAACTTGCATTCGCAGCGTTTGAACTTGTATTCGCAATCGGGTATGATTCCATTTCATTTTGTCTTTCTTCCAAAGCAATGTATTCTTCTTGAAGTTCTCATGACTCACCCATCGTAATCGTATTTTTAATTGAATATTTGAATGTATAACAAACTTGTTGCGAACAGAGCATTTACAAATGATAAAATGAGATATCTTTCCTCTACCCTTAGGCCATTTCACCGCACATTGTTCTCCATCTCATCGTCAGATGTCTTAAACTCTCGCCAACTCTTTGTTTCAATCCGAATACATCCTCAATTCCTGGTCGCATGGAATTGTTACTTATATAAGCTCCCAAGAAAATAGTTTGTAAATGGTTGAATGATGAGATTGTGTCTCTTGGTAATCCTTCAAACCATTTCAGTGCTTCTCCAATTAAGCTTGATGCGAAGTATTTGCACAATATGGCATCATGATTCTCCCATTGTAACATACATCTCATATAAGCCTTGATGTGTTGTACCGCACAGTTTGTTCCATCGAAAATGTTGGTTAATGCAGGCAGATTGCACTTAGGTGGTATTCCTCCCATTTGTACTTCTATCGTGAAAGGAGTCTTCGCAGCTTCTGCGATGGCTTCATCCAACTGTCTTCTTCCTCCTTCCTTCTTACTGTTTAACAGTTTTCTCATTTCTGCTAGTTCTTTCAAGATTTGCTCATTTTCCTCAGGATTTGATTCTGCTGGTCTTTTTAGCTCTGCCTCTCGCCGCCTGCGTTCATGCCTGTTTTGACCTTCTTGTTCACTATTTCCTTCTCTCCTTTCTCTGCGACTTTCTCCTTCGTCTCTTTCATCAATTCGCACACCATTATATCTATTGTTCTCTCTTCTGGGTTCTCTATCAACTCTCCTCTGCATCCTTTCGTATTCTCCATTGGTATTTCTATTGATACGATCTTGTGCTCGCCTCCTCTCTCGGTTGTCGTGATTATTTTGCCGGATTGCTTCTTCCAATTCTTGGTTTTCCATTTATGCTCTTACTCTCTCTCTCTCTCGCGGGCTAAGCGTGCTTGTTCAGCATAATGTTTCTCAATGTCGTCCACGATCTCTTTTTGCCTTCTCAATGCTTCTCTTCCATGCAGTATTGCTCTTCCTTCAAATGGCTGGATCATTTGGCCCCGAAATCGCCTAGTTCCCCGATTTTCTTCATTATTCGCTCATCTTGGAAATTCTCGGGATGGGGAATATAACGATCTTCTGCGTCCTCTCTTCTTTCATGATGTTCGAGTGAGATTTTGCGCTTCCCGTTGGTTTTCTACCTCTGTAATTTCGTTGGTAAAGCTCTCCTTCTTTCTTCCCTAGTCGATCTTGAACTCGATCTCGCGGTGCTTCTCGATCTTCTATTTTGCAATCTTATATTTTCCATTCTTAATTCATGATTCTGTCTTGTCAAATGTGCTCGTTCTTCTGCTTCTAGTCGCCTCTCTTCATGTATCGTTTGTCTCAATGTTTCCAATCTTTGTGAGTTCTTCATTTCGGATTCATTTCTCCATTCATTCTTTGATCTCCTTCTCCTTGTCTATTGTCTACCAATTGTTGCTCTTCTTCCCTTTCATCCTCGAATCCGTCCTCCAAGTGTGCACACTTACTCTATCGTAATCCACAGTTTCATTTGCTATCGGTGGAATTAAAGCTTGGACATGATTCTCTTCATCATTCCTCATATTCATCCTTGACGATTCTCCTCTTTCATTTCTACTTTCTCCAGCAAGTCTTCCGCTTCTTCTCACCGGTTGTTCAAGTACATTTCTTCTTCTAGCCATTTCTCTTTTAGTAAATTTTTTTTTTGAAAATTATCTCAAATTTCTTTCTTGTTAATTCTCTTCTTTTAATGCTGTTCAAAGCCTGTTTCTAGCGCCAATATGTAGTTGCAGGAAATCCCACAATACACCCCTCACTATATTTTGTTAAACTAATCCATTCAAAAGATAATAGATGAACAATTATGAATGTTTATTAATAACTTTCTTGAATCTTTACACAGGAAAATGGAATTACACTTAAGAACTTACAAAATTTCTCTCTCTTTCTCTCTTCTAATGACTTACTCTCCAATCCAAAAAGACCTCTCCTCACTGCAGATTCACTCATCCCTTTATATAGGGTAGTACATAGTGAATGACAGCTAAGCTGTCCCTTATTTTCGGAAGTATCTTGCGAAGTGTCGCAGGCGTACAAATATTCATATTCGCGACACTTCTTAACTTTTGCCAGATTTCATATCTTCCTATCGTCATCCAGTGCGTCATTTATATTTAATCCTCTGTGACTGACTCGCAATGTTGTTATTCGTTGTCTTCGCGAATTGTTGTTGTGGCGATATTATGGTCCTACAATGTGCATTTACTAGTTGGAGATTTTCTAAGAGATTTTCGGTCAATGTTTGGACAAAGCATTTCCAGGAATTATGGAAACCGAATATGGAATATATTGCATATCTTGAGAATATTTTCGGTTTTGAAAATTCCTTGGTGTCCAAACTTCCTTGGTCTATAAATATCAAAATTTGCATTTCTAGCAAACTAATCCTCAGAGCCAGCAAAACTACCTAGTTGTGTTGTTACTGGTGGAGCCGCCTATTCGGAGAGGAAAGTAACCTAATTAGGTGAAATCTCTTACGGCCGCTCGGTTTAAAGACTTCTTTGGGAATGAGAAGCTCTATTAGTACCGTTGGTGGGAAACTAGATAATTGCGGTTTATTATTAGTTTTCGATTGATTTGATTGACTAACGGTTGTTGAACTTTGATTTCACCTAGTTTGTTTATGCTTGAGAATCTTATCTTCTGATATAAGATTCAATCAAACTAGATCGAAGTTTCGACGGGGATCTTTAGAATGTTTGTTGATCTAAAGACGTCTTGTGATAATCCATTGTTAACAGACTCCGTTTTGTGCGTGATTGATAACAAGAGATTCAAGTTGATTATGTGTAGGTGTTTATTAAAGATCTAAGAAGATTTGAAGACGAAAAAGATTTCTGATTTGGGTTCATAATCTTTGGTGTGCACAATACTTTTTTCGGTTAAAGATGATCCAACTATAATCGATTTATCCTTGTGGTAGATTGGATTGATTAGTTGAGTAGATCGGCATCAATACAATTCTTTGTGATTCAAAGTATTGATTACAAAATCTAGACAATTACTTTGGTAGTTGTTATTAGATAAATCTAAGGACATGACAAAGGAGTTTATTGGGATAAACGGAAGAGCCTTTTGTCGAACTCACATCACTTGGTTGAAAAGAGTTGATACCAAACAGATTTGTTGTTCCTTTACTATTTGGAATACAAACCAAAGGAATTGTTCCAAGTACGTGATTTATTACAAGTTGGAGGCGTGGGAATACAGACGAAACTAGGTGAACTATAGGTTTAGTTGCTTGGTCTCAACTATACGAAATTGGTTTGATTTTATATAGCGGCTTAATCCTGAGAGTATTCAATTCTGGACAAGGTCCCGGGGTTTTTCTGCATTTGAGGTTTCCTCGTTAACAAAATCTTGCCGTGTCATTTACTTTTATTTTCCGCAATTATAATTGTTGTTATTGTAATTTAAATTAAATTACACAAACGTTAATTCCTATTTACTTGATAGTAATCCTATTGTGTTTGGTTAAGTACGAACCTTTTATCAAGTAAACATACTTCGTTGTTGTATTGTCTCAATCTCGTATCCATAGACGATCACACGAAGTGTGAACCAATTAGTTGTATTGTATCGACTCAGTCCATAGATAATCACTTTCGGAGAAAGGACTTATAGGTGGAAAAGTTTTAGATTGAGGTATATTTGGGTACCCTCGCCTTTTCAACAACAACCACACCCAATATTTCGCTTAGCCATCTGTATGGACTAACTCCAATATACTTTCAAGAGAATCAACTAGACAGTTAGACTCAATCTTACAAAAAGTATATCAAGTAGTTTTATCTCAATCTCTCAATTCAATCCGCAATCAAACAAATAGTAATTTGCGAGCCCGATTGAATATAAGAGATATAACTTGAACGGTACCAAAGACCAATATTCAAGGATCAATCAATTTTAATCAACCAACAAAGGTTGGGTTTAATTGATCGATTCAACGCACAACCTGTGATATTTTAATTATATAACAAAATATAATGCGGAAAATAAATAACACAGACACCAGAAGTTTTGTTAACGAGGAAACCGCAAATGCAGAAAAACCCCGGGACCTAGTCCATATTGAACACACACTGTATTAAGCCGCTACAGACACTAGCCTACTACAAACTAACTTCAGTCTGGACTGTAGTTGAACCCCAATTAATCTCACACTGATCCAAGGTACAGTTGCGCTCCTTACTTCTCTGATCCCAGCAGGATACTACGTACTTGATTCCCTTATCTGATCTCACCCACAACTAAGAGTTTCTACGACCCAAAGTCGAAGAGTTTAATACACAAATCTGTCTCCCACAGAAAAGTCTACAGGAATAGATAAATCTGTCTCCCACAGAAATACCTACGAGTTTTGTTTCGTCTTTTGATAAATCTAGGTGAACAGGAACCAATTGATATACCGGACTTATATTCCCGAAGAACAACCTAGAAATATCAATCACCTCATAACAATCTTAATCGACTAGCGAAACAAGATACCGTGGAATCATAAACGATGAGACAAATATGTTTGTGACTACTTTTCTATCTTGCCTATCGGAGAAATTAATCTCAAGCCAATCTTACAATTGTACTCAAATACGATAGAAACAACAAGATCAGCTCACGCAACTACAGAGAAAATAGTTGGGTCTGGCTTCACAATCCCAATGAAGTCTTTAAGTCGTTAACCTACAGGGTCTCGAGAGAAACCTAAGGTTAAAGGAGAATCGACTCTAGCTTATACATCTAGTATCACACAGGAGGTGTGGGGATTAGGTTTCCCAGTTGCTAGAGAACTCCTTTATATAGTCTCCAAATTAGGGTTTGTAATCTAAGTTACCTTGGTAACAAAGCATTCAATATTCACCGTTAGATGAAAACCTGATTAGATTCAAGCTAATATCTTTCAACCGTTAGATCGAACTTAGCTTGTTATACAAAAATGAAATGTAACTTCATTTAGGTTTGAGTAACCGTACCTAAACGTGTACACTTAGTTGGTTCAACAATAGTTAACCAATGGTTAGCAATATGAGCACTTTCATATCAACCTTATTCACCATCACCATAACTAGTTCAAATGACTTAAAAGAACTAGTTAGAGAGTTATTCAATTGCTTAGATCTCATAGAAGTATACAAGACACACAATCGAAGCAAAAACAGTTTTGATTCACTCGAATCGATTCATGAACATTATAGCCATGGTTTGCAAAGATTGCATTCCTTAATTTATAAATGTCTTAGTTCACGAATAAAATGTTTTTAGAAAGTAACCACTTAGTACGCATACCAGTACGCATACTTAAATACCCGGACTGAGCTTGTTTTCAGTTCACAAACTCCAGCAGAAATTCACGGGATGTGAACTTCTGACAGTACGCATACAGGTATGCGGACTTAGGTCCGGTCATCCTAGACCAGTAAAGTACGCATACTTTGGTTCAAGGATTTTGGACTTACACAAGTATGAATTCACATACAATGTTTATATCTAAACATGGTTATATATTCTAAACTCTCATTTCAATCATTGAAACTTTCTTAGAGGATGTTATATAGTTGTTATTCACAAACTATTTTTCATCAAAACGATTTTCAAGTTATTAAATAATCAACATGACTTTCGTCACGAGTAAAGATGATCTTGGCCAAAGCGAAAGCTTATCAACTCATATTTCGAGAAACAGATAAGCGAGATAAACTCCGCTCGATATAGCAAATGTGTATAATCGAAGTCTTTATAGCAATACGACTTTTGTCTCAAGATAGGAGATAGACTAGATAGACTTTTGAGTGATAGATAAGTTCAAGTCTCCACATACCTTTTTGTCGATGAAGTTCCACCAGTTCCTTGAGTAGTTCTTCGTATTTGCATGATGAACTCCGTGGAGTCTAGAGCTCAACTACACTTATTATCCTAGTCCGAGACTTAGCTATAAGTAGACTAGAAATCAAGACTTATAGTTTTGGCAACTAAACTTGACAAACAAGCTTGAGATAGCAACGCTTGTGAGTTCGACCGAGCAGTGCTCTAACAATCTCCCCCTTTGTCAATTTTACTGACAAAACTATCAATACATATGGAATACAAAATAAATAAACTTTGCAGCTTCTCATCCACATGCTTGGTCTCCATGGTTCTTCAACATTACTCGAAATCTTCGTCACTTCCAAGTACTCCATTGATTCCAAAGATATTCAATTCAGCATCATCGTTGTTGAAGATCCGTAGGCATAACAATGAGAAAACAATAGCTCTCAGTCATTGTTATACAGTGTCATAGTATTATTACACTGCATCAAAGTTCAATTGTATCACAACTTCTACAACAATACTATGGTGATATGTATCACTCCCCCTTAGTCAATACTTCATCTCACATGAAAACCACTCCCCTTACATAATGATCCGAAAACCATATGTATTTGTAGTGTCAATACTTCAACAATACTACACATTAATTCTCCCCCTTTTTGTCAATAAAATTGGCAAAGGTACGAAAACTAGTGGGATCCGAATGAAATTTCCATAGAGACACTTCATTACCAAAATAAAGTACATATCAACTTTTTTAGATGCAATCATATAGTCGAAACTATATGCATTCATCAAGGAGTTTATAAAGATACAAGATAACCCCTATAATATTCCACAGCCGCACTCCCACACAAATATTTGGCAATTAAGCACAAGTTCAAATAAGAACTCTCCCCCAATGTCATTCCCGAAAGAACAACAAGAGCGACCTTACTTTCACAAGAAAAGAAGGATTTCTTTGGACATTAACAAATCACATAAGAATATGAATTTGTATCCAAAAATCTCAATTAAATTAACCACAAGAGAACCCATGATTAATTCAATCGTAAATGCTCACATAAGAGAACTTACGGAGCCGCACAATATTTACATAAAAATATGGATCAGGGAAGATCAATACTGCGAAATAAACAAAGATTCATTATATTCTTCATCACCATTTGCACAATGACATAATAGACTTAATCTTTGTAAACAAAAGTTCATCATTTCTTCCATCAATATTTGCATAATGACATAAAAGGCTTAACTTTTGTTTGTCAAAAGTTCATTCAATCTTTTATCAATACATGCATATCGACATATGAAAGACTTAACTTTTGACCACGTATGGGACACTCATAGTTCACGGACACAAACACACATATCCCATAACAAGTTGCAATATATGAAATCATAAAGATTAATACTGCAAAATCATCTTCCAAATAAACTTTAGAATTGAAACAAATAAATCTAAAAACATTGAAGATGAAAAACGTTGGACATATCTATGTGTACTCACAATAATGGCTATTCCAAACCCTAGTTATCCTTCTTAAAAACACAAGAATAAAATTCTCATAAGAAGTTTCCTAGACATTATAGAGCTTTCTTAGAGCATCTACCGATAATTCCTTCTCATTATTGAAAAACCCATTGATTATGGGATCATTCAATTCCTCTAAATCTTCAGAAATATCAGTCAACTCAGTAAGTTCTGTTTTTAGCTCACGCAAGGTGTTATTTGTTAGAGATAACATTTGTTCATAGTGAGTTATCTTTTCTAAAGAGAAAACGATTTGAGATTTGAAATCATTTCTTTTGTTGATGAAATCTTTCACCATACCTCTAAAGTTATTATCAAAATGACAAACTGACAAGAGGCAGTTAAAGGAAGAACCTTCTCCATTATTTGTAGATCTCTCTTTCTTCATCCTTGAGGAAGTGATTCCTTCACATAGATACACATTAACTGCTTCGACTGCATCCCTTTTTGTGGTACCTCTAGTTACAGGATCCATGAAACTGTATCTTTCAAGGAGAAAAGAGATAAAGGACTTGATTACAAATGATTATAAATAGACTTATGGACATCCAAACCCTAGAAGAACTTTGAACAAGTCTTACATGGTTTATTATCCATTATCTAAAATATTAGGAGAATATTTTCTTAACAAAAATAAAGAATACACAAACACAAATACAAAAATTGAGCCACTTTGATGCAAACCTCATTTCTCAAGTTAAAGATGAGGATGCGGACGTCCCTGGGTTTAGACAGTGACGGAGTGAGCCAAATGCTCACATATTTTACCACTTAGTGGCTTGTCAAGGTTTGTTGTATAAACATATTTCTTACCTCGTCTGAATCTGGAATTACAGGATTTTTTAGGAAAACCTTGTTGATTATCTAAAACCAGATTCATCCTTTGCATGTTCTCTTGAAGTTTGGAAATTCTTTTGTTGTTCCTCTTGAATCTCCAACACGTGCTTTGAACATGATTTGCATTTCCACAAAACGAACAAATCAATAAAGATTTTTCGTTCTGTTGAATTGCCTCCTGTTTAACACAACATTCAACATTCATTGTTCCATGATCAGTTGGAACAAAAGAGTTGTTTGTGCTTGCAGTTTTGCTTTTAAACCTTAAACCATTTGTGTTACCAAAGGACTTCTGACCGAATAGCATTGCTGAAATTTTGTCAGAACTTCCAGATAACCTCTGCAGGTCATCCTTAAGAGTATTAATCTCTTTTTCCTTTAGGGACATGGTTCTGCTGAATTCATCATTAAGACAATCTATTTCAAGATTTTTCACCTGGAGCGATGATTCAAGTTTCTTCAATGAAGCTTTTAATTGAAGGTTTTCTTGGAGAACCTCTCTATTCAAGAATTCAAAAATCTCTGTGTCAGACCCAAGTTCTGAATCAGAAATTGAGTAGGTGGATGTTTCTACTGCAAGAGATGAAAGTTCATTGCACCCATCAGAAGTACCCAAGATGTTGACACCCAGAAAAGATTTTTCTTGTATTGAATCATCTGAAGCATTAACTGGAGAGAGACGTTTATCACGTCTATTGCTTCTTTTTACAAATTCTTTGATCCTTTATGTTATCAGTGATTTATCAAAATCAACATGATTGGAACAACATTCATCAGCCAAAGACAAGTTAGAAGATTCACTTGCGTTGGTCACATCATTGAATGCAGATGTTCTGACTGTGTTCTGATCAAGATCAAGAATTTTTAACTTTCCAATCATAGTATTTCTGGAAAGCAAATCAAGGTTATTCCCTTCAATGATGGCATGCTTCTTAGAATCGTATCTGGATGGCAGAGATCTGAGAATCTTCATCACAATATCCTTTTTAGGAATAGTCTTACCAAATGCAAAAGATGAATTGATAATTCCAGAAAATTTGTGATTAGACTCATCAATTGATTCTTCATCTGCCATGCGAAGGTTTTCCCAATCAGAATTTAGGTTTTGAAGCCTAGCTTCTTTTTCACAGGTATTCCCTTCAAATACGATTTCTAAGATATCCCAGGCATCTTTAGACTTCGCGGACGTAGTCACATGATGCTGAAGATATGGGGTAATGGCATATATGATAGCATTTAAGCCGTCAGAATTTTGCTTTGCAACAAGGATTTGTTCTGGACTATATCTACCAATATACTTAGGTATAGACACATCCCCTTATATATCAACCGGAGGAGTATATCCATAAACAACATGTACCCAGGTTTGAAAATCACGAGATTGAAAAAAAAAACACGCATAGTGATTTTCCACCACAAGTAGTTAGAGCCATCGAAGACTAGTGGTACGTTTATGGAGATAGAATTTCTGTCCATAGAGTCAGATCGCTACAAACACAGACTTATGAGGTCTTAAATGTGTTTGCCAGCTCTGATACCAATTGAAAAAGCGGGGGTACAATAACCACACCCAATATTTCGCTTAGCAATCTGTATGGACTAACTCCAATATAATTTCAAGAGAATCAACTAGATAGTCAGACTCAATCTTACAAAAAGTATATCAAAGAGTTTTATTTCAATCTCTCAATTCAATCCGCAATCAAACAAATAGTAATTTGCGAGCCCAATTGAATATAAGAGATATAACTTGAACGGTACCAAAGACCAATGTTCAAGGATCAATCAATTTCAATCAACAACCAAAGGTTGGATTTACCAATTGATCGATTCAACGCACAACCTGTGATATTTCAATTATATAACAAAATATAATGCGGAAAAGAAATAACACAGACACCAGAAGTTTTGTTAACGAGGAAACCGCAAATGCAGAAAAACCTCGGGACCTAGTCCAGATTGAACACACACTGTATTAAGCCGCTACAGACACTAGCCTACTACAAACTAACTTCGATCTGGACGGTAGTTGAACCCCAATCAATCTCACACTGATCAAAGGTACAGTTGCCCTCCTTACGTCTCCGATCCCAGCAGGATACTATGTACTTGATTCCCTTAGCTGATCTCACCCACAACTAAGAGTTGCTACGACCCAAAGTCGAAGACTTTAATAAACAAATCTGTCTTACACAGAAAAGTCTACAGGAATAGATAAATCTGTCTCCCACAGAAATAACTACGAGTTTTGTTCTGTCTTTTGATAAATCAAGGTGAACAGGAACCAATTGGTATACCAGAGTTATATTCCCGAAGAACAGTTTAGAAATATCAATCACCTCACAATAATCTTAATCGACTAGTGAAACAAGATATTGTGGAATCACAAATGATGAGACGAAGATGTTTGTGACTACTTTTCTATCTTTCCTATCGGAGAAATTAATTTCAATCCAATCTTACAATTGTACTCAAATACGATAGAAACAGCAAGATCCGATCACGCAACTACAGAGAAAATACTTGGGTCTGGCTTCACAATCCCAATGAAGTCTTTAAGTCGTTAACCTACAGGGTCTCGAGAGAAACCTAAGGTTAAAGAAGAATCGACTCTAGCTTATATAACTAGTATCACACAGGAGGTGTTGGGATTATGTTTCCCAGTTGCTAGAGTTCTCCTTTATATAGTCTCCAAATTAGGGTTTGCAATCTAAGTTACCTTGGTAACAAAGCATTCAATATTCACCGTTAGATGAAAACCTGATTAGATTCAAGCTAATATCTTTCAACCGTTAGATCGAACTTAGCTTGTTATACAAAAATGAAATGTAACTTCATTTAGGTTTGAGTAACCGTACCTAAACGTGTACACTTAGTTGGTTCAACAATAGTTAACCAATGGTTAGCAATATGAGCACTTTCATATCAACCTTATTCACCATCACCATAACTAGTTCAAATGACTTAAAAGAACTAGTTAGAGAGTTATTCAATTGCTTAGATCTCATAGAAGTATACAAGACACACAATCGAAGCAAAAACAGTTTTGATTCACTTGAATCGATTCATGAACATTATAGCCATGGTTTGCAAAGATTGCATTCCTTAATTTATAAATGTCTTAGTTCACGAATAAAATGTTTTTAGAAAGTAACCACTTAAGTACGCATACTTAAGTACCCGGATTGAGCTTGTTTTTGGTTCAAAAACTCCAACAGAAATTCACGGGATGTGAACTTCCGACAGTACGCGTACAGGTACGCGAACTTAGCTCCGGTCATCCTAAACCAGTATTGTACGCATACTTTGGTTCAAGGATTTTGGACTCACACAAGTATGTATTCACATACAATGTTTACATCCAAACATGGTTATTTATTCTAAACTCTCATTTCAATCATTGAAACTTTCTTAGAGGATGTTATATAGTTGTTATTCACAAACTATTTTTCATCAAAGCGATTTTCAAGTTATTGAAATAATCAACATGACTTTCGTCGCGAGTAAAGATGAACTTTCGATAAATAGATAAGCGAGATAAACTCGGCTCGAAATAGCAAATGTGTATAATCGAAGTCTATATAGCAATACGACTTTTGTCTCAAGATAGGCGATAGAGTAGATAGACTTTTGAGTGATAGATAAGTTCAAGTCTACACATACCTTTTTGTCGATGAAGTTCCACCAGTTCCTTGAGTAGTTCTTCGTCTTTGCATGATGAACGCCGTGGAGTCTAGAGCTCAACTACACTTACTATCCTAGTCCGAGACTTAGCTATAAGTAGACTAGAAATCAAGACTTATAGTTTTGGAAACTAAACTTGACAAACAAGCTTGAGATAGCAACTCTTGCGAGTTCGACCGAGCAGTGCTCTAACATAAAGTTCTAAAATTGGTTTGTTCATGAACTAATACATTTATATAATAAGGAATGCATTCTATGCAAACCGTAGCTATAATGTTCATGAATTGATTCGAGTGAATCAAACCGATTTTGCTTAAATTATGTTCTTGTATACTTCTACGAGAATATAGCAATTGAATAACTCTATAACTAGTTTCATTTGAGTCATTTGAACTAGTTATGTGTTAGATTAATATGGCTAAAATACCACGCATATGATTCTTAATTACCTAACTTGATCTGTGATTGAAATTCTTAAGTATAACAGGTTAGAAGCAATAATCAAAGTCACTGGATGTTGGTTTTTATTGTCAAAGAAACTTTTTCATACACCTATGGTAACCATTCTTGGTGTAAATCCTTGTGGAAAAGGTTATTCTTCCTTCTAAGCATATCAATTCTTGTTTATACAAGTTTGTATCTTAGAAAAGATGATCACAATACTTGATCTTCATGATTACATATTGTGTATTGTTACCATGAGATAGTTATATTTTTAAGTAACACGATCTCATGAGAGACTTTCAATGATTAGTCCTTAGCTTGTATCTCCTTTTGATTTCTAAAATCCAATATATAAATCCTTCTCCCTGAAGAAAGGTCACTCTTGTTGTTCTTTGGGGAGTGGCATTTTATGGGGGGGGGGGTAGTTCTTAATTGAACTTGTGCTTAATTTCCAAATCTTTGTGGGGAGTGCGACCGTGGAATATTGTAGGAGTTATCTTGTATCTTTATAAACTCCTTGATAAATACACTAAGTTTCGACTATGTGAAATCATAAAAACAAGTTGGTATATTGTTCTCTTTTGGTCATGAAGTATCTCTATGAAAATTTCATGAGGATCCCACTAGTTTTCGTACCTTTGTCAATTTATATTGACAAAAAGGAGGATAATTAATGTGTAGTTCACACTACAAATATATATGGTTTACGGATCATTATGTAAGGGGGGGTGGTTTTCATTGTGAGATGAAGTATTGACTAAGGGGGAGTGATACATATCACCGTAGTATTATTGTCAAAGTTATGATACAATTGAACTTTGATGCCGTGTAATAATACTATGATGGATCTTCAACAAGTACAGGATGAACACACGCATAGTTGAAGAACCAAGGAAATCAAGCGTGTCGGATTTTGGAGCTGTAATGCTTTTAACAAATACAATCCATATGTAAAATGGTTTTGTCACTAAAATTGACAAAGGGGGAGATTGTTAGAGCATTGCTTGGTTGAATCCACTAGCGTTGGTATGTCAATTTTAGTTGCCAAAATGCATTCTTGATTTAGTATACTAAAGATAGTTTCAGACTAGATTAAGTCTAAGAAGTAGAATCGAAGCTATCCTTGACGGATGAAGTTTGAAGATTACAAGAAGACATCAACAAGGACTTCATCAACAAAGGTATGTGGTAATTGATTTCATTTAATTCTTTTTCAATTCTACCTTTCTAATCTATCGAAATAAATGCTCACTCTATGGAACAATTCCTATGACGGTAAATGTACATTTCTGTATATATATATTCGAGGTTATTTGAGCCACGACTTTTGTGACAATAACCTATATCCCTAGAAAGGTTTTCATGTTATGTGAATGAGCTTACGAATTCAACAAGCCAAAAATCACTCAATTCCGTGTTATAACGATGAAGTTATGAGTGATATATTAAAGTAACAATTATAAGTGTTGCTATAATTGTTACAGTTCGTTAATAGGAAACAATCCACGAACTGTTTGTAACGGTTCACGGACTTGAGCCCAATTACCTGACTATAAGTCATTTTTGGTCAAGTTTTTGATGTTTCCTTATCTAGGCAAGATAGTTATTACTCCAAACATATTTGATTACCATATTAAAGTGTTTGTGATTCCTTCCTAAGATAAATTGTGATTTATTCACATAAATACAATATTTGCTAAATTAATTATTCATTTAATTATTTTGGCAAGAGTTGTAACTTAGGAAAGACTCCCAAAATTAGAAGAGTCTTGAAAAAGGAAAATTGCTTTGCTTAGCTTTCAAGTTACCTTTCACTATAAATAAAGGGTTCATGAGTGCTACACGTTTTGTATCCCCTTTGGAAAATTGGTGTAAGATTCATAAGGTTGTTTTCCATGTATTTTGTTCTTCGTGAACAAGAGTGAGATAAAAGTCTTTGTATTGGGGATCACAAAGCCGAGTTGGATTTAATCTTCGTGATTATACAACTTGTAATCTAGGTTTTTCACCTCTTGTCTATTCTAAGGTCTTCTCTTCTGATATAAGACCATTCAAGAGTTGTTGATCATAAACCCTAGGTTTTGATAGATTTCAGTTCTCGATCGTATACCAAAAATTGTTAGTCGAAATCGGAACTAGAAAGAAAAACTTCGATTAAGGTATCTCGTAAAAATCCTCAAGAAGTTTTAAACAAGATATCTCTAGATTTATTCTAGTTGTTCTTGTTGTAGAATAATTAGGTTTCTCTTCCATTTTTGAGGAGTATAATAATCCCTAATCTACAAGTTTGTTTTGATATTACTTTTACCTAGTAATTATTTTTCTCAAAACAGACACAAGATTTCCAAAACCTTGATTTACATTTATGAAGAAAACTTTGCTCTGCCAGAAGATTTTTGGGAATAATTTATAAAGAGAATTTGTGTTCTGCTAGAAGTTATACGAGAAGAATTCCTAAAGAGAATTGGTGCTCTGCTAGGAGTTCTACAAGTGCTTGGATACAGCTGAAGCAGGTATTACATCTAGCCCGAATAGGTAGTAGGAAGTTGGTGTAAAAGCTTATAATCAATGTGTGTTTATTCTAGACTAGGTCCCGGGGTTTTTCTGCATTTGCGGTTTCCTCGTTAACAAAATTGTGGCATCTGTGTTATTTCTTTTCCGCATTATATTTTATTTATATAATTGAAATAATACAGGTTGTACGTTAATCAATCACAGTTGTTAAATCCATCCTTGTTTGTTGGATAAGACTTGATTGATCTTGGACACTTGATTTTGTTATTTTCACATTGTTAGACCAGACTGGACTAACCCTATATTAAGTGGACACCGTGTTGAAATATTCCTTTAGTGATTGTTGCTTAAAGAGGTTTACACACGGTGGGTCTTAAATAGGTTGTGATAAAAACAAAAGATATTGGTTTGATACCGTCCAAGATCTCGCACACTATAACCAGGTTTACAGACTTGTTTTTGTTTAACTCTGATTCTGTTGAGCGAGAGATATAACTCTCGGATATACTTTTCTTTGATTGAGTCTGACTGTCTAGTTGATTCTCTTGAAAGTATATTAGAGTTAGTCCATTCAGATTACCAAACGAAATATTGGGTGTGGTTGTTGTACCCCCACTTTTTCAATTGGTATCAGAGCAGGCAGACACGCTAAGACCTCATAAGTCTGTGTTTGTACCAATCTGACTCTATGGACAGAAGTGCTATCTCTATAAACGTACCGCCAGCCTTCGATGGCACAAATTACTTATTGTGGAAAATTGCTACGCGTGCCTTTCTTCAAGCGCGTGATTTTCAATCATGGGTTCGTGTTGTAAATGGATATGATCCTCCAACAGTTATAGTAGACGGTGTAACTGTTGCAAAGGATATTGGTAGTTATAGTGATGTCGAGATTAGTGCTGCAAAGCAAAATTCCGACGGATTAAATTCTATCATTCATGCTATTTCCCCATATCTTCAGCACCACGTGACTACGTGTAAAAAATCTAAAGATGCTTGGGATATCTTAGAAATCGTATTTGAAGGGAATGCCGCAGAGAAAGAAGCAAGACTTCAATACCTTGCATCTGACTGGGAAAACCTTCGCATGTCTGATGATGAAACCTTTGATGAGTTTAACCAAAGACTTTCTCAAATAGTTAACTCCTCATATTCGTTAGGAAGAACTATTCCGGAGAAAGTTATTGTGTGCAAAATTCCCAGGTCTCTACCATCAAGATACGAGTCTAAGAAACACGCCATTGAAGAAGCAAATGATCTTTCTACACTCTCCAGAAATACTCTTGTTGGAAAGTTAAAGATCTTTGATAATGAACACCGGTCTGGAAAAAATGTGATTTCTTTTAAAGCCGCAAACAATTCTGAATCCTCTAAGGATAAATCTGGTTCGCCAGATACTAAGGATGTTACTCCACGAAAATTTAGAAAACTCTTGAGAAACAGGAAAAAGAGTTTTTCTAAAGTTACAACATCTCCTAATGATGATGTACAATGTTATAACTGTCGTGGTTTCGGGCACTTTTCTTCGGATTTTCCTAGCTGGAGCCGTAGATAATCGTCATATGCAGCAGCTTTGCCTACTCTTGATGATGGACCTAAATATTATGATCACCAAAAGTACGCAGGCGAGTTTGCATTATCTTCTGGAAAAATTCTTTCGGATACTGATTCTGATTCTGACGAAGAAGTGTTCCATGTAGATCCAGTTGCTAATAATCTTCTTAAGGAATGTCATCAGAAACTCTCGGAAGCTGAAAGCACCATTTTAGTGAGAAAGTTAAATATGACAGAGTTCGTAGTCGGAATAAATACTTGCAAGACCAACTTGATTCTATTGGTGCAAGAGATTATCTCAACGAAATACGAATGCTTAAAGAAGAAATTGTCGGAAGTCGAGATCGGGAAATTACTCTTCAAGCTAAGCTAGGTAACTTAGAGAACATTGAGATGAACTTGTTATTTGATCGGAACGAGAAAATCTCAAAGTTCAATGTGAATCATCCAAGAATGATCTAGTTATTGCGCTCGAAAAGGTCAAAAGGTTGGAAGAGAAAACTTGAGCTTAAAGGAGAGTTTGTCTAGAAATAACAGCTCAGAAAAAATAACCTTGATATTGGGAGCATGTAGAATTCATCGTGATACACGAGGATTGGGCTATGAAGGAATAGACGCTCCTGGTATTTGCAAAGAGGCAAAATTTGTCAGAGCTAAAGATTCTTCTAAACCAAAACCTTCCACGGTTAACAATAGTGAAGTGTCTCTACCAACTGCCAATGACGAAAAGAGGAAATTATATCAAGCTTCAAAGCAAGCACATACACATTCAAGTAACATTAAACATATTTTTTCCATTCTACTAAACATTGCTTTTATTGTGGAAAACCAGGTCACTTGCAAAGGAATTGCAGATTTCTTAGACGAGATAAATCCAGATCTGATTATGTTAAGATGACAAGATATGATGTTCCAAACTGGAGAAAAATGAGTATCATAATATCAGTTCTTCTAGCATTTCCCCCAAGAAGTTTCATAATCATATTGGGGAGAAAAAGAAGTACGTTGCTCCAAAAGCTGCTCAGAAATGGGTACCAAAGAAGATCAATAAAGCAACGAGTGCTATTAAGAAGGATCTCCCAGACAAGAGTTCAACAAGGGATAACATCTTTAAAAGGTATGGAACAATTATTGAAAGTTTCAAGGAAGTTGTTGAATTCCTAGAGTCTATGCATGATTTTGTTTCGAATACCTGTGGTGAGCAAGATTTTGTTCACCTCAACACAACCTGATTGTGTTGGAAGTGCATCCTCACCAAGAAGCCCTTTTAAATGCGGTGAGGATTGCAAAAAAAATTGGGTCGCACATATTATGTTGGGTAATTTTTTGAATATGTGGAACAATTTATTGTTTCGAGCTGAGTTTAACTCGCTTATATATTTGTCGAAATATGTGTTGGTAAGCTTTCACTTTAACCAAGTTCATCTTATATTCTTGACGAAAGTCAAAAGATGATCATGTGAAAATCGCTGAGTAACATCTTACATGGTTTGTGTGATAAAATCATTCGGTGTAGACTTGGAATATTTTGTTATGATTATTTCAATAACTTGAAAATTGCTTTGATGCTAATAGTGTGTGAAAACGGCTATTGTCATCCTCTAAGAAAGTTTCAATGATTGAAATAGAGTTTAGAATACTTAACCATCATTGGATTATGAAAATAGTGGGCATTCTTGCATGTATGTGATCCATGACCGGAACTATAATACGCATACCCGTATGCGTACTTGTAGTTGTGGAATTCCGGGTACCTAAGTACACATTGATAGGTGTCTAAAACACCTTGATATTTATCTATTGTTTATGCTTTCTTTGCTAAGTTTTCTTGTAAATTATGTATTTTATGTTTAATTTTGAGTTTTAGGTACTTTGGAGCAAAAGAAGAAGAAACGTCGCTTAAAAGGGCTAAAGTGTCATTTCATGTGCAACTGCTGTTGGAGGCGAATTATCTCTCATTATTTGCTTTTATTTCATCTCTATCTGAAAGGCATGTCGGCTTTAGTGATGCAAGTTATGTCTGAAAAGCATGGCAGCCTTAGTGATGTATAAATATTGAAGAAAATAAGTGGATATGAGAGGTAAGAGAAATGACCCGAAGGAGTTGACAAAGGCACCGCAGGAGTTTTCACTATTTACAGCCCAAAAGTCATCTTTGTACCCCACAAATTGCTATTCGCACCCCCAGGAATTGCTAAATGTACCCCAAATTGCTAAAGGGACACCGAAAATGGATAGGGGGCAGTCATCTTCAACAATTTGAAATCTGTTTTGGCGGGAAAATTGGTTTTAAAAGAAGCAAAATTTAGGGTTTGGATTTTGATGGTGTTAGGAAGAGACTAAAGCGCTGAGAATCATTGGGTTTGTTCCTTTTTGTCTAACAGGGCTGGTAATGGGTTTTGTTTTGATCGAATTTGGATGCATCATCGAGATGACTCAAAACAGGGGCATGAACATTTCACGGGTATTTCTGGCAAGAGTTGGTGGAATTTTCGTTGAGTTTTCTTCATGGGCACGGATGGATATTAGCCTGTTATGTTCAGACAGGATGGGTATGGGCTCCAGAATCGAACAACAAGAAGTTTCTACGGGTTTCTCGTGAAAACAGGGCCGGAGAGTACTCGGGTTTGTTTAGGTTGTGCATGGGAAGTACGTGCGACAGGGAGAAGAGATAAACTGCCAAGATTCGAATATATCTAATAACGAAGTTGGAGTACGTGTTTGGGAACCAAAAGAGGAACTAAATCTTCGTATCTTTCGTATTGTTTCAAAACAGGGGATGATATTTTGGTTTCAGAATTTTCTATTAAAAACGGGAGTTATGTGAAGAATGGGAGAAGATATATTTGGTCAAGGATTGATTCTATACTATGAATAGAGAGTGTATTCAATCAGAAGACACGTATCAAGAGTTTGAAGAGAAAGAAATCCCATGCCGTGGGAGAAAAGAAAAGAAGAAATAATTGGAAGATTTCTCGGGATTTAAACGCCCTGTCAAGTATATATAGGGGTTTTCGAGTCCAAAAAGGTTCATACAGAGAGACTGGGAGGAGAAATATAGGCTTAGAATCGAGAAAAAAAAGAGGTTAGAAAAAATTCTTCATGCTGCTGCTCAATCAAGAACACGAAGAACATAAACCGTTAAAAACAGTCGCAGTGACAGTCTTATATTCAACGGCAGCACAGAAATATCGTACACTGTTTTAGTTATAGTAGGTCTTTTACAACAGAGCTATTGTAACAGCTTGGTGGCAAACGCCTTTAGTGACTGCAGAATCATTATAAGCATCTTTTATTATTTTTAATACAATGATTAATGAAATTTTCTCCAATTCTCAATCCATGAGTAGCTAAATTTCTTTTCTAGGGTTTTGGGAGAAGCTATTTTCGATGAGTGAATTTTAGTGATTATTTTCTTTGACAATAAATACTCCAATTTTGAGCTTTAATTTGTTTAAAAATTTTCTCTTCTTTACATGCTTCGTGATAATTGTTTTGGGTAGCTATCGTTCTTATATAAGCGAAGGAAAGTTAGGCCTTAGAATACTGACGAAAGTCATAAAAAAGAGCTTGTAACGTAATATCTTCCAAATCATGAGATTGGGTTCGAATTGTTTTGAGTAAAGTAGGAGTATTTGTCAAAGAAATTGTTACTGAGTTTACAAATATTGGAAGGAGTGGAATCCAAAACCCTAGAATCTTCTCTCCTTGGTAACAAAAAAAAATCAATTTTAATTAGTCTGTCTTATTATCTTTTATTAATCAAAAACCAAATCTTCATAAATGTCCGAGAATCGAACCTTCTTTCTTACCACTTGTAAAAATTACATCAGTTTTTGGCGCCGCCGACGCGGACTTGCCTTTAGGTTAGGTTTTAGATTTTCATTTTTATTTTATTTTATTTATTTATTTTTAGTTTTTATTTTATTTTATTTTATTTTTCTTTCTTTGATTTTACTTGGGTATTTTTCTTGTTTTTATTGTGCAGGTAATATTCTATATTTATTGTGGAATTGCCTACCAAAAGAGGTAAGTAACAAACCCAAATTTTATTATTATTTTTTTAGGTTTTATTTCATTTTTGTGTATATCTATTTTATTTTATTTTTGAAGAAATTTTTTTTTTCAAAAAAATACACGTTGCACACACCAATTGCATCGTCAGATTACCGAATTTAGGAAACCTGTGGAAAAGTACGCTGAACCCGTGCCTTGGGCCATTTGGGAGTTACCAGCCGAAATTCCACAAGCCTCAGCCTCGTACCTTTAGGTATATTTTTCCGAGGTAGCCCAAGCTTACCTAATTTAGTAAACCCTGCATTTGCATGTGCACGATTTTCTTGCTTCACTAGTATTCTTGCTTGCGTATGCGACGTTGGAAACGGGTAGGAGATAAACTTGAGGAAATGACCTTTTTAATTTGACACCGACCCGTTACACGGATCTAGGTAATACTTCTATTTTTGCTGAAATGGTTAATGAAAAGGATGAAGAGGTCCCACCAACCAAAACTCTTAGGGACCGGTTGAACCCGTCTAGAGTGATACGTGAACCTGGGGTTGTTTTACCGGCCACTACTGTTAAGTTTGATATTAAACCTAGGACATTTGGCATGCTACGTAAGTTTAGGGGGATAGAGAATGAGAACCCATATACCCATATCCGTGACTTTGAGATGATTTGTGACACCATGAGTTATCCGAATGTCACCAAAGACGATGTTAGGTTGCGTTTGTTTCCATTTTCCCTAGAAGAGAGAGCCGGTGATTGGTATCATATCATTCCTTCCAAAACAATCACTACCTGGGATGGACTTGTAGAGGTTTTCGTTAAGAAATTCTACCCACACCATAAGACTACTGCTGTTCGACAGTCTATCCAAACCTTTAAGCAGAAATTAGGTGAACACCTACACGATTGTGTAGAAAGGTTTAATGAATTGTTATACCAATGCCCACATCACGGCTTTGATAAAGCCCACATGGCCCAAATATTATATGAGGGCCTTGATAGTGAAACCCGAATGCAGGTAGAAACAATGAGTGGTGGAGAATTTACCCATCAAGACCCAGATGAATGTTTTGAGGAGTTGGTCGAGTTAGCTGAAAAGACTCGTCAATGGGCTTCAATGAAGGAGCCCGAAATAACTAGGAACCCTATCCATAGGGTCAATAGAGTCGATAATGGGTCAGATATCCTTAGGCGTCTAGAGGCCATAGAGATGAACCAAGGGTCAAACCAGACTATGAGCTGTAATAGTGAGCCCAGAACATATCCATGTACCATTTGTGGTGATCAAAGTCATATATGACCCCACTGTCCCCTGTTCTACCCTAGTGAAACTACTCGTGACCAGGTTAGTGTCCTACACGGTGGTATGAACTCTAAATATGAGGGTCGACCCAAGTTTGACCCATACTCTAATACCTATAACCCTGGTTGGAGACATAACCCTAATTTTTCTTGGTCTAAAGGTGCCCATCAAGGTAGCCCATCCAGCAACCCACCACCAGGCTTCCCTAGGAACCAACCTCAAGTCCAAGAACCGAGTTGCCTCTAGAGGAAACTCTTAGACTCTTAATTGAAGGTAGTGCCCGAAATAATGCCGAGACTACCCAAAATTTTAAACTTTTAGGACAGAGGTTCGATGAAGTTCAACGTAACCAACAAAACACTGACCAAGCTATTGCCAACATAGAAACTCAGGTAAGTCAACTGTCTAATAGGTTAAATGATAGGGAAAACGGGAAATTTCCTAGCCAAACGACTCCAAATCCGAAAGGGGTTAACCAGGTTAATGGGTCGGGTAGTTCTAAACACAATGAACATTTCAAAGCAGTTATCACCCTTATGAGTGGTAAAACTCTAGAGAACTCGGTAGAACCACCTAAGGATAGTAGTCCAGCTGAAGAGACTGAGGTTGACCAAACTTCGTCTAAAGACCCTAATGGGCCTGAGTATGCTAAGAGTCCAAGTGAGGAAGATATCCCTGAGAGAGTGTACATACCACCTGCAATATTTCCTCAAAGACTCGCTAAGAAAAAGCCTAGTACATATGCTGAAATCCTAGACATCTTTAAGCAAGTTAAGGTCAACCTGCCCTTGTTAGATGCAATAAAACATGTACCGGCTATGGCCAAGTTCCTAAAAGAGATTTACACCATCAAGAGAGATGCTAGTGTCCATAAAAAGGCATTTTTGACCCAACAAGTTAGTTCCATAATCTCACAAAAGTACCCAGTCAAATTTAAAGATCCTGGTTGTCCTACTGTCACATGTGTTATAGGTAGCCAAACGATAGACAATGCTTTAATAGATCTTGGGGCTAGTGTGAATCTTTTACCTTTCTCGGTATATGAACAACTTGGACTAGGGGAGATGAAACCAACTAGGATAACACTACAGTTAACCGATTGGTCAGTCAAAATCCCACGTGGAATTATTGAGGACGTTTTGGTTCAGGTAGAAAACTTTATTTATCCTGTTGACTTTGTGATTTTAGACACTCAACCCGTCTCTAGTCAAGATATTAATATCCCAATCATCCTAGGTCGTCCGTTTCTAGCCACTGCAAATGCAGTCATACATTGTCAAACTGGCCTAGTAGATTTTTCCTTTGGGAATCAGAAAATCTCAGTGAACGTATTTAAGGCGTTACAAGCCCCACCGGACCCTGAACACTATGAGTCTATATGCATGATTGACTCTCTAGTTGAGAATACCTTTGCCAATAATAGTGTTAGTGATCTTTTAGAGGCATGCTTGGCCTACTTTGGAGCCTACTATGATGAGGAAAGTCATTTAAAAGAAGTTAATGCGTTGTTAGATTCTGCGCCAGTAATGAATTATGGAAAATGACAGCGTAAACCAGAACCTCTTCCGCCGACCATAGATGAACCCCTCCCATCATCAGTTAAGGAACCCACCCTTGAATTAAAGTCGCTACCAGATACACTGAAATATGTATTTCTTGGTAATGAGAATACTCTTCCGGCTATAATTGCCTCTAACCTAGAGCCCGATCAGGAAAGTAGACTAGTTAGTGTTCTTCGTGAGCACAAGACTGCAATAGGGTGGACTATAGCAGATTTGAAAGGAATTAGTCTTGTTGATTGTATGCACCACATCTACCTAGAAGAAGGTGACAAAACCTCAAGAGAAATGCAGAGACTTTTGAATCCTAATATGAAGGAAGTTGTCCATACTGAGGTGCTTAAGTTATTAGATGCGGGTATCATATACCATATCTATGATAGTAAATGGGTCAGTCCTGTCCAGGTTGTCCCAAAGAAGTCTGGGAATACTGTAGTTGCGAATGGGAATAATGAACTGATCCCTACCCGTGTTACTACCGGGTGGAGAGTTTGTATTGACTACCGTAAGCTAAACTCAACAACTAGGAAAGACCACTTTCCTCTACCATTTATCGACCAGATGTTATAAAGATTAGCTGGCCACAGCCATTATTGTTTCCTAGATGGATACTCTGGTTATAACCAAATCCTTATAGCACCGGAGGACCAAGAGAAAACAACCTTCACATGTCCATTTGGTACTTTTGCTTACAGGCGTATGCCTTTTGGGTTGTGTAATGCACCCGCAACATTCCAACGTTGCATGCTAAGTATCTTTTCGGACATGGTCGAGCGATATCTCGGGGTCTTTATGGACGATTTTTCGGTTTTTGGATCTTCATTCGATGAATGCTTGCACTACCTTACACTAGTTCTAGAACGTTGTAAAGAAAAGAACTTAGTCCTTAATTGGGAAAAGTGTCATTTTATGGTTAAATCTGAAATAGTGTTAGGACATGTGGTGTCCTCTAAAGGAATAGAAGTTGATAAAGCCAAGGTTGAACTAATTTCTAAATTAAGACCACCTACGAATGTAACAGATGTTAGATCTTTCCTTGGCCATGCTGGATTTTATCGTCGTTTCATCAAAGACTTTAGCAAGATTGCTTTACCCATGTCGAACCTACTTGCTAAATATACTGCCTTTGTATTTGATGAAGCCTGTGTTGTGGCTTTTGAGAAGCTAAAATCATTGTTGACTTCTGCCCTTATCATCCAACCACCCGATTGGGACCTCCCATTTGAACTTATGTGTGATGCGTCCGATTATGCGGTTGGTGCTGTCTGATAGGTGTTGTAAACGCCTTGATATTTATCTATTGTTTATGCTTTCTTTGCTATTTCTCTAGTAAAATATGTATCTTATGTTTTCTTTTGAGTATTTAGGTACTTTGGAGTCATTCGGAGCGAAAGAAGAAGAAAAAGTCCATTTGGAACGTAAATGGCAAAAAAGCTAGGCTGCGCAAGGATGAGGTGAAGATATCAAGTGTCAGTTTCCTAGAACTGACAACTGAACAGAGGATTAGGCTGTCGATTCTCCAAAACCGACAGGCCATATAATAGTTGGGTGGCCTTTTCCTGCCTGCTGGGTGCCTATAAAATTTTTGGCTATTACCTAGCCCTTGAATTCAGAGAACTTAACATTTTCTCTTATTATTATGTTGTCTTCCCTACTCCACCTGAGAAGCCATGGCGGCTGCTGTTCCAGAGAAAAGAGAATATAAATTGATGAAGAATGGAACAAGTTGTTGCTGCTGGTGGAAGATCGATGTGGTTGATGGCTGAGGTGAATTAGGGTTCAATGTTCTTACACTGGCAGAGAATTTGAAGATGTGTGATGAATTTCCGAAGCTGAGAATACACAGGGAGGAGTTGATGCTGCTGACTGGAATTCATGGTGATTTCAGCCAAAGAAGAAATGGGTTTGCTCAAATTTGTGTTTGGAAGAGAGATGACTCTAAATTGAACCTTGATTTAAAATCGATTTCATATCTCTCATATCTACAGAAATCTAGGGCTTGAAAGTAGGGTATACTGAAATTGTTGTTCAAGATTACTGGATTCAAATTGTTGGTTGTTGTTGGTTCCGGAGGTGTTGATGCAGTTGATGTTGGTTTAATGAATCTGAGCTGCAACATATGAAGAAAGATGAACAAGATTGAGCAGAAATTGAAATTCAAGCTCAGATGCTGAATTAGGGAGAGTATTCAAGTAGGTGTGTGTTAATTTAGATGGAATTTGAGAATGGTATCAGTTGTGGATGATA
The DNA here is from genome assembly GCA_023531295.1 of Papaver armeniacum. Classification (NCBI taxonomy): domain Eukaryota; kingdom Viridiplantae; phylum Streptophyta; class Magnoliopsida; order Ranunculales; family Papaveraceae; genus Papaver; species Papaver armeniacum. The sequence goes on from JAJJWW010018419.1 coordinate 75,396, forward strand.
TGGGGATGTTTGCTGGTGGTGGTATGTACTTGTGTGTGGAGTAGTTGTAACTGAATGACATAGGTTGTTGTGGTTAGGTCGAGAGTCTGAAGCTGTAGCAGTGTTTCTGGTGGGTGAACTGGAGCTGGTTGTGTTAGTTTAATGTTGTTATTTCAGACAACAAGAAGAAGAAGTGAGGAAGAGTTGAAGCTGCCCTGGTGGTGTTTGAAGCCATAGACATTGCAGGTGAAAAAACTAGCATGGAAATGTGCTGGTGGTTTTGGATGCAGACAATGAGCTGAAGATGTTGAACCTGTGTTGAGCTGAAATGATTCTGGTGGTGATTTGAGATAGCAGTAACCTAAGTTATGAGGTTAAGAAGATGCAAATGGGTCTGTGTGGTTGACAAGTACAATGAGCTAGCTTGCATCTCGAGATGCGGTAATAACAGTCTTTGGTCTTTGTTTCGTGAAGCAGCCTGAGTTTGAAATGCAATGAACTGGTTAAAGAATGAGTTGTATGAACTGCAAGTGTGGCTTGAGTTTGTCTGAATGAATGGGTTGAGCTCATGGTGGTTCTGGTAATGTATGAATTATGGAATGGATGCAGTGATGTCGGGATGTTAAGATGGAATGGAGTTGGTAAAATTGGAAGTATGGCTGCTGGGTTAAGAACGAAGAATTAGCTGGTTCGATCTGATTTGGAGGAGCAGTTTGTGGTGGTTGAGAAGAGCACATATCTTGGACAAGGATTGCGGTTGATTACAGAGAATAGCTAAGCTGAGAAATTACAGGTAGATAAGATGAGCTTTGAACTGAGAAGATGCAGTGCAGTTCTGTGATGTTGCAGTTCATGGCTAAGAAGATGGGTATTGCCGTTTGGTTATGAATGAAGAGATTGATTGGTTGTGGAGCTGTGAAATCTACAGAATGGGTATGAACTGCTGGTACAAGTCAGATTGAAGCAATGGAACTGCAGTCTCAGATTGTGCTGCTTATTAGAATTGGAGGTGGTTGTGCTGATGCTATAGATATGAGGAATAGATGATGTTCATGGTATTGAGATTGAGCTGCAGCTGAAATGATGCAGGTGTGGAGCCAAAGGATATGGCACTGTCGCAGGTAAGAAGAGAATGTTGCTGTTGCCGTTTCCATGGGACCGGAACCGGTTGTTTATGGGTGAAAACTACTCCTGCAGAATTTGGTAATTTGGGGTGTGGATGAGGAATGAATTTAAACCTTAAACAAATGCACTGCGCGGTGAGTGCTTGTAGATTCGAGAGATCAATCTGTGCAAGTCCGGCCTAAACCAAGAAATGGCCGTTCCAGACTTGTTTCGGTCACAAAGTGAAGGAAATGGGGTTGATCTTAGGGAGGGAAGCGAAGAAGGTGTTGAGATTGTGAAGGTGTAGACTTGCTTATGACTTGTAACAGGGAAAGTGAACAAGCTTACGATTGGTGTAAGCGTGCTCTGGGTGTTTTCTTGTTGTTTTTTTCTCATTCTTTGGAAATAGGGCGGAGAACCTATTTATACAAGTCATTGAGTCTTATTCACGTCTCTCGTGGGAAGTGGAGGAAGTGGAGTGATGGAGTAGTGGAGTTGTGCGTTGGTGATACACGACCAGCCTTGCCCACTTCTCCTGTTCATCTCTAACCGTCCATAACTTCCTAACACGTTCTTGTGATGGCGCGTTGCACGCTGCACGCTGTAAACCGCCAGACCAATACCCCAATATGTATCCCCCCAGTTTGTGACATGATTGATATCTGGAATGTGTGGATCGTGGATCCACGAAAGATAGCATGTAATGCTGAGTTGAATAACCGCGTTATTCAGGAAGTCGATACTTGTGAAGTATCGTGTGTATTTTATGCAGGTACTGTATCATGGTGTGGTAAAGTGATGGGTAATGACACCCCACTAACCAATTAACTCCTGACCGTGGATGTATAACCAAGTTTGGTGAAGTTGGACGGATGAGATGATCTTTTAGACACTCATCTCGCGACCGTTGATGAAGTTAGGGTTTTGAAGAGTGCGCGCAGCATCACTCTTGACTTGGTCGAAACCAAGCATGGGATACAACTTTGGCCTAACCGACCATACATGCGTGTAGATGGCATGATGTTGTAGGCGCCTATACCCCATTACCTCATGAAAGTATGATCCGGGTCACTCAATTCATCCGGTGAAATCGAGTGGTCGAGATCGATTTGCGACAAAAAACTAGTGCCGCAAGGGCCGCACGTCACGCCCTCTTCAGGCGCACGTTCCAAGACGACCAATCTTGTTCGGTCTTGGCCGATTGGCCTGGTGTGAAGGTGGTAGGCTGATGTTTACTCATATACCTGAATATCCCATGAAAACGTGATCTGAGCCATCCAAATCGTCCGGCGAAGTTGAGTGGTCGAGATCGATTTTGCGGTTTGGGAGATGTGACCACGCTAGTTTGAGCGTGCGTTTTGGATTAGCCAGGCATGATATGCCTTGGCCGATCGGGTTAGGGAATAGATGGGTCCACGATGGTCATCTTTGGTATGGTAGGACTCCGCTTAATCTAATCTTGGACCCTCCATTCATGCCGGAGAAGATGGACGCTCGTGATGCTCAAAACCCTAATTTTGGGTTTCAAAGCCGTCGTCATCTCTTGTTTGGGCGACGATTTTGTCACGACCAAACATGGTTGGTCTTGACCGATTGGTCAAGTGTGTAGGCGGCCCACGGTGATCGTGTTGACATGCTCTGGGCCCTTTGAATCTACATCTACACCTCCATCTATACCTGCGAAGATGGATGGTTGAGACATTTTGCGACACATGTAATATGCCGCAAACCCTAATTTAGGGTTTTCCGTCCATAATGCTTGGTATGAACGTTTTTTGGCAAGCTAGGCCAATGGCCGACCGTGCGGGTTCCGCATTGGTTCGGCAGTGGATATTCCATACCCGCTTGGGGGTGATGGAATTGATCCGGGTCATCCAATCATGCTTATGGAGTTGGATGATCTGCGATCATATCCGATTGATCTGATCAATCCGGATGCTCAATCGGGCTTGTATAACACACCGAGAGGGGCTCAATCGGGCTAGTATAGCACACCGAGAGTCAGCCTGTACGGGTATTTCGTACATGGTTTCATTATAGTGCTTGGAGGTTCGTGTTACTCTGTAAGAGTAACACTCGATCGTCATGCCACACCGATAATGAGTACCGGAAATACAAGGCTGATTAGAAATTCACTGAGGATGGGATTGTTGCCACATGCTCCAACCTGGAGGAATTTCATGTATTCACAGAATGGGATTGTTGCCACATGCTCCATTCTTGGTGAATTAAGTGAGGGAGTATCCAACACTTATTAATGGCTTTATATTTTACAAGATGTCAGCGCATAATTTTTTCTGGTTTTTACAATTTTAACCTTAAATGAAAATCCACCATCAACATTAAGTCCCCTACCTAGCACATAATGGTTACACTATTGTGGGGTAGGCATGAGATGGTGACATATTTATATACTGAAATGACCAAGCTAAAGTGAATACATATTTACCGGATAGTTTCACATCGTCAGGCGTTGCCCTGGAACTGGTTGGGTCTGATTAAGGATGCGAAGGAAACAGGACTTGATCTGGTGAGTCGCTTTGGTTCCTCTTGTATATATCTGAGCTCGGCCCCTTCTTCATGTGTACTTCTTTCATCATACACGGCTTCCCTCAGGTATATCTGATAAGCCTCGTTGATTGTTATCCCGAATTAGCAGCCTTCATAGGTGGCAAGTAAAGACTTCTTTTCCTCCTGGGATTCTGTCGACTTGCGAGATTATAAAGAATCATCTCTCGCGGTCGTCTATTCTACATCTCATGTATTGCTCTGATCTTCTGATTAACTGATCGGTTGATTTGATTTTTTTTTTTTTTTTGTGTGTGTGTGTGCACTCATAACCTCCTCTCCTTTGCAGTTTATCATGGAAGTAGCGGACGATCATTCTGTTGCTTCCCCAGAAAGAAGTTTTGAAGTCGATAAGCCCGAAAACCATGCACACGAAGAAGTAATGGCTAAGATCGATCTTCCACTTCGCGAATTCAGCCGTGCTATACAGGGGATGTCTATCTCACACCTTCGTATTACCAGAGGACGTATCTGTGCACTTTCAGCTGCGATTGACATGGAGGAGCGGTGGAGGCGCGAGGAAACGCTGCAGACACTAGTAAGCGCAAGGGCAGAGAGAATTGCAGCGCGGTTGAAGAGGCGGAGAGTTGAGCGTAAACGACCTCCGAATGAAAGCAAGTGTGATTACCCGATCCAGGACGGCGTGATAATTCTTGATTCCGATACAGACGAACCTGAACATTTGAAAGCAATTTGCGTGGCCCCTAATATTGATGTGTCTTTTGATACTCCCGCTGATGATGTTGGGATGGAGCGTGATGCTGCGGAGATGCCTGATGCAGAAGCTGAGGGAGATCCGGAGAGGGGAGCATCAACAGGTGATGGAGAAGAACCCAACGGTGGTGCAAAGCGAGGCCGACCCTCTTGGCGACTAAAACCTCTTTTCTTTTTTCTTCTTTCCAAGTATATTTTGTACACTCGAACATCTTCCTTGTACTCGGTGGCGGCCGGGTTCAAGGTTTTTCTTCCATTTGATTGTTTGAATAAAGTTTTTTTTTTTTTATAACCCTTTGCCAAGACTGCAACTGAATCTTCTCGGGCGCAAGGGTGTGCCTTCACACGTAATTCTTTGTGATAAAAGAAGTAATGCCATAATGGAATACTTACGGACCTGTGTTCCTGATGCAAGATCTTCCTGGCCTTGTTGGGGCAGATGGCTCAAATCACTTTCCTTTTGTGCACGCGTTCTATTTTCTTCTTCCCATGAGATGTTTGCTTAGGGTTTCCTTTCTTGCTCCAGTGGGTTGACTTAGGATGACTCAGGACTTTGTGTTTTTAGGGGTAGAGAGGTTCTCAGATGGAAATAGTGCTTCAACTAAATTGAAAATTGAAAATTGAAACCCTAACTATGAATGCAAGTATTGCAATCATTTTCTGGGGGAATTACAAATATGACATGAAATTGTAAAGGAAACACGCTGGAAAAAATAGCACAGCGTTTTAAAGGGTTGAGGACGCTGGAAAGTGGTAGCACAACGTCTTAAGTTCGGTAGGGTTTGAGCCATTGTGAGTGAATCGTTATGCCTTCTAGTTTATCAGCGTTGATGAGCTTGCAGTAGCCGCCTAGGATAACATCTGCTACCAGGTATGGTTCATCTTCTCTTTCGGTGGGTGAGTCAGGTGGAGTGGTCATTTTCACCGTCATGCTCCCGACTTTGAATGTAGCCGTCTTCGTCACCAGATCTCCAATTCCAAACGGGTTTGAGCGTGCAAATACTTGGACCTTCGTCTTATCGTCTTTGACCAAGACAGCCTCTACACTCTTGATAAAACGTTTGAAAGGGCCGGCTTCCCATTCACATCTCTTAGTCGGGGTTGGTTCGTTGGTTGGAGTCAGTCCCCAGGACTTGTCAGAATGAGGGGCGGTAGGTTGTAAAGAAGGTTGCGTGGCGAGACTTACTTGAGATCGGAACTTTTTAATGTATCCGAGAGCTCTCTCCCGGGAAGTTGTGTCATATTGGTAAGTTGCTGGTGCGGCAACAGACAACCATCAGGAGGTCCGAAGGCGTGTTGGAGATTCTTTCGGGTATCGAAACCGTGAGAGGGACAGGACTTCTAGTATTGCTTTGTTGTCATGCATCCAAGAGCGTCCTAGGATCATGTCGTAGTTGGGATGATCTTTGACTATGTAGAACTTTGCTTGCGTCGAGGCATCACCCAATTTGACTTCAAGATCGATGTATCCATATGCATCTCTGAGCTCTCCTGCTGAATCTTTAACCATAGTCGGGTGACGAGTAGCTTCCTGCTTCGGAATCTCTGCCGCTCTCAAGGTCTTGACAGTAATGATGTTAAATTCGGAAGCCGTATCAATCAACGCGCTATCGAACTCAATGTCTCTCAAACGAGTGACAGTTAGGAGTCCCCAGTTTCCGTTGCTCACGTCCTTCAGGAAAGACTGGGGTTCTGGATCGCTTCTCTGGATACAAACGCCTACCTGACACAACGTGGTTGAGGGCCGTAAATATGTCTTGACGCTGTCCTTTGGAGAAGTACAAGATTTCACATATGTGCTCCATCATAGATTGTACGTTCTTGGAAACAGAATCCCTAGAAATCATGCAATTCCTGATAGGTAGAGGGTCTCTATGAACACCTTCGTTTCCAAGCTGGAGTTCCCCTGTCTCTACCTTTTCCCTGAATATTTGTTTCAACCTGTTACAATCTTTGGTTGGATGATGGACGAACTGTGGTAGCAATAATATCCGGGATCCGCCATTTCTTCCTCGGTTGGAGGACGTCTGATAGGGGGCAGCTTTACGGCGTCGTCTTGGATCCACGCTTCCAAGAGCTCTATCACTTCATTCATGGGAAAAGGAAAACCCGTGTCTTTAGTGTTTTGTGAAGGAGTTTTGTCTGTTCCTTTTCGAGACAAAGTCTTGTGTGCCGGGGATGCTCGCTTGGTTTGTTGTTCCGTTATCGAAGCTTTCCTTTTTTCTCCTCCGCCTACTACACTCACAGAAGGACCAGTGTTGTATTGTTTGTTCATGAGACGCCTGCTTCCTCGACTTTCACGCAAATCTTCACTTCGAACAACTCTGGTTCTTTCTAGTAGTGCCGGTGCGATTGTTCTTTGAACGTTTTGCGGCTTCGTGGAGTTCAGAGAACGTTTGAAAGCCAGATTCTCTAATAGAGCGCGGTATATGGGTATCATCCCATTGATGCACAATTCCACCAATTGTCGTTCGGTGACGTTCGGTCGTGACAATCTAGCGCTTGGGTTCGAACCTTTTAACGAAATCGTTGGGATGTTCGTTGTTCCGTGAAGAATTCTCCCAGTGTCCGAAAAGGTGATCTGTTCGGACACGAAGAAATACTTTCGTAGAAAGCACCGACCATTTCGTTCCAATTGGATATCTTTGTTAGGCGCGATGTTGTTGTACCTGGTGTACGCCCTCCCGTAAGTGACTTCGAGAATTCTTTGAGGCGTAGAATATGATTGTATTCATGTTCCCCCAAGGATTCCAAGAATCGAGAAACATGTTCACGAGCGTTACCAGTACCGTCGTAGAGGGAGAACTAGGGAGAGGTGTATCCTCTTGGAAGAAGTATTCGTTGCATATCTTGAGGGTATGGAGGTTGGTGTTGGTGTGCATCCGTCAGATTTCCTTTGCCTCGGCTTTGAAGGAGTCGTTCTAGATCCTCACGTGTGATGAAGTTGGGTGGCTGGTCCCTTTCTCTTGAACATTCAGGAGCAACACGAGCTTCTTCACTCATGTGGGTCCGAGTGGAAACACACCGCTCCGGGTGAATTGAAGGCATTTCTTGTTGGCTCCAAAGATTGACGTGAATCTTGCGGCAATCGTTCATCAAGGTCTTGAGGAAAGTGAGTACCTCCTTCTGAGTTGCGGCCATATCTGTTTGAGTCTTAGCAAGAACTTCCTGTTTCTCCATCAAGTCTGCAATGGTAATAGACGGTGGTCCTCCTCTTGTGCCTCCGGCTCCTCGTCCTGATGAGGGAGTGAAAGTTGTTGCTGGTGACCACTGGAGGCGTTACACTTGAGGAGATGCCGGGATTTGCGGCTGCTCCGGCTCTCGGTGATGGGAGGCGTTACACCCACTTTGGGATGTTTCCTGCTCCGCTAGTGTTGGTGATAGAGGTAACGGCTCCTCGAGATGTGTTGGCTACGGTAGCTCCACTGACAGGTACATCAACACCGGGAGTGTTATCCACACTAGCTCCATCCGAATTGATTGCTGATCCAGACCTGAGTTCCACCATCTTGAAATGAATTGTTGATCGAATTGGTCCTAAGATCTACCCTTTTTGAAACTGATGAAATTGAATCGGATTTCGGAGAAATTGACTTTACAACCGAGAGATTAACCTCCCACTGTGGTCGCCAATTGTTTATGGGTGAAAACTACTCTGCAAAATTTGGTAATTTGGGGTGTGGATGAGGAATGAATTTAAACCTTAAACAAATGCATTGCGTGGTGAGTGCTTGTAGATTCGAGAGATCAATCTGTGCAAGTCCGGCCTAAACCAAGAAATGGTCGTTCCAGACTTGTTTCGGTCACAAAGTGAAGGAAATGGGGTTGATCTTAGGGAGGGAAGCGAAGAAGGTGTTGAGATTGTGAAGGTGTAGACTTGCTTATGACTTGTAACAGGAAAGTGAACAAGCTTACGATTGGTGTAAGCAGGCTCTGGTGTTTTCTTGTTGTTTTTTTCTCTGTTCTTTGGAAATAGGGCGGAGAACCTATTTATACAAGTCATTGAGTCTTATTCACGTCTCTCGTGGAAAGTGGAGGAAGTGGAGTGATGGAGTAGTGGAGTTGTGCGTTGGTGATACACGACCAGCCTTGCCCACTTCTCCTGTTCATCTCTAACCGTCCATAACTTCCTAACACGTTCTTGTAATGGCGCGTTGCACGCTGTAAACCGCCAGACCAATACCCCAGTATGTATCCTCCCAGTTTGTGACATGATTGATGTATGGAATGTGTGGATCGTGGATCCACGAAAGATAGCATGTAATGCTGAGTTGAATAACCGCGTTATTCAGGAAGTCGATACTTGTGAAGTATCGTGTGTATTTTATGCAGGTACTGCATCATGGTGTGGTAAAGTGATGGGTAATGACACCTCACTAACCAATTAACTCCTGACCAGGGATGTATAACCAAGCTGGTGAAGTTGGACGGATGAGATGATCTTTGAGACACTCATCTGCGACCGTTGATGAAGTTAGGGTTTTGAAGAGGTGCGCAGGCATCACTCTTCAGCTTGGTCGAAACCAATCATGGGATACAACTTTGGCCTAACCGACCATACATGCGTGTAGATGGCATGATGTTGTAGGCGCCTATACCCCATTACCTCATGAAAGTATGATCTGGGTCACTCAATTCATCCGGTGAAATCGAGTGGTCGAGATCGATTTGCGACAAAAAACTAGTGCCGCAAGGGCCGCACGTCACGCCCTCTTCAGGCGCACGTTCCAAGACGACCAATCTTGGTCGGTCTTGGCCGATTGGCCTGGTGTGAAGGTGGTAGGCTGATGTTTACTCCTATACCTGAATATCCCATGAAAACGTGATCTGAGCCATCCAAATCGTCCGGCGAAGTTGAGTGGTCGAGATCAGTTTGCGGTTTGGGAGGTGTGACCACGCTAGTTTGAGCGTGCGTTTTGGATTAGCCAGGCATGATATGCCTTGGCCGATCGGGTTAGGGAATAGATGGGTCCACGGTGGTCATGCTGGTATGACCGGACCGCTTAATCTAATCTTGGACCCTCCATTCATGCCGGAGAAGATGGACGCTCGTGATGCTCAAAACCCTAATTTTGGGTTTCAAAGCCGTGCGTCATCTCTTGTTTGGGCGACGATTTTGTCACGACCAAACATGGTTGGTCTTGACCGATTGGTCAAGTGTGTAGGCGGGCCCACGGTGATCGTGTTGACATGCTCTGGGCCCTTTGAATCTACATCTACACCTCCATCTATACCTGCGAAGATGGATGGTTGAGACTGTTTTGCGACACATGTAATATGCCGCAAACCCTAATTTAGGGTTTTCCGTCCATAATGCTTGGTATGAACGTTTTTTTGGCAAGCTAGGCCAATGGCCGACCGTGCGGGTTCCGCATTGGTTCGGCAGTGGATATTCCATACCTGTTTGGGGGTGATGGAATTGATCTGGGTCATCCAATCATGCTTATGGAGTTGGATGACTGCGATCATATCCGGATTGATACGGTCAATCCGGATGCTCAATCGGGCTAGTATAACACACCGAGAGGGGCTCAATCGGGCTAGTATAACACACCGAGAGTCAGCCTGTACGGGTATTTCGTACATGGTTTCATTATAGTGCTTGGAGGTTCGTGTTACTCGTAAGAGTAACACTCGAGTCGTCATGCCACACCGATAATGAGTATTGGAAATACAAGGCTGATTAGAAATTCACAGGATGGGATTGTTGCCACATGCTCCAACCTGGAGGAATTTCATGTATTCACAGAATGGGATTGTTGCCACATGCTCCATTCTTGGTGAATTAAGTGAGGGAGTATCCAACACTTATTAATGGCTTATCTTTTACAAGATGTCAGCGCATAATTTTTTCTGGTTTTTACAATTTTAACCTTAAATGAAAATCCACCATCAACACCGGTGTAATGCTGCCAATGATTGTTTAGATGGAGAATGAATGAATGCTGGGGTTTGAGAATGTGACAGAGAGGAGATGTGTTCAGTATTTAAAGACATTGTGTTGTTGTTGGTGTCTCAAAGCCAAGAAGATTGCAGTGGGAGTATGGAATGCCAAGGTTATAGAACTGATGTTTGGGAAGGCACAACCATCATGGCTGGAGTTTAACTGGTGAAGCACAATGATAGTGCAGCAGAAGATATGGCCTGTGCAATGGCCTGGCCTGACCAACTTGACCGAGTCAGATAGCTGAATCGGTATTGACTCGCCTTGACTCAGTGAGTTTGACTGGACTGACTCGTTGACTGGTGACCGGGTGGACTTTGCCGGTCACCTGAGATACTTATCTGACCATTCTCCGGCCAATTTCCGGCCATAAGACCAGTTTTCCGGCTACATATTTTTGGCAAGATTTTTACATGGGTTTCTCACGCACATGGGCTTGTTGGACCACTTGGACTTTGGGATTTGAAGACCTAGTTTTGGAAAGATGAAAATCTACATAAGGAGAAAGTTTCTACTTTCTTGGAGATCACGTATTTTTTACTTGGAGTTTTGGAGAGCGGCGACTAGGGTTTGCTTCCATTTTAGTTTTCATCTTTTTCATTTTATTATTGATTATGATTATGATGAACTCAAAGGCTATGAGTAGCTAAATAACATATTATTGGTTATGGGATAAAGTAAATTTCACAACATGATATATTATTCAATGAATTAGTTTTGTCTCAGTAATTTATTGTTTATGTTTCACAATTAATAGTGTTATATGATTTGATTGTTTGTTTGGTTGAGTCCGGAATCAATCCGATTTGCATTCATTTCTAGAGCTATATTAGGGTTTTCAATACAAAAAAGTTGTTTATCCCTGATTCTAAGTAGCATAATTGTGGGTAGTGCTTGTAGTGATATATCCTACTAGTCACAAGTGAAACATAACTTTTGTTAAAACGGATTAGTGCTTTTACACATTCATTTGCATTGATTAGTCTTATTCCATAGAACTTATTGCTTTTAGGGTGTTAAACTTGATTGTGCTTTTACACGTTAGGTTGCTTTCTAGGAAGAATTCACATATACATCTTTTAATGTGGTTGTGATGAAATCGGGGAATTAGCGGGATATTCTTGCGATCAAGGTATCCTAGGACTTTTAGTAAATGAGAGATTAAAATACCAATTCTAGTCATTGATGAAAATACATATATGTGAATGATACTATCCCATGACCAATATCTTCTCTTTATTGATTATTCAAATTATTTTATTTGCTTTGCTCTATTTTATTGCTTAGATAAAACAAAAATCCCCCCTTGGTTACTAAGAAACTGAAATTCTATAACAACAAAAGCCTCTCTGTGGGAAAGAACTCTTTCTTATCACGTACTTCATTTATATTTAGTAGAGTGAGAAAGTGAAATTATTTTTGCTCGGCTGACAACCGATCAAATTTTGGCGCCGCTGTCGGGGAGGCATACGGCTTGTTATTAAGTTTTTAGTTTCTTTTTATAATTTCTGCTTTTATCTTTGCTTTTTTTTTTCTTGTCTTGTTTCTCACTTGTTTGCGAGAATTGTTTTCAGGTACCTAATCCCTGGCTTCTAAAGATTGGAACTATCCAAGGTGCGGGATAGCTACTCGAAGAGGCACAATACTCCAACCAAGTTAAGACACAACAGAAGATCAAGAGTTAGAAGTGGAAGAAGAGTTACAACTAGAAGGAGAACAAGAGGTTCCATTCGTAGAAGAACTACTATTTGAAGAAGAAGAAGCAATGGGTGATCGTACACTCAAGGACTTGGCTTCTCATAGGCTTGATGCACAACAATGGTGTATCCAAACTAATTCAACCTTTGAGATCAAGCCGGGGTTGCTTCGAGAGTTACCAAAGTTCCATGGCATGGTGAATGAAGACCCAAACAAGCATCTTATGGACTTCCATACCATTGTCAAGGCCATGCTTCCAGCGGAGACTGATGCCGATGGTGCAATGTTGAATTTTTTTTTTTTCGTTTTCTATGGTGGATAGCGCTAAGGATTGGTTGTACTTTTTGCCATCATTTATAAGTGTTGGATATTCCCTCACTTAATTCACCAAAGAAGTGTTACTACATGGAACATTAGGTTGAAGAAAATTTTCTTAGAGAGGTATTTTCCTGCATCGAAGGCTACTCAAATTCGCAAGAAAATTTGTGGGATGAAGCAAAATGTGGGAGAATCTTTGTATGAGTGTTGGGAACGATACAAGATATTGGTGGCAAGCTGCCCTCACGACCAATTTAGTGACACTATGATTATCCAATACTTTTATGAAGGACTCCAATCAAGTGATAGGAATCTCCTTTATGCTGCATGTGGCGGTGCACTAGTGAACAAGACGGTGACACAAGCTAGAGAGTTGATTGAAAACATGGCAGCGAACTCACAACAATTCTTGAGTCGTGGTTCGGATGTGCTTCTAAGAAGAGTGAATGAAGTGAGCGAGGTTGAGGATCTTCGTCAACAAATGGGTAACATGAGTACCTCCCTTTTACATAACATTTTTCATATATGTGCAATCATTCATGACCAAGATGCAAACCTCATTTAACATAATCTCTTTCAAAAGTTTGTTCACAATGATGAAAAACAAAGCTACAATCTTTGGGGAAGAATGACAACTCATTACAGGCAAGAAGACTTTCATCCAATGATGCAACAAGTTGGATCGATTCCATCACCCTAAGCACACAATGCTAGAGCTCCACGAAGCATGATTGGATGATTGGAATACACACAACCGACCCCGCATGGTCGAACATTGGCCTTCGCTTGAAACCATCCATACCAAGCGAAAACCCTAAATTAGGGTTTCGCGGCATATTACATGTCTTCGTTTTCTATGGTGGATAGCGCTAAGGATTGGTTGCTTTCTTGTTTGCCATCCGAATGGAGGGTCACAGTGTTACTACATGGAACAGGTTGAAGAAAATTTTCTTAGAGAGGCTACTCAAATCTCGACCACGCAAGGTGGGTGGAAAATTTGTAGGATGAAGCAAAATGAAAATCGGAAAAGGGGAGAATCTTTGTAAGTGTTGGGAACATGGCGCTTCCCTCCCTAAGAACTGACCGAAACACAACGGCCATTTCAATTCTTGAATCTACAAGTCACCGTGCGGTGCATTTGTTGTTAGGATGTGCTTACTCAAGAAAATTTGTGGGATGAAGCAAAATGTGAATGAAGTTGGGAACGGCAAGATATTGGTGGAGGTTGAGATCTTGAAGGACTCCAATCAACAAATGGGTAACATGATTCTTGAGTCGTGGTTGGATGTGCAATGATGCAACAAGTTGCAGCCACAGTTATACCAAGTTCTCCTCGATGTTATGAAGATGAGCAAGCTAATGTGGTATTTCCAAATCAACAAAGAAGGTATGATCCCTACTCCAACACTTACAATCCAGGATGGAGAGATCATCCCAATTTTAGCTATGCCAACAAGCAAGGTGCAATCCAATAACCTACTTTCAACCGTCCGAGTGGATTTTAACCGCAACAACAATAATTTCAGCAACCACAAGCACAACAATCAATGCAAAATCAAGGTTCTGTTATCGATTCAAAGCTTCAAACAATGATGCAAGGCATTTCCACCATGTTTAAAGAAAGTCAGCAGGAAACTAAGAGTGCTATCAAGGAGTTGCAGACACAAATGGGCTCCATGGCTATTGAGTTGAACCAATTAAAGGCACAAAATAATGGGAAACTCCCTTCTCAACCTATTAACCCAAAAGAGGGTGTCAATGCTATTACGTTGAGAAGTGGTACACACCTTGTGCAACCCAAATCACAAGGTTAGCTAATTAATCGAGATAAATCCGACCCAAAATCGTAAATAAAAATAGGTTACTGATTCGGGCAAGGTGGAAACACCAAAGGAACCTGTTTTGGAGGAAAAGAATGATGATTCTCCCCAAACTTCTGAGGTACCTATTCCTAACTCTAAAACTACGGTTTCTACTTATGTTCCTCCTTTACCTTCCCCTCGCATATTTGCAAGTTCCAAGAAGGAGGAACTAGAAAAGGAGATTTTAGACGTTCTTAAAAAGATCCATGTGAACATACCACTCATTGATGCTATTAAGCAAGTTCCAAAGTATGCAAAGGTGTTTAAGGACTTGTGTACCAATAAGCGAAGGCTCAAAGATAATGAAGTGCTAAGTGTGGGGGAGAATGCTTCGGAAATCTTACAACACAAACTCCCACTTAAGTGCAAAGATCCCGGTAGCTTTGACATTCCGGTCACAATTGGTAACACTACATTTAACAAAGCTATGTTGGATTTAGGTGCATCCGTTAATGTTATGCCTGCATCAATGTATAATTCACTTGATCTTGGTCCTCTTAAAAAGGCTGGAATTGTGTTGCAATTAGCCAATCGCTCTAATGTCTACCCAATGGGTATTGTTGAGGATGTTCTTGTGCGGGGTTAATCAATTAGTATTTCATTGACTTTTTGTGTGTTAGAGATGAATGAAGGGTCACCGGACTCGTGTCTTCCATTGCTACTTGGGCGTCCCTTCATGAAAACGGCGAAAACCATTATTGATGTGGACAAGGGAACGCTAACTATGGAGTTTGATGGAGAAATAATACGTTTCAATATTTTCGAGACGATGAGATATCCTAGTGATGTCCACTCTTGTTTCTCCATTGATATTATGGATACATTGGCACAACAAATGTTTGAATTAAATGGTGATGACGCTTTGGAAACCGTGTTAACTACATCCATGGATAATGGTGTAGAGTGTGGTAATGAAGTCAAGGAAGTCAAGGAAGCCCTTGGTGATCTTAATTCACTACAAGGATGCCCGGAAACTCATAATATCTGTTTTATTTCTTTACCATGCAGTGATGAAAAGCTTGTACCTTCAATTGTTAAATCTCCAAAGTTAGAATTGAAACCTCTTCCCGATCACTTAAAGTACTTGTACTTGGGTGACAAGGAAGATTTACCTGTGATTGTGTCTAACGAGCTTAGTGATTTACAGGAGCAAAAACTTCTAAGGGTGCTGAGGAAGTACAAGACGGCCATAGGATGGACAATTGCTGATATCAAGGGTATAATCCCTGCTGTTTGTATGCACAAAATCCGTTTGGAGGACGATGCAAAGCCTACAAGGGAATCGCAACGTCGTTTGAACCCTCCCATGAT
Source organism: Papaver armeniacum (assembly GCA_023531295.1). Taxonomy (NCBI): domain Eukaryota; kingdom Viridiplantae; phylum Streptophyta; class Magnoliopsida; order Ranunculales; family Papaveraceae; genus Papaver; species Papaver armeniacum. Next base: position 90,894 of record JAJJWW010018419.1, read on the forward strand.
GGAAGTTGTGAAAAAGGAGATACTCAAGCTTTTGGACGTGGGTGTTATCTACCCCATATCCGATAGTAAGTGGGTGAGCTCGGTACAAGTAGTACCAAAGAAATCAGGTGTGACGGTGGTGGAGAATGATAAGAATGAACTTGTCCCAACTCGTGTGCAAACCGGTTGGAGGGTTTGTATAGATTACAGAAAATTGAATGCCACCACTAGAAAAGATCACTTTCCTTTACCATTTATTTATCAAATGCTTGAACGTTTAGCGGGACACTCTTACTATTGCTTCCTTGATGGCTATTCAGGTTATAATAAGATTGTGATAGCGCCGGAGGATCAAGAGAAAACTACTTTCACTTGTCCTTTCGGTACTTTTGCTTATAGAAGGATGCCTTTTGGCTTGTGCAATGCCCCAGCTACCTTTCAAAGGTGTATGGTAAGTATCTTTTCAGAATATGTTGAAAACATAATCGAAGTGTTCATAGACGATTTTAGTGTCTTTGGTGATTCATTTGACCTTTGCTTGAACAACTTGTCTCTAATCCTTGAACGATGTGTTGAAACAAACCTTGTGCTGAATTGGGAGAAGTGCCATTCATGGTAACTCATGGCATAGTTTTAGGCCATATAATATCTTCTAAAGGCTTGGAAGTCGATAAATCTAAAATAGACCTTATTCGTGCTTTAACCCCTCCCACTACGGTGAGGGAGATACGCTCTTTTCTTGGTCATGTAGGTTTTTATCGTATATTCATCAAGGATTTTTCCAAGATAGCATCACCACTTTGCAACTTATTGCAAAAAGATGTGGTTTTTAACTTTGATGAAAAATGTATGGCGGTATTCAATCGTTTGAAAGAACTTTTGATTTCAGCCCCTATCATTAAACCACCGGATTGGAGCAAGCCTTTTGATCTCATGTGTGATGCAAGTGACTATGCGGTTGGTGCGGTGCTTGGGCAACGTGTGGGGAAGATACCTCATGCTATTTATTATGCTTCTAGAACGTTAAATGAGGCCCAACAAAACTACACAACCACTGAAAAAGAGTTGTTAGCCATTGTTTTTGCGTTGGAAAAGTTCCGCTCTTATCTAATTGGTACAAAAGTTGTTGTCTTTATTGATCATGCAACACTTAGGTACTTGCTAATGAAGAAAGAAGCGAAACCGAGGCTCATATGATGGATTTTACTCTTGCAAGAGTTTGATATTGAAATCAAGGACAAGAAAGGAATTGAGAACACCGTTGCGGATCACTCGAGCCGTCTTGCTGTGGACAAGGAAGCTATCCCATTGCGTGAAAGTTTCCCGGATGAGCAACTATTCTCAATTGCCTTTGGAGAAACATGGTATGCCGATATTGTCAATTACTTGGTGTCTAAACAAATCCCGAAGAACTTGTCTCGCGCTGAGAGGGACAAACTTAAAAAGTTTGGAACCAATACATATGGGATGATCCATACTTGTGGAAACATTGTAGTGACCAAGTAATAAGAAGGTGCGTTCCCGAATCTGAATTTAATTCCATCTTGTCTTTTTGTCACTCTTATGCTTGTGGAGGACATTTTGGGAGTAAGAGAACCGCTCACAAGGTACTGGAAAGCGGTTTCTATTGGCCAACCTTGTTTAAGGATGCACATATATTTTGTACAACTTGTGATAGGTTCCAAAGAACATGCAATCTAGGTGCCCGAAATCAAATGCCACAAACTTTTATTCAATTTATTGAAGTTTTTGATGTATGGGGTATTGATTTTATGGGTCCTTTTTTCAACTCCCATGGGAATTTTTATATCTTACTTGTTGTTGATTATGTCTCTAAATGGGTGGAAGCTAAGGCCACCCCAACTAATGATTCTAAAGTGGTTTCAGATTTTGTGCAAGCTAATATTTTTGCAAGGTTTGGAATTCCAAGAGCCATAATTAGCGATGGGGGTTCTCACTTCAAAAACAGGATTTTACAAAGCTTATTGAAAAAGTACAATGTGTCGCACAAGATTGCAACACCTTATCATCCCCAAACAAATGGACAAGCCGAGGTGTCTAACCGAGAGGTGAAATCCATTCTAGAGAAGACGGTGAATCCAACAAGGAAAGATTGGAGCATGCGACTTAATAATGCTTTGTGGGCTTATAGAACCGCATACAAGACACCTATCGGGATGTCTCCCTTTAGGCTTGTGTATGGTAAACCTTGTCATTTACCCGTTGAAATTGAGCATAAGGCGTTTTGGGATATTAAGCAATGCAATATGGAGATGGATGGGGCTGGAAAGAAAAGGAAGTTACAACTCCAAGAGCTAGAGGAGCTTCACAATGATGCATTTGAAAGCTCACGCATTTATAAGGAAAAGACGAGAGCATTTCATGATAACATGATTTCTAGGAAACAATTTTTCATTGGGCAAAAAGTGCTTTTGTTTAATTCTCGCTTGCATTTATTTCTGGGTAAATTAAGGTCACGATGGATCGGACCTTTTATTGTTACTAATGTGTTTTCTCATGGTGCAGTGGAAATTCATATCATAGCTACAGGAAAAGAACTTAAAGTTAATGGGCACCGGTTGAAACCATATTATGAGAATTTCACTTCCGAAGTGGTGGAAGGAGTTAACTTTGTGGAAGTACTCCCTCTGGAGGAGTCATAGAAAGCAAGGAGATAGTCGGGCTGACGACTTTAAACCAAGCGCTAAATGGGAGGCAACCCAAAGGATGAGTATTTCTTGTCTTGTTTTTAGTTTTTCTTGTCTTGTTTTTATTTTTTCTGATTTCTTGTCACATATCATGTTAGAATTTCTCACCTTGACTTACTTTGGATGACTCAATTTACATTGAGGACAATGTAAAGTTTAAGTGTGGGGGAGTGGTTAAGCATTTGCATTGTAAAAATTTCAACTTTTTCAATTTTTTTTTTTTTTTTGTAAATTAGTGAATAAAAAAACTCCAACTTGTAGTTAGTTTAGATTCACATAGTATACATGTCGCTAAGATTACATCGAGATTCTCATAAGAGTGACTAAACTTAGAGATGACAGAGAACATGATCGGGTTTCTTAATTGTATGAGAGTTAAAGTTGGATTTAACCATGCCAGTGGAAAATAAGGTGCAGACTGAATTTGGTATTAGAGTAGTGGTCCCCTATAGTGGAGACTACCCATGTTACATCATGAGAGGCACCGACCTTCATTTCTTTGTACCTGTCTAAATTTGTGCTTTTAGAGTGTGTGTCACCGTACGTAAACTCTGGGTAGAATGGTGAGCTACCCAACCTCCCACCAATAGAAGCACTATTTTGATCTCTTGAGCGCTATTTTATCAATCATGATGGTGACATCGAATTGCTAACTTACATACCACTTGTAATCTTGTTCGCAGTTAGCACCATCCACTTTATCTCTCTACACCAACAGGTCCATAGAAACACCATCATCATCAACAATAGGAGCATCACAAATTCGAAGGAAAGTTGAAGACGTTCAAGGTTTACAAGCAACGATACAGAAATGAGCAGATTTCAGATTCAAGTATAGCAACAAGACAAGGAGCCGAATTTTTACAAGTTGAAGACTATTGTACAAGAGCGAATATTATCAAGATGAGATTTCAAGAAGTTTAATCAAGACATACAAGTTGTGAAGAACAAAGTGGTAAAGTACTTACACCATGGCCTTTGTACTTGCATTTTTATTTTATCTTTATTCTTATTTGTTAGTTTGTATTTTATTTTCTCTTGTCTCAAAAAAAAAAAAAGGATTGAAACAAAAAAAAAATGAAACAAAAAAGGATTGAAGCAAAAAAAAATGAAAAAAAAAAGAGACAAGAGAAAATTTTGTTAGGTTCATTATTAGTTTTATTGTTTTGTTTTGTTTTGTTTTCATTTTGTATTTGTTTTACTTTTCTTGTCTCAATTAAAAAAAAAAAAAAAAAAAAAAAACACACGCACACAAGAAAAATCCATTGTATCATATTTTCGTTTGTTTAGTTCATTTTTAGTTTTGTCTTTAAATAAAGCCAATGGAATGTAGTAATATTCATAATGAAGTTTCAAGCAACAAGGAATTGAAGGAAAAGAATCACATTGTCAAGATTCTACGAAGTTCAAGATTTCATCATCAAGAGTTGAAGACCGAAGACGAAGATGAAGACAAGGATTGAAGACCGAAGACGTTTCCATGGATGTTGTGAGAGTGGTGCTAACTGCACGCCGAACGGATAACGAGGTAAGTAAGCATATTCCCACCTTCGTTAAGTGGTTGATTTCCTTTCTTAGAGATCGTCAAAAAAAAGAAAAAAAAAAGGGTTTTCAAATATTAAAAGATGTGGGTTTTCAAAACAATTCGGAGGGTTTTGCCTTCCTACCATTCAATGTGTCGCAGTATTCTCTCTTCATTCCTACCGGACACATGTGTGACCCATAAAAAGTTGTTTATTATTGAGAGCAATATCATAAAACCCTTTCTTGTGAGGCAGAGTCGAGACTTTTGATCACTCCGAACCCGAATTTCTTTCGATAAGGGATGATTATTTCTCTCTCAACTTTTAAGGATGAGATTATGTTCATATATGTGTCTAACTTCTTATGACTAGTGTGCAGAATTTCTATGTCTTCTTAGCGCGTTGCATGCTATCATTTAGGAGAACTAGTAAGTTGGAAAAGTAGGTTTTGTGGGTATATCTCTAGTAAACCCTCACGTGAGTTGTATGTATCCTGTAGAATAAGTTTTGTTTAATTTGCTCGAGGACTAGCAAAGTCTAAGTGTGGGGGAATTTGATAGGTGTTGTAAACGCCTTGATTTTTATCTATTGTTTATGCTTTCTTTGCTATTTCTCTAGTAAAATATGTATCTTATGTTTACATTTGAGTATTTAGGTACTTTGGAGTCATTCGGAGCGAAAGAAGAAGAAAAAGTCCATTTGGAACGCAAATGGCAAAAAGGCTAGGCTGCGCAAGGATGAGGTGAAGATATCAAGTGTCAGTTTCCTAGAACTGACAACTGAACAGAGGATTAGGCTGTCGATTCTCCAAAACCGACAGGTCATAAAATAGTTGGGTGTCCTTCTCCTGCCTGCTGGGTGCCTATAGAAATTTTGGCTATTACCTAGCCCTTGAATTCAGAGAACTTAACATTTTCTCATATTATTATCTTGTCTTCCCTACTCCACCCGAGAAGCCATGGCGGCTGCTGTTCCAGAGAAAAGAGAATAGAAATTTATGAAGAATGGAACAAGCTGTTGCTGCTGGTGGAAGATCGATGTGGTTGATGGCTGAGGTGAATTAGGGTTCAATGTTCTTATACTGGCAGAGAATTTGAAGATGTGTGATGAATTTCTAAAGTTGAGAATACACAGGGAGGAGTTGATGCTGCTGACTCGAATTCATGGTGATTTTAGCCAAAGAAGAAATGGGTTTTGCTCAAATTTGTGTTTGGAAGAGAGATGACTCTAAATTGAAGCTTGATTTAAAATCGATTTCATATCTCTCATATCTACAGAAATCTAGGGCTTGAAAGTAGGGTTTACTGAAATTGTTGTTCAAGATTACTGGATTCGAATTGTTGGTTGTTGTTGGTTCTGGAGGTGTTGATGCAGTTGAGCTGCAACAGATGAACAAGATTGAACAGAAATTGAAATTCAAGCTCAGATGCTGAATTAGGGAGAGTATTCAAGTGGGTGTGTGTTAATTTAGATGGAATCTGAGAATGGTATCGGTTGTGGATGATATGGGGTTGTTTGCTGGTGGTGGTATGTACTTGTGTGATGGAGTAGTTGCAACTGAATGGCAGAGGTTGTTGTGGTTAGGTCGGGAGTCAAGAAGAAGAAGTGAGGAAGAGTTGAAGCTGCCCTGGTGGTGTTTGAAGCCATAAACATTGCAGGTGGAAAAACTAGCATGGAAATGTGCTGGTGGTTTTGGATGCAGACAATGAGCTGAAGATGTTGAACCTGTGTTGAGCTGAAATGATTCTGGTGGTGATTTGAGATAGCAGTAACCTAAGTTATGAGGTTAAGAAGATGCAAATGGGTCTGTGTGGTTGACAGTACAATGAGCTAGCACTGCATCTGAGATGCAGTGTAATAGGTGCTGGTGCTGTTTCGCATAAGCAGTCTGAGTTTGAAATGCAATAAACTGGTTAAAGAATGAGTTGTATGAACTGTAAGTTTGGCTTGAGTTTGTCTGAATGAATGGGTTGAGCTCATGGTGGTTCTGGTAATGTATGAATTATGGAATGGATGCAGTGATGCCGGGATGTTAAGATGGAATGGAGTTGGTAAAATTGGAAGTGATGGCTGCTGGGTTAAGAACGGAGAATTAGCTGGTTCGATCTGATTTGGAGGAGCAGTTTGTGGTGGTTGAGAAGAGCACAGATCTTGGACAAGGATTGCGGTTGATTACAGAGAATGGCTAAGCTGAGAAATTGCACGTAGAGAAGATGAGCTTTGAACTGAGAAGATGCAGTGCAGTTCTGTGATGTTGCAGTTCATGGCTAAGAAGATGGGTATTGCCGTTTGGTTATGAATGAAGAGATTGATTGGTTGTGGAGCTGTGAAAGCTACATAATGGGTATGAACTGCTTTTACAGGTCAGATTGAAGCAATGGAACTGCAGTCTCAGATTGTGCTGCTTATTAGAATTGGAGGTGGGTGTTCTGATGCTATAGAGAGGAGGAATAGATGATGTTCATGGTATTGAGATTGAGTTGCAGCTGAAATGATGCAAGTGTGGAGCCAAAGGATATGGCACTATCGCAGGTATGAAGAGAATGTTGTTGTTGCCGTTGCCATGGGACCGGAACCGGTGTAATGCTGCCAATGATTGTTTATATGGAGAATGAATGAATGCTGGGGTTTGAGAATGTGATAGAGAGGAGATGTGTTCAGTATTTAAAGACATTGTGTTGTTGTTGGTGTCTCAAAGCCAAGAAGATTGCAGTGGGAGTATGGAATGCCAAGGTTACACAACTGATGTGTGGGAAGGCACAACCATCATGGCTGGAGTTTAACTAGTGAAGCACAATGATAGTGCAGCAGAAGATATGGCCTGTGCAATGGCCTGGCCTGACCAACTTGACCGAGTCAGATAGCTGAATCGGTATTGACTCGCCTTGACTCAGTGAGTTTGACTGGACTGACTCGTTGACTGGTGACCGGGTGGACTTTGCCGGTCACCTGAGATACTTATCCGATCATACTCCGGCCAATTTCCGGCCATAATGCCAGTTTTCCGGCGACATATTTTTGGCAAGATTTTTACATGGGTTTCTCACGCACATGGGCTTGTTGGACCACTTGGACTTTGGGCTTTGAAGACCTAGTTTTGGAAAGATGAAAAGCTACATAAGGATAAAGTTTCTACTTTCTTGGAGATCACGTATTTTCTACTTGGAGTTTTGGAGAGCGGCGACTAGGGTTTGCTTCCATTTTAGTTTTCATCTTTTTCATTTTATTATTGATTATGATTATGATGAACTCAAAGGCTATGAGTAGCTAAATAACATATTATTGGTTATGGGATAAAGTGGATTTCACAACATGATATATGATTCAATGAATTAGTTTTGTCTCAGTAATTTGTTGTTTATGTTTCACAATTAATAGTGTTATATGATTTGATTGTTTGTTTGGTTGAGTCCGTAATCAATTCGATTTGCATTCATTTCTAGAGCTATATTAGGGTTTTCAATACGAAAAAGTTGTTTATCCCTGATTCTAAGTAGCATAATTGTGGGTAGTGCTTGTAGTGATATATCCTACTAGTCACAAGTGAATCATAACTTTTGTTAAAACGGATTAGTGCTTTTACACGTTCGTTTGCATTGATTAGTCTTATTCCATAGAACTTATTGCTTTTAGGGGGTTAAACTTGATTGTGCTTTTACACGTTAGGTTGCTTTCTAGGAAGAATTCACATATAAATCTTTTAATGTGGTTGTGATGAAATCAGGGAATTAGCGGGATATTCTTGCGATCAAGGTATCCTAGGACTTTTAGTAAATGAGAGATTAAAATACCAATTCTAGTCATTGATGAAAATACATGTATGTGAATGATACTATCCCATGACCAATATCTTCTCTTTATTGATTATTCAAATTATTTTATTTGCTTTGCTCTATTTTATTGCTTAGATAAAACAAAAATCCCCCCTTGGTTACTAAGAAACTGAAATTCTATAACAACAAAAGCCTCTCTGTGGTAACGAACTCTTTCTTATCACGTACTTCATTTATATTTAGTAAAGTGAGAAAGTGAAATTATTTTTGCTCGGCTGACAACCGATCACTGTCCTTGGCCAACGACGTGATAAAGCACCTAGTGTGATTTATTATGCTAGTAGGACCCTAAACGATGCCCAGTTGAACTACACAACCACTGAGAAAGAAATGCTAGCCATCGTTTTTGCTTTGGAGAAATTTAGATCATATCTCCTAGGGTCTAAGGTCATAGTCTATTCTGATCATGCCGCCCTCAAATATCTCCTTTCAAAGAAGGACTCCAAACCTCGGCTGATTAGATGGGTATTATTGTTCCAAGAATTTACTCTAGATATTCGTGATAAGAAAGGGTCCGAAAATATAGTAGCTGACCATTTATCCCGTATCCTTGATGAGACTAGAGATGATGAGAAACCGATCCTTGACACGTTCCCTGATGAACAATTATTTTCCATCTCTTTGTTACCCTGGTTTGCATACATTGTCAATTATTTGGTAACTGGTCAAATGCCTGACCATTAGTCTAAACAGGATAGAGCTAAATTCTTGTCTGAGGTTAAATACTTTTTCTGGGATGATCCGTACTTATTCAAATATTGCCCTGATCAAATCATCCGTCGTTGTATTCCTGACAACGAAATCTCTAGTGTTCTGACTTTTTGTCATTCTGGAGCTTGTGGGGGTCACTTTAGTTCTAAGAAAATAGCTACGAAGGTTTTGCAATCCGGTGTTTATTGGCCAACTCTGTTTAAGGACTCCCACCTATTTTGTCAAAGTTGTGATCGATGTCAAAAGTTAGGAAAGATGACCCGACGTAATATGATGCCACTTAGTCCTATACTAATAATAGAAATATTTGATGTGTGGGGTATAGATTTTATGGGTCCTTTTGTCAATTCTTATGGTAACTTTTACATCTTATTAGTTGTTGACTATGTTTCTAAGTGGGTAGAAGCAATAGCTACCAAGACAAACGATCGCCACGTTGTGATCAAGTTTGTTAGAGACAATATTTTCTCTTGATTTGGTATGCCTAGAGCAATCATTAGTGATGGAGGTTCCCATTTTTGCAACCGGTCTTTCGAGGCGCTCATGAAGAAATACTCCATTACCCATAAGGTTTCTACACCTTACCACCCACAAACTTGTGGCCAAGTTGATGTGTCTAATAGGCAGATTAAACATATTTTAGAAAAGACCGTAAACCCTACCCGAAAGGATTGGTATTTACGCTTAGTAGAAGCTTTGTGGGATTACCGAACCGCTTTTAAGACTCCACTTGGGATGTCTCCGTATAGACTTGTATTTGGTAAAGCCTGCCACTTGCCTGTAGAATTAGAACACCGAGCTTATTGGGCCATTAAACGGCTAAACTTTGACCTATCTACTGCTGGTGATCACCGTAGACTGCAACTCAATGAGTTAGAAGAAATTCGTAATGATTCTTACCAGAGTGCGAAAATTTACAAGGAGAAAACAACAACATTTCATGATAAATCGATTATTCGAAAGACATTTGAACCAGGTCAGAAAGTTCTCCTTTACAATTCTCGTCTACATCTTTTCCCTGGTAAATTGAGGTCTCGGTGGTCTGGACCATACTTTGTCAAAATTGTTTTTCCTCATGATGAAGTTGAAGTTGAAAATCCTAAGAACGGAGAAACTTTCAAGGTTAACGGTCAATGGTTGAAACCATTCTTGGAGTTACCCAGTCATGCAATAGAAGAATCGGAGCTGAGGGATCCTGTCTACCAGGATTAATTTTCACGGGTAACAAAGTCTGGCTGAAGACACTAAACTTAGCGCTTTATGGGAGGCAACCCATCCTCTTGTTGTATATTGGTTTTCTTTTTGTTTTTATTTTTTCTTGCTCCCATGGAAGGATTGCCACGCTTCATCCAGGTACTATCTTTCTGACTTATCTCTTAGTTCCTCTTGTTACTTATATTTTTGGTACTGTAATTTAATTTGAAACATTGAGGACAATGTTAGATTTAAGTGTGGGGGTGAGGGAAAAACTTTTAGTTAGTTTTTAATTTATATATATAAAAAAAAAAAATTGAATGAAAAAGTTGTGCAATAAAATCAATCGTTGGTTCCCTTGTATATGCCAGTTGAGTTGATCTAGAATTAAGATTATCGACCGTTGGTTCCCTTGTATATGCCAAGTTGTGTTGATATTAGTCCATACCAGTATCTCAATCCATTAGGATTCATAGGTTCATCTCGGCGGAGGCCTTCAGGCAGATATGGGAAACACCGTTCATCTTAGCTATATATCTCTATAATTTATTCATGTGATCTGTGTGATTCCAATATTGATGTCCATTGTGTGACTATCTAAGCAGATCTCTGTCACGTATAAATGAATATGATTCACATCCGGGTACTTCCTTTTGTAACCAATAAAGTATGCCAACCTAGGAGACTCTTTAGTGTCGTTCCTGAGTTCTTCACAAATAGCTAGGGTTTGGAGTAGATGGAGTTGTATGTTTTAAAAATTAGTTTAAATTGATTTGCTCGAGGACAAGCAAAGTCTAAGTGTGGGGGAATTTGATAGGTGTCTAAAACACCTTGATATTTATCTATTGTTTATGCTTTCTTTGCTAAGTTTTCTTGTAAATTATGTATTTTATGTTTATTTTTGAGTTTTAGGTACTTTGGATCAAAAGAAGAAGAAACGTCGCTTAAAAGGGCTAAAGTGTCATTTCATGTGCAACTACTGTTGGAGGCGAATTATCTCTCATTATTTGCTTTTATTTCTTCATCTCTATCTGAAAGGCATATCGGCTTTAGTGATGCAAGTTATGTCTGAAAAGCATGGCAGCCTTAGTGATGTATAAATATTGAAGAAAATAAGTGGATATGAGAGGTAAGAAAAATGACCCGGAGGAGTTGACAAAGGCATCCCAGGAGTTTTCACTATTTACAGCCCAAAAGTCATCTTTGTACCCCACAAATTGCTATTCGCACCCCAGGAATTGCTAAGTGTACCCCAAATTGCTAAAGGGACACCAGAAATGGATAGGGGGCAGTCATCTTCAACAATTTGAAATCTGTTTTGGCGGGAAAATTGGTTTTAAAAGAAGCAGAATTTATGGTTTGGATTTTGATGGAGTTAGGAAGAGACTAAAGCACTGAGAATCATTGGGTTTGTTCCTTTTTGTCTAACAGGGCTGGTAATGGGTTTTGTTTTGATCGAATTTGGCTGGATCATCGAGATGACTCAAAACAGGGGCATGAACATTTCACGGGTATTTCAGGCAAGAGTTGGTGGAGTTTTCGTCGAGTTTTCTTCATGGGCACGGATGGATATTAGCCTGTTATGTTCAGACAGGATGGGTATGGGCTCCAGAATCGAACAACAAGAAGTTTCTACGGGTTTCTCATGAAAACAGGGCCGGAGAATACCCAGGTTTGTTTAGGTTGTGCATGGAAGTACGTGCGACAGGGAGAAGAGATAAACTGCCAAGATTCGAATATATCTAATAAGGCAGCTGGAGTACGTGTTTGGGAACCAAAAGAGGAACTAAATCTTCGTATCTTTCATATTGTTTCAAAACAAGGGATGATATTTTGGTTTCGGAATTTTCTATTAAAAAAGGGAGTTATGTGAAGAATGGGAGAAGATATATTTGGTCAAGGATTGATTCTATACTATGAATAGAGAGTGTATTCAATCAGAAGACACGTATCAAGAGTTTGAAGAGAAAGAAATCCCATGCCGTGGGAGAAAAGAAAAGAAGAAATAATTGGAAGATTTCTCGGGATTTAAACGCCCTGTCAAGTATATATAGGGGTTGTTCGAGTCCAAAAAGGTTCATACAGAGAGACTGGGAGGAGAAATATAGGCTTAAAATCGAGAAAAAAAGAGGTTAGAAAAAATTCTTCCTGCTGCTGCTCAATCAAGAACATGAAGAACATAAACCGTTAAAAACAGTCGCAGTGACAGTCTTATATTCAACGGCAGCACAGAAATACCGTACACTATTTTAGTTATAGTAGGTCTTTCACAACAGAGCTATTGTAACAGCTTGGTGGCAAACGCCTTTAGTGACTGCAGAATCATTGTAAGCATCTTTTATTATTTTAATACAATGATTAATGAAATTTTCTCCAATTCTCAATCCATGAGTAGATAAATTTCTTTTCTAGGGTTTTGGGAGAAGCTATTTTCGATGAGTGAATTTTAGTGATTATTTTCTTTGACAATAAATACTCCAATTTTGAGCTTTAATTTGTTTAAAAATTTTCTCTTCTTTACATGCTCGTGATAATTGTTTTGGGTAGTTTAGCTATCGTTCTTTTATAAGCGAAGGAAAGTTAGGCATTAGAATACCGACGAAAGTCATAAAAAAGAGCTTGTAACGTAATATCTTCCAAATCATGAGATTGGGTTCGAATTGTTTTGAGTAAAGTAGGAGTATTTGTCAAAGAAATTGTTATTGATTTACAAATATTGGAAGTAGTGGAATCCAAAACCCTAGAATCTTCTCTCCTTGGTAACAAAAAAAAAATCAATTTTAATTAGTCTGTCTTATTTTCTTTTATTAATCAAAAACCAAATCTTCATAAAAGTCTGAGAATCGAACCTTCTTTCTTACCACTTGTAAAAATTACATCACACATACCCGGACGCGTACTGGCGAAGGGTTTGGGTCCGGAACTTTCTGCTGTGTTTGGAAGTATGCGTACCCGTTTGCATACCGGCGAAACCCAAACTCAGACCGGGTACTTAAGTATGCGTACCCGTTTGCATACTTTAGTGGTTAAAGTTCTAAAATCGGTTTGTTCATGAACTAATACATATATATAATAAGGAATGTTGTTAGAGCACTGCTCGGTCGAACTCGCAAGCGTGGCTATCTCAAGCTTGTTTGTCAAGTTTAGTTGCCAAAACTATAAGTCTTGATTTCTAGTATACTTATAGCTAAGTCTCAGACTAAGATAGTAAGTGTATTTGAGCTCTAGACTACACGACGTTCATCATGCAAATACGAAGAACTACTCAAAGAACTGGTGGAACTTCATCTACAAAAAGGTATGGGGAGACTTGAACTTATCTATCACTCAAAAATTTATCTATTCTATCTCCTATCTTGAGACAAAAGTTGTATTTCTATATAGACTTCGATTATACACATTTGATATTTCGAGCCGAGTTTATCTCGCTTATCTATTTCTCGAAATATGTGTTGGTAAGCTTTCGCTTTGGACAAGTTCATCTTTACTCGTGACGAAAGTCATGTTGATTATTTCAATAACTTGAAAATCGCTTTGATGAAAAATAATTTGTGAATACAAAACTATATAACATCCTCTAAGAAAGTTTCAATGATTGAAATGAGAGTTTAGAATATATAACCATGATTGGATATAAACATTGTATGTGAACTCATACTTGTGTAAGTCCAAAATCCTTTAACCAAAGTATGCGTACTTTACTGGTTTAGGATGTCCGGAGCTAAGTCCGCGTACCTGTACGCGTACTGTCGGAAGTTCACATCCCGTAAATTTCTTCTGGAGTTTGTGAACCAAAAACAAGCCCACTCCGGGTACTTAAGTATGCGTACCGGTATGCATACTTAAGTGGGTTATTTTCTAAAAACGGTTTATTCGTGAATTAAGACATTTATAAATTAAGGAATGCAATCTTTGCAAATTGTGGCTATAATGTTCATGAATCGATTCGAGTGAATCAAAACCGTTTTTGCTTCGATTGTGTCTTGTATACTTCTATGTGATCTAAGCAATTGAACAACTCTATAACTAGTTCTTTTGAGTCATTTGAACTAGTTATGGTGAAGATGAATAAGGTTGATATGAAAGTGCTCATATGGCTAACCATTGGTTAACTATTGTTGAACCAACTAAGTGTACACGTTTAGGTACGGTTACTTAAACCTAAATGAAGTTACATTTCATTTGTGTATAACAAGCTAAGTTCGATCTAACGGTTTAAAGATATTAGCTTGAATCTAATCAGGTTTTCATCTAACAGTGAATATTGAATGCTTTGTTACCAAGGTAACTTAGATTGCAAACCCTGATTTGAAATCTATATAAAGGAGAACTCTAGAAACTGGGAAACCTAATCCACATAACTCCTGTGTGATACTAGTTGTATAAGCTAGAGTTGATTCCGCTTTAACCTTAGATTTTCACGAAACCCTGTAGGTTAACAACTTAAAGACTTCATTGTGATTGTGAAGCCAGACCCAACTATTTTCTCTTTAGTTACGTGATCTGATCTTGCTGTTTTTATCATATTTGAGTATAATCGTAAGATTGGCTTGAGATTAATTTCTCTGATAGGCAAGATAGAAAAGTAGTCACAAACACCTTCGTCTCATCGTTTGTGATTCCACAATATCTTGTTTCGCTAGTCGATTAAGATTATTGTGAGGTGATTGGTATTTTTAGGCTGTTCTTCGGGAATATAAGTCCAGTATCAATCGGTTCATGTTTACCTTGATTTATCAAAAGACAGAACAAAACTCGTAGGTATTTCTGTGGGAGACAGATTTATATATTCTTATAGACTTTTCTGTGTGAGACAAATTTGTTTATTAAAGTCTTCACCTTTGGGTCGTAGCAACTCTTAGTTGTGGGTGAGATCAGCTAAGGGAATCAAGTGCGTAGTATCCTGCTGGGACCAGAGACGTAAGGAGCGCAAGTGTACCTTGGATCAGTGTGATATTGATTTGGGTTCAACTACAGTCCAGACCGAAGTTAGTTTGTAGTAGGCTAGTGTTTGTTGCGGCTTAATACAGTGTGTGTTCAATCTACACTAGGTCCCGGGGTTTTTCTGCATTTGCGGTTTCCTCGTTAACAAAACTTCGGTGTCTGTGTTATTTCTTTTCTGTATTATATTTTGTTATATAATTGAAATATCACAGGTTGTGCGTTGAATTGATCAATTGGTAAATCCAACCTTTGGTTGTTGATTGAAATTGATTGCTCCTTGAACATTGGTCTTTGGTATCGTTCAAGTTATATCTCTTATATTCAATCGGGCTCGCAAATTACTATTTGTTTGATTGTATATAAAATCGAGAGATTGAGATAAAAATCTTTGATATACTTTTTGTAAGATTGAGTCTGACTATCTAGTTGATTCTCTTGAAAGTATATTGGAGTTAGTCCATACAAATTGCTAAGCGAAATATTGGGTGTGGTTGTTGTGCCCCGCTTTTTCAATTGGTATCAGAACAGGCAAACACTTTTAAAGACCTCATAAGTCGGTGTTTGTAGCGATCTCACTCCATGGACAAAAATTCTATATTCAAAAACATACCACCAGTATTCGATGACTCAAACTACTTGTGGTGGAAAATCGCTATGCGTGCTTTTCTTCAATCTCGTGATTTTCAAACATGGGTACGTGTTGTTAATGGCTATACTCCTCCGGTTGATACAGAAGGCGATGTGTCTATGCCTAAGGATATTGGTAGATATAGTCCAGAAGAAATCCTCGCTGCAAAGCAAAATTCTGACGGCTTAAATGCTATCATACATGCCATTACCCCAGATCTTCAGCATCATGTGACTACGTGCACGAAGTCTAAAGAATCCTGGGATATCTTAGAAACCGTATTTGAAGGGAATACCTGTGAAAAAGAAGCTAGGCTTCAAAACCTAAATTCTGATTGGGAAAACCTTCGTATGGCAGATGAAGAGTCATTTGATGAGTTTAATCACAAAGTGTCTGAAATTGTTAATGCATCATTTGCATTGGGTAAGACTATTCCTGAAAAGGACATTGTGATGAAGATTCTCAGATCTCTGCCATCCAGATACGATTTTAAGAATCATGCCATCGTTGAAGGATATAATCTCGCAACGCTTTCCAGAAATACTCTGGTTGGGAAATTAAAGATCTTTGATCATGAGCATACATCCAAGTCTGGAAAGGATGTTGCTTTCAAAGCACAAAAGAACACTAAATTACTTGATAAAAGTAAAAGTGTTTGCATCTCTGAAGATGATCTTTCTGAGGCTGATTCATCAGATGAAGATCTTAACAAGTCAGTCTCGTTGATCACAAGACAGTTTAGGGACGCTCTTTTAAAAAGAAGTAAACGGTTGTCCAGAGATAAATCCAAGTCATCAGATGAACCCCATAATCGTGTTCCTCCTAAAATAGGGATAATGATGAAACTGATGACGAGGATATGCCTCGGTCCTAAGTGTAAAGGTTTTGGTCATTTTGCAAATGTGTGTCCAAATCGAAAGAAATACACTGGGAACAAAGGTCTAGCCGCAACTCTTGATGAAATGTTTGACAACTATGATTCTAATGAAGACAAAAAATCAAGTATTGCGCTTCTTTGTGAAAATATTGATTTTGATAACTGTAGCAATACATACATCAATCTTGATATTCTTTCAGAAGAAAATTCAACCAATCTGGAAGAAAAAATTGACCTTTCCGTTGGAAACTCTCTGTCTAATTTTTCAGGTTCCACTATGTGTCTAGGAGCTTGCACATCTCGGGCGTCTGAATCATATTCCAGGTTGACATGCTCATATTGTTCACTCAAAGGTCATGAACTGTCAAGGTGTTTCAAGTACAAACACAAATTGAGGCATGTCAACAAACTTCAACGAAGAGCGAATCGATTAGCAAACAAGCTTAAACTT
This sequence comes from Papaver armeniacum, assembly GCA_023531295.1. Lineage (NCBI taxonomy): Eukaryota > Viridiplantae > Streptophyta > Magnoliopsida > Ranunculales > Papaveraceae > Papaver > Papaver armeniacum. The sequence goes on from JAJJWW010018419.1 coordinate 107,742, forward strand.
GTTCAAAAGACTGTTGAGGTATGTAAGATTTTATTTCCGTCAAAGAAGTTAGTTTCCAAGGATAAGACAAGACCATTCGAAAGATGTTTATGGTCTAAACACTATGAGAAACATGGTTCTATGAATTCCGATCAAAAAGGATATGGTGGACAGATTATTGTTCGCCCCAGCACAACTTAAATTGTGTTGGTTAGTGCATCTTGTCTCATGTGCCTGATCAAAAGAAACAAGATTATGCACACCTCAGGATTTAGAAAAAGAAAAGTCTTCTAGATTGTTTTGATTTTCTTTTATTTTTTTGTTCTGAGAGCATTGTAAAATCTGGAATTCGTGCCGCTTTTCATATCTAATTGATATTAGAAAAGTATTCTCTGTAATAAAAGAGGGTTAAAATAGATAATTCTGCCTTTTATAAGGTTGTGAGTTGTGTGTATACGAACCTATGCGTTTAAAGGTTTCGTAACCCTACATTCCTTTTTTCCTTCCCCGAAACTCTTTTTAATCTAAGACTGCTTGTTGAGCTTATTTTGTGATTTCCTCTCACAAACCCGTACGCATATGGATACTCCAAACATCATGTCTTCTGATGGAAAAGATGTTAATATGATTGTTAATCCATCAATCATGAGGGAAAAATAAAGATCTCCATTACCTCCAACTTTGAAAAGAAAAAGAAGGAATGTGAGGAAGCCAAGAGTTGTTCCTTCAAATTCTCAGAAGTTTTCTTATGTTCTTGAAGAGTTGAAGGAAACAAGAAAGGAGATTCAACAAATAAAGGCTTTTGTTATGAGAACTCTTGAAATTCTTAAGGCCCTGGTTCGACATCATCATCCTAGAAAGTTTGTTGGAATTGACTCCTTTCTTTACGAACCATATGTTCCCATGGCTGTTGACGACAAGGAGTTCGGGGACGATAAAGAATTTTTCAGAGGTCTCAATGTCTAGGAAACTTCTTATGAGAATTTATTCTTGTGTTTTTAAGAAGGATAACTAGGGTTTGGAATAGCCATTATTGCGAGTACACATAACTATGTCCAACGTTTTCATCTTGCAATGTTTTTAGATTTATTTATTCAAATTCTAAAGTTTGTGAACAACAACTATATAACATCCTCTAAGAAAGTTTCAATAATTGAAATGAGAGTTTAGAATATATAACCATGATTGGATATAAACATTGTATGCGAACTCATACTTGTGTAAGTCCAAAATCCTTGAACCAAAGTATGCGTACTTTACTGGTTTAGGATGTCCGGAGCTAAGTCCGCGTCCCTGTACGCGTACTGTCGGAAGTTCACATACCGTGAATTTCTGTTGGAGTTTGTGAACCAAAAACAAGCTCAATCCGGGTACTTAAGTATGCGTACTTAAGTGGGTTATTTTCTAAAAACGGTTTATTCGTGAACTAAGACATTTATAAATTAAGGAATGCAATCTTTGCAAACCGCGGCTATAATGTTCATGAATCGATTCGAGTGAATCAAAACCGTTTTTCCTTCGATTGTGTCTTGTATACTTCTATGAGATCTAAGCAATTGAACAACTCTCTAACTAGTTCTTTTGAGTCATTTGAACTAGTTATGGTGAAGATGAATAAGGTTGATATGAAAGTGCTCATATGGCTAACCATTGGTTAACTATTATTGAACCAACTAAGTGTACACGTTTAGGTACGGTTACTCAAATCTAAATGAAGTTACATTTCATTTGTGTATAACAAGCTAAGTTCAATCTAACGGTTGAAAGATATTAGCTTGAATCTAATCAGGTTTTCATCTAACGGTGAATATTGAATGCTTTGTTACCAAGGTAACTTAGATTGCAAACCCTGATTTGGAGACTATATAAAGGAGAACTCTAGCAACTTGGAAACCTAATCCCCACATCTATTATTGTGATACTAGTTGTATAATCTAGAGTCGATTCTCCTTTAACCTTAGGTTTTTCACGAAACCATGTAGGTTAACGACTTAAAGACTTCATTGGGATTGTGAAGCCAGACCCAACTATTTTCTCTGTAGTTGCGTGATCTGATCTTGCTGTTTCTATCGTATTTGAGTACAATCGTAAGATTGGCTTGAGATTAATTTCTTCGATGGGCAAGATAGAAAAGTAGTCACAAACACCTTCGTCTCATCATTTGCGATTCCACGATATCTTGTTTCGCTAGTCGATTAAGATTATTGTGAGGTGATTGATATTTTAGGTTGTTCTTCGAGAATATAAGTCCGGTATATCAACTGGTTCCTGTTCACCTTGATTTATCAAAAGACGAAACAAAACTTGTAGGTATTTCTGTGGGAGACAGATTTATCTATTCCTACAGACTTTTCTGTATGAGACAAATTTGTTTATTAAAGTCTTCGACGTTGAGTCATAGTAACTCTTAGTTGTGGGTGAGATCAGCTAAGGGAATCAAGTGCGTAGTATCCTGTTGGGATCAGAGACGTAAGGAGGGCAACTGTACCTTGGATCAGTGTGATATTGATTGGGGTTCAACTACAGTCCAGACCGAAGTTAGTTTGTAGTAGGCTAGTATTTGTAGCGGCTTAATACAGTGTGGTGTTCAATCTGGACTAGGTCCCGTTTTTTTTTTTGCATTTGCGGTTTCCTCGTTAACAAAACTTCTGGTGTCTGTGTTATTTCTTTTCTGCATTATATTTTGTTATATAATTGAAATATCACAGGTTGTGCGTTGAATCGATCAATTGGTAAATCCAACCTTTGGTTGTTGATTGAAATTGATTGTTCCTTGAACATTGGTCTTTGGTACCGTTCAAGTTATATCTCTTATATTCAATCGGGCATGCAAATTACTATTTGTTGGATTGTGGATTGAATCGAGAGATTGAGATAAAACTCTTTGATATACTTTTTGTAAGATTGAGTCTGACTGTCTAGTTGATTCTCTTGAAAGTATATTGGAGTTAGTCCATAAAGATTGCTAAGCGAAATATTGGGTGTGGTTGTTGTACCCCCCGCTTATTTCAATTGGTATTAGAGCAGGCAAACACGTTCAAAAACCTTACAAGTCTGTGTTTATAGCGATCTGACTTTATGGACAGATCAAACCGTGGCTATAATGTTCATGAATTGATTCGAGTGAATCAAACCGATTTTGCTTCAATTGTGTTCTTGTATACTTCTACGAGAATATATCAATTGAAAAACTTTATAACTAGTTTCATTTGAGTCATTTGAACTAGTTATATGTTAGATTAATATGGCTAAAATACCACGCATATGATTCTTAATTACCTAACTTGATTTGTGATTGAAATTCTTAAGTATAACAGGGTAGAAGCAATAATCAAAGCCATTGGATGTTGGTTTTTATTGTCAAACAAACTTTTTCATACACTTATGGTAACCATTCTTGGTGTAAATCCTTGTGGAAAAGGGTTATTATTCCTTCTAAGCATATCAATTCTTGTTTATACAAGTTTGTATCAGAAAAGATGATCACAATACTTGATCTTCATGATTACATATTGTGTATTGTTACTATTAGAGCATAGCTCGGTTGAACCCACCAAGCGTTGGTATGTCAAGTTTGGTTGTCATATTTTAGTGAATCAAAACTCATTATAAGAGTCGCTTGATTATGTACTAGAGTCAATTTCGTATATGTTAGCTTGAAAGTATTAGGATATGAGACATTACAAGTATTGTGAAAACTTGAAGAAGTGAAGAAGTAAGAAGCTATAACGACAACATCATCCTTCCACTTGAGGTTAGTGATATTTGACTTGAAATGTTTCATTCCCTAATGTATCTTTCAAGTCGTCCATATTGAAAACATAACTGCGAAGCATGAACACTCTAGATAGACATAGTATTAAGGAATACAATATGAAGTTTATTGCTTAACCATTAAACTTTGTAGATAAGATATCGACATAATCGTTTGAATGCTATTGTGATTATGTATGGGTATGAGGTGAGGATTTCATCCTAGGAAACAATGTTTTACATGTGTTTTAAGGAAGTAAGTTCATAAACTTGTTTATGAATCGAAAACGAAATCGCCAGGCGTTATTGGGATTGTTATTCATTGCATATCTTGTGAACATCCAATATGTGTGATTTAGTATAACCGCTAAAGACTTGTTTGTGTTCTTGGTAAAACTATTCACAAAGGCCTGACTTATGTATTGGTATGACTTTTATTAGTGTAACCGATCTTAAGTAATCACCTGAGATGGTATGATCGAGTTTGTGTTTTTTTGAACCGAATCTAGGTAAAGGGGAACCGATCCTATGAAGAGGTGCAACACATCACAAAGGGGAATCGATCCTTGTATGAGGTGCAGCAAGGTTTATAGCAGAAAGGGGAACCAATCCTATGAACACGTGCAACACGTTTTTAGGCAAAGGGGAACCGATCCTATGGACATGTGCAACACATATAAGTTAGATACCATATATATGTGGGGAACCGACCCTAGTACCTAGCCAACCGAATTTTAGAAAGCTAGTGTGACTATGCACAATACTCACATGGAGGTAGAACCGAAACTTGTTTTGGTAGAATCGTTAAACCCATGATTCGTGATTGAGTGTTTCTTAATCAATCTCATAGTTCTTGAAAGTCAGATGAACCAATTCTAAACTTGTTTGGAAGTGTGGCAAATCGGTTTCAAGGTTGTAAGTATGAAAGAGTATTTACAAAGTAAGGATGTCGGCATACTTTAAACACATGCAGTAATGTTTATATTTTATTGTTTAAAGTTATTCCTTAATAGCTACAGGAAGAAAATCCCAGGATCGAAATAAATAAGTTAAGAATCTTTTATTTAAGGTTGTTAATTTTATTTTGGGAAAATGAGAATTAGTAATGTGCATTTACTAGTTGAGATTTTCCAGAGAGATTTTTGATCATTATTTTGGACAGAGCATTTCCAGGAATTATGAGAACCGAATTTGGAATGTATTGAATATCTTTGAGAATATTTTCGGTTTTGGAAATTCCTTGGTGTCCAAACTTCCTTGTCTATAAATACTCGAAGTTTGCATTTCTAGCAAACTAATCCTTCGTGACAGCAAACTTCCTCGGTTGTGTTGTTACTGGTGTAGCCACCTATTCGGAGAGGGGAGTAACCTAATTAGGCGAAATCTCTTACGGCCGCTCAGTTTAAAGTCTTCTTTGGGATTGAGAAGCTCTACGAGTACCGTTGGTAGGAAACTAGATAGTTGCGGTTTATCTTTTGTTTTCGATTGATTTGATTGACTAACGGTGGTTGAAATTTTATTGCACCTAGTTTGTTTATGCTTGAGAATCTTCTCTTCTGATATAAGATTGACTCAAACTAGATCGAAGTTTCGACAGGGATCTTTAGACTGTTGTTAGTGCTAAAGACGATCTTGTGATAATCCATTGTTAACAGACTCCGTTCTGTGCGTGATTGATAACAAGAGATTCAAGTTGTTGTGTGCAGGTGTTTATTGAAGATCTAAGAAGATTTGAAGACAAAGAAGATATTGAAGATTTCTGATTCGGGGTTCATAATCTTTGGTGTGCACAATACTTGTTTCGGTATAAGAGGATCCAACTATAATCAGTTTATCCTTGTGGTAGATTGGATTGATTAGTTGTGTATATCGACATCAATACAATTCTTTGTGATTAAAAGTATTGATTGCAAAATCTTAACAATTACTTCGGTAGTTGAGTATAAGATAGATCTAAGAACCTGACGAAAGAGTTTATGTTAAGATAAACAGATTAGCCTTTGTCTAACTCACATCACTTGGTTGAAGAGAGTTGATACCAAACAGATTTGTTGTTCCTTTACTATTTGGAATACGAACCAAAGGAATTGTTCCAAGTACGTGACTTATTCATAAGTTGGAGGCGTGGGAATACAGACGGAACTAGGTGAACTATAGGTTTGGTTGCTTGGTCTCAACTATACGAAGTTAGTTTTAATTTTGTGTAGCGGCTTAATCCTGAGAGTATTCAATTCTGGACAAGGTCCCAGGGTTTTTCTGCATTTACGGTTTCCTCGTTAACAAAATCTTGCTGTGTCATTTACTTTATATTTCCGCATTATAAGTGTTTTATTATATTTAAAGTAAATTACACAAACGTTAATTTCTATTTACTTGATAAGCAATCCTATTGTGTTTGGTTAAGTCTGAACCTTTGTATCAAGTAAACATACTTCGTTGTTGTATTGTCTCGATCTCGTATCCATAGACGATCACACGAAGTGTGAACCGATTAGTTGTATTGTCTCGACTCAGTCCATAGACAATCACTTTCGGAGAAAGGACTTATAGGTAGGAAAAGTTTTAGCTTGAGGTATATTTGGGTACCCTCGCCTTTTCAATTGGTATCAGAGCAGTCAAACACGAAAATATCTAACAATCTTTGTTTGGTGCGATCTAAGCTATAAGATATGAGTCAAAATAAGAAAAGCAAAGCTAAACTTAGAAGAACTCAGTTAACGTATGCCAAGATAATGAGAATAATATCTCAGAAAAGGTCAATGGAAATTGGTCTCGAAAGTCTTTTCGAAAATCAAAGAAAAAGTCTATGGCTAATAACTTGATTGCGAATCAGGTTCCTGATCAGAAAAGAATGAGTTCGAAACTCAAAAAACATGTTTTGGATCCGACTCCAATTCCTAGTGAAAAATTGTCTGAAAAGAGATTTGATTCATTAGCCTGCCCAAGCTCCGAATTCCGTAAGGTGTTGGATAGATTTTTCAAGCATGCTGAAAACTATTGACAGTCTAGATGATGTCACAGAACTTATTGTTCAACTAAATATAAGAATATGTGAAGGAAAGCGAGAAACACTCAGTCTTCAAAATAATCTGGCAGATTATATGGAACAAAAAATGGCCTTGTGCAATGAAGTTCATCAACAGACTACAGAGTGTGAAATTCTTACTCAATCGCTAGAACATTCACAGATAAGGAATAAAGTTCTTATTGAGAAACTTTTTACTGTAACATGTCAAGAGGTATATCTAAACAGATGTTTAGAAAAAGATTTCCAACAAGGAATGGATACCTTAAGAGGACATATAGAGTGTCTTGAACAAGAGACATTAGCAAACTGCCGACTGGCAGATCTAGACCACACGGGTTCAAGTTCAAAGAACATACCATCCTGGGCACAAGATGTAATCGAGGATATTGCAAATCGCAATTTTCCTAACAAAGAGGATGGGTTCAGAACCCACGAAGAAGAACATGATGATGTTCAAAAAGTGGGAAGATCTCCTCATGAGGTATTTGATGAGGAATATCCTCATCCCAGTGCGTTACGGCATTGGATTGTGCATCCTTACAATGCCCAATCTTCGGATGCAAGGAAGCACATATACCTGGGCTATTGGTATCCTACTAATATCTCTTATTCAACATAGAGAGACTACACAATCTACCTGTAGACACCCTAATTTCGTACACATTTTGAAGTCGTACTTCCGCGAAATATGCTCTAGGCAAACACTGTTCGTGTGTCCGCAGTTAAGGTCCAAGAATAATTATCCACTAGGTGTCAAAACTTGAGCTAAACTAGTGCCCAATAGTCGGAATGAGTTGGATCCACTAAGTACACACTAGTGCCGAAGTTTGAACTGGACATACATGTTAGTCCACCAATAATTAATTAAATCTCGCTATTTCCCCCAGATTCGTGACTATGGCTAGCACACATGTCCAAAATTTGGACGTTCCCCCTGATAGCAAAATGAGTAAAGAATGTCGACACTTTAGCTTGGGTTTGTCCGCAAGACATTCCGTTTTAACAAAATCTTGAGATTAAATGATATTTGGCTATTTTAGTGAAGAAGATTAAAATGATTTTGGAGAATTTTTATTAATTGGAAATAATAATGATTAGAGAATTTAGGTTTTTAATATGAGCCACCAGATTTAGGTCATTTAATCCTACGACAATTGTTGATGGAAGAAAGCTATAAATAGGGTGTCAGGTTTTAGTGCCAGAAAAAAAAAAATTCTGGTCGCACCCTATAGAGAGAAAACTTTTTTTTTGCTCAACAAAGAAGGAACGATATATTGAAAGAATACAACACTAGCTAAACAAGCTAGAACAACAGACTGGAACCCAAAAGAAAATTACAGAAACCCCCAAAACAACCCCAAAACAAGAAAATCAGACAATTTAGAGAAAACTAGAAAATCACACAAACAAGAAAATCACACAATTTAGAGAAAACTAGAAAAACTTCTAAGAAATTTTTAGTGGAGAAATAGGAGATATATATAATTCTTAGGGCATTAGAACGGTTTGGTGTTGGGATTATTCTTCGGTACGATCGTGTTCGCGGAAGTACTAGCCCCTGTTGATCTTTCCAGTCTAAGTAACATCGTAATCACCTACTTGCGAAAACTGGTAATATTAAAGCCTTGAACTCGTTGTGAGCATATGTGTAGGAGATGATGATTATACTTATGATAATGCTTTTTCTCATTGTTTGAAGTATGCTTGTGCAAGTTGGACGTTCTGTTCGTATGTTCGAATATATTTTGGTCTGTTCCATCCTGATCATATGCTAAGCTAGCTTTTGTTATCATTCTTTTCACGGCATAAGTGGGTTTGTCTAATCACATGTCTCATCTTTTGAGTTAGTAGTGCTACGGGTTTGAGTAATCATATAGTATCTGTTGTTCATTCTTTTAATGATCATGCTTTTGTTTTCCTTTGCACTAGCAGTTAATTAATATTTGTCATGTCGTAATCTCTAGTTAATAGCTTTAGGAAAGCATCTAGTAAGCAGTACGTTCATGTCAACATATGCATAGTGGTCTGGTAATATCCAGTTCGTTGAAATAGCTAGTTCTAGGTGCCGTTCAGTCCAATTGCATATCATATTAATGTCGCGTCTTTGTCAAAGCATCAGGGCATGTTTCAGTGGTGGATGAGTGAAGTTAATAATAATAATAATAATAGTCGTTTGGTTGAATGATACGTCGAGGTGCTTAGTACTTTCAATAATAATAATAATTTTCCCATAATAATAATAATAATTTCGATTGGTGATAATAATAATAATTTTTGGTGATAATAATAATAATTTTGGTGATAATAATAATTCTCTGGATTTGACCGGGTTCTGTTTCCATTTTACAGGATTTGGTGCGTTGTTTATTAGATTAATAATTTAATTAGTTTTGCATAATTTGATGTATTTATTTCATTATTTGTTAATGCAAGTTAGAACCCTAAAATCCCGATTATAAAGTAGAGGCCAATTTTCGGATTGGACGGGCTAGGTGCCTCCCACCTTCCTAGCCCGTATCTTGATTCCCAGACTTTTTTCTCTGTTTTGGACCAGTGCTATTTTGGGTCCCAACTCCCTAAGTTGGGTGGCGGCTTCGATAATAATAATTTCCCTTAATAATAAATTTCCTTGTTGTTGATGGTGGTTTTTAAACAAAGGGTAAAATCGTAAAACCCCAAATAACCTAATGTCACCGTTGACACATTTATTAGAACATTTAATGCATGTAGTCAGTAATTAATAGGGGGTATTTTTTCAAATTAGGGTTACAACGAACAAAACCCTAATTCCCCTCCGTGCCAATGGCAAATCATGCCAGCCACACCTAGCCCAAGCTAGCCGCGCCATGCCAAACGCACTCTGCCTTGGCCCTAGCTATGCTAGTCACACCAAGTGCGCCAAAGCATGCCAACCATGCTAGCCGCACCTCCGTGCCGATGGCAAATCATGCCAGCCACACCTAGCCCAAGCTAGCCGCACCTCTGTGCCAATGGCAAATCATGCCAGCCACACCAAACGCGCCAAAGCATGCCAACCATGCTAGCCGCACCTCCGTGCCAATGGCAAATCATGCCGACCACACCTAGCCCAAGCTATCCGCACCCTCGTGCCAATGGCAAATCATGCCAGCCACACCAAACGCGCCAAAGCATGCCAACCATGCTAGCCGCACCTACGTGCCAATGGCAAATCATGCCAGCCACACCTAGCCCAAGCTAGCCGCACCTCTCGTGCCAATGGCAAATCATGCCAGCCCACACCAAACGCGCCAATGCATGCCAACCATGCTAGCCGCACCTCCGTGCCAATGACAAATCATGCCGCCACACCTAGCCCAAGCTAGTCGCGCCATGCCAAACGCACTCTGCGCCTTGGCCCTAGCTATGCTAGTCACACCAAACGCGCCAAAGCATGCCAACCATGCTAGCCGCACCTCCGTGCCAATGGCAAATCATGCCAGACCACACCTAGCCCAATCTAGCCGCGCCATGCCAAACACACTATGCCTTGGCCCTAGCTAAGCCGGGTCACGCCACGCTGGTCACGCCACGCCAAGCCAAACACCCTTACCTTGGCCCTAGCCGCGCCATGCCAAAGTAGCGCCCGCGCCTAGGCTTGCAAACCGTGCAACCTAGGCCAAATTGGCCACGCATGCCATTGGCACATGCCAACACGCTCGCTGATAGCTTTTCCTACCAGGTCGTGACCCAAATTGGCCACGCATGCTATTGGCACATGCCAACACGCTCATTTGGTAGCTTTTCCTACCAGGCGTGACCCAAATTGGCCACGCATGCCATTGGCACATGCCAACACGCTCATTGGTAGTTTTTCCTACCAGTCGTGACCCAAATTGGCCACGCATGCCATTGGCACATGCCAACACGCTCATTTGGTAGCTTTTCCTACTGGTCGTGACCCAAATTGGCCACGCATGCCATTGGCACATGCCAACACGCTCGCCGGTAGCTTTTCCTACTGGCCGTGACCGATTGGCCACGCATGCCATTGGCACATGCCAACACGCTCGCTGGTAGCTTTTCCTACCAGGTCGTGACCCAAATTGGCCACGCATGCCATTGGCACATGCCAACATGCATCGCTGGTAGCTTTTCTTACCAGGACATATCCCTAATAGCCATGCGTGCCATTTACACATGCCAAACACGCACGTTGGTAGCCTAACTTGCAAACCGTGCAACCTACCACCAAGGCATTCCGCACACGCCATTGGCACTTGCCACACACGCCACTAGTAGCTCTGGCATTGCCACTTACACTCAACGTACAACCTACCACCAAGGCATTCTGCACATGCCATTGGCACATGCCACACACGCCACTAGCAGCTCTGGCATTGCCACTTGCACTCAAGGTGCAACCCGCAACAAAGGCATTCCGCATATGCCAGTGGCTCATGCCACACGCGCCACTAGCAGCGCCACTTGCACTCAAGGTGCAACCAACACTCGAGACATCAACACAAACTGGGGGATGCTTTCCAGGGTCTTGGTTTGGCGGTCACAGCATGCAGCGTACACTACGCTCACATTAAGAAAGCGTGAATAGGAATAAAGCGGTCAAATAAATGAGGAAATAATGGTGAAAACGTTTCACCCATAAACACCATGCGGTTACCATCTCCTCTCATTATTTCACCCTTTACTCTCTTCCTTCATGAGGCCATGGTATGTTTCAATCTCGACTTGTATAAATAGGTCTTACCTATTTCCACCAGACAACAAGTCTCGGTCAGGAGAAAAATACAACACTCTTAGAAAAGACAACTTTGCAAGCTCTCCAAAAAGCTTTCATCTCTTGCAAGCTTCCTAAGCTTTCACTTTCTGATACAAGTCGAGACACTACTCTCCCAGAATTATTCTGGTCTCAACACCTTTCTTTGCTTCCCTCCCCAAATCAACCCTTCTCCTCCACTTTGTGACCGAAGCAAGTCTGGAACGGCCATTTCTTGGTTTAGGCCGGACTTGTACAGATTGATCTCTCGAATCTAGAAAGTGCTCACGTGCAGCACATTTGTTTAGGGAACCAGTTTCTCACTCACCTACCGAATTTACCAAAATCGGAGGAAACGATTTTTACCCATAAACAATTGGCGACCACAGCGAGAGGATTGATCTTTCGGTTACAATATCAAATTCCAGTTTCCGTCCTCAAATTTCGCGCAAGCATGGTCGGCTACCAGGCCATCTCCACAAACATTGATCCCGCTCAAGGTCATGATAACTCGTCAATTTCTGGAAGCAATATGACCAATGAAGAGGTCCCAAGACTGGTCGACCTGATGCGAGCTCAGGAGATCCATGCCAAGAACATGGATCTAATGAATGATGCGATTAACAGCATACTCGACTTCCTCATCAGCCTAACATCGGAGCTAAGTGGCTCATGTTCCCCAGGAGATCAAGAGCAGGGGACTAACATCCCGAATGAGCATTCTCAAATCAATGGTTTCGTCACTAACTGGAAGCCAGCGGACCAGGAGGCGACCATGTTGGTAGAAAACTTATGTGAATTGCTACACCTCTCCAAGGACCAGCGAATAAAAACATTCTCTGCTATTAACCGAATAGCACTGAACGCATCACTAGTTCCCGCACCTACGGGGACTCCAAGGATCCCCGGAAGATCCACCAACAATATTGTTTTCACCGATGACGACATGATGGTAGAAGACGGTCACAACCGGGCCTTGCATGTTACGGCTCTCGTCAAGAACATAGAGTTTCGAAGAGCGCTCATTGATACGGGTGCATCTTCCAATATCATCACCCTCAAGACACTTAGAGCTGCCAGGGTGCGACCTAACGAGATCGTACGACAACCCACTACGATGACGGATTTCGAAGGCAACCAAACTAGCACTTACGGCTACATCAACTTGGAGCTGGCAGTAGGGCCGATTCAATCAAGCGTGAAGTTTGAAGTGATTGAAAAAGAACCAGACTACCACATGATACTGGGAAGGCCGTGGCTGCACAATCTCAAGATCGTTCCTTCAACATACCACCAATGTCTGAAAACAGTACTGAACGGAGAAGTCGTCCGCATCCCCGCGTCACTGTCCCCCTATGCACCAGTCTACTGCGTAGAAGCACATGGGCCGAAGGAGGGTTCAAAAGGCGTGATGACCAAGATTCACAGTTTTCTGCTACCAAAATGGACATCGCTCAAAGATAGCGACAAACTGGAGATACTCCACAGAGTAGACCTCCCTCCCACCGTCTCCTCAGAAGGAAGACCCGCCAGTCTCCCGCCACCGGGCGTAACCCGTGCCCGCACCAAGCGAGAGTGCACCCTTACCGCAGGACGAAGCAAAAAGGGAAAACTCACACATAACCACCGTTGTTAGCAATTAGCAGGGGAGACCATGACCCGGTCTCTCCGCCCGAAAGAATGTTTTCACAATAACCAGGAGGAAGTTCCAGACGCCCCTCAGAAGCTGCAAGACGGGACCGACTTAACCACCGACGAACTCGAAACTTTCAATATATGGAATGAGGAATTCCCGCGACCCATTCTGATCAGTTCGACTCTATATTCTGCAGAACGCTCAAAGCTAGTCGACCTACTCAAAGAATACCAGGACGTTTTTGCATGGACTTACGAAGAAATGCCTGGCTTGGATGAAAAACTGGTCACCCACCATCTGCACGTGATACCCGGATCCAAACCAGTCAAGCATCCTCCAAGACAATTCAGACACGACGTAGAAGAACAAATCAAGGCGGAGGTCCAAAAATTACTAGCCGTTGGTTTTGTCAAACCTATTCACCATCCCACCTGGTTGGCCAATATCATTCCCGTAAAAAAGAAGAATGGTCAAATCAGATGTTGTGTCGATTTCAGAGATCTGAACAAGTGCTTCCCTAAAGACGATTTCCCGCTCCCTAACATCGACATGCTGGTAGACGCTACCAGTGGGCATGGTATGTTCTCTTTCATGGATGGATATAGAGGCTACAACCAGATAAAGATGTATGAGCACGACGCGAGTAAGACTGCTTTCCTAACCCCTCTCGGAAACTTCTATTACACCGTAATGCCTTTCGGTCTGAATAACGCTGGCGCTACTTACCAACGCGCCATGACTACCATCTTCCACGATATGATGCACAAGCAAGTCGAAGATTACGTAGATGATGTGGTAGTCAAATCGAAGACTCGAGCGGATCATCCGGAAACGCTACGACAAGTGTTCGAAAGATGCCGCGAATACAAGTTGAAGATGAATCCTTTGAAATGCGCCTTTTGTGTCTCTTCGGGGAAGTTCTTAGGATTCCAAGTAACGGCTATGAGGATAAAAGTTGACCCAGTCAAGACGCAAGCTATCCTCACGATGCCACCACCACGAACCGTAAAAAGAGCTCCGAGTTTCATGGGCAAGATAAACTACATTCGTCGCTTCATACCGGGGCTGGCACAGCTCATTCTGCGTTTACCCCTCTGCTTTGAAAAAAAGGAGCGAATTTCACATGGACTACGTCTCAGAGAAAAAGCGTACGGAATATCCAGCAAACGTTGTCCTCCCCGACCGTCATGAAGCCTCCTATGCAAGGGAAGCCACTATGTCTTTACACAGCCTTTAGCGATACCGCCATTGGAGCCCTCCTCGCTCAAGAAGACGACAAAGGAATTGAATATCCCATATACTACTTCAGTCGAATGTTGAGAGACGCTGAACTCAGATACCCTAAAGCAGAAAAGGCGTGTTTAGCGTTAATTTATTCCATCCAGAAGTTCAGGCACTACCTCCTCTCCAACAAGGTGGTGTTAATATCCAAATCAGACCCTGTGAAGTTCCTTTTCTCGAAACCCGCCCTGATAGGGAGGCCGGATAAATGGCTTCTGCAACTGTCAGAGTTCGACATAACGTGCGTTTCCCCGAGGGCCATAAAAGGACAGGCTGTTGCAGACCTGTTAGCAGCATTCCCAGGAGAAAACACCGCGGAGTTACGAGAAGATCTCCCGGGAGACCTTCCAGATATCTTCTTAGTCGAAAAAGAAGCATGGATGTTGTTCTTCGACGGCTCTTCCACCCCCAGCACTAATACCGGAGGAGCGGGTGTGGTACTAGTATCTCCCTATTTGGAGAAGTCTTCTCGCACTCTTTCAAGCTAGACTTTCCATGCACCAATAACTCAGCTGAATACGAAGCCTTCCTCATTGGACTATCACTAGCTAAACGAGCCGGGGCCACGTGTTTGGAGATAAGAGGAGATTCCAAATTACTCATCAACCAGGTAAACGGGATTTACGCATTGAAAGAACTGACGCTGGCACCATACAGGGCTGAAGCACAAAAACTACTAAATTATTTCGCCGAAGCAACCATCACACATGTCGGCCGTAGCGATAACAAGCATCCGACTGCCTAGCTACACTAGTATCAAAGCTACGATTCGAAGGATCCGAGGAAACCCGACAGTAAAATGGCGAACCATAGCTTCAACATGGCTTTCACAACCCGAGAAAGCCGAAGACGATGATTTGGAGAACTCCTATCATTCAAGAACTCAACAACTCACTTTTCCAAGGGAAGGTCGACCTCAAGACTTTGCGGAATTTCTTTATGCTTCAAGATGTTCTCGTATCATCGAACTCAGAGACGAGCTCTCTGTCAAGGTGTCTCGGAAAAGAGGAAGCACAACGACAACTTGAACATGTTCATACCGAAGTCGTGGAATAACATCAGTAGTAACCCTCTATCGTCGTTTACAACGACTTGGATACTATTGGCCGGAGATGGAAGCCCAATCCCGATTACTCCAGAAGGCGTGTCCCAATTGCCAGGCGCCCCCATGTCAGACAGAAGTCCTCAACATCAGTCACACTGGGGACTGGCGGGAGCCGTACATCGGTTTCCTTTGTGACGGCATTCTTCCTACTGACAAAGAGGATGCGTCCAAGCTAAAACAAAAGTCCAAAAGATTCGTGTTCCATGATGGGGTTTTATATCGCAAGAGTTTCGGAGGAAGTCTACTGCGGTGTTTGGGCGGTACAGAAATCCCAGTTATGTTAAGAGAAATGCACGAAGGCGAACACCAAGGGAAACAGAAGCTGTTCTGCGAGATACACGAGAGGTACTGCGGCCGAGCCATGGAATGCGACGCGACTACTTTCGTTCGAAATGCCGAGAATGCAGTTCACGGAAACCTCATCCATGTGCCTCCAACATCCTTGCACTCGATAAGTAGCCCGTGGCCCTTTTATAGCTGGGGACTCGACATCATTGGGAAGATCAACCCGCCATCCTCAAAACAACATGAATACATAATAACCGCGACCGAGTACTTTACCAAGTGGGTTGAAGCTGTCCCGCTGAAAGGAACCAATGGAGCCACGATCGCGGCATTCGTCAAGGAACACATCATCTGCCATTTTGGCGTACCTAAACACGTCATCACCAACAGCGGCACGCCTTTTGCTAACAAGCAATTACAGGAACTACTTGAGAGGTACGGAATTAAACAAGTCTTCTCTGTCTATTATCCCCGAGCCTTGGGAAATGGGCAAGCCCAACTTAGCCTAACCAAACCGAGCACATAACCGTGTGCTTGAGAAAGTACCAACAAGACTCTGGCACATTACGATCCGAATCCTCGGCCGAATCGGGTTTAGCCGTTTAGAGCGTTAAAGTTGGAATTCTAGTAGAATTGTGATCACCCATAGTGGAGCATTTTACATCAAGTGAGGCACCAACCTTCATTTTTGCAACTTTCTAGAAAAGTCATAGAGTGTGTGTACACTACTTTTGATCTCTTGAGTGCTAGTTTTTGTCAATCATGAGGGTGAGTCTAAAGACGACAATCCCGACATCAACGTTTGAGTACTTTACCAAGTGGGTTGAACAAAACTACCTATCCCCTACACCTGTCCGCTTGAAAGGAACCAATGGAGCCACGATCGCGGCATTCGTCAAGGAACACATCATCCAATTAGCCATTTTGGCGTACGTGTTCTAAACACGTCATCACCAACAGCGTGGCAACCCAAGCTTAATAAAATTATTATGCCTTTTGCTAACAAGCAATTACACCCTATCTCATGAAGGCAAGAACTACTTGAGAGGTCGAAGACCCTAGTGTCTATTTATCATTCCTTATTAAACAAGTCTTCTCTCTGTCTATTATCCCTCGCACGTGGGTTCTACAACCAAGGAAATGGGCAAGCCGAAAGTACCAACAAGACTCCGCCATTTTGGCGATCCGAATCCTCAGAACCGAAATGATTAAACAACTACTGTGGAAACGATCCAATCCTCACCAACAAAGACACGACAATCCCGTGACCGCACGAGCAATTGCCGATGGCTCTCCGGGCGTATGAACATCCCCTAGAAGCTCCACCGGCATGTCTCCCTACTCCCTCGTCTACAGACGAGACGTGATCCTCCCAGCAGAAATCAAGATCCCGTCTGCCAGAATCGCCGCAGCGAGTGGACCTCAGTGGAATGAAGTCGAATCACTCAATGCCAGAATCGCGGAACTAGATACTATGGACTCCAGAAGATCCCGGGCAGAGGAACATGCACAAGCATACAGAAACAGGATTTCCAGGGCGTACAACAGCCATGTAAAATCTAGGGTTTTCAAGGAAGGAGATCTGGTGTTAAAAACCGCCAAACACATCCAGCAAGATGCATCGGCACCGAAGTTTTCTCCCAAATGGGAAGGGTCGTACATAATCACTAAAGCGTATGACAATGGTTACTACAAGATTATCAAAGAGGATGGGGGAAAGCTAGAGGCAGTCATCAACGGAAAGTGGCTCAAGGCATACTACGCCTAATCACTTCCCTGCAACATGCTACATCAAAAATGTGAACGTTCAGACACCCTCTCTGCTTTTACTTTTTTTCTTGCCAATTATCGAATTTCAATACAATCCAACAGATTAATGGAATTTCTTTATTTCTTCAAAAAAGAAGAAGAGAGGAGCCTTCAAATCTCGTGATACAAATCAGAAAAGCCCATCTAGTAAATTATAATCCCTACAAAATATCATCTTCAACCGACCATGATATCTTTCAGTCCTACTCTTCAAGTCTCGAGTTAACTCTTCAATCCTCCGAGACTCCAGGGCCAAAGCTTTCTCCTCTTCCAGTATCGCTTTTGTTGCAGGAATCACACCAGCAAGAATACCAGCTCTGTCGACCTTCACAATATTGAGACGATGCCGCAACCAGCTAATATTAAACTCCAAGGATTCACAGGTGGACACCATGTTCTTCCACCTTTGAATGGATGACTCTGCAGCAGCACGGATGGACATATTCTCCATCTCAGCAATCATTGGCAAAAGACAGTTCACTAGGGAAACCAAGGCGGACGAACAACATTTCACTACGCTCCTGGTAGCGATATGGCCGTATGTCTTCCATATCCTCGTATAAAGGACCACGAATTCTTTCCGCACCAGGAAACCGCCAACATTCCGATAATTGGAGGAGAGACACCTCATACGAGTCCCAAATGACAAACCTGCATAGGGGTATTCATAACAAGAGAGCCCTAAATCAGCGTTCTCCAAGTCTGCAGCAGTCAATGAGGTTGGATTTGAAGGGAGGGGAACGACTAGGTCATCCTCGTCGATAACAGTAATGCATGCTCCAACGGGATATCTCTGCACGAAAGGGAAATTTTCCATTCATCAAACAAGCGGTGAAGCGTACGTCAGTCCACCGAAGAAGAAGAAAACATACCGGTATGATTTTCTTACCCGAATAACCTTTGTTGGGATGCTCCTGCAAGAGTCAGACCTCGCGCCTTCACCTGGAGAATCTGGCTGGTTAGAAGATGATTCGTCTCTGTGCGACATAACAAAGAGAGAAACTCAACAAGAAGAACCCTTTCTCAAACGAGGGAGATGATGCAATTACGTTGGGTATGAATACGGAACCTTAAAGAAGGAAAGGAAGTAATGAGGGACATAACGCTTCCAGATTTTTGGCATGGATGATGCCCTGATTGAAGCCGCGCGTGAAGGAAGGCAAAATAAGGAAACTTTGCTATCTGTAGAAACACCTACTCCCTCCTTGTTTACACCGGTCCCATCAAGCTCGCGCCAGTCTCCCCAAACTTCCCAACAACCGCCCAAGTCACGCCAGCTAGCACGCTCAGCTTCCCCACCTTGCGTCGGTCCCGCCAGCTAGCACGATCAGCTTCCCACTTTGCGCCAGTCCCGCCAGCTGGCACGCTCAGTTTCCCAACTCGCGTCAACTTCTCAATGCCGCCCAGCTTCCTGTCTCTCATGACGTTGACTTCCCAATTGTGTTTGTCACCATCTTCTTCCAAATCCTATTTATAAAAAGGTAAGACAAGCCTCCTCAATTCTTTACGATTTGCTGCTGATAGTTTGTCACCATCTTATGCTTACCTCGCAACAAAGCTCCTGTTCCGAGCTATGCATGGGACTTAATGTTGATGGTGGTTTTTAAACAAAGGGTAAAATCGTAAAACCCCAAATAACCTAATGTCACCGTTGACACATTTATTAGAACATTTAATGCATGTAGTCGAGTAATTAATAGGGGTATTTTTTCAAATTAGGGTTACAACGAACAAAACCCTAATTCCCCTCCGTGCCAATGGCAAATCATGCCAGCCACACCTAGCCCAAGCTAGCCGCGCCATGCCAAACGCACTCTGCCTTGGCCCTAGCTATGCTAGTCACACCAAGTGCGCCAAAGCATGCCAACCATGCTAGCCGCACCTCCGTGCCAATGGCAAATCATGCCAGCCACACCTAGCCCAAGCTAGCCGCACCTCTGTGCCAATGGCAAATCATACCAGCCACACCAAACGCGCCAAAGCATGCCAACCATGCTAGCCGCAACCAATGGCAAATCATGCCAGCCACACCCAGCCCAAGCTAGCCGCACCTCTGTGCCAATGGCAAATCATGCCAGCTACACCAAACGCGCCAAAGCATGCCAACCATGCTAGCCGCACCTCCGTGCCAATGGAAAATCATGCCACCCACACCTAGCCCAAGCTAGCCGCACCTCTGTGCCAATGGCAAATCATGCCAGCTACACCAAACGCGCCAAAGCATGCCAACCATGCTAGCCGCACCTCCGTGCCAATGAAAAATCATGCCACCCACACCTAGCCCAAGCTAGCCGCACCTCTGTGCCAATGTCAAATCATGCCAGCCACACCAAACGCGCCAAAGCATGCCAACCATGCTAGCCGCACCTCCGTGCCAATGGCAAATCATGCCAGCCACACCTAGCCCAAGCTAGCCGCGCCATGCCAAACGCACTCTGCCTTGGCCCTAGCTATGCTAGTCACACCAAACGCGCCAAAGCATGCCAACCATGCTAGCCGCACCTCCGTGCCAATGGCAAATCATGCCAGCCACACCTAGCCCAAGCTAGCCGCGCCATGCCAAACATACTCTGCATTGGCCCTAGCTAAGCTGGTCACGCCACGCTGGTCACGCCACGCCAAGCCAAACACCCTTACCTTGGCCCTAGCCGCGCCATGCCAAAGTAGCGCCCGCGCCTAGGCTTGCAAACCGTGCAACCTAGGCAAAATTGGCCACGCATGCCATTGGCACATGCCAACACGCTCGCTGGTAGCTTTTCTTACCAGGCCGTGACCCAAATTGGCCACGCATGCCATTGGCACATGCCAACACGCTCGCTGGTAGCTTTTCCTACCAGGTCTTGACCCAAATTGGCCACGCATGCCATTGGCACATGCCAACACGCTTGCTGGTAGTTTTTCCTACCAGGTCGTGACCCAAATTGGCCACGCATGCCATTGGCACATGCCAACACGCTCGCTGGTAGCTTTTCCTACCAGGCCGTGACCCAAATTGGCCACGCATGCCATTGGCACATGCCAACACGCTCGCTGGTAGCTTTTCCTACCAGGCCGTGACCCGAATTGGCCACGCATGCCATTGGCACATGCCAACACGCTCGCCGGTAGCTTTTCCTACCAGGTCGTGACCCAAATTGGCCACACATGCCAACATGCATCGCTGGTAGCTTTTCTTACCAGGACATATCCCTAATGGCCATGCGTGCCATTGACACATGCCAAACACGCACGCTGGTAGCCTAACTTGCAAACCGTGCAACCTACCACCAAGGCATTCCGCACACGCCATTGGCACTTGCCACACACGCCACTAGCAGCTCTGGCATTGCCAATTACACTCAACGTACAACCTACCACCAAGGCATTCCGCACATGCCATTGGCACATGCCACACACGCCACTAGCAGCTCACACGGCATTGCCACTTGCACTCAAGGTGCAACCGCAACAAAGGCATTCCGCACATGCCAGTGGCACATGCCACACGCGCCACTAGCAGCGCCACTTGCACTCAAGGTGCAACCAATACTCGAGACATCAACACAAACTGGGGGATGCTTTCCAGGGTCTTGGTTTGGTGGTCACAGCATGCAGCGTACACTATGCTCACATTAAGAAAGCGTGAATAGGAATAAAGCGGTCAAATAAATGAGGAAATAATGGTGAAAACGTTTTCACCCATAAACACCATGCGGTTACCACCTCCTCTCATTATTTCACCCTTTACTCTCTTCCTTCATGAGGCCATGGTATGTTTCAATCTCGACTTGTATAAATAGGTCTTACCTATTTCCACCAGACAACAAGTCTCGGTCAGGAGAAAAATACAACACTCTTAGAAAAGGCAACTTTGCAAGCTCTCCAAAAAGCTTTCATCTCTTGCAAGCTTCCTAAGCTTTCACTTTCTGATACAAGTCGAGACACTACTCTCCCAGAATTATTCTGGTCTCAACACCTTTCTTTGCTTCCCTCCCCAAATCAACCCTTCTCCTCCACTTTGTGACCGAAGCAAAAGTCCGGGGCTATTTCTTGGTTTAGGCCGGACTTTATGCATTGATCTCTCGAATCTATGAAGTGCTCACGTGCAGCACATTTGTTTAGGGTTTAAACCATTTTCTCACTTACCTACCGAATTTACCAAAATCGGCGGAAACAATTTTTACCCATAAACACTTGTGTATTCCCATTTTGGATATTTTACAGATCTTCACGGATTTCGACGGTATCCACAGTGGAGACTTCACTGGGGATTGGAATCTAACTTGAAACGTAATTGGGATTTTAGGGTTTTAATTTTTACACTGCTCGGTATTTGCACACACACACGTGCACGCGCCCATTTGCACTTTTGCATTACATTTTGCATCGTCAGACGTCCGATTCTTAGGAAAACCAAAATCATTGGCGGTGGCTAGTAATCCACGGTGGCTTGGGATTGGAATCTAACCGTGCCTTGGGCCTTATGGGAGTTACTTATGGGAGTTACCTGCCTTGGGCCCAGAGTTGAACCACCACAAGCCTTAGCCCGAGTACCAAAGAAGACTAGTCTAACTAAATCGAGGTATATTTTGCTAAGGTAACCCAAGCTTACCTGAGAGTTAGTGAAACCTGCATGCACGTGCATAGATTGTAATCTGCATTCATCTTGCACAAAATCCGAGACATAAGCACCATTGTGTTACCATATATTCTTTTGTTCCCTTGAAAACAGGATTTGGATTCGGAACACGAGCATAGAATTTGAAATGAATATCGATAATGGGGCATTATCTTGGTTGTGCGAACAATTCCAACAAATGTTGGATACCAAGTTCTCAGAATATGAAGACATGATGGAGGTTGAGATCAAGAAGTTGACTCTTGAGGACGTTCTCGAGCACGATCTTTGGTAAGGTGGTGACCGGGTTAGGTGATTTCTTTGCGAGAAGAACATGAGGTAAGCACTATAAAAGTGGACTCAGGTAAGACCTTCGCTGAAATACCCTGTTTTAATCCAGTCAATTCAATTCGATTAATGGAAGGTCAGAAATGCCCTTCGACCATTCATGTTGAAAAAACTTACCTGGTTGGTAAACCAGAGAATTGTATTCTTTCTAAAAATATTTCAGGAGATCAGAATAATTTTGAAAACAAAATATTTGACTTGGACAAGGAGCAAGATTATACTGATGGACCGACTCCCAATGACGAGGAAATGATCGAAGAGGACGTACCTCGTGAGATCCTCAGGTCATTAGATCACTTGGAAGACAAGCTGGAACCAGTCAAAGAAGTAGAGTCTGTCAATCTGAACACGGAAGATCAACCCCAAATGGTCAAGATAGGCACTACTTTGTCTTCAGAAGAAAGGAGAATGATGATCGAGTTACTAACTCAGTACAAAGATATATTTGCATGGTCGTATGAAGATATGCCAGGGTTAGACACAGACATGGTAGTACATCACCTACCTATCATCCCCTGGAATGAAGCCAATCAAACGAAATTGCGTAAGCTGCACCAGGAGTGGTCTTTGAAGGTACATGACGAAGTGATCAAGCAATATGAAGCTGGGTTTTTGATGGTTACAAATTATCCAGAATGGTTGGCTAACATAGTACCGGTCCCGAAGAAGGATGGAAAAGTACGAATGTGCATCTACTACAGAAATCTTAACAAGGCAAGCCCAAAAGATGACTTTCCCCTTCCCCATATTGACATCCTCGTCGACAATGCTGCAGGGCATGGCTTATTATCATTGATGGACGGGTTCTCAGGATATAATCAGATAAAAATGGCAGAAGAAGATAGGGAGAAGACATCTTTTATTACACCTTAGGGGACATTTTGCTATGTAGTAATGCCTTTCGGTCTTAAAAATGCTGGAGCTACTTATCAACGTGCAATGACTACTCTTTTTCATGACATGATGCACAAAGAGCTGGAGGTGTATGTAGACGATATGATTGCCAAGTCCGAAAGAAGAGAAGATTATCCATCAGACCTACAAAAGTTGTTTGACCGGCTCAGGAAGTAAAAGTTGAGGCTTAATCCCAATAAATGTACATTTGGGGTAAAATCAGGAAAGTTACTAGGGTTCATTGTCAGCAATAGAGGAATAGAAATTGATCCAGAGAAAGTGAATGCAATCATTAATATGCCTTCCCCCAAGAACGAGAAGGAAGTGCGAGGTTTTCTAGGAAGAATTCAATATATCGCCCGATTCATCGCGCAACTAACTCCGGTTTGCGCACCAATCTTTAAATTGCTAAGAAAGAACTCACCAAAGGAGTGGAATGAAGAGTGTCAAGAGGCGTTTGATCAGATAAAGAATTATTTGTCCAATACACCAGTGTTGGTCCCTCCGGTCCTTGGGAAACCTTTATTGTTGTATTTATCAGTAACTGACTCATCAATGGGGGCAGTTTTAGGACAATATGATGAAGATGGTAAGAAAGAGAGGGCGATTTACTATCTCAGCAAGACATTGTCCGGATATGAATCAAAATACTCAACATTAGAGAAAACATGCCTTGCCCTTGTCTGGGCTACTCAAAGACTTAGACATTACATGTTATCTCATTCGGTGCAGTTGTTATCGAGAATGGACCCACTTAAATATCTATTTGAAAAGCCAATGATCTCAGGAAGAACAGCCAGGTGGCAGTTGTTGCTAGAAGAATTTGACATCACTTATGTGACACAAAAGTCAATAAAAGGAAGAGCAATAGCAGATCACTTAGAAGCGCAACCGATTCCGGATTACGAGACACTCATAACAGAATTTCCTGACGAACATATCCTTGTTGCTGAACAAGATGATGAAGGTGAATTGTGGAAGATGTATTTTGATGGATCAATGAACCTAGTTGGTATAGGAGCAGGGGCAATTTTGATATCTCCTGATGAGGTACGCATTCCGATTTCTATTCGATTGAATTTCAACTGTACTAACAACATGGCTGAATATGAAGCATGCATTGCTGGCTTGAGAGCTGCCTTAGAGTTATCAGTCAAGAAGTTGGAGGTATATGGAGATTCCTTGCTGATCGTCAACTGCAGATACGTAAAGTCCGGAAGATCAAGGAAGAAAAGCTAGTTCCATACCATGAATGCCTTATGAAGCTGGTGGAGAAATTTGATTGCATTACTTTTCATCATCTTTATAGAGACAAGAATCAGTTTGCAAATGCATTAGGTGCTTTAGCATCACTAATCCCGATCCCAGGAGATTCCACAGTCAAACCCATCGAGGTGGCACGAAGAGAGAAACCAGCTTACTGTTATGTTGTTGAGATCGAAGCGAAACACCTGACGGGGATCCATGGTACCATGATATCAAGAATTACTTAGAGGATCGGATGATGCCAGACGGGTTGAGTAGAAAAGAGCGTCGTTACATACAACGAATGTCCTTTCAATACATGATCCTAGGAGGAGTACTTTACAAGAAATCTTACGATGGGATTTTATTGAGGTGCGTAGATGGAGATGAAGCTCGACGCCTTCTTAGTGAGATACATGAAGGAATTTGCGGCCCACATATGAACGGACACATGTTATCAAGAAAAATTCTTCGAATGGGATATTATTGGACAACAATGGAATCCGATTGTTTTAAGTACGTGAAAAGATGCCATAAATTCCAAATACATGCCAATTTATTACATTTGCCACCGACCGAGTTGCACCCTCTTACATCACCATGGCCTTTTTCTGTTTGGGGCATCGATGTAATCGGGAAACTGAATCCTTCTGCATCAAATGGGCATGAATACATCATAGTGGCAATTGATTATTTTACGAAGTGGGTTGAGTCAATATCCGTTAAGAATCCTACGGGGAATCAGACTGTTAAATTCCTTACAAACAACATTATATGTCGTTACGGAGTGCCAAATGAGATTATATCAGATAATGGGTCCAACTTTGTTAGCAAGGAGGTAAAAAGGGAGTGTGCAAAGTTCAAAATCCAGCTAAGGAACTCAACCGTTTACAGGCCACAAACCAATGGTGTCGTGGAAGCTGCAAATAAGACATTAGGAAGAATCTTAAAGAAGATGACAGAAACATACAAAGATTGGAGTGAGAAGTTACCTTATGCATTATGGGCCTATCGTACCTTGATTCGTACACCCACTGGTATGACTCCATACTCTTTGGTTTATGGCACCGAAGCAGTTTTGCCCGTTGAAGTTGAAATTCCCACCTTACGAGTGATAAAGGAAGGCACGATACCTGAAGATGAATGGATAGAATCAAAGGTTCAACAACTGAATTTGATTGATGAAAAGAGGATACGTGTCGCATGTCATGCACAGGCTTACCAGGAGAGGATAGCTCGAAGTTTCAATAAGAAGGTTCATCCGCGAGGCTTAAAGGAAGGAGATTTAGTGCTTAAAGAAGTCAGACCTATAAAACATTCTGACCCAAGAGGAAAGTTCAAGCCTAATTGGGAGGGTCCATACATCATCAAAAGCATCTACCCAGGATCCGCAGTCCGGTTAACTGATCTGGACGGTCGAGAAGAGCCGAAGCTCACAAATGTCGACCAACTGAAGAAATACTACACTTAAGGTAAGTGCTCAAAACTTTCTAAGGGCGGCGAACACTCATACAATTTAAGGAGAAATTTTTTAGGAGTCCAATATCTCTCTCTCATAGCGTCAGGTAGAAAATAACTAGGGGCAGAGTCATCACTTTGTTTCGCGAGGGATGCTGATGATAAAGAAGTGATGAATGTTGCGAAGACATCGCAGTTAAAAGAGTGGCAATTACAGATTATTTCTTTCTCGGCTGAAGAAGTCCCAAAGGAAGAGAAACACATGATAGCCGAATAATGGTAAAACTGGAAATTAATCCAAAACCTATTGATGGCGAAGATGATGAAGCGGAAAATTGTTGGGCAATCAATAGAATATTGATTGATACTGGCGATTCGATCAACATTCTTTTCTACCATACTTACAAAACTATGGGAGGAAAAGATGAAGATTTGATCCCTTCAACATACAAAATATATGGTTTCAATGGTACCGCGAACAAGCCCAAAGGAGAAGTGCACATGAGGATACCCTTGCAGGGGTTATCAAATCGATATTTTGTTTTGTGTAGTTGATGTGGAATCTCCCTACAATGCATTGATTGGAAGACCATGGCTTCATGAAATTCTGGGTGTAGCATCGACATACCATCAGTGCATAAAATTTCCACATCCTAGCGGTGTCGGAATTATAAAAGGAGATTGGATAGAGGGGCAAAAATGTTATGAGGTGGATGTAGAGAGCTGCGAAGAGAGAACATCAAAAAAGAAAGGTTGGAGGAAGAATGTAAAGGATGAACAAAGAAAAGAAAGACTAATGGTAGATACCATAGAAACAAAAGAAGAAGAGATGTGCGAAATGAATGCACAAAAGTAATCGAATATCATGATGCAAAGGAGACATTGAAATGTTGGGTGATGCGGAGGCGAGAAGGAAGTAAGAATAAAAGGTGTAAAAAATGAATAATTGCGAGAAAAGATAACAATTTAGTGGTGAAAGCATGATAAGGATAAGAAGCAGAGATGATGATAGCGGAAAAGTTGTGCGAGAATCTCGCCATGAAGAATGTGTACAAATCTATAGAATAATTGAAATGAGATTGTGCGATAACCATGCAGACAAATGATTGAATAAATTGATAAAATGAATGAGTGAGTGAATGGGACAAACCTTTATGGCGTACACCCTAGTTCGCGAATGATATTTCGCAAGAGGAAAATGTAAGACCTAAAGTACGTCATATAAGGGGGTATCTCTTAACATGGCTCAGGTGGAAGGTTACACCGCTCCCGAAACCTCGGGTCATGGAGATTTGGGGCCCATGAAAGCCTATCCGGGGAGATACCTTGGATTTCCAACTATATATATAAGGTTATACCCGGTTGGACGCCCGAGGGTCTCTTCCAAGGAGTCGAGTGTATGACCAAGGCGCCGAGGTACACGGTTGAGTCAAGAGTGCGGGGAGCATGGAACTTCCTTACCACTCTTGACAAGTCTTGGCACATGCTGCACTCGGCCCGAAGAAAACTCCACTTAGGGTGCAGCCTCGTAACCATAAGCCCTATAGGTATAAGGGATAAGAGGCTGCGAAAACAACTGCTTGCTGTTAAGACCGGATGGGAGGAGCTAGTCTTGTATGGCCGATGTACGCCTCCTTGAAGGGGCAACCAGGGAGAAGATAAGGGCGGCACCCTCCATTAGGGAGCTGATAAGTGTCAAAAGACGCAAATGTCACGAGGCTTTATTTTCGCAAGAGCATTTAGGCTTGTCATATTTGTGCAATGATCCTGCAGAGGCAATAATACTAACGCGAGGGTAAGACGAGATCAATGGGTTTTTACATGAAAGTGTAAGAACGTCCTGCGATTTCGTCGCAAAGACGACAATGTCACGGGATTTTATGGTCGCAAGAACGTTTAAACCTGTCATATTGTCGCAAATATAATGTCCTGCAGAGGAAAAAATACTTAAGAAATGATAAGACAAGGTCAATGGGTCATTACATGAAAATGTAAAGACGTCCTGCGATCTTGTCGCAATGAGGGGTGGCAAAATAAGACCTTTACTTAGGAAGGCAAAATAAGACCACACAAATAATGATAAGGCAAGACCAATGGGTCATTACATGAAAATGTAAAGACGTCCTGCGATCTTGTCGCAATAATGACATTCAAGAAAGATCTTTAAACATTTTGAATATAGGCAATCGAGATCTTTTCATCGCGAGAAAGATTACAACAAAAAACTTAATGGAAAATAAAGGAATTGCTTGATAAGGTGGCGAAATGAGTTCTTATAATAAGAAAGAAAGAGAAACTAATTCATCCAACACCGGACTTAATCTTTTACAATCAAAAAGAAAAGTTCAACAAGATTACAAAGAAACTTAATTCTCTATATCAATATTCTCAGCTGAAGGAGATGGTAAAGATTCTTCAACAATCTTGTCAGCTTCACCCTCGCCAGTTGAAGGGTTTTCATCAGAGATTTTTTCGTTTGGATCATTATTGATAACTTCATTATTAGCGAGATCTTCGCAGCTATCATAATAATAATCACTATCAGGAGAGTTGGGTATTTCATCATCTTCAACTTCCAAAGGTTCAACAGAGACAGGGTCAAGGGATTTAGAAAGTAAAATTTCATTCACGCAAACTTGACTTTGGGATGAAATTGACGAAGAAGTGCTTTCGGTTGATTTCTACTACGGATATCTTTAAGATGATTAAGGTAGTTAAACCTCCTTCCGGCTCGGTCGCGAGATTGGGAAAGGGAAGCAACTAGGGTTGCATTTTCCCTACGAATTTTAGCATGCGCCGCTTCCAAAGTAGATAGAGAAGAGTGAAGATTTTCTCGGACTGCAAGAGTAAAGAAAAACATTAAAATTATAAAATGGAAAGTGGTATATAAAATTAGAGAAGAAAAATAATGGAAAAGGCAGTCAAATCTTATGACTACCTTCCTTCGCGAGATAAGATATTGAGTAAGGGCCAAGCAATTATTCCCCAAGTTTTCCATGGCATTATCAAAACCATCACCAACAAGACCTTTTAACCGCGAACGCAAGCTCTTTTCGTTAGAAATCAATAACTTATTTTGCTTCGCAAGGGAAGAATGGGATTCTTTTAACTTGGTATAATCATCCTTGAGTTGGTTTGTTTTAACACTTAGATTTATTCTATTCTGAATAAGTTTATCTCTTTGGTGGTAGTATCTTCAAGTTTATTTTTCAAAAGAGGCGGATAGATTGTTCTTGCTCATTCAATGCTTTTTACAAGCATCAAGTTGTTGCGAGGATATCGCCACCTTATCCAATAAAGCTCGCTTCTCTTGAGATAAAGTTCCATTTTCATCGATAAGGTTTCCAACTCCAAATTAGATTTATTCAAAGCATATGAGAGACGCGACACTTCATTACTTAATAATTCTTGATTTTGAACTAAGCGAGATGTTTTCTTGAAAGATTATTTATTTGATCCATAGAAAATGTATGGAGATTATCTAAACGATTATATTGCTCCATCCAGGCGTCTCTTTCCATTCGAGTTTCTTCTACAATAGATTCCAGTTGATATATCTCCATCTTACGTTTCTGGTGCAAAACTTGAGAGGCGAACCAAGTTTTTTTTTTTTTAAAAAAAAAAAAAAAAAGGGGGGGGGAGAGATACCTTTTAATTCTTCATTTTTCTTGCGAAGGTTATCGCGATCCAAAGAAAGTATTATGAAGATTATTCTTCAAAGTCTTAATTTCTTGTTCTAAGGATACTCGCGATATCGTATCGGAACCAAAATATTTACCCAAAGATTCGAAAACACTAGATCTGGTGGGATCAGTGGAGGCTTTTTTAACATCATTCATGGTATCTGATAAAATTCTAAAAGCTATATCCATCCCTTCCAAATTTTCTTTGCTAAGAGAGATAGATTTTGAGGAAGAAGAAATAGTAGAGGAAGAAGGAAAAGTTGAGTCACCCATGGTTATAAGACCGCCAATTGGAGAAACCTGATCAATAGGTGGGGGCGAGATAAAAGTAAAAGTGGGAAGAGGCATGTCCTGAAGAATTTCATTCACAGAAAATTCAGGAATTGATTTATCCTGCGATGATATTGTAGGGAATGGTACATTATCTTGAGAAGAAGAAATGGGTTTATCTTGCGAAGAAGTCGCTACAGATGAGGAGATTTGCCTTGTGAAGATACTTTGTAGGAAAAGTAGAATGCTTGAATCCCGAAAAGGAAACAAGAGGGAGCAAAGCAGCAGAAGCATCAGGTTTATTATGGCGAAACCTTTTGGGAGATCTATCATCATTCTTATCATCCTGCGAATAATAAATCAATTGAGAAACAGAGGCAATAAAATTGCTATTAAAGGAGCAAATATTTCTAAAATACCTTACTACTCGCAGGCTGTTTTTTGGAAGCGAGAGACTTCAGTTGCTAAGAAGATTTTGGTTGCGAACCAGTAGGGATGTTAGGGTTCACCACGGTAAACTTAGAACTGGATTTATTCTTGCTGAAACAAAAATGGCGAAAGAAACATCAAAAGAAGAATAGAATCAAGATGAAGTAATTTCAATAAGGAAGATTAATCAAGAGAATAGTCAAAATCAATGAAATTAACGAACCTGGATGCCATGAAAACAGTAACAGAAAGATAATAAAAAGAAGATGATGAAGATGAACAGCAGGAAATAGTTGCAGACGATGAGGAAGATAGAGAAGAAGAGAAAGAGTGTTTTTCACAGGAAGTTTTCCTTTAAATAGAAGAAAAAAGAGTGACCGGATAACATTAAATGTACCGGTAAAAAGAGTGATTTTAGACACGTGTAAACGGTTATCCCTACATTTAAGGAGTCAAATTAAGAAGATTTCTGTGGGAAATTGATGAGATTTCTTATATTATTTCATAAATACTTCATGCTTCGCATACTTCAAGAGATAGTACTTCTTGCTCACTTCGCAAAGCTCCGGAACTTCGCAAAAGAATAGAGGCAAGTACGTACTTTTCAAGTCCAGTATTCTTTCGCTTGTTCCTTCATCAACAAAGATCACCGCAGATGGCAAATTTTTCCTTAAAAATAGCTCTCCAAGCAATATTCAAGGAAAAAGAGGCAAGATGTAAGATCGAATATCGCAACACCAATACTTCGCGAGATTAATAAACATCGTCGCGAAGGAGTCGCATGGAGGTAAATAAATGACGTAATAGATGATGACAAGTCGTAACATGAGGAAAGTGTGAAGACTTGGCGAGATTTAGGAGTGTCGCGAGGACAAACAGTTACACATTCGCGAGGATTCGCGAGTCGATTCCGAAAATAAAGAATGACTTTAGTCATGTCATCCATTATGTAATACCCTATATAAAGGGTTGAGTAAGTCTGTTGTAAGGAGAGGTCTTTTTGAATTGTTAAGCAAGTCATTAGGAGAGAGAATTAAGAGTGATTGTAATTTCTTTAGCTTTGTTCTACATTTCTTTGAAAATCTTTCAAGAAAACAATTAATAAAACACATTATTATTCATCTTCAAATGGATTGATTAAGCGAATTCGAGTGAGGTGTGTAGTGTAGGATTTCCTGCAACTACAAGATTGACTCTTGAAAATTCGACGGTGACGGCGTAATACCAGTGTTCTCCCTCCCTACACGGTAAATCAGGAAGTTGGGCTTCTATGTATCATAATAAGGTATTATTGTTTTATAGTGTTTTCAAAAAAACAAAAAAAAAAAAGAGAAAAAAAAAATAAAAAAAATAAAATAAAAATAATAATAATAATAAAAAAAAAACCTCTAGTTGTGTGGAAGCCGATGAGGAAAAATCTAGGTAAACATAAATAATAATAATAATAATAGAAATTGAACCGTTTAGATTGACTGAGACAATAATTCCACACAATTAGTTGTATTTTGTTTAGGATTTTTCTATTCTTTTTCTAGGATTATTTTTGTTAGGAGCATGTACTACTAATCATTCTCCTCTTGTGTGAAGCATGGCCTCCAACTCATTGATTCTTAGATCTTTTGATTGGTAAGACTCAATCTACATTATCAATTTGTAAGTCTTTGCGGGAAATTTATTTTGCGCTTTAAAGGAGGAATGACCTCCCGCTCGAAGAAAGTAAAGGATTGAAAGCCCATAAAGATTTGCGGCAGTTAACAGAGTGATCCAAGAGAATTGGATTTGAAGAAAGTGGCGAAAGTAGAAGTCATCTATTGCAAGAGAGAATATTTGTAAGAGGTAGGTAAGTGTTTCCTTGTTTGCAACGCAACAATTACGAACTTCTTGACTTAATTAATTAGTCATGGAGATGTATACGTATGCGTAAAATTAAATACTTAGAGATGTTCCGGGTGAACTCAATAGTGTCACACCGGACAACTCAAGGGAATTTCAAAAAAAAAATTGAGGGGCAGTACGAAATGGGGTGTTCGGTTTTGCCATTCGGTTGCACGCAAACCTCTGCCAAAGAGGAGCAAATGTAGACACCCTAATTTCGTACACATTTTGAAGTCGTACTTCCGCGAAATATGCTCTAGGCAAACACTGTTCGTGTGTCCGCAGTTAAGGTCCAAGAATAATTATCCACTAGATGTCAAAACTTGAGCTAAACTAGTGCCCAATAGTCGGAATGAGTTGGATCCACTAAGTACACACTAGTGCCGAAGTTTGAATTGGACATACATGTTAGTCCACCAATAATTAATTAAATCTCGCTATATCCCCCAGATTCGTGACTATGGCTAGCACACATGTCCAAAATTTGGACGTTCCCCCTGATAGCAAAATGAGTAAAGAATGTCGACACTTTAGCTTGGTTTTGTCCGCAAGACATTCCGTTTTAACAAAATCTTCTTGAGATCAAATGATATTTGGCTATTTTAGTGAAGAAGATTAAAATGATTTTGGAGAATTTTTATTAATTGGAAATAATAATGATTTATATGGTTAGAGAATTTAGATTTTTAATATGAGCCACCGGATTTAGGTCATTTAATCCTACGGCAATTGTTGATGGAAGAAAGCTATAAATAGGGTGTCAGGTTTTAGTGCCAGAAAAAAAAAATTCTGGTCGCACCCTATAGAGAGAAAACTAGAAAAACTTCTAAGAAATTTTTAGTGGAGAAATAGGAGATATATATAATTCTTAGGGCATTAAAACGGTTTGGTGTTGAGATTATTCTTCGGTACGATCGTGTTCGCGGAAGTACTAGCCCCTGTTGATCTTTCCAGTCTAAGTAACATCGTAATCACCTACTTGTGAAAACTGGTAATATTAAAGCCTTGAACTCGTTGTGAGCATATGTGTAGGAGATGATGATTATACTTGAATGATAATGCTTTTTCTCATTGTTTGAAGTATGCTTGTGCAAGTTGGACGTTCTGTTCGTATGTTCGAATATATTTTGGTCTGTTCCATCCTGATCATATGCTAAGCTAGCTTTTGTTATCATTCTTTCACGGCATAAGTGGGTTTGTCTAATCACATGTCTCATCTTTTGAGTTAGTAGTGCTACGGGTTTGAGTAATCATATAGTATATGTTGTTCATTCTTTTAATGATCATGCTTTTGTTTTCCTTTGCACTAGCAGTTAATTAATATTTGTCATGTCGTAATCTCTAGTTAATAGCTTTAGGAAAGCATCTCGTAAGCAGTACGTTCATGTCAACATATGCATAGTGGTCTGGTAATATCCAGTTCGTTGAAATAGCTAGTTCTAGGTACCGTTCAGTCCAATTGCATATCATATTAATGTCGCGTCTTTGTCAAAGCATCAGGGCATGTTTCAGTGGTCGATGAGTGAAGTTAATAATAATAATAATAATAATAATAATAATAGTTGTTTGGTTGAATGATACGTCGAGGTGCTTAGTACTTTCAATAATAATAATAATTTTCCCATAATAATAATAATAATTTCGATTGGTGATAATAATAATAATTTTTGGTGATAATAATAATAATTTTGATAATTTTGGTGATAATAATAATTCTCTCGATTTGACCGGGTTCTGTTTCCATTTTACAGGATTTGGTGCGTTGTTTATTAGATTAATAATTTAATTAGTTTTGCATAATTTGATGTATTTATTTCATTATTATTTGTTAATGCAAGTTAGAACCCTAAAATCCCGATTATAAAGTAGAGGCCAATTTTCGGATTGGACGGGCTAGGTGCCTCACACCTTCCTAGCCCGTATCTTGATTCCCGGACTTTTTTCTCTGTTTTAGACCAGTGCTATTTTGGGTCCCAACTCCCTAAGTTGGGTGGCGACTTCGATAATAATAATTTCCCTTAATAATAAATTTCCTTGTGTATTCCCATTTTGGATATTTTAGAGATCTTCACGGATTTCGACGGTGTCCACACTACCTTAAGGATATTTTAAACATCTTTATGTGTAGAAAGGTTGTCTTACAACAACTTGTGTAAAAGGATAAGTTAATTTTTAGAAGTATCTCTTGATGACGATCTTGATGATAACCTCTTTCTGGAGGATGTTGTGTTCCAATAACACATAAGATGCGAAAATCTTTTCAAATCTTGTCAGAATTATTTATTTACGGCTGATATCTATGTTTGGTATGTGTTAAAGGTATTTCTAGTATATGTACTCAACATGTCTGAGAACTTATGCTAAAGGATGTATTCTCAAACCAGATCTCAAGCAAAATTTCTGAAAGACTTGAGTGAAATGACTTCTAAGGAAACTGTTCATCTTGATGATACCTTCAAGAAATCTGGTTGTGAAGATATAGAAAATGAAAAGGAATATGTCACTAATCTCCTTGTCCAAAATAGTTTGGATGCTAAGATTGATATTACCAATCTTCATCAAGTCCTCCTCGGTACTATTGAAACTCATCATAGACAGGCAGCACTACTAAGAACTGTTATCCGTAACCAAAGAAAGCTGATTAAACTCGGAATCGGTAACAAGGAGTTTGCTCGAAATATTAATCGAAAGGTTAATGCATTAGCATGTGAACATAATCAAGATACTGTGTGGAGAATTCGAGATATCAGTCGAGATGATATTGATGAAGATCCTGAAAAATTTGAGGAAATTGAAGATGATCTCTGATATATCTGAAGAAAAATAGACAATAGTTTTTTATTATTTCAATAAAGTATATTATGAATAAAATTATTTGATTTATAATTTTCTTGTGATGGTTTTTGATTTACATAGCCTGTGCTTGAATGCTTTATTATTGCTATGGATGTTTAAGGGATGTTTGATTTCGGTTTTATTACCTTGATATTTGATCTAATAATATGGTGAACCCTTATGGTTTGGGTGAATTTTTGATTTAGCAGGATTAAGTTCTAGCCCATGTTGGTAGGATTTATCAAAGGATCATGAGGGGTTCTGGTAGAAACAATATGTGAAAAAGTTACAATATGTTGAATCGGTTTTGGTTTAGCATAAAAGCATATGTGTTTCGACGGTTTTCAACTTTTGCTTGTAATTGTTAAAACCGGTTTTCAACCTTTCTCTGGTAAAGGTTGGTTGTTGTTATTCTTTTGTTTTGCATAAGGATGACAACATAATGATATTTCGATATCAATTCTCCCTGGAAGAAGATGCAAACATATTGGAGAAGCGGATGCGAAATTTGAGGTAACAATGTTGTTAGTTAATTGTTTTCCTGTTTAAGAAAAGCCTGATTTTATTTCATATATATATATATATATATTGCTTTTGCTTAACAAAATTTCGGTTCAATTGATGTTTTATTCCATGATGTGTGTATGGATGTGTGTGTGATTCAATTTGTTCCGGTTAAGAAAAACTATTGTTATCTTGCTTTATTGTGTGGTATCAATTGTTTAGGCTTACAAAATTTCAGTATGATTGCGGTGCTTTAATGTATATGTTGATTCAATTGCTTCAGGTTGAGGTGAATAATTTAGCAAGTTGATTTATGTTGGTTTGTGTGAATTATTTATGGCTTAACGAAAGAAAAGGTTTACGGGATGAGTTGTTTAGTCCAATTCGATTCCGGATAAGAGAAACTAAGTTTATCTTAGTTAGACTTATCAAAGTGGAGGTTTTAGTTATTTAAGTCTAATCGAATGCCTTAACAAGAAATGCTAGTTAGCTAACCTAGTACTTGTCTTTTTTAAAAGTGAAAGGTCTAAGTTATATGGATAATTAGAACCTGATGAGAAAAATAGAGTTATCTTTATTTTGGTCTTATCGAATGAAGCGATTGTTTTTGTACAATCGGTTTAGCAAAGGAACTAAGGTGCTTAGTTGATTTTTGGTTTGCTAAACTAAATTGGGAAAATTTCTTCGGGCAATTGTTTCAAGGTAACATATTAAAACAAATTACTTTGTAGTTTCGGTTTTGATATTGGTTATCAAAAATGGTGTGTGGAACCCTCGTGCTTAACTCTATAGGTTTGCAAGTCTATTTTGAGATTTGTAAGATTCTTTTCGTGTTGTCCTTTATTTTTTCGTTTGTTTGTCATTTTGTGACAAAAAGGGGGAGAAATATATGGAGTAAACAAGTGATACTGGTATTGATTTTATATTGATTGGTATCACTAAGGAAAAGAACATTAGTTATGTACTAGAGTCAACTTCGTATAGGTTAGCTTGAAAGTATTAGGATATGAGACATTACAAGTATTGCGAAGACTTGAAGAAGTGAAGAAGTAAGAAGCTACAACGACAACATCATCCTTCCACTTGAGGTTAGTGATATTTGACTTGAACTGTTTCATTCCTTAACGTATATTTCAAGTCGTGCATATTGAAAACGAAACTGCGAAGCATGAACACTCTAGATAGACATAGTATTAAGGAATACAATATGAAGTTTATTGCTTAACCATTAAACTTTGTAGATAAGACATCAACATAATCGTTTGAATGCTATTGTGATTATGTAAGGGTATGAGGTGAGGATTTCATCCTAAGAAACAATGTTTTACATGTGTTCTAAGGAAGTGTAGATGGTGGATTTTTGACAAAGGCTAAAATCGTAAAACCATAATTGTACATGCTCTTGATCCAGCAATCAGATGAGTATTGAGGCTCATGTCTCTCATTGAAGCATGAAAGCTCATACCACAAGAACCTCTGACTGAGAATACTGTCTCTCAGAGTATATGTAGATGTGTAGTCTCTCAACTGAGACAACGACATATCTCATAAATACTGAGCAATTTCAGTAATTACTTCTATATAGAATCGAACGATTGGACGGCTCCTAGATAGCTTTCATGCTAATATAGAGCAATAACGTCTTCAGGATATAACAACGTTTTCCCTGACTATATAAAAGAAATATGACGCTTCAACAAGCTCATATCACTCAATTCTCAAATAATTAATGCTCCTAGACAGCATGCCTGCTAGTATAGAGCCATCAATTAATTATTTCTAATCCTTAAATTTATTAACTGAATATTCGGAAATCTTCTACGTTCTTCATAATATTTCATCACTTCAATTCATGGTTCTTCATAGCAGAATTCCATGGGTTAGTGATAAAATATTCAACGTACGGGCATCTGAGCCGCTATCGAGTAAGCCCCGACCAAAATGGTGCAAGTGTACTCAGCAATAATGCACTAACGAGCACCTGAATGCACGAACGAGCATTCCAAAATACGAAGGAACGATGAACCTATGCAAAATAGGAAGAAAAATAATAATAATAAAATATTAGCTAAGGCGCTAGGGGACTGGGCCCACCGTCCGGCCAGTCACGCCGTGGCCAGTCCCATGCCTAATTCTCTATTTAATTATATATTTACTATTTTTCCTTGATCTCATGAAAATTCCTTCATTTGAACAAAATTCCTTCGTTTCAAGGAAACTCCTCAGTTTCATGGTGTTTCCTTCGCATCAAGGAAATAATAAAAATTAGGAAAGGTGTCGCGGGACCGAGCTCACTAGCCGGCCGGTCATGCCCTAGTTGTGGCCGGTCCCATACCTTGCATTCCTTATTTATTATTTCCTTCATCCCATGAAATTCCTTGGTTTCATGATATTTCCTTCAAATCATGAAAATAATGTAAAATGAGGGAAAACTCACGGGACCGGGCCCTAGTCGGCCGGTCCCACACGCCCCTTATTTTTTTATTATTATTATTATTATTTT
Source organism: Papaver armeniacum (assembly GCA_023531295.1). Taxonomy (NCBI): domain Eukaryota; kingdom Viridiplantae; phylum Streptophyta; class Magnoliopsida; order Ranunculales; family Papaveraceae; genus Papaver; species Papaver armeniacum. The sequence goes on from JAJJWW010018419.1 coordinate 145,994, forward strand.
GGTTTTCTTCATCTCATGGAAACTCCTTCACTTTAAGGAAAACTCTTTTATTTCAACAAACTCCTTGATTTCATGATATTTCCCTAAAATCATGAAAATAATATAAAATTAGGAAAAGTGCCATGGGACCGGGCTGGCCATGCCTTGGCCATAGCCGGTCCCAAACTTCATGATTCCTTCATTTTATTATTATTTATTCCTTCATCTTATGAAGTTTCCTCAGTTTGAGCAAAAACCTTGATTTCTTCATATTTTCTCAAATGATTGCTCAACCTTGGTCAAATGGTGAAAGTATATGGGACCAGCCTCTTGCAAGCCAAATATCAAAATTCTCAAGGCACATACTTTCACCATTTGACCTAATTTGTTCATATTAGGTTCAAATTCTTCCAAACAATTTGGAATTTCATAAAACGATCGCCATACGGCCCCGTGACCAACCAGGGCCGGTTTCATTATCCCTTGGTCGGTCCCTCACCTCTTCATAATTAGGTTTTATCACCTAAGGCTCAGATGAGAATTTTATTTTACTAAAATGATTAAACCAGCATTTAATCATCCTCTCAGCAACTGGTCTTCAAAAGACTTTGGTATTTGCTCACTCGAGCACCTGGGCGCTACATGGTTGATCCATCATCCCATGTAGCCGGTCCCTCCTTCACTCCGTGGTTGATTTTCAATAAATCATCAATTGATCAGCAATTGATCAACAATTTAGGGTTTCGAACCCAAGACTCATAATTCCGAGCAGGTTCAAACACTAATAATTTTACGTTGATCCCATGATCAACATTTTAATTAATTATACTCGGTTCAGCTGCCAGTATTTTAAATTAATATTTCATTTGGTCCTGCTATCAATAATTCATCAAACGGGCAATATTTGCTAAGACTAAGGAATATTGGTTCAACTATCAATATTCAACAATCCATCGAATGAGCAATATTTACTCACCTTAACTATCAACATTTACTTGAGAATTATACCTCTGTCTCAACAGACACGTTCAATTCATGAGTCTCAGAACATTTGCAAATCACGTTCGACTCAGCAATACAAGGACTCAACGTCCCATAAAGTCAACAATTGACTAACTAAATACATGTCTGCCTTGCAGACTCCACAATCACGAGACATCAATCGTTTTACATTTGGGGAGAGAGTTGATAAACAGAAGAGCCTTTGTCTAACTCACATCACTTGGTTGAAGAGAGTTGATACCAAACAGATTTGTTGTTCCTTTACTGTTTGGAATACGAACCAAAGGAATTGTTCCAAGTACGTGACTTATTCATAAGTTGAAGGCGTGGGAATACAGACGGAACTAGGTGAACTATAGGTTTAGTTGCTTGGTCTCAACTATACGAAGTTAGGTTTAATTTTGTGTAGCGGCTTAATCTTGAGAGTATTCAATTCTGGACAAGGTCTCGGGGTTTTTCTGCATTTGCGGTTTCCTCGTTAACAAAATCTTGCTGTGTCATTTACTTTATATTTCCGCATTATAATTATTTTATTATAATTAAAGTAAATTACACAAACGTTAATTCCTATTTACTTGATAAGCAATCCTATTGTGTTTGGTTAAGTCCGAACCTTTGTATCAAGTAAACATACTTCGTTGTTGTATTGTCTCGATCTCGTATCCATAGACGATCACACAAGTGTGAACCGATTAGTTGTATTGTCTCGAATCAGTCCATAGACAATCACTTTCGGAGAAAGGACTTATAGGTAGGAAAAGTTTTAGCTTGAGGTATATTTGGGTACCCTCGCCTTTTCAGTTACAATGAGATAATTCTATTTTTTAGTAACACGATCTCATGAGAGACTTTTAATGATTGGTCCTTAGCTCGTATATCCTTGTGATTTCTAAAATCCAATATATAAATCCTTCTCCCTGGAGAAAGGTCACTCTTGTTGTTCTTTCGGGAATGACATTTTATGGGGGAGAGTTCTTAATTGAACTTGTGCTTAATTGCCAAATCTTTGTGGGGAGTGCGGCTGTGGAATATTGTAGGGGTTATCTTGTATCTTTATAAACTCCTTGATGAATACACTAAGTTTCGACTATGTGAAATCATCGAAACAAGTTGGTATGTTGTTCTGTTTTGGTCATGAAGTATCTCTACGAAAATTTCATGAGGATCCCACTAGTTTTCGTACCTTTGCCAGTTTATATTGACAAAAAGGGGGATAATTAATGTGTAGTTCACACTCCAAATACATATGGTTTACGGATCATCATTATGTAAGGGGTAGTGGTTTTTATTGTGAGATGAAGTATTGACTAAGGGGGAGTGATACATATCACCGTAGTATTATTGTCAAAGTTGTGATACAATTAAACTTTGATGTTATGTAATAACACTATGATGGATCTTCAACAAGTACAGGATGAACACACGCATAGTTGAAGAACCGAGGAAATCAAGCATGTTGGAATTTGGAGCTGTAATGCTTTTAACAAGTACAATCCATATGTAAAATGGTTTTGTCACTAAAATTGACAAAGGGGGAGATTGTTAGAGCATTGCTCGGTTGAACCCACCAGCGTTGGTATGTCAAGTTAGTTGTCAATTTTAGTTGCCAAAATGCATTCTTGATTTAGTATCCTAAAGATAGTTTCGGACTAGATTAAATCTAAGAAGTAGAATCGAAGCTATCCTTGAAGGATGAAGTTTGAAGACTACAAGAAGACATCAACAAGGACTTCATCAACAAAGGTATGTGGTAATTGATTTCATTTGGATTCTTGTTCAATTCAACCTTTCTAATCTATCGAAACAAATGCTCACTCTATGGAACAATTCATATGACGATAAATGTACATTTCTATATATATACTCGAGGTTATTTGATCCACGACTTTTGTGACAATAACTTTTATCCCTAGAAAGGTTTTCATGTTATCGTGAATGAGCTTACGAATTCAACGAGCCAAAATCACTCAATTATGAGTTATAACGATGAAGTTATGAGTGATTTATTAAAGTAACAATTATAAGTGTTGTTGTAATTGTTGCAGTTCGTTAGTAGGAAACAATCCACGGACTTGAGCCCAATTACGGTTCACAGACTTGAGCCCAATTACGTGACTAGAAGCCATTTTTGGTCAAGTTTTTGATGTTTCCTTATCCAGGCAAGATAGCTATTACTCCAAACATATTTGATTACCATATTAAAGTGTTTGTGATTACTTCCTAAGATATTTATGATTTATTCACATAAATACAATATTTGATAAATTAATTAATTATTTAATTATTTTGGCAAGAGTTGTAACTTAGGAAAGACTCCCAAAATTAGGAGAGTCTTGAAAAAGGAAAATAGCTTTGCTTAGCTTTCAAGTTACCTTTCACTATAAATAAAGGGTTCGTGAGTGCTACACGTTTTTTATCCCCTTTGGAAAATTGGTGTAAGCTTCATAAGGTTGTTTTCCATGTCTTCTGTTCTTCATGAACAAGAGTGAGATAAAAGTCTTTGTATTGGGGATCACAAAGCCGAGTTGGATTTAATCTTCGTGATTATACAACTTGTAATCTAGGTTTTTCACCTCTTGTCTATTCTAAGGTCTTCTCTTCTGATATAAGACCATTCAAGAGTTGTTGATCATAAACCCTAGGTTTTGATAGATTTCAGTTCTCGATCGTATACCAACAATTGTTAGTCGAAATCGGAACTAGATAGAAAAACTTCGATTAAGGTATCTCGTAAAAATCCTTAAGAAGTTTTAAACAAGATATCTCTAGATTTATTCTAGTTGTTCTTGTTGTAGAATAATTAGGTTTCTCTTCCATTTTTGAGGAGTATAATAATACCTAATCTACAAGTTTGTTTTGATATTACTTTTACTAGTAATTGTTTTTCTCAAAACAGACACAAGATTTCTAAAACCTTGATTTACATCTAAAGGGAAATCGATTCGGTATTTTGTGAAAACAAAAGATCGAAAAGTATCAACCGTGTTATTGTATCTTCTGAAGAGAACTTTGTTCTGCCAGATTTTCGGGAATAACTTCTAAAGAGAATTTGTGTCCTGCTAGAAGTTATACGAGAAGAATTCCTAAAGAGAATCGGTGTTCTGCTAGGAGTTCTACAAGTGCTTGAATACAGCTGAAGCAGGTATTATATCTAGTCCGAATAGGTAGTAGGAAATTGGTGTAACGGCTTATAATCAATGTGTGTTTATTCTGGACTAGGTCCCGTGGTTTTTCTGCATTTGCGGTTTCCTCGTTAACAAAATTCTGGTGTCTGTGTTATTTCTTTTCCGCATTATATTTTATTTATATAATTGAAATAATACAGGTTGTACGTTAATCAATCACAATTGTTAAATCCAACCTTGTTTGTTGGATAAGACTTGATTGATCTTGGACACTTGATTTTGTTATTTTCACATTGTTAGACCAGTCTGGACTAACCCTATTTTAAGTGGACATCGTGTTGAAATATTCCTTTAGTGATTGTTGCTTAAAGAGGTTTATACACGGTGGGTCTTAAATAGGTTGTGATAAAAACAAAAGATATTGGTTTGAAACCGTCCAAGAACTCACACACTATAATCAAGTTTACGGACTTGTTTCTGTTTAACTGTGATTGTATTGAGAGAGAGATATAACCCTTGGATATACTTTTCTTTGATTGAGTCTGATTGTCTATTTGATTCTCTTGAAAGTATATTAGAGTTAGTCTATTCAGATTGCCAAACGAAATATTGGGTGTGGTTGTTATACCCCCTCTTTTTCAGTATAGATAAATCTGTCTCCTACAGATAAACCTATGAGTTTTGTTCCGTCTTTTGATAAATCAAGGTGAACATGAACCAATTTATATACCAGACTTATATTCCCGAAGAACAACCTAGAAATATCCATCATCTCACAATAATCTTAATCGTATGGTAGCGAAACAAGATATTGTGGAATCACAAACGATGAGACGAAGATGTTTGTGAATTCTTTTTATCTTGCATATCGGAGATTAAATCTCGAGCAAATCTTAGAGAAGATAGTACTCAATCACGATAGAAAACAACAAGATCAAAACATGCAACTACAGAGAAAATAGTTGGGTCTGGCTTCACAATCCCAATGAAGTCTTCAAGTCGTTAACCTACATGGTTTTAGAAAAAACCTAAGGTTAAAGGAGAATCGACTCTATTCGTAACTAGTATCACACAGAAGGTGTGGGTATTAGGTTTCCCAGTTGCTAGAGTTCTCATTTATATAGTCTTCAAATCAGGGTTTGCAATCAATGTTACCTTGGTAACAAAGCATTCAATATTCACCGTTAGATGAAAACATGATTAGACTCAAGCAAATATCTTTCAATCGTTAGATCGAATTTAGCTTGTTACACACAAATGAAAAGTGACTTCATTTAGATAATAGTAACCGTACCTAAATGTGTGCACCTTTGTTGGCTCAACAATATTTAACCGAAGTTAACCTTTGGTGGCTCATAGAAGTATACAAGACACAATTGAAGCAAAATTGATTTTGATTCACTCTAATCAAGTCATCAAAATTATAGCCACGGTTTGCAAAAGATTGCATTCCTTAATATATAAATATATTAGTTCATGAACAAATCGATTTTAGAACATAACCCACTCAAGTATGCAAACGTGTACGCATACCGTAGTGGCCGGACTAAGTTTGGATTTGCCAGTACGCGAACCAGTACGCATACCACAACCTCAGTAAAGTCCCGGAACTTGAACCTCACGCCAGTACGCGTACCGGTATGCGTACTGAGTTCACAGACCTTGAATAAACCAAACAGTACGCATACGGGTATGCATACCATGGTTCCCGGTCTTGGATTACACATATGCAAGTACGCATACTGTGCTTATATATAATTGTTCTAAACTCTCATTTCAACCATTGAAACATTCTCGGAAGACGACAATAGCTGTCTCACACAAACTATTATCTTCAAAGCAATTTTCAAGTGATCGAATGATCAATACGAAACATTCCGAGTCTACATCAAATGATTGTCTCACACAAATCATGTAAGATATTACCAGACGATTTTCACATGATCATCTTTTGACTTTCGTCAAGAATATAAGATGAACCTGGTTAAAGCGAAAGCTTACTGTAGATGGTGGATTTTCGACAAAGGCTAAAATCGTAAAACCATAATTGTACATGCTCCTGATCCAGCAATCAAATGAGTATTGAGGCTCATGTCTCTCATTGAAGCATGAAAGCTCATACCACAAGAACCTCTGACTGAGAATACTGTCTCTCAGAGTATATATAGATGTGTAGTCTCTCAGCTGAGACAACGACACATCTCATGAATACTGAGCAATTTCAGTAATTACTTCTATATAGAATCGAAAGATTGGACGGCTCCTAGACAGCTTGCCTGCTAGTATAGAGCAATAACGTCTTCAGGATGTAACAATGTTTTCCCTGACTATATAAAAGAAATATGACGCTTCAACAAGCTCATATCACTCAATTCCTGAATAATTAATGCTCCTAGACGATCGTACTAGTATAGAGCCATCAATTAATTATTCCTAAATCATTAGATTCATTAACTGGATCCTTAGAAAATATTCTATGTATTCATAATATTTCGTTACTTCAATTCATGGTTCTTCCCAGCAGAATTCCATGGGTTAGTAATAAATATTCAACACACGGGCATCTGAGCAACTATTGAATAAACCCCGACTAAAATGGTGCAAGTGTACTCAGCAATAATACACTAACGAGCACCTGAATGCACGAACGAGCATTCCAAAATACGAAGGAACGATGAACCTATGCAAAATAGGAACAAAATAATAAATAATGAAATATTAACCAAGGCGCTGGGGGACTGGGCCCACCGACCGGCCGGTCGTGCCATGGCCAGTCCCACGCCCAATTTTATATTTTATCATACTTTTATTATTTTCCTTGATCTCATGAAAATTCCCTCATTTTCAACAAAATTCTTTCGTTTCAAAGAAACTCCTCAGTTTTATAGTGTTTCCTTCACATCAAGGAAATAACAATTAATTTGGAAAGGTGTGTGGGACCAAGCCTATTAGCCGGCCGGTCATGCCCTAGTTGTGGCCGGTCCCACACCTTGCATTCCTTATTATTTTATTTCCTTCATCCTATGAAATTCTTTGATTTCATGATATTTCCTTCAAGTCATGAAAAATAATATAAAATTAGGGAAACTCGTGGGACCGGGCCCTAGTCGGCCGGTCATGCCCTAGACGGTCCCACACGCCCCTCATTTTATTATTATTATTATTTTTTATGTTTCCTTCATTCCATGAAATTCCTTGATTTCATGATATTTCCTTCAAATTATGAAAATTCCTTCAAATCATGAAAATAATACATAAAATTAGGGAAAGCTTACGGGACCGGGCCCCCTAGCCGACTCAGGTCCCACACGCCCTTATTTTATTATTATTATTATTATTTTTTTCCCGAAACTCCCGAAAACTCATTTATTTCAACAAACTCCTTGCCTAAAATCATGAAAAATAATATAAAATTAGGAAAAAGTGTCCGGTCCCACACGCCCTTATTTTATTATTATTATTATTATTATTTGTTTCCTTCATCTCATGGAAACTCCTTCACTTCAAGGAAAACTCATTTATTTCAACAAACTCCTTGATTTCATGGTATTTCCCTAAAATCATGAAAAATAATATAAAATTAGGAAAAAGTGTCATGGGACGGAAGGGGATCGAGAATAGGGAGGAGAGAGAATAGAGAGAAGTAAGTGAGGCTTATTGGCTAGTCTTTGAACCACGTACATCATCGTCTCCTTTACCTTTTTTCCGATAGTTTCATTTATATATTATATTCAGATCTTTCTGGATCCAGGAGATGATAATGAGATCATGACAAACTAGAGGGGTTTTGAATCTATGAATTATCATCTACCCATGCTTATTCCATACTTCTTACACCACGGTGCACGTATTCAATTTTTATATAGATGCTAGAAACAGGGGACCTTGTCCGAAAAAGATTTTATCTTTTCCCGTGACTTCACAGCCTCAACCTCAAATGGCCATAGCGGTCCCACACTTCATGATTCTTTCATTTATTATTGACAAGCGGAGGAAGACGATTATAGTCGGGAGGCAGATTGGAGATCGGAAATCCACTCTTTCCTCAAAGAAGGAAACTCCCCAGGACACCAAATAAAGCAGGGAAGGTGCAGTCAAGAGCAGGGATGTACGAACTAAGAGATCAAGCCTTATATCGAAATCATTCCTCGGACCACCGTCGCCGCCATCCCTGGAGGGGCATGTCGTTTAAAAGATATACACAAGAGGGAGACGCAGGGAATCACGGTGGAATGAGATCCCTAGCAGAGATAAGGCAAAGACGCCAGTGGCTATTGCGGCCCAACCATGATCCGGAGATGCGGCTAGAATGGCAAAGAGATGCGAAGAATGTCAAAGATTTTAAACGAATCACGCCCACTACAAAGTTAAACTCGGTCGATGGCTTGGCCGCCCCGGGGAAATGGGGTATCCATAGTAAGACCCACTCATATCGGGGACGGGGAAAGAAGATTCCTAATAGTGGCAACGGATTATTTCACAAATGGGTAGAAGCAAAAGCACTGGCAAGAATTCGGGATTCGGACGTCTTCACCTTTATTTTTCAAAATATCATCCGCCGGGTTTGGCATCCCGCAGAGATAGTCTCCGACAACGATGCGGTAAGCATACAAGGAAAGAATATCGACTTGCTGCTCGACACCTTCAAGATTCGGAAAAACAAATCCACCCCCATATACCCACAAAGCAACGGACAAGCGAAGCAAGGTATTAAACAAAACTTTGGCACTCATTCTAAAAAAACAACTAGATGAGTACAAAGGACGATGGTGCGAACATGATAACGTTCTATGGGCGTATAGGACAAACCCAAGATCAGCCACCGGAGAATCCCCATTTCTACTCACCTACTGAGTCAAAAGTCATCCTCGCGGAAATTCTACTTCCAACTTCTGGAAAAGAATCTCACCACGGACATGATGTTGGAAAGGCTGACGACCTCGAAGAAAGAAGAGAAGCGCTTGACCAAAGCAAAGAATGGAAAACTACCAACGCCGGCCGCGTAGAATATAACAAAAAGTGAAATTTAGGAATTTTGTAGAAGGCAGTATGTGTTGAGGGACCGAGAAAAGAAGTGGGAAAATTAGCACCAATTGGGGGAGGACCCTACATGATACACGACATCGCAGGAAATGGCTCTTACTATATCTGCGTAATATGAAAGGGGGAAATCCTCATGCATCCGTGAATGCCAAATACCTCAAACCATACTACCCATAATCCATCACCTGCGTGCATATTTGAAAGAAGAAAATGGACTTGCTAATCCACATGTTTCTATCTCGACGAAAGGAGTAACGCGCCTTAATTTTTCAATCAATACCAAGTTTTCATTTTCAAATATCATATCCCGTTCATTACCCCGCACATTTCAATTTATTCAAAACCCACAACCTACGTACAACACACCATATAAACCACATGTATATACTACTTTGTACATTGAAAACCATGTCACATCATAATAAAATATCGATGCAATTGTTACCTCGGGATGGATGTAGGCCTTAAGGCCGAACCACGTAAATTGTTGTACAATTACTATTATTAGGAACCGACGTTATACTTAGCAAGAGGATATCTTGCACAAAGCATGAATCACCCCACTCCTACAACATACGGGCAATATCAGCAAAACACACACACGCAATATAAATACACATGCGATCTCTAACTCCTCTCGTAAATGTCTATAAGTGTATGACCGGAGGCGACTTCTTACGGAATGAGATATCCGTGCAATATTACAAGCCGCGAACATTAATGGAGTATATCCTTAAAACGTCGGCAGGACCCACCGGTGATCCTCTCCGCCCAGGATGGACGGGGTGCAAGGTCACAAGACGATTCCGGGATACCAACCTACGGAGTTGAACAATACACTTATCAAACTCAAAGATTGATATAGGTTACAATTAATAATTTTACATTATAGTTAAAGATGGACATAAGTTCAACCAAATTCAAAATCAGATTTAAACACCAAAGTTTGATCTAATACATGCAGTTGATTACAAGCCCAGCAGGCAAAATAACAAAAACGCCAAAAAAGGATAAGCAACCGAGATCAATCCCAGCATACTAACTACGGTTTCCCAGGTGTCATTCCAGGTTTATCCTTCGACGATGAAGGAACGCTACCACCCGAGGAGGCCCGTAAGAACTTGATGGGAGTGCACGGACGCCGAGTATAATTCTTGGTTAACCCATGATTTTTCTTAAGGTCCAGCTCAATCTCACAAGAATCTTATTAATTTCTTCGACAATTGTTTCGGGCCATTAGACCTATTACGCTTATTATTTAAGGAAGTACAAAGCTGGTCTATCCTCCGATTAGCTTGCTTCAGCGTTTCATCCTGAGACGAGGCGAACCGCGATGATAGCTAACTTGACCCTCCAGTTGAACTAAGCTTGCAAACTTTCCATCTCGCGGCTTTAAGTCAGTCTTTGAGCTCGCAACAATGAAAGAAGACAGTGAGTTATGCGGATACAATTCAAAGCACACTCGATGACGAAGACGTATACCTTCACAATGATCCGCGGAATCCCTCGCTTCTGCAGCATAATCATATTCATTTGACAACTTATCATAATCTACTCCACCAGCATCGATGCGCTTTAGGTCATTTCTCTCAAGACGAGCCCGAATGACGATGCCCGATTAACTCATCATTCTTCAATTCCAACCCCTTGTTGAGACGATACATAGCCACCTCTAAGTCTCTCTCACGTTCAACCCGACGAGCCACAGCTCGAGACGCGGACGGAGCACCACCGAGAGCGTTCCGCAAGCATCGTCTCTCTCTTTGGCTAAACGCCGATATAAGTACGCACATCCAGGGATGCGAAGACCGCGCTGCCGCAGCCTCGCCTTGAGATTGTCCCGCGTCCATAAAAGGGCCCCGTTAAACAAGTGGCGGTCATGGTTATTTCGATTTTGCAAATCTACCAAGCAATATTTTTCTTACGCCATTCTTCGACCATCGCGTTATGAATATCCGCGCGGGCATTCCATTTAAGACTCACTCTTGAGTTTTTCAACCAACTCAAGAATGCGCCCTTTTGACGATTATTCGGGGACTCCATTTGAAGATTTGAATGGGAGGAGGGAAGAAAGCGAAAACTCAGAATAAATAAAGGAGCAAGAAACTACCAAAGAAGAGGGAGCTCGAAATGGATGAAGAATTTTCCTCGGAGCCAAACTTTTAACCAGAGCCAACTCGTAACGCAGGTGACTGCTCCTTACGTTTAAGCAAACTCTTTAGCTCGGTTATTTCTTCATCCTTAGTGGATTGAAGCCTCGGCACTTGAAAGCGTCTCTTCACAACTCAGAGAGATTTGGCCCTCATGTAAAGTTAGTGGTTACAATACTCACTTCTCATCATCTATCGACAAAATGAATGAAGTTAGCTCACATCACATTCGAAAGAAGTCGGGATAAAAAGAAAGACAAACCTCCAATGTCCGGGGGTAATATTGGGCAATAGCCATCATGTAAACCAACGGTGGGGGAGGATCCACTACAAGATCAAGCCGCCGGCTACGAGATTTTTACCTCATCCTCGATCTCGCATCCTCGGGGGTTAACTCCATGGACCTCCGAGTAAAAGCATCCGAACCCTTTTCCCCTTCAACCACGGGGGCGGGGATGACAAGTTTTTCTTTCAGCAGCCACGCCAAAAAGATCATCACCATCCGCAGCTAAGGATGAAATCATCTAAGGAGGAGCCCGAGGTATTCCCACCATGAGCAAAGACCATCATTACCTTGCACCAATTATGGAGGAGGTAGAGCAAAACCCTTGAGGGCACTACCAAAGCCCCGGCATCCGGATGGGTCCTATCCTCGAGAACACTCCAATCATCACCAATTGGAAAGAGTGAAGTCCGGAAACAAGCCCCATAACCGTGGACATGTCAAATGTTCCCAGGACAAAACCTTGCCAAACGAGAACTCATAACAACCACCCCCGTCCTTGTCACCACTACCGAGAACAAGTCCCTTACCTTATCTATAACATTCACGCTTGAGTAACCCCCGGCATGATTTCCACCACCACCGATAGACAAGTTACCACCGCACTACCACCAACATCAGAATCACCTTTAAACCCACCGGTGGCGGTGGTAGGGTCGCCTTGACCACCACCAATGGCCAAATCACCTTGGCCACCCCAATGATCGGGTCACCTTGACCACCACCAAGTGGCAATCACCTTCACCACCACCAATGGTCGGGTCACCTTGACCACCACCAATGGTCGGGTCACCTTGCCCACCACCGATAGGCTGGATCACCCCGGCCATCACCAATAGTCGGACCACCTTGACCACCACCGGTGGTCGGATCATCACCTCCACCGACAACTGCCCGATCACCGTCACCTTCTTGAACAAAGCGGAGAAGTCTCGGTCGCTCTTCCTTCGGAAGAGTCCTCATCACCACACACGGACTATTTACATCCTCGAAATGAGAGGAACCCTCGGTGGGAACGATGATTGCTTGGGATTAATCTTCTTACCTCTACACACCTACAACACATAATAATAAAAGCACTGTTGGCATCACCTTTCCTTGGCATAATTAACATTATTTAAGAAAACGTAGGGCACGCATATGAAGAAAACAAACAACGCACCTTAACAACATCAGAGATCACGGAGGAATAGCAAAGATCGAGGATATCTTCATCTTCGCATCATCAACATCACGGTATAAACAAAATCCATACCAGCAAAAACTCTAAAATGCGCGTAACGGCTGGAGAAGCTTCGCGAGGAAGACCGTCCAACGGTTGGTCACAACCACGGGGACCGGGGACTGACCAAGCCCACGACCAATAACTTCAAGAACAGTGGCAGACCACTCGTAGTCATGATCACGCTTGATTCTCTCCTCGGGAATAGGAAGGACACCGTGGAATCCTCGCCATCTTGGAATCACTTACTTCGCTCAAAAGGCGAACTTCCCTTAACGAAGTAATATTCCGTAGACTCACAGACCACGGTTTCACGAGTATTCCTATTAACATAATCTCCGAAGGCTTGTTGAAATTCTCGTGAGTATACCACCCTTTCTCTTTTCTAGTCTAGGGCATAAAGTCATCATCGTTTTCCCTTACTACGAAGGTAGCATTCTAAGATGGCGAAGATAGTTTCTGTCAACTGTTGCACTCGCGATTATGACTTTTCTTAAAAAGATCATCCCGATAGTAGAAATCATCACCGGCTTTATACAAGGGTAACATCAAACCAGCCTCGAAAGCACCCACGGTTGTTGAAATGAAAGGCATCATACTTATAATTGGTAACCATCTCATAAGTTATGTCTTTATGATAAAAACGAACTCGAAAATGTCAAGACCATGCTTCATCTTGAAGGCTTCGAGATCAATGTGTCGAAAGGTAAACTTCTTATTACCCAGAGATAAAGGACGGAAATTAACGGCAGTCATCCTCGAAACCTTCTTCCGCGGCATCCTCCATGACCCGTAGCCTTCCTCTGGGGAGGAATTAAGTTTCCAAGACTCTAAGCCTTTTCTTCAGGTAAGAGTTTTAGTCGACTTACTAGAACCAGGCACGGATGGGTTAGTCCGCGTTGGAGGCTGAGTACGGAGGGGCCGCATCCAAAGGTTCATTACGAGGATTCGGTTTGCTTCTTGGGAGAATCACCTTTAGAGCAGTCGCTAAGATACCTAGATCCTTGCGGAGGATCACCTTCTCGAGTGAAGGTCTTTGACCGGGAGGATGAGGATGTTCGTCCATCCCGAAGATTACCCTGAGAAGGTGGAGGCGAAGCTCCACCCCTTACATTAGTATCACTCCTGGGGAGACCGAGGGAGGACTAGACGGAGGAGTCTCGATAAGGGACCGCGGATGGTCGAGACATGTCTACAGCACAAACACGAACAGAACTCAAATCGGAGGCGAGAAGATCAAAAATCGAAAGTCTCAAGAACAGAGACAAAAAAAAAAAAAAAAACCCTAAATTTCATCTAACAGTTACCTAAAACTCTCGGATCATTATTCGAACTCAAGAGAAGAAATAAAATCTAAACATGACCAATGGAGCACCCAACTCGAATGTCGACTCTCAATACCCGTGGATACATTAAAATTTAAAACTCATCATCAAATCACTATCAGAAGATCGAAACTTGACGAGCTTAAGCAAGGAGATTAACGGAATAGAAGGTCATACCGAATCGAAGAATCAGCAACAAGTGACAACACGGCAGCCCAAAGAAATAAACACGGTAAAGCAGCAGCAGCAGCAGCAAAGTGGCAGCGGCGGCGAAGAAGTTAAGAAGATGAAGACAAGAACAAAGAATAAAACTATGGCGGACGTGGGAAACGTGCACAATAAATGCGTGTAGCACCTTTTTAGGAGAAGTTATGAGGGAGATAAAAAACGTACCACACCGGTTCTTCTTCCAACAAAAGCCAAACGCCTTGATCAAGAAGAGGGGCAAATTGTAAGTACACTAATTTATCTCCCTTTGCCACGTGCGCTAACGGGGTCCACGTGGATGACATCACTCACGGGATGACACGAGGGGCATCCGTGGCACTCAGACTATGTGCCATCTGTCAAAACCAACGATTCGAGGAGCTTAAGGAGCACCGAGATAGCTAGCCCCGCCAGCACCAAGGGATGGCTTTTCGATTTGATCAATTATTATTGACAAGAGGACTGACACCATTTCCTTCATCTTATGAAGTTTCCTCAGTTTGAGCAAAAACCTTGATTTCTTCATATTTTCTCAAATGATTGCTCAAATGCACGCCAGAAAATATCAAAATTCTCAGGACTAAGACGCGAACACTTTGGTGACATGAGAATATTACCTTGACCGACCAATGTTGGCTCTTTGGATTGCAAGGGGCCGGTCCCTCATACTTTCATCATTTGACCTAATTTGTTCACATTAGGTTCAAACTCTTCCAAACAATTTCGGAATTTTATAAAACGATCGTCATACGGTCCTGTGACCAATCAGGGCTGATGTCATGACCCCTTGGTCGGTCCCTCGTCTTTTCATAATTAATTAGGTATTATCACCTAAGGCTCAGACGAGCATTATTGTAATAAATGATTAAACCAGCATTTAATCATCCTTTCACCAACTGGTCTTCAAGAGACTTTGGTATTTTCTCACTTGAGCATCTGGGCGCTACATGATCGACCCATCATCCCATGTATCCGGTCCCTCCTTCACTCCGTGGTTGATTTTCAATAAATCATCAATTGATCAACATTTTATTAATTATACTCGGTAAGTTGCCAGTATTTTAATTTAATATTTTATTTTGGTCGCGCTACCAATAATTCATCAAACGAGCAATATTTGCTCAGACTAAGGAATATTGGTTCAACTATCAATATTCAACAATCCATCGAATGAGCAATATTTGATCACCTTGACTATCAAAATTTACGTGAGGATCATACCTCTGTCTCAATAGACACATTCAATTCATGAGTCTCAAAATATTTGCAAATCGCGTTCGACTCAGCAATACAAGAACTCATCGTCCCATGAAGTCAACAATTGGCTAACTAAATACACGTCTGCCTTGCAGACTCCACAATCATGAGACATCAATCGTGTTACATGGGGGGATATTAACTAGGGTTTTTGTGACAGTACGAACCTTTTCTCGGATTTAACCGAACCCATTGGGGTTGGAAATCAAATTCTACCCCTGATGTGCTAAAAAGAAGAAAATAAAAATTAAATGTAATGTGCCTTTAACAATTTTGGGTGCCTTAATGGTGAAGATTAGCTTCTAAATAATGAGTTTGTCTAAATCTGAATCATGGGTGCCTTAATATGCCTGTGTGCATGATGTGCACGTGTCACATTTGGAACTGAGAATAAAAGCGAAGGAAGATTCATTTTCTCTGTGGGGGCTCTTTTCTTTCAGGTCTTTCTCTTCACCTGGTTATGAGAATAACAAAAAGGAAAAGAGAATTTTATTTCCTCGGACCAAAAACCTCCGAGAAGAATCATTGAGCTTGAGATGGTGTTTGAGTTAGTATTCTTGGAGTGAAAATATATTGAGCATGACTGCATGAGTGATGCTTGATAGGTGTACAGTGTTTTGGCATCCAATAACTTTGAAATTAAGTTACGAGTTTGGCTCATGGGAATCCAGCTATCTCCCTTCAAGTGAGTGGTGTTCCATTCTCATTTCCATTTTACACTTATGCGTATTATGCGAAAGTAAAATTCTGTTTTGGTTACTAGTCGCCTTTGTGAACTAGTTACCATCCATCTTGCGTACTAGCTAGTTTTCGGAAGTAGTACTCCATGCCCCATTAGTCTTCGGGGTATGCTATATATGTATTTCAACCTTGTAAGGCTTTAAGTGCATAATAGGGTTAGTCTAATTCATATTATTTATTATGAGGTACACTGCATTTTGAAAGACCTACCGTACAGTAGGAGCGGGTTATCTTGGTTTTAGCATACCATGACTCTTTGATAGTGGAATCTTTATTTATTATACCGGAGAAGCTTTTGTTTGCCTTCAATTCTAAACGTAGCCGCATGTCTTAATTTGTGTATTACTAACTGTTTGGAGGTAGCGTTACACTTATATCCGTTAGGTGAGTACTGTTGATGTCGGGGGTTTACTTGTTCTCATTTCGTTGAACTAGTGCCAGGCCGACAATTTGTCTACACCCTGATCTTATTTAAATGGCACACCTTTGCATTTGTGTACTTTGAATCACATGGTATCTATATTCGCCTACGTGAATTTACTAGTTTTCATTTTGTTGAAAAAGCTTCTTTATGAGATCGTTATTATTTTATCCATCATCTATGGCTCCCAAAGCAAATATTGATCACTTCAGTGTGAAACTACATCATATTTTGTTTAATTAAGCTATAACTATGAAAGGGCATTGTCGTTGTTAATTCCTTATGACGGTAGTTTTGGCTCTAGTCTTCATTCTCTGTAATTGTATGATGATTTTTTTAAGGGAAACAACTTCCCATGATATACAGTTTATAATGTTAGAAATTGAACTTGGTACTTTAACCGGCGACCTGTTGCTCCAAGTGGTTTGTGCTTGAATCGTGTTTTACTCGGTGTGAAGGGATTTTCGTAAATTCTATTATTTCTTTGACTGATTTGAATTTGAGAAATTCACTGTTAAGTTGAATGTATATTGATCTGCATATTTTTCTCAAGTTTAGTTGTCATAGTAACTGCCAGATTTGATTCTCATTCATTGGTAAAGGGTGAAGTAGAGATCAGTTTACTTAAGGTGGCATTTCTGGAAATGTGGATTGTTTTGATACCTTTGGCTTAGCCTGAGTAGCTAGTGCTCCATTCCAAATTCATTGTTTCCACTGCAATGGAATTGGTGCTTAGTATTTAGTAAGAGAAAATTTCTACCATAAAGGGGAGTTTATATTATCTAAATATATAAATGATTGATGAACTACGGTCGTGCTTGATCCCTTCGAGCAACGGAGAGGGTACGTAGGCAGCCGCTATGCGGTTCAGCATAACCCTACAAGGGTGTTCATATCATCTGAAAGTGTTGGTTGCTGTTTAACAGTTCATACCATCTATTCAGGGATGATTGCAACCTTGACAAGTGGCAACCGGCCACGGAAATGTTCGGAGTGGCAACTGGCCACGGAAATATTGAGAGTGGCAACTGGCCACGGATATGTTAGGAGTGGCAACTGGCCACGGAAATGTTAGGAGTGGCAACTGGCCACGGAAATATTGAGAGTGGCAACTGGCCACGGATATGTTAGGAGTGGCAACTGGCCACGGAAATGTTAGGAGTGGCAACTGGCCACGGAAATATTGAGAGTGGCAACTGGACACGGATATGTTAGGAGTGGAAACTGGCCACGGAATTGTTAGGAGTGGCAACTGGCCACGGAAATATTGAGAGTGGCAACTGGCCACGGAAATGTTAGGAGTGGCAACTGGCCACGGGAATGTTAGGAGGGCAGCCGCCACGGCCATGAAACCATGAAACTGGTAGCTATGGCAACCGGCCCGTGTTAATTTTGGCAACTGGACGTCTGGTATTTCAGCAACTGGCCGACTCTTATTTTTGAAATTGGGACCCTTGTCGAATTTTATGAGTATAATGGTATGGGACATATGCTCATGGAATTCTGACTTTGAGACTAATGAGATTTCTAATGTGTACAGGATTATGAATGAATAAAATTTTCACTTAAGTGGC
The DNA here is from genome assembly GCA_023531295.1 of Papaver armeniacum. Classification (NCBI taxonomy): domain Eukaryota; kingdom Viridiplantae; phylum Streptophyta; class Magnoliopsida; order Ranunculales; family Papaveraceae; genus Papaver; species Papaver armeniacum. Next base: position 164,323 of record JAJJWW010018419.1, read on the forward strand.
GTATCAGAGCGTCGGAGCTTGCCAAGCGGGTCGTAACCCAACCCGTTGGGAGCAAAAATTCTCTCTATCACAGATGGTATCAGAGCAGTTCCGGCTCAAACGGGACTGTGCGTTTGGAACTCATCTGTGTTCTGCTCGTGCGATGATTCAGGTAATCCTCTCTACTTCTTGATTTTATTTTGAACTTTGGGGACAAAGTTCTTTTTTTAGGGGTTAATGGTGTGACAGTACGAACCTTTTCTCGGATTTAACCGAACCCATTGGGGTTGGAAATCAAATTCTACCCCTGATGTGCTAAAAAGAAGAAAATAAAAATTAAAATGTAATGTGCCTTTAACAATTTTGGGTGCCTTAATGGTGAAGATTAGCTTCTAAATAATGAGTTTGTCTAAATCTGAATCATGGGTGCCTTAATATGCCTGTGTGCATGATGTGCACGTGTCACATTTGGAACTGAGAATAAAACTGAAGGAAGATTCATTTTCTGGGGGGGGGCTCTTTTCTTTCAGGTCTTTCTCTTCACCTGGTTATGAGAATAACAAAAAGGAAAAGAGAATTTTATTTCCTCGGACCAAAAACCTCCGAGAAGAATCATTGAGCTTGAGATGGTGTTTGAGTTAGTATTCTTGGAGTGAAAATATATTGAGCATGACCGCATGAGTGATGCTTGATAGGTGTACAGATGTTTTGGCATCCAATAACTTTGAAATTAAGTTACGAGTTTGGCTCATGGGAATCCAGCTATCTCCCTTCAAGTGAGTGGTGTTCCATTCTCATTTCCATTTTACACTTATGCGTATTATGCGAAAGTAAAATTCTGTTTTGGTTACTAGTCGCCTTTGTGAACTAGTTACCATCCATCTTGCGTACTAGCTAGTTTTCGGAAGTAGTACTCCATGCCCCATTAGTCTTCGGGGTATGCTATATATGTATTTCAACCTTGTAAGGCTTTAAGTGCATAATAGGGTTAGTCTAATTCATATTATTTATTATGAGGTACACTGCAATTTGAAAGACCTACCGTACGAAGGAGCGGGTTATCTTGGTTTTAGCATACCATGACTCTTTGATAGTGGAATCTTTATTTATTATACCGGAGAAGCTTTTGTTTGCCTTCAATTCTAAACGTAGCCGCATGTCTTAATTTGTGTATTACTAACTGTTTGGAGGTAGCGTTACACTTATATCCGTTAGGTGAGTACTGTTGATGTCGGGGGTTTACTTGTTCTCATTTCGTTGAACTAGTGCTAGGCCGACAATTTGTCTACACCCTGATCTTATTTAAATGGCACACCTTTGCATTTGTGTACTTTGAATCACATGGTATCTATATTCGCCTACGTGAATTTACTAGTTTTCATTTTGTTGAAAAAGCTTCTTTATGAGATCGTTATTATTTTATCCATCATCTATGGCTCCCAAAGCAAATATTGATCACTTCAGTGTGAAACTACATCATATTTTGTTTAATTAAGCTATAACTATGAAAGGGCATTGTCGTTGTTAATTCCTTATGACGGTAGTTTTGGCTCTAGTCTTCATTCTCTGTAATTGTATGATGATTTTTTTAAGGGAAACAACTTCCCATGATATACAGTTTATAATGTTAGAAATTGAACTTGGTACTTTAACCGGCGACCTGTTGCTCCAAGTGGTTTGTGCTTGAATCGTGTTTTACTCGGTGTGAAGGGATTTTCGTAAATTCTATTATTTCTTTGACTGATTTGAATTTGAGAAATTCACTGTTAAGTTGAATGTATATTGATCTCGCATATTTTTCTCAAGTTTAGTTGTCATAGTAACTCGCGATTTGATTCTCATTCATTGGTAAAGGGTGAAGTAGAGATCAGTTTACTTAAGGTGGCATTTCTGGAAATGTGGATTGTTTTGATACCTTTGGCTTAGCCTGAGTAGCTAGTGCTCCATTCCAAATTCATTGTTTCCACTGCAATGGAATTGGTGCTTAGTATTTAGTAAGAGAAAATTTCTACCATAAAGGGGAGTTTATATTATCTAAATATATAAATGATTGATGAACTACGGTCGTGCTTGATCCCTTCGAGCAACGGAGAGGGTACGTAGGCAGCCGCTATGCGGTTCAGCATAACCCTACAAGGGTGTTCATATCATCTGAAAGTGCTGGTTGCTGTTTAACAGTTCATACCATCTATTCAGGGATGATTGCAACCTTGACAAGTGGCAACCGGCCACGGAAATGTTCGGAGTGGCAACTGGCCACGGAAATATTGAGAGTGGCAATTGGCCACGGATATGTTAGGAGTGGCAACTGGCCACGGAAATGTTAGGAGTGGCAACTGGCCACGAAAATGTTAGGATTGGCAACTGGCCACGGAAATATGTTAGAGTGGCAACGGCCACGGAAATGTTAGGAGTGGCAACTCGGACACGGAATGTTAGGAGTGGAAACTGGCCACGGAATATGTTAGGAGTGGCAACTGGCCACGGAAATGTTAGGAGTGGCAACTGGCCACGGAAATGTTGAGAGTGGCAACTGGCCACGGGAATGTTAGGAGTGGCAACTGGCCATGAAACTGGTAGCTATGGCAACTGGCCCGTGTTAATTTTGGCAACTGGACGTCTGGTATTTCAGCAACTGGCCGACTCTTATTTTTGAAATTGGGACCCTTGTCGAATTTTATGAGTATAATGGTATGGGACATATGCTCATGGAATTCTGACTTTGAGACTAATGAGATTTCTAATGTGTACAGGATTATGAATGAATAAAATTTTCACTTAAGTGGCGTATCAGAGCGTCGGAGCTTGCCAAGCGGGTCGTAACCCGACCCGTTGGGAGCAAAAATTCTCTGGTCTGTCACAGATGGTATCAGAGCAGTTCCGGTTCAAACGGGACTGTGCGTTTGGAACTCATCCGTGTTCTGCTCGTGCGATGATTTCAGGTAATCCTCTCTACTTCTTGATTTTATTTTGAACTTTGGGGACAAAGTTCTTTTTTAGGGGTTAATGGTGTGACAGTACGAACCTTTTCTCGGATTTAACCGAACCCATTGGGGTTGGAAATCAAATTCTACCCCTGATGTGCTAAAAAGAAGAAAATAAAAATTAAATGTAATGTGCCTTTAACAATTTTGGGTGCCTTAATGGTGAAGATTAGCTTCTAAATAATGAGTTTGTCTAAATCTGAATCATGGGTGCCTTAATATGCCTGTGTGCATGATGTGCACGTGTCACATTTGGAACTGAGAATAAAACTGAAGGAAGATTCATTTTCTGCTGGGGGGGGGCTCTTTTCTTTCAGGTCTTTCTCTTCACCTGGTTATGAGAATAACAAAAAGGAAAAGAGAATTTTATTTCCTCGGACCAAAAACCTCCGAGAAGAATCATTGAGCTTGAGATGGTGTTTGAGTTAGTATTCTTGGAGTGAAAATATATTGAGCATGACTGCATGAGTGATGCTTGATAGGTGTACAGTGTTTTGGCATCCAATAACTTTGAAATTAAGTTACGAGTTTGGCTCATGGGAATCCAGCTATCTCCCTTCAAGTGAGTGGTGTTCCATTCTCATTTCCATTTTACACTTATGCGTATTATGCGAAAGTAAAATTCTGTTTTGGTTACTAGTCGCCTTTGTGAACTAGTTACCATCCATCTTGCGTACTAGCTAGTTTTCGGAAGTAGTACTCCATGCCCCATTAGTCTTCGGGGTATGCTATATATGTATTTCAACCTTGTAAGGCTTTAAGTGCATAATAGGGTTAGTCTAATTCATATTATTTATTATGAGGTACACTGCATTTTGAAAGACCTACCGTACAGTAGGAGCGGGTTATCTTGGTTTTAGCATACCATGACTCTTTGATAGTGGAATCTTTATTTATTATACCGGAGAAGCTTTTGTTTGCCTTCAATTCTAAACGTAGCCGCATGTCTTAATTTGTGTATTACTAACTGTTTGGAGGTAGCGTTACACTTATATCCGTTAGGTGAGTACTGTTGATGTCGGGGGTTTACTTGTTCTCATTTCGTTGAACTAGTGCCAGGCCGACAATTTGTCTACACCCTGATCTTATTTAAATGGCACACCTTTGCATTTGTGTACTTTGAATCACATGGTATCTATATTCGCCTACGTGAATTTACTAGTTTTCATTTTGTTGAAAAAGCTTCTTTATGAGATCGTTATTATTTTATCCATCATCTATGGCTCCCAAAGCAAATATTGATCACTTCAGTGTGAAACTACATCATATTTTGTTTAATTAAGCTATAACTATGAAAGGGCATTGTCGTTGTTAATTCCTTATGACGGTAGTTTTGGCTCTAGTCTTCATTCTCTGTAATTGTATGATGATTTTTTTAAGGGAAACAACTTCCCATGATATACAGTTTATAATGTTAGAAATTGAACTTGGTACTTTAACCGGCGACCTGTTGCTCCAAGTGGTTTGTGCTTGAATCGTGTTTTACTCGGTGTGAAGGGATTTTCGTAAATTCTATTATTTCTTTGCTGATTTGAATTTGAGAAATTCACTTTTTAGTTGAATGTATATTGATCTGCATATTTTTCTCAAGTTTAGTTGTCATAGTAACTGCCAGATTTGATTCTCATTCATTGGTAAAGGGTGAAGTAGAGATCAGTTTACTTAAGGTGGCATTTCTGGAAATGTGGATTGTTTTGATACCTTTGGCTTAGCCTGAGTAGCTAGTGCTCCATTCCAAATTCATTGTTTCCACTGCAATGGAATTGGTGCTTAGTATTTAGTAAGAGAAAATTTCTACCATAAAGGGGAGTTTATATTATCTAAATATATAAATGATTGATGAACTACGGTCGTGCTTGATCCCTTCGAGCAACGGAGAGGGTACGTAGGCAGCCGCTATGCGGTTCAGCATAACCCTACAAGGGTGTTCATATCATCTGAAAGTGTTGGTTGCTGTTTAACAGTTCATACCATCTATTCAGGGATGATTGCAACCTTGACAAGTGGCAACCGGCCACGGAAATGTTCGGAGTGGCAACTGGCCACGGAAATATTGAGAGTGGCAACTGGCCACGGATATGTTAGGAGTGGCAACTGGCCACGGAAATGTTAGGAGTGGCAATCGCCACGGAAATATTGAGAGTGGCAACTGGCCACGGATATGTTAGGAGTGGCAACGGCCACGGAAATGTTAGGAGGGCAACTGGCCACGGAAATATTGAGAGTGGCAACTGGACACGGATATGTTAGGAGTGGAAACTGGCCACGGAATTGTTAGGAGTGGCAACTGGCCACGGAAATATTGAGAGTGGCAACTGGCCACGGAAATGTTAGGAGTGGCAACTGGCCACGGAAATGTTAGGAGTGGCAACTGGCCACGGGAATGTTAGGAGTGGCAACTAGCCATGAAACTGGTAGCTATGGCAACTGGCCCGTGTTAATTTTGGCAACTGGACGTCTGGTATTTCAGCAACTGGCCGACTCTTATTTTTGAAATTGGGACCCTTGTCGAATTTTATGAGTATAATGGTATGGGACATATGCTCATGGAATTCTGACTTTGAGACTAATGAGATTTCTAATGTGTACATGATTATGAATGAATAAAATTTTCACTTAAGTGGCGTATCAGAGCGTCGGAGCTTGCCAAGCGGGTCGTAACCCGACCCGTTGGGAGCAAAAATTCTCTGGTCTGTCACAGTTTTGGTCTGGCGGTCTACGGCACGTGTGTTCATACACACGATGAGAATGTGAGCGAGTAGTGCAATCAGTTGAAGGAGTTAGCAAAGTAGTGGATGGAAAATCAACCAAGTCTCCGCACGATGAGCAACTGTCACACTTCATGGGATCAAGGTGTTTTATAATTAACACGATTTTCACTTCCCCACTCTTTGACTCCAGCAACTGTCACACTTCATGGGATCAAGGTGTTTTATAATTCTAGCAATATAAACAGGTCTCTGAATCATGATTGAAAACAAGACGATCTTACGTCAAACAGACAACAAGAGATTAACATCTCAACGTCTGAGCAATTACTCTCAACAGAGCAAATTCAATCAATCAGAGCTTATCTTATTTCTTCACGCAGAATACACAACACACCTAAAATCTTCGATCACCGTTGATCTCACACATTTCTCAGCTTCCCTCCTACAGATCAACCCATCCTCTCTTGTGACCGAATTGACTCTGGAACGGCCATTGTCTTGGTTTAGGCCGGAGTCCTACAGATTGATCTCTCGAATTCAAAGCACTCCCTTTTTTGCAGTGCATCTGTGTGAGGTTTGACAGTTCGCTCGGTTCAAGGAGTTTCCTCCGCACGGTCGTCTACTCAATTTCGTAAAAACCAGCAACTTGTTTTGCCCCATCTACACTTACCAACACATATTTTGAGAAATATGTAAACGAGTTAAACTCAGCTCGAAATAGAAAATGTGTATAATTGAAGTCTATATAGCTATACGACTTTTGTCTCAAATAGGAGATAAAGTAGATAGAGTTTTGAGTGATATATGAGTTCAAGTCTCCACATACCTTTTGTTGATGAAGTTCCACAAGCTCCCCTTAGTAGTTATTCGTCTTCAATCGATGAACGTCGTGAAGTCTAATGCTCGACTACACTTTCTATCCTAATCCGAGACTTAGCTATAAGTAGACTAGAAATCAAGACCTATAGTTTTGGCAACTAAACTTGACAACAAGCTTGAGATAGAAACGCTTGCGAGTTCGACCGAGCAGTGCTCTAACATGTCTAAATATGTATCTACAAATTAAACCACCACAAACATATATAATTGAATTTAGTGGTGATACTTTGTGTTTTTTTAAGAGATTTAAGAATTGTCTAGTTAGCAATGATGCTAGTAGTGGTGTATGTAAATTTGTTTTTTATAAGATTAGGTGTTGCTATTCAAAAGGGTGTTGGTGCCCAGCTTGTTGCTAGGTTACCAACCAAAGCTTTGTATGAATCTTAATTCTTGTATTTTCGAAAGTATCACTGGAAAAAAAAACTTAACTGAGTGGTCTTTCGTGGAAAGAAAATACGAATAGATAAGTAAATGGAAATCAGATAAAAATACATCTATTGTGAAAAGACGAGGGTACCCAAATACACCACAATCTTTTTGTTTCAACCTATAAGTCATCTTACCAAGTGTGATCGTCTATGGACAAAGTCGAGACAATACAACAACTTCGGTATTCACACTTTGTGTGATTGTCTATGGATACGAGATCGAGACAATACTACAAACAAAGTGTGATACTTGATAATAGGTTCGGACTTAACCAAACTCTATAAGATCAATATCAAGTATAACTGAGTTACTGTAAAATGCAATTTACTTTAATTATAATAAAACAATTATAATGCGGATAGATAAAGTAAATGGTACAACAAGATTTTGTTAACGAGGAAAATGCAAATGCAGAAAAACCCCGGGACCTAGTCCAGAATTGAATACTCTCAGAATTCAGCCGCTATACAAAATCTACACCAACTTCGTATAGTTGAGACCATGCAACTACCCCTAGTTTCCTCAATATCCCTTCGCTTCCGACTTCAAGAGTCACGCACTGGTACAATTCCTTTGGATCGTATTCCAAACAATAAAGGAACAATAAATCTATTTGGTAACAACTCTATTGATTCTTTTCAAGATAAATATATCTCAAGTCATACGCAAAGGCTCTTCCGTTTAATCTAATAAACTCCTTTGCATTGTTAGATCAATCTATCCAATAACTACAAAACTAGTCAAGTTTAGATCTGCAATCAATCAATATAAATCTCAAAGAAAAACTATATAGCGATGCCGATCTCACACAACTAATCAATCGAATAAATCCGATTCTAGTTGGATCCAAGCCAATCATGGTTTGTGCACACAATAAGATACGAAAACCAATAAGAAATATTTTCCGTCTTCAAATCTTCTTTAATCTTCAAATAACCCGAACAACACCACTTGAATCTCTTGTGATCAATCACACACAGAAAGGAGTCTGTTAACAATGGATTATCACAAGATGTCTTTAGATCTAACAATAGTTCTAAAGATCCCGTCGATAGTTCGATCTAGTTTGAGTGAATCTTATATCAGAAGAGAAGATTCTCAATAATAAACAAACTAGGTGCAATCAAAGTTTCAAAAACCGTTAGTCAATCAAATCAATCGAAAACTAATAACACTACAATTATCTAGTTTCCCACCAACGGTACTCGTAGAGCTTCTTGATCCCACAAAAGTCTTTAAACGAGCGGTCGTAAGATATTTCACCTAATAAGGATACTTTCCTCTCCGGATAGACGGCTCCACCAGAAACAACAAGAAATGAAGTTTGTCTGGATCTTAGGATAGTTTGCTAGAAACGCAAACTTAGGTATTTATAGACCAAGGATGTTTGGAAATCAAGAAATTTCCAAAACCGAAAATATTCTCAAGATATTCAATGAATGGAAAAATTCGTTTTTTCTAATTCCAATAAATGCTTGTCTAATATTTCTGAAATCTCTCAATACAAAATCTCCAACTAGTAAATGCACATTACTAATTTTTATTCTCTAGAGATATGCATTTAATTAATGGTAATTAAAGCATATAAAACCAAAAATATTAATTAAATGATTCATTATTTTTCTCGTCATAGGATCTCCTTGAGTACTAAGGATATCTTTGAACAATAAATGATAAGAGTTACTGTACGTGTTCAAAATATGTTGACATCTTTTCACTGAAATCCTTATTACATATTCACATGGATTTACATTCTTGGAATCGGTCATACCACACTTCCAACACAAGTTTAGAATTGGTTTCCATGTATTCCAAGACAACTATGTGATTGATCAAATACCAAATCACATACATGGGTTCAATCAGTTCTACCAATATCTAGGATCGGTTATACCTTATTATGGAAATACTTGTGATCGGTCACACCAGTCACTAGGATCGGTTACACCAGTTACAAGGATCGGTTCCATATTCCCATGGTATTGCTTGTGATCAGTCACACCAGTTACCAAGACCGGTTACCAATTACAAGGATCGAATACAAAACACTCGTGATTGGTCACACTAATTACTAGGATCGGTCACACCAATTACAAGGATCGATCATACCAACACATGGTGAATACTTAGGATCGGTTACACCGATTAATAAAAACCAGTCATACCAAATCATAAGTCAGGCATTGTAATTAGTTATACCAAGATACATAACCAAGGTTAAAATCGATTCTACCATCTCACACATATTGGTCATCCAAAGATTTGCAATGAATAGCTGGACCAATAAGCCTAAGCATTTCCCTTTCGATTCACGAAACAAGTTCATGAATGTACTTCCTTTAAACGAATGTAAAACATTGTTTCCTAGGATGAAATATTCACCATAACCCATTCACATAATCATAACAATATATACAAGATTATGTCGATGTCATATCTACGAAATTCAAAAGATAAGCGTTATACTTCGTAGTCTAATTCCCCAATACTATGATCATACCATTAGGACCATGTCACATCACTAAAGTATTATACAATATGTACAGTATATGCAGCTTCGCATTTATGTTTTCAATATAGCACGACTTGAAAGATACGTTGGGAATGAAACTGTTCAAGTCAATATTACTAACCTCAAGTGCAAGGATGATGTCGTCGTTATAGTTCCTTACTTATTCACATTCTTCAGGTCTTCGGAGTAATACTTGTATGTCTCAACATTCCTAGACTTTCTAGTCTAACCTAAACGAAGTTGACTCTAGTATTTAATCAAGCGACTCTAGATAAGTTTTGACACACTAAAATATGACAACCAAACTTGACATACTAACGCTTGGTGAGTTCAACCGATCTATGCTCTAACAATCGCCCCCTTTGTCAATTTTAGTGACAAAACTCTTATTACATATGGATAAATAAATTATAAAAGAATTCATTTTACATACGCTTGATTCCAATTTTCAACAACACAATAACCTGTATATATTCAATCAATAAATGCCGTTGTTGACATTTGAATAACAAAAGCTTTTACTCCCCCTAAATGTAAGCTAGGTAAATATTCAATCCGAACTTCTTTGTTATTCCCCTTTTTGTAGTCAGAAATACTACAACAGCAATATGATATGTTTTTCCCCCTTAGTCAATGCTTTACTCTTTCGTTAGATATAACGTTTAAGCACAATTTTCCTTTCCTTAGTGATTACAAAGCACTTGTTTACTCCGTATATTTCTCCCCTGTTGTCACAAAATGACAAAGGTTCGAGCAAATAAAGGACAAACCGAAAGGATCTTACAAATCTAAATACTTGTAAACAACCTATAAGAGTTAAGCACGAAGGTTTCACATACCACTTTAGATAACCAATATTAAAATCGAAACTACAAAGTAATTTAGTTTCAATATGTTATCAAGGAAACAATTGCCCGAAGCAATTTTCCCTAATAGTTTACCAAATCGACTAAGAAACTTAATTCCCTTGTGCAAAGACAAGGGTACCCAAATACACCACAATTTTTTTGTTTTCAACCTATAAGTCCTCTTACCGAAAGTGATTGTCTATGGACAGAGTTGAGACAATACAACAAATCGGTATTCACACTTTGTGTGATTGTCTATGGATACGAGATCGAGTCAATATGATTACCAAAGTGTAATACTTGATAATAGGTTCGGACTTAACCAAACTCTATAGGACCACTATCAAGTATATCGGAGTTAACGTTTTTGTAAATTACTTTTAATTATAATAACAATTATAATTACGGAAATAGAAAAGTAAAAGACACAACAAGATTTTGTTAACGAGGAAAACTGCAAGTGCAGAAAAACCCTGGGACCTAGTCAAAAATTGAATACTCTCATAATTAAGCCGCTATACAAAATCTACACCAACTTCGTATAGTTGAGACCAAGCAATTACCCCTAGTTCACTTAGTTCCTCAGTATCCCTGCGCTTCCGACTTTGAAGGTCACGCACTGGTATAATTCCTTTGGATCGTATTCCAAACAGTATAGGAACAACAAATCTGTTTGGTAACAACTCTTTTGATTCATTCAAGATAAAGATATCTCAAGTCATATGCAAAGGCTCTTCCTTTTAATCTAATAGACTCATTTTCCTGGTTAGATCAATCTATCCAATAACTACAAAAGCAGTTAAGTTTAGATTCGCACTCAATCAAAATAAATCTCAAAGAGATATATTGAGAATGCCGATCTCACGTAACTAATCAATCGAATAAATCTGATTCTAGTTGGATCCCAGCCGATCAAGGTTTGAGCACACACAAAGATATGAGAACTAAATAAGAAATCTTCTTCGTCTTCAAATCTTCTTTAATCTTCAATAAAAGCCTGCACAACACCACTTGAATCTCTTATGATCAATCACACACAGAATGGAGTCTGTTAACAATGGATAATCACAAGATGTCTTTAGATCTACAAACAGTTCTAAAGATCCCGTCGATACTTCGATCTAGTTTGAGTGCATCTTATGTCAGAAGAGAAGATTCTCAAGAATAAACAAACTAGGTGCAATAAAAGTTTCAACAACCTTTAGTCAATCAAATCAATCGAAAACTAATAACACTACAATTATCTAGTTTCCCACCAACGGTACTCGTAGAGCTTCTTGATCCCACATAATTATTTAAACGAGCGGTCGTAAGAGATTTCACCTAATTAGGATACTTTCCTCTCCGATGAGACGGTTCCACCAGAAACAACAAGAATGAAGTTTTCCTGACTCTTATGATAGTTTGTTAGAAATGCAAACTTAGGTATTTATAGACCAAGGATGTTTGGACACCAAGGAATTTCCAAAACCGAAAATATTCTCAAGATATGCAATGAATGCCAAAATCGGTTTTCCTAATTCCAATAAATGCTTGTCCAAAATTTCCGAAATCTCTCAATAGAAAATCTCCAATTAGTAAATTCAAATTACTAATTTTTATTCTCTAGAGATATGCATTTAATTGCTGGTAATTAAAGCATATAAAACCAAAAACTTTAATTAAAAGATTCCCAATTTATTTCGGCACATGATCTCTCAGAAAACTAAGGAATATCTTTGAACAATAAATGATAAGAGTTATTGTACTTGTTCAAAGTATGTTGACATTTTTTCACTGTAAATTCTTATTCATATTTACATGGATTTACATTCTTGGAAGTGAAAAATACTAGAACCACCTTATTATATGGGTTCAATATATACAAGCCCCACAAAATGGATCTTCCACTATCAACTCCATACTTTCAATTTTTGATATTTCTAGGCCCAGAACTTTTATTTTTGGGGCCAGGTTTTGAAATTTTCCGGATTGCTGACGTCATCAATTTTTTTAATAAATCTAAAAATACCCAAAATAACATCCAGTATTTATAGTAGATTTATACAAGAACAGAAACAGAAAATCAAATCAGATTTTTTTTTTAAAACTCTCATCTCTCTGCTCTCTGGAGATTTGTTCTGCATTATATCAAATCTTCTAAACTCGAGAGTAAATTTCTTCAGACAATTGTTAAATTGAAGGACAATAAACAACTGGATTGATTATTAGGTCTCTGTATTGATGATGAGAGGAAGAACAATATAGGTCGCTGTGTTGAATTGATTCAGTACTTTTCAGATCTGACGGAAAGAGATGCTGCATTGAAGAACAACAAATAGGTGTGTTTTCAATCGATTCCGTATTCTGTTGTCGTTGTTTGTATTCAGCTTAGAAGATTTGATTTCGATTTTTGATGTTCAAATTTTTGTTTGTTTTGTATTTTGTTGAGTCTGAGAAGATGAAGATTACTGGTTGGAAATCAATATAAACGAATTTAGGTATAAATTTCGTTTGCTTTCTGATTTTTGCTTTTGATTTTTGTTATTTTGATATTACTGATTTCGATTTTCGGATTTAGATTTGATACTTAAAAGAGGAAGTATAAGCAACATTTGTTTCTGAAGAAGAAGAGCAACAATCTAGGTACGAATTTTGTTGTTTGTTTGATTTCAAATTTGTTTTCAATTTGTTTTCAATTTTCTTGCATGTCCGATCTGAGAATATAGTTAGCATTAGTATTAAAATTTGTTGAGAATTTGTTGTTGATATTGAGAAGACGATGATGAAACAACATTGTTTCCAAAGAAGAACTACAAATTTAGTTAGAGATGTTATTTTTTTATGAAATGTGTAAGTTGAGGTTACACAGTAGCATGTGTAACTTGAAGTTACACATATATATCCTGTAGCATGTGTATTTGTAAACAGTTATAGCAGTTGTATCTTTTAAGACACATTGTATCTCTTGTTTTCTTTTTTGTTGAGTATGTTTGATTGCTTATTGTATTATTTAGCTTGCCGCATAGAATATACTTCTCACGAGAGGGCAACGCCCCCGAGTGAATTGCGTTCGCTTTTTTATTTTGATATTTTTATTGTATGTTTGTAGTTTCCTGGTTGTCATGGATGCTGTTAGTTGCATTGCTGTTGTTCGCTTCTTTTCAGATTTCATTACCATGCGTGTTAATATTGATATCAAACTTGATGAGTTTAAGGAACAAGTTTGCAAGGAATGAAAGCAATTTACTCCACTTGGTATTTGTTTCTTCTTCCGATAAGGTGGGAAAGAATTTCCGCTTGACTGTGATTATTCGCTTTAAGCTCTTATATCCATCACAAATAGTAAAAAGAAGACCAGTGTTGATATTTTCTTGCAAAATGTTACTCATGTAGCCTCTTTATCTAGCTCTAGGGCAGATTCATCTATTTCTAATGGTTCTAGTATGTCTTCATCGAGAAACAATCGTTCTGTTGCAATGTATTTGGAAGACAAAAGCAAGCCTGCAAAACCTTTGTTATCGGATGGTTTGGCCAAGGTACTTGGTGAGATTGGTCATGTGTTTCTTGAAGGAGCTAAGCAAGTCAGGGTTGCTTACACCAAGTATCGTCCTCGCACTGGTTTCAACATGGTTGTAACACACAATGAGCGTTCTAGGTTCACGGCTACGTGTGCAGTAAAAGAATGCGGCTGGAAATTTCATGCAGATTCTATTGATGAAAGGAACGAAATGTTTCAGGTAGATTTTCTATGTTCTGTCATCTTATGCTTATCATATGTTATGTTTTGTTACAGTATGTGTAACTTTGGGTTACACATGATACTTTTTGCACCATATTGTTTTTGGTTGATTTGTTTATATTTTGTATGAACCTCTTCAGGTCAGATCTTATAACCCTGAGCACATTTGTGGTGCTGGTGGGCGCAACTTGAATCAAAAATACTCCACCAGCTTCACGTCTAGTTTGATTGAGGAAGAAGTTCGGAAAAATCCTCACAAGAAGCCTAAGTAAATTGCTGCTGATTTCCAGACAAACTATGGGATTACCATGGAGTACTATCATGCCTATAATGGTAGGGAAAAGGTTTATGAGATGATTTATGGCGACGATGTGAAGTCATACTCGCACTTGGTATGGTATATTAATGCTATAAGGGAAACCAACCCTGGTAGTGTGATAAAGTTTGAATTTGATCCTGAAAAGAAACAGTTCCAACGAATATTCATCACGTTTGATGCATGCATCAAAGGGTACCGGTTTTGTCGGCCAATGGTATACTTGGATGCTACTTTCCTTAATGGTAGATTTAGAGGTTGCTTGATGGCAGCTACTGGGATCAATGGTGGTAAAGGTATGTTTTTTTATGTTTTTTTTTTTTTTGAACAACTTCAGTTGATAAATAACTGAGAGTTACGCATGTGTAACTCTCAGTTACACATTTGTTTACTCAGTGTGTAACTAAGAAAATAGCATCTGTAACCTTAAGTTACACATTTTTTTAGGATGTGTAACTTGTATTTACACATTTTTTTAAGTTACACATTTTTCTGTTTTTGTGAAACTTGTTATTTTGTCAATTTATTTTTTGTAGGATTTTTCCCACTTGTTGTGGCACTAGTCGATTCTGAGACTATCAACAACTGGGAGTGGTTTTTAAGGAATTTGACTGAAGTTGTTGGTGATGGGAGGACAATCACCTTCCTTTCGGATCGCCATGAAGGACTCTTGCAGGGTGTTCCACTTGTCTATCCAGATTCGTTCCACAACTTCTGCTACTATCATTTGAAGACTAATCTGCCCATCAATGGCTCAGATCCTAGGTACACGCTTGTGCTGGACCTTTTCCAAGAGGCGACATACGCACTCTCACTCGAAAACCATGCCAAGGCCATACAGAAAATTAGAGATTTGAACTGCGATTGGGTGGCTGATTATATCGAGACCATCCCACCAGAAGCATATGTGAATGCCTATTTCAAAGGTTGTCGGTATGGACGCACATCTAGCACTCTAGCAGAATCACTCAACAGCTGGATTCTGGTTCACAAGAAGATGCCTGCATCTTCTCTTCTTGATCAGGTTAATAGAGTGTTTTTTTTTTTTTTTTTTTTTTGTCACTTTATATATTCATAATTTTTTTCCCCTTTTCAGATTAGGATGAAAATAATGGTAATGATGGCAGACCGTCATGAAGATGGTGCTAATATGATGACTCCATTAACCCCTGAGTATGAGTAAAAGCTTGAGGCTCTTCAAGATGAAGGTTTGGCTTGGGAAGTATTGGTGGCTAGTCCTACCGTGTTTGAAGTTTTTAGCGAAAGGACTCACATGGTGGACCTCGAACACCAGACTTGCACCTGTCAAAGGTTTTGTTTCTTATGCTTTTTTTCTTTTTGTATGTTCATTTTTTTGAAAGTTTACAGGATGTGTAACTTCTAGTTACACTAGACATATGGATATGTAACTACTAGTTACACATCTTATTTTTCATGTGTAACTGGAAGATACACATCCTGTATGCATGTGTTACTAGCTGATTTTTTTGTGTTTTATGATTTCCTTGTGTAACTAGCCGAGTGTTTATATTCTTTCTTTTTTTTTGTTTTTTTGAAGGTGGCGTGTATACGGTTTCCCTTGTGCTCATGCTCTTGCAGCCATACGGAAGATTAAACGTGAGGCTATTGATTTCGTTTCACCTTATTTTACGAGCGACTATTTTAGGAAGACTTATTTGCATGCCATCCAGCCAATTCCCAACTACAACAGGCCTGTTGAAATTAAATAAGACGACACCATCAACCCGCCTATCGTAAAGAAGCAACCAGGTAGACCCCCAGGAAAAATGATTCTAAGTAAAGGTGAGAAGAAGGTAAAGAGGAAAGTTCATTGCAGCAATTGCAAGGAAGCAGGTCACAACATGGCAGGTTGCAAGAATCCTCCGAAGTACACACCCCCTAGCTTGAGTCTACCAAAGTTTATTTGTGCAAGTATTGATTTTATGTGTGGTTTCTTATTTATCTTGGATTATTTGGTTTTTAGTTTTCTTCATTTCGGTTCGCATGGACCAAACGTTTTTATTTTTCTGGAACATTGATTATATGCAAGGATCATTCATTCAAATTTTATATTTTGTGAGTTCACAGGTGAAATGTATTTTATTTTATTTTTGATTTATTGTGTACGTCTGATCAGTGGTCAAATGCTTGTGTAACTTTAGTTTACACTCAAAAATATGGATGTGTAACCAGAAGTTACACTGTTGTGAATGCATGTGTAACATTAGGTTACACATGATAAATGCATATGTAAACTCAGGTTACACCTTCGGTTACTTTACACATCAAATTAAGATGTGTAACTTTATGTTACTTAACTTGTTGCATACTTCTGAAACCTGTACACACAGCAGGAAAAGTTCTAACAAGATATTTTTATAAGTCTAATAACAACTTGTAGTTAACAAAAGTATAAAAGTTTTTAATTCAATGAATTTCAATCCAAAAGTATAGAAGTTTGCAAATCCAAGAACTGCTAAAATCTAGTAACTGATGAAACTTAAAAGTTTTAACAACATATTTGCAAGTCTAACAACGACTTCTAGTTAACAACATATGACTGCTTTACACAACTCTGAAAGGATCTGAAATAATCTTGTAAAGCATGCTTGCCCTCATTTTGTTCACCTTGTTAATCATTGTTGTCACCATTGGTGTAGCTAATTTTGTTTCAAGTGTCCAATTCTTCATCCTTGTCTTCATGTAATAGCATACAAATAGAAGACAGTCGGGAAATGAACCTTGTTTGGGCGAACCGACATTTTTTGTCACTGGTTTCAACCCAACAGGAATGAGGTATTTCACTGCTCAAGTTATTGCAGATGCATATTCCTTGGCTTGCCTGAAGTGATATTTCCTGTTGTCCTTATTGTCTGACGAGTTTATGTGGGACCAAGATTGACCTCGCCTCAAGTCGAACTCCAGTAGCGTGTAGTGTGTGCCGCCATTACACATTGGTGTGAAAATTCTGATTGGGTTGCAACACTCATTGAAGTCCTTATGCAGCTTGAAAATCCAGAATCTCTCGAAATCACCATCCTTGTTCACAAAAGATTGCTGCACAAACCATTTGGAATATCAACCACACATTTTAACTTGAAAATCAAAAAGTTACAAATGTAGCAATGAATTTCTTATATTTACACAGTCCTGGGTGTTACACTTGAAAAATATGGATGTGTAACCTCAGATTTAAATAAGGGTGCACAGGAACCGAGCCGTACCGACGGACCGAACCGGAACCGGTGGGAACAGTACACAGTTTTGGACCGAGGCAGGTACAAGGTGCAGTGTAGATCAAAAAATAGGAACCGAGGTCTGGGGGTACAGGTACACGGTCCAATACAAGTACCGTGCCGTACCGGACCGAAAGTCCCGAATAATCAAAACCGTTAGATTTAGGGGATAAGGGATCAATATTAGCCGTTAGATTAAAGGGGGTATATAAACTAACATAATAGGGTTAGGGTTTCAGTTCACTTTCTTTCTTTCTTTTCTCGTCTTCTCTCTCTGAGAAGGAGAAATCTTCTTCTCTGTAACTCAATCTTCTTCTCTGTAACTCTGTTAACTTTGTAACCAAAGTTAATCTCAATCTCAATCTCTACCAAAGTTAAGTAAAAGAAAAACCCTGGGGGTTTGATTTTGGATTTGATTTTGGAGGAGGAATATTCACTGGGGGTTTGGAGATTGTTGATCGAAATCTAAGGTTCCTATGAGTGCTCTTGAGAACTTTTCTATGGTGATGTCTTTCAACTTCATCAGAATATTCAAAATTTTCCATGATGATGATGCTGAATTTGATTCGGTACTATCTGTATCTGAAGATGTTTCTCCATTACGAGGAGGAGTTTGAAGCAACATACCAAGTAGATCTAGTAAATGATCGGCGGATCTGCAATGGTCCAGATCAAGAGTTATTTCATCTGGAAGAAGCGTCAACGTAGTCTTGAACAAATGAAGAGCAAGCATTTTCAAAGGCGGCATATCCTCTAACTCGTCTGGTGGTGCAACTTTCTTGAATAAACATTCAAGGACAAACATCGGGAGTTGGTTTTCAAGTAGTATCATATCTTGAATAACCCCTGCCATAAGCCAAGGATTACGACATATAGGGTCAATACTTCCCATGTCATAAGCGTATTGGATGAATTCGACTTTTATTAGCAGCTCAATAATAAACAAACCATCAATTACCATCATTTGTACGAACTCCCGGCTATCCATGTCTATGAATTCTGAATAGCACATCCGAATTTCGGTCTCCATCTTCTTAATAGAAGAAACGCACTCTTCTGATGCAGCAAACCACTCTTTGTTTATAACTAGTGCTCCCGATGAGTCCAGCTTTGTATGAAAAAACCTTGCCCATTAAATATTCATGCGGAAAAGTACCGACTGATACCGAACCGTGCACTGCACCGGTGGGTGACCTAATGGTACCGGAACCGAGGTACAAGGTACAGGTACCGGTCCAACATTTTGGAACCGAGGTCTGGGAGGTACAGGTACTCGGTCTCGCCAAGAACCGAGCCGAACCGTACCGTGTGCACCCTTAATTATAAATGCATATGTAACCCAAGGTTACACAATTTGTAAACCCAACATATTCACATTCCACTATCATGTGTAACTTTAAGTTACATAACCTTTTTGAAGTTACATACAACAAGATTTTTAAATTGAGATGACTACTTACATATGCTTTCGGTGAGAGGAATATTGCTTTTTCATACTTCAGATTTGAGTTCATCTTTGTCCTTAACCAACTGATGTAGAAATCCATGAATTCTGACTCCAAGTATGATTCTTTGCTTGTAAGTTGAAGCAAAAGTTCTCCACTTATATCAAAGAGTGGGCTACCATCATTTTTGTATTCGACCCAAGGAATGTCTCTACATTGGAAAGAAGAAATAATTAAACAACACAACAGAATCAAGTAGTATGATACAATGTTTTAATATTAAAATGGTATATCACAACACCATAACACAAGAATCAAGCTTTGGTTTGGGTTATATCTACTTACGTTTTGGGATGTGTATTGAAATATGCAAGTAATTGCTCCTTTTGATCGGCATCCAGCATTTCAATTACTAGGGAACCTTTAACATCCTTTCTCATTGTCCCATCATCATCTTCTGGAACTGCATCCATTATTTCTTCTACTTCTGGAACTACAGCCATTGTTTCTACTTTTTCTTGTGGAACTGCATCCATTGTTTCTTCATTAGAAGTATTCTTAATCTTCTTTGACTTTCTTTCATAAAGTTGCAGATCTTGCTTTTCAATTGTTCTATTCCTCAAAACTCATTGTTGTATTTGGTTGTTCTCAGCTTCCTTGATTAGTTCTCTGACGGGTTTTGGAGTTCTATCTAGGCCAAGGCTAAAAATCCTTTCAATATCAATGTTCTCCTGAGTTTTAGTTGTGCAACAAAAATAAGCAGAATCAAAAAAAAGTTGCACATGCTCAACTTGTGTAACCTGAAGTTACACTTGCCTTGCATAGGATGCGTAATAGAAAGCTACACTTGCATTACACATGTGTAGCCTTAAGTTACACATGCCTATACAATGTGTAACTTGAGGTTACACTTGCATTATGAACAACATAAGAAGGAAAAAAATCATAAGAAGTTGCAAAAGGAAGACATGTTACCGCTGGAGCTAATTTCTGGAATCTCCATCTCTTCAGGTCCGTGTTCATAAATTCCTTTACCTTGGTCAATGCCGCTTAGAACCACATCTAGTATATCAGTTATTTCAACATCCGCCATCTCAGGATTGTCACCTGGCTGGGTTGTAGCAGTTATCACCATAGAGTCATCAAACACTGTTGGCTGAGTTGAAGCGAAACTGTCATCAAAAGTTTCAGGTGTTGGCTGAATTGGAGCAGTCATAACCAAACCGTCACCAACAGTTGCAGGTGTCTCTTCTTCGACATTTGCAGTTACATTATCACCTGCGGCTTTCTCCTGCGCTCCATCCACAACTCCACCTTCTGCAGCTTTTTTCTGCGCCTCATCTGGAACAGGTGTCTCTTCATTAGCTTTCTTCTGCTCCTCATCAACAAGATTTAAAGGAGTGGGATTTTTCTTTGCAGCTGGCTTTTTCTTTGTACGAGGAGTTGTCACACTCTTCATACTCGAACTGTATGTCCTGAGAGGCGTTTTGCGCCCCTCTGCAGCAGTTTGAGCTTGCAGAATTGTTGGCGTATTTCCAGCTGTAAGACTTATACATGAAACTGCACAAGGATTGACATGAGAAACTTTGTTTATTTAGGATGATGATGATGTTAAATTTTTTTCAAAAAAATTTCAAGAAGAATATATCATGTGTAATCGACAGCTACACATGCATATGACTTGGATACCTAGCATGTGTAATTTTTTGGTTGAAATTTTTGTTCATTTTAGCATGTGTAACTCCATGTTACACATGCATATGACTTGGATACCTAGCATGTGTAACTCCATGTTACACATGCATCTAACTAGTGTAACCAGAAGTTACACATGCAATATGCATGTGTAACTAGGGATTACACATCCATATGATTTTTGTACTCAACAATTACTAAGTCTAATTTGGTACCTCTAGCAAAAAAAATTCACCAAAGTATGAAACTAAAAAGATTCAAAGACCTTAGTGTCAACTAATTGGGTACCTCTACGCATGTCAACTAATATATCATTATCACTATCAAGTTAAAGCATATTAAAAATGAACAACTACTTACATTCTTCATGGAAGGAAGTTTTTGTGTCATCTTTCTCTTTCTCTTGCTCAGTCTCTTTCTCGGACTCATAAGCTCCATGCTCAGTACCTCCATGTCCTTGATGCATAAGCTCTTCATGATGCTCAGTTCTCCATGTCCTTGTCCACCATCTTGTTGCATAAACTATTCCTGGGTCACTTTGTAAGGTTCAATACCCATTGCTCTCATAATTTTGCAACTAAAATTGTGAATCTTGAATTCTGGTGTTCTTGAAAGGTCCCCTTCTGATATCCCTTCTCTGGCAATTCCATACACTGCATCAAACATTTCTTGCTTTGCTTACAGTTGCTCTTTCAGTTTTCCATTCTCAATGGTTTGCTCTTTCAGCCACCTTTGCAGGTCGTCCTTGCTTGGTATACCAAGATGCTTTTCAAGCTGTGAAAACTCATCCACAAAGCTAGGAGTTGGCTGCAATTAACAGATGGAGAGGTTAAAAAGAGATAGCAAACACAGTTAAACAATCTAAATATACAAATTTTCAGCTGTATGTGTAACTTAAAGTTACATAAGCGCATTTATATGTATAACCTATAGTTACACAAAAAATTGAATTCATTGGTGTTATCTTTGCATGTGTAACTATAAGTTACACAAGCACATTTAAATGTGTAACTTATAGCTACACATGACAATTTTGATTACATCCAACTTATATCTAAATTATAGTACCATAAATTTACAAAACATAAACCAACTAACATATAACACTTACCGAAAACTCTGTCATGTTTGTTCTAAAAATATAATCCGAAATCTGGTATAGATCCCACCTTCCAACCCTTGGGATATCTTGTTCGTGGTTCGTAACTTTCTGGATTAAGCCTTCTGGTGTGTGTTCAGCAAACAATATCTGCAACATATAAATTTAATTAGTCGATTGAACTACAATATCCACAACGTAACAGTAAAACTGTTGGAATAGAAATTACACACAAGCTTTACCAGTAGGTATTGCACACAAGCCTTCACATTTGACATACAATCAAAATTAGTATGAATCTCTTCAAACAAGTGCTCGTGTATTAAATCAGGCCATGACACCTTGAGCACCGTCTCATAAGTTTCAACGATAGTAAGATATTTCACGTTCACTCCATCAGCATTTACGTCGCCAAAAAATAATACACAACAAAGATAAAAACCTATCAAACAAACTAGATTCTTCTCATCAAGTTTCTTTCTTCTCCCAGGTTTGCTCATAAGTTGTTTTATCTTCTCTATAATGTTCTTCTTAGTCACTGTCGTCTGATGTTGTAGATTTGATATCAGTGAAGAACTTGCTGTATAGAATATTGTCAATCAAATCACGATGAGAAAAGTACTTTAACAGCTTTTGACCTTTTCTACTTCCAATCCTTTGCATGCAAAATATACCAACCAACTTTTCCGGTGTAGACTCTATAAACTTATCATCACCAAACTTGAACGAACAAGGTGTCTCACAATCCATATCAAAGCAATTCAAAAGCTTCAAGACGTCGTGTTTGTTGGCACTGATTTTCCTTGTTGTACTTGGTTCAGCTGCATTATATTCATTGTAATACATCATTACGAGTTTACCGTAAAAAGCTCTCCTAAGATAGTTTTGAGCCTTATCAGTCAGTCCTATAGGTTTTATCACCTTTACCAAATCCTTAACTGCATTCAATGATTGCCTTAATTTTCCTGTACACATCACACAAAAAAATAGCATGAGTCAATTAGAAACTATGTGTATTTGTCAGTATGTTGTGTATTTTGCCAAGTACACAAACTGAATCATTCTATTATGTGTTGTGTAACCTTAACTTACACATGCATATGAATCTGTATTTGTTGTGTAACTATCAGTTAATCACACCACAAGGCAAGTCAGTGGTGAGTTCTTTAATGTGTAGCTTGTAGTTACACAGTCAATCAATACACAAACCATTGTAGAGTCATTGGTGAGATTTTTTGAAAGTGTAACTTATAGTTACACATGCCCTTAGCAAGTCAGTGGTGAGATTTTTAATGTGTAACTTGTACTTACATAGCTAGGCTCATTTCTATAAGATTTTTAATGTGTAACTATAAGTTACACAATCAATATACAAACCATGTTGTATTTCTATAAGATTTTGAATGTGTAACTTTTATTTACACACTCTCTATTTCTATAAGTTGCACAAGGAAAATTTACAATCATATCATGAGATCAAATTTAGTTCATGACATCATCACAAGCAAAACTCAGAAGCAAAAATCACAAAAGAACACTAACATTATATCATCACAAATGATTGAAAGTTTAATCAGTACTATTATATCATCACAAACGATTGAAAGAACACCGACATATACTCCAGACGATTGAAAGATTAATACCTGTTAATGTAGGATCTTCTTCAGGTTTTCTCTTTCTTCCTTTCATCATCGTAGATAAATAATAGTTCGAAACTAAATTTGCAGTTGTTCTTCTTCTCCGATCTGTAAATTTTTTTTGAATCAACACGAATCAACAACAAGAATCAAAATTAATCAGTAAATACAAGAATCAACAAATATTCAATAGATTAAACAGGAAGATTGATCGAAAACCTACCTTTCTTTTCTTCTCCTGATGTTTGTTTTCAGTATGATAGATTGATTTTTTATGATTCAGAATTTGATTTTGGTTTTCGGTTCGATCTGGAAACAAATTTCTCTGCACTTCTTTGAAGGTTTTCGACCGGCAGTTTTCTCAGGTAAGATCCAGTTTCTCTCTCTTTGAAATGAAAATTAATGTGTTTGGTTGAAAGAAAACCTAGGTTAGATAGTTATATAATGAAGGTTATTCTGGTCATTTCGACCGAATCAAAATTTATTTTTAATTCAGGGCCTGGTTTTAAAACTCTTTTAACTAGGGGCCTCATATTATGGGTTATCCATGGGTTGGGCCTTAGCCTAATTTTCCCTTCTTGGAATCGGTTATACCACACTTCCAAACAAGTTTAGAATTGGTTGACTTGTATTCCATGATAACTAAGTGATTGATCAAATATCAAATCACATACATGGGTTCAATCGGTCCTATCAGTCACTAGGATCGATTATACCTCAATATGGAAATACTTGTGATCGGTCACACAAGTTACTAGGACCGGTTACATCAGTTACCAGGACCGGTTACCATATTCCATGGTATTGCTTGTGATCGGTCACACCAGTTACCAGGATCGGTTACACCAATTACCAGGACCGGCTACCAATTATAAGGATTGATTACACAATACACTGTGATCGGTCACACCAATTACTAGGATCGGTCACACCAATTACAACTATCGATCATACCATCTCATGGTGATTACGTAAGATCGGTTACACCAATTACTAAAAATTAGTCATACCAAATCATAAGTCAGGCATTGTGATTAGTTATACCAAGATGCATAACAAAGTTACGATCAGTTTCACCGTCTCACACATATTGGTAATCCAAAGATTTGCAATGAATAGCCGTACCAATAAGCCTAATGATTTCCCTTTCGATTCATAAAACAAGTTCATGAATGTACTTCCTTTAAACAATTGTAAAACATTGTTTCCTGGGATTAAATATTCACCATAACCCATTCACATAATCATAACAGTATATACAAGATTATGTCGATGTCATATCTACGAAGTTCAAAAGATAAGCGTTATACTTCGTAGTCTAATTCCCTAATACTATGATCATATAAATATGACCATGTCACATCACTAGAGTATCATACAATATGTACAGTATATACAGCTTCACAATTATGTTTTCAATATAGCACGACTTGAAAGATACGTTAGGAATGAAACAGTTCAAGTCAATATTACTAACCTCAAAAGGGAGGATGATGTCGTGGTTGTAGTTCGCTTCTTCTTCACATTCTTCAAGTCTTAGGAGTAATACTTGTATGTCTCAACATTCTTAGACTTTCTAGTCTAACCTAAATGAAGTTGACTCTAGTATACAGTCAAGCGACTTTAGATGAGTTTTGACACACTAAAATATGACAACCAAACTTGACATACCAACGCTTGGTGGGTTCAACCGAGCTATGCTCTAACATAGTTTTTTCTTTTGCTCTCTTCCTTCTTCATCATCTCTTGT
Source organism: Papaver armeniacum (assembly GCA_023531295.1). Classification (NCBI taxonomy): domain Eukaryota; kingdom Viridiplantae; phylum Streptophyta; class Magnoliopsida; order Ranunculales; family Papaveraceae; genus Papaver; species Papaver armeniacum. The sequence goes on from JAJJWW010018419.1 coordinate 189,567, forward strand.
GAGAACATCATCCCTTATGTGTAAATGTCTTCTTCTGGACGAGCTCCTACTTGTCCTTGACTCAGAATCACCAGTTCTTGTTTGTGAGTCGTCGTTTGACCTCTCTTCATGGATAAGCGGTTCTCTTGTGTCAAGTCTGCATTCTGTCTGGCGAGTCTTATTCGCTGCTCCACTAAATCTATCTCCCTTTATCTTTCTTGACGAAGTCTCTCCCTCAGCTGCTCTATCGTCATATTTTCTTCATCGATATTTTTTTCTACTCCTTCGTGAATTTCTTCTCCTTCTACAGTTTCAGTATCAGTTGTATGAACTGATCCTTCTCGGTAATTATCTTCGTTAATGTTGGTATTTTGCTGTTGAAGTGCACCACGCCTTTCCACTGCAACCGAAGTTTCTCCTGTAGTCAATCCCACTTCTCTTCCTTCCAACGTTCCTCCTGTTTCTATTCTTTCTCTTCACCTTTCTTCAACATGCTTACTTATTCTTGAAGCTATCAAGTGCCGAGCTCTTCTAGCATATTTTGTCATTTGATGATTTTACTACTACCTTTTAGCCACACTATGTTCACTAATACAAACTCCAAGTTATTCAACTCACTGAGTTACTCATAAATCGACTAATGAAGAACAATAAAACGAGTTTCTTATGACCTCTTAAACAAACCCCTTCTCTAAAATCCAACACCTTTTTGTAATAAAAATCAAAATACTATCGAAATCTTACTGTACTCTAGATCTCGAAAACCAAAAATGAATAAAACCCTTAAAATTCTATGAAACTCAAACGAAAATCAAAATTTCGCGAAGAAGAACTATCAAAACCAAAGAGTAAAGAGTTTACCATAAAATCACAAGATATGAGCTTAAATCAATTTTCTTTGAAAAATTCAGGTGGTGGTGGGGGGGGGGACCCTCTTTCTCAGTCCCTTCAGCAGACCAAACTGAGACTTGGACAATCCTTTTGTGAACAAATCAATTATCTGACTAAGAGTGTGAATTAAGAAACCTTCAGAAAACCAGAAATAACTAGATCACATATCATATGATAATCCACTTCAATGTACTTAGTGCGAGCATGGAAAATAGGATTTTCAGTTAAACTGACAGCACTAAGATTGTCACAGTATAATCAACATGGAAGAGATAAGTAGACAGATAATTCTTCAAATAAGTATGAAAGCCACAAAACTTCAGCTGCTGCATTTGCAAGTCCTCTATATTCAGCTTCTGCTGAGGAGCGAGAAATAGTGTGTTGCTTCTTGGAGGACAAGGACACAAGAATACCACCCACAAAGACACAATATCCTGAAATGGATTTGCGTGTATCAGGACAACTAGCCCAGTCACTATCACAGTAGGCAGTAAGTTCAGAGCAATTTCTACTTCCCAGAGTAATACCTTTTCCTAGAGGCCCTTTAATGTATCTAAGAATACGTTTAGCAAGCTGCAGATGAATATCAGTAGGACTGTGCATGAACTGACTAACATAGTTCATTGCAAAGCTGATATCAGGTCTATTAAGAGTCAAATATTGAAGGCCACCTACTAAGCTTCTATAAGAAGCTGCATCTTTTAGAAGTTCACCATCATAAGCAGAAATCCTTGGACCAGAAGCTACTGGAGTTCTACATGGTTTACAACCCAACATATCACGTTTTCTGATCAGATCAACAGAATACTTGTTCTGAGTAAGAAGCATTTTATTTGCTAAGAGATCAAAAGTAGCTTCAATGCCTAGGAAATAATGTAAGGATCCAAGATCTTTCATGGCAAACCCAGACTAAAGAGAAGTGATAAAGGAAGTAAGTAGAGAGTCAGAAGTCCCCCACAAGAATAATGTCATCCACATAAACTAACATAATCAATCTCTCGGAATCCTAGTGATAAATGAACATAGAAGTATCACAAAAAGAATTAGTGAAACCATATTTAAGAAGATAACCACTAAATCTTTCATACCAGGCTCCAGGAGCTTTTTTAAGCCCATATAAGGATTTTTTAAGCTGGCACACATGTGTAGGGTGTTCTGGATCAACAAACCCAGGAGGTTGTTCCATATAAATAACATTCTCTTTTAAGTGTCCATGCAGAAATGCATTGCTAACATCAAGCTGTCTCATACTCCACTTGTTTGAGAGCTAAACTAAGAACACATCTGATGGTAGTAGCTTTAACAACAGGATTAAAAGTTTCCTCAAAATCAATGCCATCCACTTGATGATAACTCTTAGCAACTAACCTTGCTTTATATCTCTCTACTGTACCATCAACATTTAGTTTGATCTTGTAAACCCACTTACATCCAAGAACATTCATGGATGGATGATATGCAACATGAACAAAAGTATCATTCTCATGTAAGGCAGTATATTCATTCTTCATATCATTAACCCAAACAGGAAATTTGATGGCTTCTTTAAAAGTCTTTGGTTCAGGAGGTGGTTTAAGTAAAGTAGCAAGAGGTACAGGATGCTTCAAAGAACTATTAGCTACAAAATCTTTATATAAAGGTTTAGGTACATGAATACCTGATTTGGACCTTGTATGTATGCCAGAAGTAGACTGCTCTGATACCATGCGAGAAATGTGATTGAGTGATTATTGAAAGTTAAAGAGAAAGATACAAGACTAAGTCTTATATAGACTTATTGACTCAACAGAAAGTAGTAAACAATAACAGGAGGTGAACAGAGATATAACTGTAACAGGAAACAATTACTGTTATGACAGATAAGAAACAACTGTCACCTACTAACTACATCTTGTGGTTAGGGTTGTCTGCATATGAGTCCGTACAATGTACGGATACTTGACTGAGCCTAACAGGCGCATAGAAATCAAACGTCCCAAGACGAAACACTATGAGCAAACTTTTTTTACTTTTTTTCCCTGGGCGCCTAGGCGCTAGGCGAGGCGAGGCGCCAAGCCCTTGGATGGGGTATCTATTTTTTGCAAAATTGCTACGGGAGTGTACCAAATTGCACGGGGTCTACCAATCCAGTAATTTCTGTGGTTACGAATTTATGATAGGAATTGGTAGACTCCGTAAATCCGTAGGTGGAATGTGCCCGAAAAAGCACAGAGGCCACAAACAACACACAAAAAGATTACAGTCCAAAAGATACATTGATTCTAAACAAAACGATCCGATAGTAAATCGAATTTTAATCTCAAACAGTTTAGGAAGTGGAGATGTGCATCTAGATGCTGCAAGCACATACAAACCAAAACCCTTAGAATCATTGATTTTTCAGGTCCGCTTGGTCCAATCATACCTCCAACTTCACTCAAAAGACAATATTAATATCTAATTCGGATGAGCCCACGGCCTTTATTAGTTTAGTAATATTCCTATGTAGGTTACTGTTCTTCTTCGTTTCCAATTTTGATCATTAATAGCGCGTTTGGCTATAAATATGCTCCTGATTTTGACTTCTGCTTCTCCAGATGTCAAAGTCAGAAGCAGAGGCAAAACTATTTTACTTCACAAAAAGTTTACTTTTCGACTTTTAGAAAGTCGTTTTGAAATTTGACAACCAACGAGAAACTATTTCTGATGTGCTATCCAAACGGCCTATAAATGTTGTAATTCTTCATCCTCTAAATATTACGGAGGAGGTTTTTAGATCAGCGGGAAGTCAATCATGAGCACAATTAGCATTTTCAACATAAGAATACTGCTCTGCCTCTACTCCACGCTAAGCTGAAGGTAATGCATTTTTTGAAGTGGTTTCAATTGCTTTTCTATGACGACACTACTACGCTACACATCCATCAATTCAATTCATTTCTTATTAGCATTACTTCTTAGGTATCATCTCTGATAAATTTGCAGTTTCTATTAGATACTTAATGTTTATTCATTTTTAGGAGTGTATGATATCAATAATATGTCAACAATACATGTGTAGCTCCTCTTCTTTCTTTCTTTTTTTTCTTGCAAATGCCGTCAGCATATACAATTTTACATATGATAATTGTAAAATATGGCCTCTCTGTGTTGTCACAAAGGATACAAGAGCAAACCTCAAAGGGAATATATTAGCTCAACCAACTCTTTCCATAGGCCCAGCAAATGCTGTCCATAAATAGACACCAATTCGGAGGTTGCTACATCAAACAGAGGCATCTGAAAATAGTAACAGTTTTCTTCAAACTCAATATATCTTCATTAGTATTCTCATCAACATTCTATGGGTTCACTAGGTTCATTGAACTCGTGCAACGACGAAGAACTGTTAATTCAAAACATTTCTGAAATCTATAACAACTTATCAACCCTGGAGAGCCTCAAGCCTTCAAGAGATGTGAACACCCTTTTCACTCAACTAGTCCTAGCTTGCATTCCACCATCTCCAATTGATGTCACCAAATTATCAGTCACTGATCAAGGAATCCGTTCCAATCTCATTCGTCTCTGTGGGGAAGCTGAAGGCCTCTTAGAAGCTCATTACTCAACCCTATTAGGTTCTTATGATGTCCCACTTGATCATATCAACATCTTTCCATACTACACAAATTACATCAAACTTGGTCGTCTTGAGTATACTATACTCAGCAATTATATCACAAACCCAAACCCAAATCACATTGCTTTTATTGGTTCCGGTCCCTTGCCGTTTACATCGATTGTACTGGCTTCGAACCACCTGAGGAACACTATCTTTCACAATTACGACATCGACATATCTGCCAATGCGTTAGCTTCTAACTTGGTCGCTCCAGATCCCGACTTGTCGAAGCGAATGTTATTTCATGATACTGACATTATGGATGTCACAAACGGTTTATACGACTACGAAGTTGTTTTCTTAGCTGCTTTAGTTGGTTTGAACAAAGTAGATAAATGCAAAGTTATTGATCATTTGGCTAAGCACATGGCACCAGGGTCCTTATTAATGTTGAGGAGTGCTCATGGTGCTCGTGGGTTTCTGTATCCCATTGTTGAGCCCAGTGATTTACCAGGTTTTGAGGTTCTCGCAGTTTTCCATCCGATGGACGAGGTAATAAATTCAGTGGTTGTTGCCCGTAAGATTAAGAATATAAAGTAAAACAGTACTAGTTCACACGGTAATTGATCAATAAGGCTTGGACACTTACTGTGGGCATAAGCAGGTACTACGTTTTTTTGTCAGAAAGGGTTGACAAATTACTGTGGCATCTGGATATTTGTTTCTTTTCTGTTAATTAGTAGAGGTTGGTGTGTGTGAAAGTGGAGAAGGCCACTAAAATAAACTTCGAGTGTGTGAGATGTAATTCCTTTTGTATCTTCAAGAACGAATCAGGATAGACTGTCGTTTATGTCCATCTACAATGAGTATTCCACCAATCTGTCGAATGTCGATGTTTGTTCTTGCATCTTTTAGCAACTTAACTATCTTCCTTTCTTTAAGAAGTCCTTCCTGCTATTACACAGATATCCACTGTATTTTCACATGAGCATTTCCTTCAGCTCCTACAGCTGCACGCAGAGCCGAGGATTCCGGGCTTTCCAATGCGTCAGCCTCCCTGCAACTTAACCCTCTACTCTGGATGCAGCTGCTCCATCTGAAAAAATTAATAACTCTTACTACAGGCCTTTGACAACATGACAATAAGTCAAACCAAAGTGCTTTGAAGTCTACACCCACGGTGTCTACTGCCAAACAAGTTTAAGAGTGACCAACATCTGCATTGTCTGTAATCAACAGAAAAATAGGCAGGTCACAGGTTTTTGCATTGTGGATGCTTTAGAAATTGCAATTTAGGTCACATGTAACATGACTACAGATATATAAATATGTATATTTAGGCGGTGGTCTTACAGAGTTGCAATTACAAGCACAGTAGCATGCTACAAATGTTTCAAAACCAAAAAAATAAAAAATACTGTACATAAGCTTCAGATTTATGTGTCAAAAAAAAAAAAAAAAAGAGCTTCAGATTTTCTGAGATATAAAAGATTTGATTTTTCACAACAAAATTGTCTTCATTCAGAGTCTTATGAACAATCATTTGCCTTTTTAGGAATATTTTCTCACTAGCATCTTTCATCTTCTTCCAAATGCCCTACCATTTTGCTCATTCCCATATGTTTCAATACTTACTGCACAAGGAAGAATTTTTTTTTTTTTTTTTTTTTTGTAAAGAAAAGGAAAATGGGCAAAGCACTAAATAGCAGCCATTTTAACCAACTCAAAGCAACATCAAGACAACTCAAAAGCCAACTAACTAAATGGGTCAAAATTTGTTGGCAGAAAATGGAAGTAAATTTTATGTGCAACTACATGAATGAGTCTTGAGAAAAACACATCTTTTTTTGAAATTTAGGTATTACAGTCACAAGTGATCTTTGAATGTCACATAAACCTAATCTAGGTATTTTTATCACAACTGATAAACCTAATCATAATGACAATGACATTTGCAATCAAAAAGTTGGATTACAAAATGAATACGCCACTTCGAGACAAAATTAACATTACTATTACGATACGTTTAGATGTTTTGCACTTTTGTGTTTCTGATTTTCTGTGATAACACAATTACTACTACTACTATCCTAGCAAAGATCCGTTGTTCGTTTATTACATTTGCAATTGCATTACCAAAAGTATTGGCGTATTCCTAATTTGTTGTCTAAACTAAACCATTAGTTATTCATTATTTTTCTGCTTTGTTTATTTGGTTTGTTATATGTCAACATATATTGTCGTTCCATAAGATATGAGGCCATATGGATTATAAAAATCACTGAGTACTTTCCCGCTCAAGTAAATGTAGTTAGTTTAATTAGTTGAAGCCTTGAAACGTGGTGAAGTGAACTGTCAACCGTAATTAAGAAAGTTCTTCAGCAAATTCTCCCAGTCTCTAGTCTACAGGAATGGGACCAAATCAGGAAAACTCAAAAATGAATGTCAGGCTAGTCATCCAACTAGTGTGGGTGTGGCGCACACTCCGATTAGGTAAAGCAAACCAAAGGAGCGTGTCTTGCTCATGCTCACAACAACTATATTATAGTGTGTGCTCACTGGGCTGCAAATGCTGTCCATAAATAGCCACCACATTTGGAGGTTAGAAAAGCAAAAAACAGTTATCAGACAAAGTAAGAATTCTCTTTAGCATCAGTAGTGATTGATTGATCGATTCATACTTCATCCCATTTGAATAAACATTGAATTGTTGCTCTTAGCATTCATAAACTACACAGATTGTCAGCCATGGGTTCATTGGGTTCTTTGGTTTCTTGTGATCAAGAAGAAGTGCTAATTCAAAATGTTTGTCAGATCTATGACAACCTATCAACCTTGAAAAGCCTCAAACCTTCAAAAGATGTCGACACACTTTTCACTCGACTAGTCCTAACTTGTATGCCACCATCTCCAATTGATGTAACCAAATTATCTGGAAAAGTCCAAGGAATCCGTTCCAAACTCATTCGTCTATGTGGAGAAGCTGAAGGTCTTTTAGAATCACACTTCTCAGCCCTATTAGGTTCTTACAATATCCCACTTGATCATATAAATATTTTCCCGTACTACACCAATTACATCAAACTTGGCCGTCTTGAGTATACTATACTTAGCAATTATATCACAAATCCAAACCCAAGTGACATCGCTTTCATCGGATCCGGACCTCTGCCTCTCACGTCGATTGTATTGGCTTCATACCACCTGAGAAACACTATGTTTCACAATTATGATATTGACCGGTCAGCCAATGCTTTGGCTTCTAACTTGGTCGCTGCAGATCCCGACTTGTCGAAGCGAATGTTGTTTCATGATACTGATATTATGGATGTTACTGCAGGTTTAAGCGACTACGAAGTTGTCTTCTTAGCTGCTTTAGTTGGATTGAACAAAGAAGATAAACGCAAAGTCATTGATCATCTAGCTAAGCACATGGCACCAGGATCCTTATTAATGTTGAGGAGTGCTCATGGTGCTCGTGGTTTCCTATATCCAATTGTGGAGCCTAGTGATTTACCAGGTTTCGAGGTTCTTGCTGTCTTTCATCCAATGGACGACGTAATAAATTCGGTGATTGTTGCACGTAAAAGTAAGGATAAATACCAGTACTAGTTCATGGAGTAACTGATTTGTGAGAATTTGGATTTGTATCTTGTCTTCGACCTGCAGAAGTGAGAGGTGCCCACTTAATAAAAATTCCTTTTGTGAATGTTGCGAGTGTGTGAAGTGTAAGTTCCATTTTACTTCAATAAAATTGCGTTTGGTATGTCCTTCCTTTTCACTTGTTTTTACCGAGTAATATGAAGTATGAACATGATCTTCAGTCTTAGAAAGAAGGACTCTGACTAAGTTCCTAAGGATTTATAGTTGCATGTTGAATTTTAGGCGAGATAATATCATTGTTCCTGCTAGGAATGCAGCAACGAAGATCTGGTAGTTGAGTTAGTTTTAGATCACTTCCACTGAGATTTTCTTTATATATTTCTAGCATTGGCATTTACACAGACACATGAGCTACTATTATTCAAAAAGTTGGATTGAAAACTACATAATCAATATTTATCTACTCTGCGTACCATGTTTTCTTTTCTCAATCACAAGTGATGAATATTGTGTCAGATAATTAAGCTCAACACTTGCAATGTGCAGAGAAGTAAAAGAAAAACACAATTGTTATTTTCCTATGTATATTTGCAGGTTGAGATGTACTAGGAGATATATGTATTGCCCTAAATAAATTGACACAAATTCTTTTTTTGCCAAGGATACGGAATAAGATACTAGGAACAAGGATAATTGATGATTTCCGGAGTTATATTTCATCAACACAAGTCATTGATATCTGCTGGTCCTTTTCCACTGGATTCAAAATACACTGGAGCTCCTCCACCACCACCACCAACACCTTCCATTAGAGCAAAGCGCATGTCTTCGGACGGTTTCCAGTGCCGCTTTCTTTGGTTAATAAACCAGTTGTTTATCTGCTTCTGGTCTAGTCCAGTCACATCAGCTAACTTCATCTTCTCCTCTTCCTGTTCAATTATGCACCCAATTTTTATTCAAGCAAAAAAGATCTCAAGTATCTATTTTCATAATAGTTTCAATCCCCGCAAAACGCATTAACTTCTGCTGAGATATACCAATAAACTAGCTATGCAATGGATTTCTTAATAAAGAAAGTAAAGAATGAATCGGGATACCGTGGGATATGGCCATCTACAATGAGTATTCCACCAATCCATCAATGTTGTTCTTGCATCTTTTGGCAACTTCCCTTTCTTTCTTTTCTTCAAGAATTCCTTCCTAAGACTACTCAGATATCCACTGTATTTTCGCATAAGCATTTCCTTCAGCTCCTGATCGGCTGCACGAGGAGCAGATGATTCATGGCTTTCTGATGCTTCTGCCTCCCCACAACTCAACTCCTCTTCTGAGGACCCCGCTGCTCCGTCTGTAAGGAAGAATAATCTTTACTACACACGTTCTACGAACAATGATAAAACCAGATGGAAGTGCTTTGAACCTTAAATTTGTAGAGTGCCAATAAGGTATTACTGAACAAACATAAGAAGGTATACGAGAGTGGATAGGCATTGACACCGGCCGTATTAATTAACACATAAATAGGCAGCTCACAAGTTATCACATCTCAAGACCTTCACAAATTAATTTGCAATGTTTTGTCACATGGATACAGAAAATGTGCATAAATGTATCATGGTGGTGGACAGAACTTAAACATCAAGATTTTAGAAACTGTGAAATGCACTTAAAAAAACATTTTCTTCAGTTACCTAACTATACTAAAACATTAAAGCGGCCTGATGACTAGTTGGTATATGCCAACAAAAGAAACAATTGACTACAGGCTATATAAGTAACATTTGATCCAACACATCTCTAAAACATTATAGCTTGATTTGTAGAACATTTTACAGTGGCCTCTGCATTTTGCAAAATATAATTGGATGACATGATCACATGACAGGGTTCATGAAAATAGATAAAAATAGCATGGTTATGGTTGGCTCGATCAATAACATTGCTGCTCATAACTTGAATGTAAAGGATGTCAAGAATCATCAGTCAAACAATTAATTGTGAGAATCATACAAAAAAAAATAATACTCCGTAAATTTTTGCAATCTCACAAGGAAGAAAAGCAGAAAATTAGACAATGGAGCAATACGGATAACCGGGGTGAACAGAAAACCAGAAATAGTAAAGGGTGTGTACACAATCCAAACTATAGAAAGAAACTTTTAGTCAAGGACTCGCTGGACTAGCTAGTAGTTGATAGAGATTGTACTATTATTTTGGCATCTAGCTAGTAGTTGTTAATACTCCAAGAACAAATGCTTAATTTGGGGAAAAGAGCTGTGTAGTGCAACAGGTTAACCACATACGGCAAGGATGATAGATATTACTAGTAAACAAAAGACTACATATATAGCTACCATCGCATTTCAGTATAGTATAGTTCAGATGAAACTAATAGTTTTACTGTTAGCTGCTGTATGCTGGTGATGGTTCTTGAGCACAAACTTATATCCCTCATCCCTTTCTGAAATTAAACTCCTCCAACTAAAAAACCTTGACCAGATTTTATATCTCTACAGCTAATTTTACAATTTCATTCTTAGTCATAACTACTCAGAATATTAATATCGCCTTACACCAACAGTAAGCCTATATTCGTAATTGGGGCTTATACTCACATATAGTCACCAACAATTATGTTCATGGTTTTCCTAAATATCTACTGAAATTCTAGTGCTGGATTCATTAGCTGGATGGAGTAAAATTTTCATTTAGTGCTGTTTTTGTCCTCAAATTCACAAGACTAGGTCTGCAGGTCATAGGTACAATGCAGAACTCTACTCCTCCCTCCGGCCAACAATCTCAGGATATTAAAGGCTAGTGTGATGAGTCTGACTTCCATAACCCTAAATATAGAATAATCATCATGCATAAGTATACATGTCTATGTATACATAAATCAAACCTGCGCGAACAAATTAACCTAATAAAATAATAAAGTTGTTAACAGTGGAAAGAAAAGTGAATTAGAGAGCTAACAGTGTAGATAATGATTAGATAAAACTGTACCAGGTGAGTGATAACTTCCACTTCCAGTACCAGAGGTTGTAGTAGTAGCTGTATTAGTAGGGGTTGAAGAAGTTCCTTTAGACAATAACAAATTACTAAGCTGAATCTCTATGTTGTTTAAAAACGTCGTTGCTTCGTCAAATGGCTTAGATAACTCCTCTTTATATCTTAGCAAAACCTTACAATAAGATTCCTGTATTAAAAATTCATAATCAGTAACTGAGTTCTTTTTTATCTTGAATTGGTTCTATATATATATAGAGATGGAGAGATAAAATGACTAACTATACCATGAATTCATCCAGTTCAGGATCAGTTCCGATTTCATGACTAGAACTACAAACACCACCACCACACAGCAGCGGGTTGTTAGTACTTTGATCTCGCCCTATTTCTTCTAAAAGCAACGCCATTTCTGGTGGTGCTCCAACCTGTAGTAGTAGTAGAAAATGTTAGAGCTAATACACTACTAGTAGATGATGATGAGGAGGAGGAGGAGGAGGATCATAATATATACCTGTCTACACTGGATGTAAGCAGTAACAAGGTCAGGATATAGAGGATGACTAGCGATCTGAGCTTTGATAACATCAGACATTTGTTGATGATTATGGTGGTGATGATGATCCATAGTACTAGTATGTGTATCATGAATATTATCTCCTTCTGTTGCTTCAAATTGACCATGAAGAAGTTTTTCTAGTACTAGTTGTGGTCCTTGGTGATGAAACCCAGTACTAGTTGTTGCAGGATCAAGACTGTACATATTTTCCATTGAAGATATAGTAATCCAGAGAGGAATAGAGAGAGAGAGGCCAAATGAGAAACAAATTATTGAGCAGTACTAGGGTTGATCCTTAAAAATGTAGAGGAAATGAAGAAAACGTGTCTCAAAATCAGCCATTAATTAGCAACTGAGCTTTCATAAGGATCCATCTTTTTCTTTGTATGATATCGTTGTATCATCACCACCCAGAGAGAGGGATTTGTGGGTCTGCAACAAGCAAAAGAATTGAAGTAACGAGAATTGAATCTTTTTAGTCACTCTCTCCACTACCGATAGTGATCATGAAAGTAGTTGGTGCTGCCATTTTACTACAAATTACTCAAACAGCGAAGAACTGATAGGATGATGCTGAGTGTGATATTAAGATAGAAATAGCAAGTTCCCCATCGTTTTAGCTGAAAATATCAGGAAAAGGGTGAAAAAAGAGAAAACAAGAAAAAATACACAGGAAAGACTTAAAAGAAAAGGAAAAGGTTTAGATGTCGGGCAGCTGCATCAATCTCGATAAGTGATATGGGCACCCAACAATTCTATAATTGAGCTTCAATCTTGATATGGCACGTGCACATTCTATCACTGGATCATGGTGTATCACAGCGTTATAGGGTGTTTGGATACCAGAAATTGGAATGTTACAATATACTCCCTCCGTTCCTTTTTAATAGGCTGGTTTCTATAAATAGATATTTCAAAAAAATAGGCTGGTTTCCTAATTGGGAAAGTCAAATGTTACTTTAGTTTTCTAGGACCACTTTTCTCTTAATTTCTTTTGATGACAAGTGTCATGTGGACCATTTCACTTTGTTTCTTTTGCTGACAAGTGTCATGGGGACCATTTCACTTCACTTCTTTTATTGACAAGTGTCATGAGGACTACTTTCAATGATTAGTTCTCTTAATTTCCTTAATTTTCTCAAAAACAAAACCAGCCTATTAAAAAGGAACGGAGGGAGTAATAAGCTTCACAAAAAATTAACTCTTTGACTTTTAAAAGTTTTTCATAAAAAGTTAATCCTAAATCCACATAGAACTTCTTAAATCAATGTGAAAATTACATGGCTTAATATTTTTAGGCATCATCAAGGTGAATGTCTAGGTTCCTAGTATTCACGGGCTTTCAGATAATGAAGTATTACCAAGCACTCTTTACATTTAGACATTCACCTTGAAGATGTCAAGTTATCCTAGTAAGTTTTTACGTAACTATCATTAATTCCAATATATTAAATAATCAATTCTAGCTCTAATAAAACCTTAAAATTATTAAAGATAAAATTTACGTCTAATAAAAAAAAAATGATCAAGCAACACCACTGGGGATGACTTATTTTTGTCTCCTTATTTATGTTGCCACCTAGGAAACACACTCAACAATCATTCGAGAAGCTCTAATTTTGGCGAGATTATGATTCTCAAGTTGAAATTGCCAAGATATAAATTCACGATAATGTTCTTGGATCATCCACTAATTTTAGAATTACATCAATTGATTTAAACATGGCTACTAACAGGGGTACCAGTTTGCTAGGGGGTGCACCAATCCTAAGCAAAAAAATATTTTGTCTTATATCAAATTTCGTACACTTCTAAATAAATTGGTGTCCCATGTTCGCTTTGTTATAGCTTAATTGTAGCTAAATCCAACTTCAATGGTCCTTTGCTTCGCTTTAATGTGGCGAATTCCCTTCGTTACTATAAAGAGTTGATCAGAACCAATGCAGGCTTAAGCCAAGGGATGAGACGGGTAAACTCAATTTTCGTTTGAGAAGCTACTTTACGTAAACTGAGTTTCCGTGCAATATTTAACAGATACTCGATATTCGTTTTTGGTTTTCGCTCTTTTACACTAATACTTTTATTTTTCACTCTTTTGCTTTACTAAAGCTCTTTCTTTTTCCCATTATATGTCATTTTTTCCTTTTAATTACTTTTAGCCTATACCAAATATTTATATAAATCCAATAGGAAAAAAAAATTAGAAAAAAAAAATGCCAAATGAGTTCTTGTTTTGCACTGTTTGCACGGAAACGCAGTTTCCATCCGGTTAAGATAAGCGACGCCCCCCACTCATAGTGAGGTGCTCCTCATACGCATTTCGCTTAGCTTCAATTAAGTTATAGCTAAGGAAAAAGCACGACCATTGTGCTTGGCCTAAGCAATCTTGGATTTAAGGTTGTGATTACATTTTTGGATGAAGAGGTAGACTTTATGATGAAGCCATGCCATAGGTTTATGTTGTCTGTTTCGTATCACCAGTGTATATATCTATACATGGAACTAAATAGATATGCTCATAACTCAAGAAGAGAGTATAATCTATTTATACGGTGATGATAGACATCCCGCGGATTCAACCCGCGGGATCTCCCAACAGAGAGAGTGAGTAGGGTTGGGAGCAGTTCGGCGGTTTTATAGGGGTTTTAAGGTGGGACTTCCTCTTTTTGACCAAATTTTAGTCTCTCCCTCTCAACACAAGGACAACCCAAATTTTCAAATTTTTTTGGATGTAAATCATTTCCGTGCTCTCATAACTCAAAAGCCAAATCAAAATCATAGTTTAGCTACTAAATTAGTACTTTTTTGTATTATATGCAATAAATGATTTAGCAATATAAAATTGCAACTGTTGCACATAGTTAGGAATAGTAACTTGAATGGGATTTCTAAGATCTCTGTAAATCAAATGCTCCAATTGACCTCTTGAATTTCTTGATATGGAATCTCTAATATTTCCATTTCAGATGCACAAAATTGTATAGTGTACACCCCACTGTTCCAGTGTTGGATACAAAAACTGAAAAAGAGGGAGAGAAGATTATAGGAGTTTGAGTAGAGACTAAAGAGAGAAGAATATATGTTCACTGGGGAAATGAGAAGAAGAAAGACTCGTCAGAAGACAGGAAGACCAGAGAGGTTGGCACGTTCTTGAATGAATGCAGCTTTTCATTCTTTTCTAGCTTTTACTAGTTGCACCACCGCCATCCCATCTATCAATCAATCATTTTAAAAAGTATTGAGATGACATTCCTTCACGTGTTCCTCCATTATTTGCAGAGTTATGTAGTAAAACCATGGCCATGAATGGGGTCTATCAAAATTCAATGTGTGAGAGTGTTTTCCTACTTCCTAGACCAGGACAAGTAAAGAAAGAAAAAAAAAGAGACAGAGTTACTTCAACCTTGACTGATGAGCACTGACTATTCAGCTCCTGTATTAATGTGCCCACATAACTAGTAGTAGTACTTATATAACCTATCTATGTATTCATGATCCTTCCTTCCCATACTGTCCTCTTTTATACTTACTGGCTTTCCTTTTCTTTTTCACTCTGTACAAAATCAGTAATGTTATGTTTACTCGATTCGAAATGTTAATGGTTTTCGTGTTATGAGCCTGCCCGACAGTGATAAAAGAAGAAGAGAGAAACTGTGGAATATACAACCCGGTTTCTTAGGGTGAAAAACCAAAGGAGTTGGAGAAAGCGTTGTATGATGGTTGGTGTAATGTGGTCCTGTAACCCTACTTTCATTTGTATATTTTTGTTGCTGTTTTGGCAACATCTCGCCAAATTAAAGTGTCGACTGTGATATCTAGCCAAATGTTCTTACTTGGAAGTTGGAACAATGCCAATGCTCAGGCCCCAGTTGGCTAGCGGCTAGGTTCTAGGCAATAGCATCCGTCATTGTATCAAAACTTGTCAATTTTGTCATCTCACCGAAAGTAACTACTCCCTCCGTTTCTGGAAAAGATATACTTTCACTTTTTCAATTTTGCCTATTTTTAGGCTAAAATGAAAAGAAAAAAAAAGGAAATGTAAGAAAAGGTCCCAGTATTAGCACCCGATTTACAAAAAGGTCACACTGCTACAAACCATTAACAGATTGGTCCTACTTCCGTTAAAGACATGGTTATGTCACTGGGGCCCGCAGGTCGGAGTTAATTGGGCTCTTGATTTACGAGTTTGCCCTTGACCCGAGTACTGATAGATCGACACCGTACATCTTATTCTCGTAGCAATCTCGAGATGATACGGACGGACAGAGATTGAAGTAGCAGATGAAATTCTATAACAGTTTAGGGTTAGGGTAAACTCGTATTCTCTTCGTCTCCGCCCATCTCTCTCTAAAAGCTCTGCAAAAATGGCGATTCACTCCAAAACTTGAGTGAATCCCTGGTTTCGATCGCAATAGTTGCTCAGTTCATTATTATTTGGTAGTGTATATGGTGTTTAGCAGTAAGATGTGAAGATTTTTAAAGAAAGAATCATACTGGTTGTAGTTTGTCGGTGGTTTTCTGAAAGAATTTCATCACCATGTACTCGGCGATCATGAGGTTGGTAATCACAACCATATTCTGTCAATTTCCATTAACTGAATCTAATTTGGCGATTTTTTTTTTTTTTTTTTTTTTTTTGCAAAACCCTAATTTCTGAATTTCGATAATTTTTACAGACAATTTTAGTAAACCCTAATTAGTGAAATTGGGTATGTTATCTGTTACTACTTTCTGGTGTATTTTTATTTGATTATGTGTATGTGTAGGAAATATGTGAAGAATCCAGTTAGAAGCTTTAGGGTTGAAGAATCACATACAAATAAGGTTAGGTTTTTTGATAACATAAGTGTGGATTCTGGTGGATTGGAAGGTTTTAGTGATACAGTTCATCTTTGCATACCGAGTTACCACCTATTAAGAAGGTTAATTTGACATGGTTTAGTGACCCAGACCCTTTCTATATTGGTAGTAATGATGAATTCTTTGAAATGTGGGACAAAGGAGTGGTTGAAGATGATGGGTATATTCATCTTTACATGAATGTTACCAACAGGAGAGTTCCTCTTAGTGATGAATGCCCTTCATCTTCTTGTCTGTCGTTTCAAAGAGTCTTTTTCAACACACCGAGAAGGTGCAGAGTACATCAAGAATTCACATTGAGAGAGGTGCGGCACCGATCAAGTATTGACCCATCTCTTTTTTAACACCTAAGAAGAGATACATATATAGTAAATCTCTGAGCTACTAAGAAGAAGTCCTAGGCTGGTGCGAAGTCAATTCTTTGCAGATCCTTTGGTAGTGTTAATGGTAAGAAGCTATTTGTTAATATGGATGATGATGACAATGGTGTTGAAGAAATATCAGTTGAATCAAGACATTTGAGTTGGAGTATGAAAACATACAACTCACAAATCTTGAAGAAGATATGTGTCATCCCATTGATGATTGTAGAAGTCCGATCTCTTGATGATGTAGAAATGGGTATAGAAGTGTACACCGAGTTTGTGAACAACTACTTTGGGGATTAGACTCTTTTGATTACTTACATCCACAACTGTATAAGGAAAAGGGAAATGCAGGTATGATTTCAATCTATCTGTTTTTGATTAAATGCATTTGAACTTGTATGCATTTTAACTTGACTGCATCATAACTTGTCTGCATCATAACTTGTCTGCATTTAAACATGTGTGTCTGTATTTTATGTTGTAGATGAAGCCCACAATGACAAGAGTGGTGGTGTTGGTGAAGAGTGTGACCCAAAAGGAAAAGAAATAGCTGTTATACCATCCGATCTTGTGAGTCTTTGATAGTTCTAGTAGCTGTGATTCTGAAGATGAAGATGGTACTTTATCAGTCCAAGGAGTTGTAGAGGATGAGGGGCAGAAAATAGTTTGGGTAAGTCAGTATGAGAAAGTTTGGGGGCCACATGTAGAAGCTGCTGAAAGAACATGTGGTTTTGATGATGACACTGGAGATGCTGAGGAGTTTTTGGATGTTGGTACAATGTTTGTGGGGATGGAGTTCATGGACAAGAAAGACTTTAAGAAGCACTTAAGGGATTATGCAGTGAACAAGAAGTTTCAGTACAAGTTGAGGCCCAATGACAATGAAAGGATCAAGGTTAATTGCAAGTATAACAAGTCTCAAGGCTGTAAGTTTTTTATTTATGCAAGTGTGAGAACAGGAGAACCTACTTTCATACTCAGAAAAATGAACTTGGAGCATACATGTGTGACTGAAGGTGTAACCATAAACAGTACAGCAAATGCAGAATATGTAGCACAGTTTTTGTATGATAAGCTGAAGAAGGGAGACCCAATGCCAAGTCCTTTCAATTTACAAGACCAATTCCACACTACTCATAATACTAGTGTTCCTTATCATGTGGCTTGGAGAGCTAGAACTCTGACACTTGAAAGAGTAAATGGCAGTTATGATGATTCTTACAGACTTGTTCCAGCCTTTTGTGATATGGTGGACAAAACCAACCCTGGTTCTTTGACAAACTACACTTTTGGAAGGTAAGTTGCAAATTTACATAGTTTATAGATGTAAAGTTGTATTTATTTTTTCACTTTATTTTTGCTTATTTTTTACTCTGAAAATGAACATTGATGGAAATACTTGTTTTATTGCAGTGTTGATGGATGCTTTGAGTCAATGACCATTGCCTTTGCAGCACCACTCAAAGGTTTTCATGAAGGTTGCAGAAATGTGATAGGTTTTGATGCTTGCCATTTGGTGGAAAGCATGGTGGTTGTTTGATGGTGCATGACTGGGATGCGAGAGAATAGAGTTGTCCCTTTGGCTATAATGGTAACTAGGAATGAAATTGGTGAGAATTGGCACTTGTTTATGAAAGCTTTGAAGCCATATATTATCAACCATCCTAGGGGAAAGATGACTTTTATCTCAGATAGACAAAAAGGGTTGTTAGAAACCATTACTGAATTGTTTCCAGATCATAACCAAAGATACTGTTTCAGGTAAATGTTAGTTTGTAACATTGAATTTGAATAATTTAGTTGGTTAGTTATATTTTCCAACTAAATAAACTTGTTGTGTGTTCACCTGCAGGCATATGTATGCAAATTTCAAGAAATATTATAAAGGTACAAAGCTACATAACCTGGTTTGCAATGATGCACTGTGTTACAAAGAAAGACATTGGAAGGTTAGTATTATGCTGCACTACTCTTTTTTTCGTTTGTTTATTTGAGAATTGTTTTGGTATGGTTAATAATTTTATCTTTATTTTAATCACCAGGCCCACATGGATGAACTTGTGAAGCTGTCTCCAGCAGCAGCAGAATATATGATGAGGGAAAAACCAAAACAATGGTCTAGGGCCTTCTATGACCAATATACTTCCTCAGAGCACACCAACAACAACTTCTGTGAGTCCTTCAACAACATGGCTGGCCCAATGAGAGACAAGCCAATTTGTACTCTTGGAATGATGTATGGTCAACTCATTATGGGTATGTTTTACAAGAGAAGAGCTGAGGCTGATAAGTTGGAACTTGGAACCTTGGTGCCAGAAGTTATGAAGTTGATAAAGAAGATGGAGAAATGCACAGCTCACCTGAGACCAAATGGAGCAGTACTTGGCAAGTTGTATGAGGTGAAGAACATTGAAACTAATGCTCTGTTTCAAGTTGACATTGTTGACAAGGCTTGCAGTTGCATTCAGTGGCAACTTAGAGGAATCCCTTGCATACATGCTGTATGTGTTTTGATGGATATGAGGATCAATTGGGCTGAGTGAGTTTTCTTGCCTTTTTTGAAAATTTTGTGTACTTTGTCATTTATAATGTGGTTGCAATCTAGTTGAACCAAGTCATTAATAACACTGTTATCTTTTGTTGGTGGCAGATATTGTGACCAGTGTTATCTGGTTGATGCTTTGAGAGCAACTTATGCTCGAGATGGGTTTATTCTTGGGCGAGAGAAGACCGGGATGAGGTAAGCACCAACTTTGCCCTTATTTACTCTCTTTTTTATCCTTTTCTTTGTCCTTTTATGTAATTTTTACTGTTATGGAATCTTTCACTTTATGACAAAGTATTTCTTTAATATTTCTTTAATAATTAGGGTTTGCTTCCACTACTTATTGTCTTGTTTCATTTCCTATTTCCTTATCTCTTTCTCTCTTTCTCTTTTGTTTCTTTGTGCAGCCACAAGGCTTAGTTATGAGACCTCCTATTGATATCAGAAAACCAGGGAGACCATGTAAGAAAAGAAAGAGAGCTTATGATGAAGGTCACACTGAGAAGAAGGTTAGAAGTTGTACAAGGTGTAAGACAACAATTGGGCACTTGAGGAGAACATGTGCTGGTGCACCTGTTGGATCTAATCCAAAATCTAAGAGGCAAAGAACTATGGTTGAAGGAGGATCTCACTCTACTTCTTATCCAGATCCACATGAGCTTAGTACTGGTAGGAGAGGCAGAAAGGCAACAAGAGGAAGAGGAACTACTTCAACATCTGCTGCTGCTGCTGCATCATCATCTCAACCTACAGATACTTCTGCTGCTGGTGCATCATCATCAACAAATGCAGGAGGTAGAGGCTCAAGAGGTGGTAGAGGCTCAAGAGGTGGTAGAGGCAGATCTGGAAGTACAGTACAGGTGCAACAAACACTATCACAGAGCATTGCAGGTGTTGGTGGGTTAAGTCAAACACTAACTCAAACTTTCACAGTGCCAAAGGTTACAGTTCCTGCTGCTGCTACTCAATAAGTTTGGTTCTTGATTATGTACTTCCATGGACACAGTTTATGTTATTAAAACTAGCTACTTGTTTTGTTCTTGCATCATTTTGCGAAGTATGACTCTTAGTTTATGTTATGGATTGTTGGTGACTTATGTTATGTTGTGGTGTTAATCTATGTTAATATTCTAAGTTATGTTAATATTCTAGATTATTTTGATGCTTTCAGACAACATGAAATTTCTTTTTATTTATACTGTTAGCTCATTACATTTGTAGATCTCCTATTTGTTTGCATAATTCTACCATTTTCAGGGATGTGTGTTTTACATTGTCTTTTGCTGCATTGAAGACAGCATCAGATAGCCATTGAAAATCAAGATATTTGGAGCATTTGAGGTAAGCAATGTTGTAGTTGTGTGCATTTTGGCAGAAACAAAGCATCACAGTTCCCTTACACTTCTTTTTCTTGCAGGGTTGTTGCTTCCATGGACAGTTGTTGAGCATATGACTCTTGTCACCATAAGCAAAGCAGGAATGTGGAGTTGGGAGCTGCACTTTCATTGCTCTTTTTGGGTTTTTGGCATCTGCAAACCACTCAAAGTATGAGCATACTGAGCATCTCAAGAACTTCTCATCATAATTTTCTTCGATTTGACTTTCAATGACTTTCTCACTCCACTCTGCAAGGTACATTTTTACACCTTGAATATATCCATGGACAATCAATAGGATCATGCATTCCAATCTCACATAAACAACAAATTACATTGATGCTGCTTGAACCATCAACTATGCTGTTGCTGCTGCTTGCCTCTCTTGAATTGTTGCACCATTCACTTGTACCTCCACCCATTTTTGGTTTGAACATGTTATCTGTTATGTCTGTTGGTTATAAAGATGATGAGCAGAGTATGATTGTGTGCAGGTATATAAAGAAGAGTGAAAATCATACCGTTGGGAACGGTCTGATTTACTGGCCACATATTTGATGCCACGTCACTGGATTGCCACGTCACTGGATTGCTGGCTTGCCACGTCAGTTCAGGCTAACTATGGTTAAAATGGGTTGAGTTAGGTTTGAGGGCATTTTGGGAAAACTTGACACCGTTTTTTTCAAATTCTGTTATGTCGCCCCAAGTATGACTCCTTTGTAACTCATTTATAAAAGTATGATGCATTTGTAAACGATTTACAAAAAGTATGACCTTTTTGTAAATCGCCCAAAAAAAATGAAAGTATCACTTTTCCAAAAACAGAGGGAGTATTTTTTTATGGAAATATATATTACCGTAGAGGTATAAAACAGTCACGGCCTTGATTCAAAAGTATCATCGCCTAGCATATAGCATACATGGAAAGCCAGATGTATTAACGTCCTTAGAAAACATGCTTTATAATTAGTTGTACATTGCAACCGTTAATTTTGCATATGAAATTGTAGGGGTTAAGTTTGCATGATTTATAAAGGGGATACCAGTATTATTTGGGGGTGTGATACCAATCCATATAGGACGAAAGAATGTTAACAGATCCTGACCGTCGGATCGCTCAATTGGTATCACCCCGCTAATAGTGGTATCCCCTATATAAATCATGGATTTTCCTTGAAACGTAGATTCACATTTTTTTTTCTTCTAAATTATCCTTGATCCAATCATTAGAGGAGAGACCCATCTGCTGAAATTTTGCTGCATTCTCATAACTTGGATTAGAGAATCAAGACTTTATCCATTCAGAGACGGTGTTACGGTTATTTCTCACTGTATTAATGTCCATTGCAATACCCTCAAAAGTTTCTTTGAGCGGTTGATAATAATCTTTTAATTTGAATATTTGAATTTCGAATCTCTTCGATTTTACTTAAATTATTTCAAATTTATTTAAATGATTCTACAACTTCATTTTAGTTTCGTCTAATTTCACTATCTTTTATCAAATTTGGATTCTTCGTCGACCTCCCACCGTCAAAGCAGTACTCATCTAGTGTATATGCATGATCATTTAGGCGATTTTTTTGCACCTACAGAGAGGAATCCGTATTCCAGAGTTTATCCCCTGGAATCCTGGATACTTTTCAGGGTGTTATTTGGTTTAGGTTATGAGCGCCGTAGAAGTTGGCCCTACAATTTTAAAAAAATTTTGTTTTCAAAACCCTTTTTGTCCTCGCTAATGCACCTCTTCTTACTTAAAATCCCTTGTAGTTGGAAAACTCTTCAAATCTGACCAATTTTTATTATCAACAAATTCAATCCATATCCATAAATTATAGAAAAAGCTTGGTTTTGGCTTTTGAAAATTCTCATGCAATAAACATTGTAATGACATGACTCTCCATTGATATTGTTTTGGGGTAAAAACTGATTCTGCTAGTTTTGGTAAATTTGAGTGTGTTGATGAGAAACGAATCCAAACCCCCAAACAAATGCATTGCAATTTGCACAGGAGTACTTTAGATTCGAGAGATCAATCTGTACAATCCTGGCCTAAACCAAGAAATGTCTGTTCTAGTCTTGCTTCGGTCACAAAGTGAAGGAGAAGGGTTGATCTTAGGGAGGGAAGCGAAGAAGGTGTTGAGATCAGAGTGGTTAACTTTGAAGATGTGGCTATTTTATGACTTTTATCAGAATATGGAAATGGCTTGCGGAATGTAAGCTATCAGTTCTTTGGTTTTCTGGATACTGTGTTGATAACCCTTCTTGTGTTGTTCTTTTTAAAATAGGTTGGAAACCCATTTTTATACAAGCCATAATTGAGCGCCCCTGATCTCATAGGAAGTGGAGACAGTTGAGCAGTGGAGAAGTGGAGTCGTGTGAAAGTGGTGATCGTCATGTTTCCGTTATGAGGAAAGACTGGTCAACCTTTCATCCACTACTCGCTTACTGCTTGTTAACCGTCCGCCCTTTCCTAACACTTTCTTGTAATGTGCGTGTTGCACGCCACACGCTGTAAACCGCCAGACCAATACCCCAGTGAGCATCCCCCAGTTTGTGACACGTTTTATGTCTCGAGTATTTGTTGATTGGGTCTTGTGTGTAAGATTAATTATTCTGACCAATCACGCGCAAGATAAGCGGCGGGTGGTCATGTTGTGACGAGCCAAATCATGAGACTGGTTGTAAGAAATAGCGTGTGACGCCATTAAGCTAGTCTTGGTTGGTTATCTAAGATTTAACCTAGGCCAGTCAATTCTGTTGGCGAAGTTGGACGGCCAAGATTGCACCTAATGGAAGGGATGGTCGTTGATTATGGCTACATGTTATTGGTGCATGTTAATGGTATAGTGGCATAGCCGCGTCGTAGGGCTTGGCGGCATGGCCAAGGCTAGGATTTGGCGTCGTGGCCAAAGTTAGGGCTTGGCGGCATGGCCAAGGCTAGGATTTGGCGTCGTGGCCAAAGTTAGGGCTTGGCGGCATGGCCAAGGATAGGATTTGGCGTCGTGGCCAAAGTTAGGGCTTGGCGGCATGGCCAAGGCTAAGATTTGGCGCCGTGGCCAAAGTTAGGACTTGGCGCTGTGGACAAGCGAGATTTTGGCGTCGTGGCCAAAGTTAGGGATTGGCGGCATGGCCAAGGCTAAGATTTGGCTCCATGGCCAAAGTTAGGGCTTAGCGGCATGGCCAAAGCTAAGATTTGGCTTCATGGCCAAAGTTAGGGCTTGGCGGCATGGCCAAGGCTAAGATTTGGCTCCGTGGCCAAAGTTAGGGCTTGGCGGCATGGCCAAGGCTAAGATTTGGCGTCGTGGCCAAAGTTAAGACTTGGTGCCGTGGCCAAGCTAGATTTTGGCGCCGTGGCCAAGCTAGGTTTTGGCGCCGTGGCGAGTTTGAAACAACCTGATTGGTCGATGGGAAGGGGGTCGGCCAAACATGGGGCGTGGCCACATCTCTAGTGTGCGTGGCGTATTTATAACGACGTGATTGGTCGATGGGAAAGAGGAGGGCCGACAAACAACATGGGGCGTGGCCATCTGCAGGTGGCGTCTGCTAGGGCGGACTGGCTGGCCTATGGCATGGCCACACCTCCTTAGTTGCTGCTCCTACTTCCCGCGGCACCTCTTTCAATTCTTGTTTTCTGATTTTGGGTAGGATTTTGCTCCCACTAGTCCATGGAGGATCAATTGCCTAGATTTCCTAGGTTTAGTTTTGACCAGCAAGGTCTGATATACTGTGCAGAGCGCAAAAAACCTAATTCTTTGCAAATTAATTAGGTTGATATTGAATCTTGTGAATTATCACAAAATTGATTGGATTCTGCGTGTTGACACAGAGTTATTTATTCCTTTACAGGATGCCAGCGCATTAAATACATGGTTTTACAATTTTGACCCTGAACTGAAAACCACCATCAAAAACGGTTGTGGTCATACAACAACAACCGCCCAGGAGGTCACCCATCCCTAGATTATTATCGCCCGAGCACTTAACTGCAGAGCTTTTTACCAACTCTGGATATTATTGTGCTAAAAAGGCATCGGTTTAAGGTATATCAATACTACTTGTACTCCATTCGTCCAAATTCACCCCTTAAATTGGAGTCGTCCCTCGCTCCGGAAAATATACAAGCCCGGATATCTGACATTTCATGCCACTCAATAGACCAATACCTGACCCAGCTCATTCATCGTTCTCTCTCACCCTCGACAAGTGATCCTTCATCGGATCTGATACCTTTTGGAATGACCTGACTCTTCATCATTATTGTTGGGCCCGAATCTCCACTGTTATTATCCCCACTTAGCCACTTCGATTCTCCAACGATGTGGATTTTTTTTATGGACAACCATGCGGTCATCCAACAACAGCTTCCCAAGAGGTTACCAATCCCTGGATTACTTCTGCCCAAGTACATTTAACTATAGATCTTTTTTCCAACTCTGGAGCCAACTGTGTCGAAAAGGTCTCAGTATAATTTTAAGGTTTAGCGTTACTTATATTACATTCGGCCAACCGCTGCATGTATCGGGAGTTACAATCTCGTCTCCTTAAATTATAGTCTTCCCCGGCTCCAGAAAATATACAAGCCCATATCTCCGACATTCCCTGCGACTCCTAAGACCAGAGCTGACCCAACTCGTTCAACTTACTCTCTCACCCTCGACAAGCAACCCGTCGTCGGTGATACCATTTGTAATGGCCCGATTCTCCACCGATATTGTCCCCACTTAGCTATTGCAGTTATCCAACGTTATGGAATTTTTTTACGGGTACCACGGTCATCCAACAATATCTTCCCAGAAGATCACTTATTCCTAGATTACTCCCACCCGAGCACGCTTAACTGCGAAACTTTTGCCAACTCTTGAGTCAATTATGCTGAAAAGGCCTCACTGTAATTCTAAGGCATATCATTAATTATACTCCATTCGGCCAACCATTTTTATTAGGCGTTACACATATTGGTTGCACCCATAACCCAGAAATAACGAACAAATATTTGAACAAAAAAAATCCATATGCTCAGATTACTACTTTGAAGGTCTCTATTAGTAGTGTTACATAATTATTATAGTCTTATAATTTGGTTATTGTTTGGTTTGATTTTCTTGTATAATTATTAGTGCGTGATTACTGGATATTACTAAATAAGATTAACTAATTTTCAATTTTGACATTCTTGTAATGTCAAATACTTATTACCATACTTACGAAACAAAATACTTATAAATTTGATCTTGTTCCATTATACCTTTCAAAAATGTTTTTTTTTTTCTTTCCTATTTCCATATAGTGACGGTCAGTGAATTTAGAAATATTTTACTAACTCTTATTTTAGCCTAACGTTATTATTGGCAAAACATACTTTTTCACCAATTTCTCCGTATGTTACTGTTTTCGTTTTGTTATAGAAAACCTAAAACGAGCGAAAATTTGATTGAATCTCACTAACATTATTACTGGAAAAACTTGATTTTTCACCAACATTATTGATAAAACTTGATTTTCACTAATATTGCTAGTAAAATCTTGATTTTAGTCAACCTCTTAATGTTATTTTATTTGTTAAAAATAGACTTTTCGCTAAATATTTTTATTTTGATAAAGAATCTTATTAAGGGTGAAATTTTGATTTTTCACGACCTAAGCATGCACTACACCATATCCTGGATTTTGCAACATTTCAATTTAGGAGGTGTGCAACGGATATACACGTTGCAACATGGCGCAACGCCAATATCTGTTACTCACCTGGAAATACGTTGCGTAAAATAAATAGCAATGATTTATTAAAATGAAATTATTGGAGCAACGTATTTGGAATTACTAAAACGTTGGGCTGTCATGGTATTCACGTAATATCAGGCTTTTTCATGGGCTTTTAGTAATCTGTTTTTTTTAGTCTTGGGATTTTTTGTTTTTATTCTTCTTCTACACGTTTATTTTCACACTTTTATTTTTCACTTCGTCTCTCTTCCTTTCTGAGAAATATCAAAACCTAGAGATTTCTTTTATTTCCGAGAAATCTCAGGACTCACAACCTTCACTCGTAATCAAAAACCAAAGATCTATTTAGTTGAAAAACGTATAAAATCAAGTCAAACCCAGAAATAAGGATCTAAAACCTAGAAAATCAATTTTGTTCTTGAAATCGAAAATCGATTCATCTGATAGATCATTGCTTTGTTGATTTTCAAGAGGTATAAAGCATTATCTACTACTTCTTTTGTTTGATTTTGATTTTGTTGGTTATACTTTGAGCTATTGTTTCACCTAACTCCTCTTTCTGAATACTGGGGATTTTAGTTTTCGCCATTCTCTTTCGATAAGAGTTATCGGTAAAATCATCTTCATCATATATTTGGCTTCAAATCGACTCACGAATCATCTCAAGAAGGAATTGATTGTGCTAAATGGATTGTTGAAAGATCGTTCGGCTATTTTTTAGAAAGATATGTGTTGTTTCTAAAACCTAAATTGTCAGGTGGTAATTAGTTTATAATTTTTTTATTGATTTATGGAATGTGGGATTCACTGTATACTATGTAAAAGATTTTGCAATTTTGATTTTCAGGTCTGCAGAATTTGTTGTGCGGCAGTGTGGGCAATACTTGTTTATGGATTCGGATTTATTAATTCACGTCAGGTCTCATTTGCTTCAAACTCATTTTCTTTAAGTTTTGATGGATATTCTATTGTCCTTTCATTCTGTTTTCATACGTAATAGTTATTGTCTTGATGTTTAATTTGTCCATGTCTCATGTTGTGGTTCAGGATTAAACTCTCATTCAATGAGAGAAATTGGGTTTCCCAATAATCCCTTAGCCTTCTTCTCAATTTTATCCATTGATGACATGATGAAATGAATATCAATACATGGTTAAAAGGTATAAACGATGTTACAGAAGAAGTTTTTCAGGTGATCAGTTCTATGTGCAAGTATGAGAGAATGTTGTGTTTAAGCCTATCTTGTGATTGTTATATATAGAAACGAGTCAAGTACTTAGGGGTGTTCTGTTGACAATTAAATCAGCACAAATGTATATATATCATCACTATAAGTTCATGCATGGTGATTTAGTCCACGTTCTTGAAATTCAAGATGGGAACGCTCTCATTGGTTGATGGAGATTAATCATCAAAATGTAATGTATATATCATGTACGCTCTACAAAGACACCATTACTTATTCAATATTAACTCCATGCATGACTTTTAATAAAAATAGGAAGACTAAGCTAGCTAGATTCCAAATATACAAACCTACAGTATCCCCACCCTCCCCACCAACGATTCTATGTTAGAGGGAGTTGTAATCCTTAGCTTACTTATTGATCACCCTGTGATATGTTATGCATGACAGAAGCATGCACAATCTCTTCCAAGTTCCAATAGATTGCATTCTGAGTACTGGTATATAAAACAATTGCAACAGGAACATTGCAATCCCGTGGGATCAAAAGTTTATATTGGAGTTCATAAAATAATTGCAACAGGAACATTGCAATTCCTATTTTCTATGAGAAATTGGGTTTTTATCCTAGCGAGTCTTCTCGGAAAAAGGTTGATATATTAACTACTGACGGCAATTTGGATTCAAAGTGAGTATATGGATTTTTTTATTTTTATTTTCTTTTTCATCTTAGATTCATTAATGACTAATCTTAGTTATCTGCAAACATACATATTACCAGTTGAAACCACAAGGGCACGCATTTTACAAGTTATAGTGGATAACTTTATTACGGAGTCAGGAGCATGTTCACTAGCTCCAATGGAAGTCACTTTGCAGCGATTAGTATTACCATGTACGTTTTGTAAGTTTCGAACTTTTAGTCATACAGTTTTACATTTTTTAACACATGGTTTTCGTCAAATAACTAGAGTAGTCATTTGTGGTGTGATTCATCGTTTTGATCCTTTCTCCATGATGTGCAACATCTTAGGGTTAACCAGCCCTCCGTTCTGTCCAATACCTGCTTCTTTGGAGGTTAAGTCGCACTGCTTGGTAAAATTTTGTTCCTTATGTTGATATTTTGTCCTTTCCCTCGATGTAATTGATTTTTGTGCATACAGGGTAAGAAAATTTTGGTGTCCTTTAATCAGATTCGTGTTTCATAATCCTCAATAAATTAATTCGTAACTACTTTTGTAAAATCCTAATTTACACCAGATTTAGTTGGTTTGTCTTGGTTCTTTTCTGATCCAGATGTTTTAAGTTTTGGCTGCAGGCTCCGGTGGCTTTCGATGTCCATGTCACCAGATTTACAGTTAAGCCTTACATTTACCTTTAAGTATTGCCTCCTAGCTGTCTCTGTCCTTATTTTTAGCTCGATTTTTTTAATACTAACTCAATCTATTTTTAAACCTCGAGTACAGAGATAAGTCCGAAGTTAACATACATTTTGTTTAATACATTAATAGATGGAACTATGAACAAATTAACAGCATATTTAATACCATCTACATTTACAGAATATGAGTGCATCGACGTGAGGGACATACCGATCTTAAGGAACAATGTCATCACTCCAAAACATCGAAAACCATATCAAACCTTCATGCTGCCAAAAGTGATTCAAACGATTAGGTAATGCATGATACTATCTACATTTATTGCAGCAAGAAAACTTATACGCTATGGTGACCCAAATCATGCATTTTGCAGACCAAAGTTTGTTTTTCCTTTTTATAATCGTGGTGCTTCAATTTCATTTTTTTCGTGAAACAATCGTGTGGCAGGGTTCCATACCACTGGGACCTCAAGCTCTTTACGATAAAATGCAAGAAGCTATCCGTGTCAATCCTACTGCAAAGAAAACTGAGAAGGCAGCTCCCAAGGGCCACAATAGGTATAGAACTACACTCATTCCGTTTCAAAGCTTCCAGTTTTATTAAAACAAAGAAATTTTGGATGTTCATCTTCGTTTCTTTTTCTTTGTACTCTTATCCATAGAAAAATTATTTAGTTTTGTTTGTCTTAATGGATAAAGACCTTGTTAGGCCTTTTGGATCGTAACTAGTGGAGAATCAAATGCAACTCATTTTTGTTAAGTAGTGGGGAATGAATAAGGTAATTGCTTAGTCTAGAAATCGTTTTCTTTTTCTTTGTACTCTTATCCAGGTAAAATTAATGCATTTGTATAGAATTCTAATCTCACTACGGCTGGTGTATGAAACTTTCTGGGTAATTTAGTACGTACAGAGATGATCATGCTAACGCTTAATTGTTTGTAATACTCGAATTACCTAAGGCAATTAAGTTATGACTTTCACGCCGTTAAAATCTTTAAAATTTCCTTATATTTGATTGAACTACAATAATCCCGTGTTTAGGTATGTCACATATGTCAGTGAGATTGATAATATTTTTTTTTTAAAAGCCCTGTTATGTGAGCTTTTCTTGGTCCAGTAGATGGGTCACAACTGTAGACTGGACCTTTAGTTGGTTGAACATCTATTTACCTTTACGATTTTGTAAATGAATAATCCTCTTTTCTGTTCGCATCAGAGTACCATGATGCTTCCTTTTATCATTTTCCACTTACTCATATCTACTCTTTTTCTTTCACATGAATATTTAAACCTGGGTATCCTGTCTGCTAGGTTGCAAGTCTTCTTTTGTTCATGATGATGTCTTGGATGATGCTGATACAAGGCGTGGTGTTCGTTCCCTTGATTTATTAACGTGGAATAAGGTATCCTTGCTGCACTTTCTTTCGGTCCCCTCCTCGTGGATACTTTTTATGTTTAGGAAATGATTGGCAATTTCGATCCAGAATTATGTTTTACATTGTTATCCTGAAAATAGTAATTTAGACTTGGAATTTTGAACGATGAGCTCTATTAACGTTTAGAGAAGGATTTTTTTTTTTTTTTTTTTTTTTTTTTTTTTTTTTTTTTTTATTGCACATCCCTTGTGTTGATGTTGTCAACTACTTTGCTGTATATACATTTGTTACATGCTTCAACTTAAGGAATTCATAAGATTCATATATTTATTACAAATAATTCATATATTCATATATCTTGTGATGACCAACTATATGTTCATATGTAAAATTGGGTCTTCTAGTTGATGGTGCAGAAATCTGCCGGAATAATCGTCGGAATTTATTTTTTTCATATGTAAATAGGTTTGCAACGTATATAAATGTTGCGCAAATTAGTGTAATACGTTGCCTGAATTAAGGAAACCGTTGCACAAATTAAAGAATTCGTTGCTCAAATTGCAAAATAAAGCGTTGCTACACCTGTTGACCAACGTTTATATACGTTGCACAAATTAATTTGCGCAACGGATTTTCGCGTTGCACACAAATTTGCTACGCCATATTACCAACGGATATAGGCGTTGGTTAAATTAATTGCAACGCTTATGTCCGTCCCAAATCAGTTGTTTTGGTGTAGTGATGAGGAGAGATACAACAGTAATCTGTGTGATAAATAAAAAACAACCTCTATTTTTGGAATATGGATTTTGCATGGTTTTTTTATCGATTTTTTTGGCGGAAAATAATTTCCTTATTTGGATTTAAAAAAAAAAAAACTATTGTAGTCAACTTATAGTATAACTAATTATGGCTTTCTGGTGTATTCAATCTTGTTGGTAGGTTTCTAATGCAAACAAATAAATGGTATATAATTACACAAGACAAAAGTTTCCCCTATTTACTATAAGAAATTTATTTTTATTTTCAAATCAAATTTTACCAGATCTAATTTCTCTCTCAAAGAAAACCACTCTTCTTTGTTTTTTCGTATGGAATTTTCTACGTCAATCCAGAGTTGCTGGAAAATTCTTTGAAATTCAATCTATACTATCTCAAAACTACTCTGAATCAACAACAGTTCTTGTGAGATTGATACATCAACTTTCAATCGGGTAATCCTATTTTTTGTACTTTATGATTATTTTAGTTCTTTTTTTTTTTTGATGGAAAAGGAACTTATATTAATCAAGAAATATAGTACAAAAGGTTTATGAGCTCATTTTTATCAAAAACATTGGAAATAACACTAGATTTTAAAACCCTTTGTTGAAGGTGGGAAGACATGTGCCGAAGATGCTTTACTCGAGCTTCTTTTGCAATGTAGTCCTCCGCAGAGTTATATTTCCTGTTTATATATTTTACCCGGGCTTGCGGAAGTTTTTCCAGAATTGAATTCGTTTCCTGTATGGTATTGTCCGCACTCCAAGTAGAATCTTTGCAAGACTTGTTGATCGTCTCTGCCAGAGATTTGCAGTCTGTTACTATTGAGACAGTGAATAATATATTTTTACTTAACCAAGAAAATGCCTTTAGCAAGGCTTTTGATTCTGCATGAAAAGATGAAGAAGCTCACTCTGAACCAGCTGCAATATACATGAAAGTTTCGTAGTCCACAGAGTAAAGTAATAAGCATATACCATGGTCGAATCCTCTTGTTTGAAATCCGCATCAATAAAAATTATCCAATCTGAAGATAAGTCAGACCATTTTTCTTTGAGGATATTTTTTCTTTCTTTCTTCATTGATTTTTGGATCTTTTCCTGCGGATTTTGGTTCAAAAATTTCTTGATTTGCTCCATGAGGTGATTCAGATTTGGATTTATTTTCTCAAAAACTACCGAGCACACGTGCTTCCAAATGAACCATGATATAGTAGCTATTTTATCCGATAGTTGAATGAAATCTTGGTCTGTGATCCACTCTTTTATTTTAATTCATTCCCTTATAAAAAAATACTAGTGATTTAACTTTACCCCCTAATTTTCCACTTAAATTTTAAGAAAATTCATGAGGTTAAAGTTTACAAGATTTATTTAAGAGGGGTAATATTTTTCTTTAAAATAACCTATAACTAAAAAAAGTGGTATGTTACTTAAAGCTCAAGCAACTAAGACAAGAGAAAGAGAGATATCCCCCACCCAGATGTAAGTGGAATTTGAACACCTTATCTCTTGTTGCAACCACCGAATGTCTAATAACCAACTCAATTTTAGGACATTAGATTAGATAGATAAACTAAAAAAAAAAAACTTAACAATTTTTTATCAAGATGAATCTTCTCATATAGATTTAACATGTCCTCTATTCCTGAGCATGTGTAGATATATCGTCGTTAGCATCTCTTAACAATTAGACATGTCTATTGGTAATATGACCCTTCTACACGATTCTTTTATTTTTCCTTGTTTGGACAGTCTCAAATATGGTATTCCTTTCTTGTGACACATCTCTCATCCAAAAGACGTATTTATTCATTTAATTTTCATATGACGCTCTGATTCTTTTTTGCATAAAGAGGGATGTGGTGTCGCCACGTCAATAT
This sequence comes from Papaver armeniacum, assembly GCA_023531295.1. NCBI lineage: Eukaryota > Viridiplantae > Streptophyta > Magnoliopsida > Ranunculales > Papaveraceae > Papaver > Papaver armeniacum. The sequence goes on from JAJJWW010018419.1 coordinate 222,649, forward strand.
GCACTTAAGATATACTCTCATTTTTCTTAAAAATCTTTTTCCATCCTCTGGGTGAATTCTTTTGTTCTAAATGTTCACCAACAGGATCTTTGTCCATAATTTTAAGGATTCTTCCATTTTTAATAAATCTGGTAAAATAAATAAGAAAAGCCTAGTGCTGAGTCCCTTGGGGATGGGGCTGGCATAATTTTTTATTGATTTAAAACCCAAAAAAAAAACTCTTGAGTCGGGTCTGAAATAACACTGATAACGTTGACTTTAATCAAGTAAAGGAACAAAAATGTCTAGGATCTTTTTTGGCATATAAATTAATTTTTCTAATTAAAAATAAATTTGATTTATTAAAAAACTATTTTTAATTTCAAATTACCAAATCTAATTATTCTCAAAAGAAATATTCTTCTCCCTTATGTTTTCAACAAAATAAAAAATAAAAAATAAAATTGTTCCTTTCTCATCCAGACCCATTGAAGATGTTTTAAAGTTCAAATCATGCTATCTCAAAACTACTTAGAATCAATCATATTTTTCATAAGATTGAAACATCATCTCTTAATATGGGTGCCAAGATGAATATTCTCTCATAGATTTCACAAGTCTCTTATGCCTGCGCATGTGTATGCTATCTTCATATCAGCATCTCTGAATAATTAGAGTGCTTATTGACAATATTACTTCTCTTATACATGTTTATTTCTTTGTGTGAAAGGTCTCAGACGTGGCATTTCTTTCATATTTCACATTTCTCGTAAAAATAAAAGTAAATATAAAATAAAATAAAACTTGTTTATTCCTTTGACCGTCCAATTATCATTTAATTTATTTACCTGGTTAATATGCGGCATATGCATTTATCTGGGGCCTATTACTAAAAGACAAAAACGTTACATCAAAGTAAAATCAAACTCCTTAACCATCTATTTTCGTTAATGGCTAATTTTAATTAATCGTTTTAATTGTTATTAACCGTGTTAGATGTGAAATCAACTAATGCTAATCAAACATGAAAACATCAAACAAATGTAAATTTTTGATTTTTTTTAAACACCAACACAGAATTGGTTGGTGTTTTAAATTCACTAAGAACACAAGAAATCGGTTGATGTATTTAAACATAAAAGTCGTTTTCAGGAACCGGTTGAGGAATAATCTAGTATAAACCGATTATGACATTTTCACAAAGAAAAGTTTCATTTATACTCATTCATTTCGAATTAATCTAACTCACTTTTGGATTTTTCACAAATGCACTTAGCACGTGCAACAAGCCTTTGAACCCCTAGACGGTCCTAGTGGACGAGTTATAGTCTCGTTAGGGTTTACGTAAAGATATACCCACCAAATCTATACATAAATTTCTAAAAGTATCAATCTTCATTGGAGGAATCTCCGTCCGTAACATTGAATGACATATAGTCCAGGTTGAATTCTGGAATTTTGTACTTCATGAATTCATTGCTTTCATAAAATATTAATTCTTCTCATTTTCCTCCAAGTAGTGTTTTTTACGACTTCCTCCTGCACAAACAAAACCACAACTTACATTGTTAGTGTTCAAGTGTAAGATCAAACAACCTAGATTATGTAAGAGAAATTCGAAAAATACTTACAAATTCTCGGATCATCAAGCCTAAATGTCCACGGCAAAAATCTTCTCTTATATGCTTACATGATCAGGTATCCCTTTTTTGGATAAGTTGGAACCTATTGAAATATATTTCTCGCCAAGTTCTTCCCTGATACATAAAAATATTTTGGGGCAGGCTGTGTATCAGATAAGTGGGTCGAATTTTGGATATCAGATCCTAAATTCTCAAAAAATTGTGAAAAAATTGCAACAATCATTTGGTTCATATGGAAATATAGATGTGAGGTGATTTTTAGAAAAACCAACCCTGACCCATATGCTTTGATTCAACAGATTAAGAAATTCTTACAAGCTCAACCGTACAACAAGGAGAAATTGAAGAAAGATATTCAGAAAAAGAAAACTACTAAACATGCTTGGAACAATTTCAACGCGGATTGGATAATTTTTACAGATGTTTCGTTTAACAAGGAGAACTTATCCATGGGTTACGCATTCTTTATATATTCGGTCGAACAAGAAGCTTTTATGCATCTATCTGCAGGTTCGGATTGGGCGTCCTCAGCCTTACATGCAGAAGCAAAATCTCTTTTAAAATCTTTAAAATGGCTAGAAGACAATATTCTTTCTAGTGTCTTTATTGCTACAGATTGTAAAGTTCTATCAGATTGCATTAACAAAAAAGAAACAACAATTGCTTGGGTGGCAAAGAATACTATAGAAGAAACTACTTCCATTCTAGACAAATTACCACAAGCTACGGTGAAATTTATTAACAGAGATCACAATGCAGTAGCAGACTTAGTAGCAAAAGAAGCAAGAATAAGAAGATTACATCACATGTCGAAACATTTGCAACAACAAGTGCAGAAGAAAATATCCTTTCTAATATTTTCGGAAACAATGAAATTGTAGACCTTCTGTATTATATTGCTTAATTAATATATTTTCTTTTCCTTTTAAAAAAATAATAATCCTTGAATACCCGGTATTTCCACCTAAATCTTCTTTAAAATGATGAGGGGTCTAAATAATAATATGATACTTCACTCGAGCTATACTAATACATTTAATATGTTGAATTGAAGATCAACCAATTCTAGATACTTCACTCGAGCTAAACTAATACATTTAATACATTCAAAATGATCAGAACCAATTGAAGATCTCCAACCTTCCTGCCATTGGTTCTGATCATAATCCCATTCTACTCAATAGCAATCCTAACTGGAAGCAAGGACATATTCCATTCAAATTCTTTGGTCCCTGGCTTGATCACAAAGACTGTAAAGAAATCATAACTGAATGTTGGAAGACTCAACACAAAGGTTCACTTGCTATCAAGATTGCTAGGAAGCTAAGAGATATTAAAGTCAAATTAAGAAATGGAATAAGGAAATATATGGTAATATCAAGACAAACATTGAAGACAGTCTTCAACACTTGGAATGGATTACTAATAATCAATTCAACAATAATAGAGAACAAGCTATCAGAGAGGCTAAGAAGCAAGTTGGACACTGGCAGAATATTCAAGAATGTTTTTGGAAGACTAAAAGCAGAGACCAGCTCATCAAACTTGGAGATAAATACACCAGCTTCCTTCATTTATCTGCCAAGAAAAGATACATAAGGAACAAAATAGTATCAATCCAAGAAGAAGATGGCTCATGGTTACATAACAGTAATGAGATAGCTCTCTGCTTCACCATTTATTTTTCTACTATGGATACTACTGAACCTATAATCATCAACCAATCCCTCATAAATATCATTCCCACCACTATAACCAACACTGAGAATAGTAACCTATTAAGGATCCCTGATGAAGTGGAAATCAAGAATATCCTATTTAGTATGGCAGGAGACAAGGCTCCAGGTCCTAATGGCTTTCCACCAAATTTCTTCCAAGTCAACTGGGAAGTTGTAGGTGAAGACATAATCAACATGGTCCAAAATTTCTTCACATCTGGCTACATCCTTAAAGAGATGAATTCTACTTTCATTTCTCTCATACCCAAAACAGAAAATCCTAGTACCCCATCCCAATTTAGACATATATCCTTATGTAATACAACCTACAAAATCATATCCAAACTTCTTGCCCAGAGACTCAAACCTCTTTTATCCAAACTTATATCCCAATTCCAATATGCTTTTATACATGGCACACAAATCTCATACAACATAACAATAGCACATGAGATTATTCACCATATGAATACCAGAAAAGGGGAAAAAATGAGCTAATGGGACTATGGACATTAAGATTGATATGGCCAAAGCTTTTGATAGGGAAAACTGGGAATTTCTTATCAAAGTTATGACTCAAATGGGATTCAGCACTCAATGGTGCAATCTAATTCATCAATGCATCTCCACCACCAACCTTGCTGTTCTGGTAAATGGTTCACCTGGCAACTTCTTCAAACCAACTAGAGGTCTCAGACAAGGAGATCCCCTATTTCCTTACCTATTCTTATTCTGCATGGAAGCTCTCTCTAGATATCTTATCTTTGCAGAATCTCAAGATCTTATTCATGGAACAAAAATATGCACTGAAGCTTCTGCCATTAATCACCTCCTCTTTGCAGATGACTGCATGATTTTCTGCAAAGCTAATATGGAAGAATATAACAATCTCATCAAGGTTTTCCAAGATTTTGGTCAATCCTCTGGACAACTGATCAACTTTGCTAAATCAGGAATCTTCTTCAGCAAAAACACATCTCCAGACATTGCAGACAGCATAAGTGAAGCCATGCATGTTCAAAGGATCAACAATACTGATAAATATTTGGGCTCCCCTCTCTTCACCAATAGAAGCAAAGTTCAAGCTTGCAAACCTTGTGTGGAGAAATTAAAACACAGACTTGCTGGTTGGAAAACAAATTTATCAACAGCAGGGAAAGTTACTATGATTCAAACTTTCACCTCAACCTCTAGCATTTACCAAACGAACTCCTTCAAGATCCCAAAAGGTACATGTAAAGAGATAAATGCAATACAGAGGGACTTCTTCTGGAATAAGGAACATGATAAATCTAAAGGTTTATTCTACATTGCTTGGGATGTTGTCAACAAACCAAATGATCTAGGGGATTGGGTTTCAAAAATATATAGTACTTCAATCTAGCTATGATCTCAAAAATTGCTTGGAGATTAATTGAAGAACCAAACTACCTCTGGAGCAGCACTATGAGGGCTTCTCACTATCCAAATCAAGAAGTTATAAGAATGGACACCAATCCAAAGAACACTGACTCTTAGATATGGAAAGGAATACTGGAAGGCATCTCTTTCATTCAAAAATACTACACCTGGAAGATAGGGGAAGGCACAAAAATTCACATTTGGGAGGATAGATGGATTCATAACCTACCTGACATAATTCAAAAACCCCCTCAGTGCCCTTCGAGCCTTAAAACAGTCAATCGAACTATTCAATACCCATGGAGAGTGAGACACAGACACCCTAACTCTCTGGTTTACCCAGGATATTCAAAACCTCATTCTCCAGACAAACCATGATCCTAATATTGAAGACACTATAAGGTGGAGCTTAACTCATACAGGGAAATTTACTGTCAAATCCTTATATGACAAGCAAATTAATGATAAATATGCTAATGATACTCTCATAGCTCCTTGGAGGCAAATCTGGAAACTGGATACTACACCAGCAATCCAACTATTCACATGGAAATGTGCTCATGTCATTCTTCCAACCAATGCCAAGTCATCTAGCATTCTGAACTACATTGATCCCATATGTACCTTCTGCAATAATGCCCCTGAAGATATCACTCATGTTCTCTTAGCCTTCCCAGCTGCCTCTGATGTTTGGGCAAAACTCTTTGGGGAGAATCATCAACTTTTCACAGCTTACAGCTCCTTCCATGATTGGTTCAACAGTTGGTTTCATCCCAACCATCCCACTGCTAGCTGGAATGCTACCTTTGCTACTATATGTTGGTTCATCTGGAAAGCTATATGTGATTGGGTTTTCAGGAGTATAAGCCCTTTTGCTGCTGCTACTGCTTTGAAAATCACTCAACACCTTTGTACCTTCTCTAGAGTGAATCATAACCCATGGCATATTCTAAATAACCTATACTACCAGAAGAGCTCCAATGATCAGAACCTAAGGCTTAGCAGCCTGATCAAAAACAATAAAGAAAAATTTGGAATCACTATTAGCATACACATCTTGGAAGTAAACAATAACCTGGCTAATAGTGATTTACCATCTTATACTAACTTTGCTTTTATGGCAATTTCTTTCACAGGTCACTGTTTGAGAGCAAGGATTATCAAAGACCCTATTACTGGACTCAGCATAGCAAGCAGAGGAGCTCAACTAGCACTGACCTGGGGCAAGGAAATGCAACAGAACAACATTGATTTTGCAGCAGAGGAAGAAGAAATTTTACAAGCCATCCAGACAGGATATCATCTAGAAGTTCAGGAAAGATTTCAGGGAGGTTTTACTCAAAGAAATGACAGGTTTTTTGAAGCAATAGACTTTGTCTTAGGCAAGCTTATCAAGCTAGCTCCACAACAAAACACTACTGCTGCCACTTTAGCTAGGCTATCTAGTCATTCTCCCTTAGAGCAACTGCAGTGGTGCGACTAAACCCAAAGATCAAAGAGTAAAAAAAAAACGACTAAATTTTAGTTTAGTCCGTTGTGTGACGCAGTGGAAGGCGAGTATATTTAGTCGAGCGTAGGTATAATCTTCGTTTGGTTGTGGAGCAGAGGTATTAAGTGCGCCTGGGTCAGGCGTTGATATAGTTTACGCCTGTTGTGGGGCGTTGAAAAAGATTGCGCGCGGTGTGGGGCGGTCATAAAGTTTACGCCCGGACAAGAGGCGTACGTATAATCAACGCCTTATGGGGCGAACACTTCAGCTTCGCCTGAATGAGGCGTTTGTATAAACTCCGCCCAATACACACTTGCATACTGGCGGGAGTCAGAACCTAAAAGAGTGCTTAATTGGATATCTTGTGGGTGGCCACGTCTCAAGCTTACAACAAATAATGACAAATCGGGCAATGTACAGTTACACAGTTGGTTGGCACTTTGGCCTGCCTTTATAAATTATTTTAAACCTGTAAGCAGGAGTAGTTGTTTGTTGCTGTTTTTGTCTAAAAGAATGTGGTGGTAGACTGGTAGTGAATGCCCGATGGTGGTGGTGGCAGTTTGATTTTCCCAAGTAAAATGTTTTCACAACTAGTCAGATTTTAAGTTGAGTTTTCTATCTCATCCTTCATCTCTCTATAACTTAAATTTCTTTTACACCAAAACATACAATAGCCCAAATAACAAACGGTGTGAAACTATGGGGCGGAGGTATTACGTTCGCCTAGCATCAGGCGTAAACTTTATGAACGCCTGAATGAGGCGTAAACTATATGCCCGCCTGATGCCAGGCGAACATTACATCCGCTTCATTGGGGCGTTGGGTATATCAACGCCTCATTCCAAGCGTTAACTTCAGCTACGCCCCATCGGGCGTACATTTTATCACCGCGCCATTGGGGCGTAATTTATATGCCCGCCTTTCCGTGGGACGAACACTATATAACCGCCCATTGTCAAGCGTACACTATATAACCGCCCGTTGAGAAACGGAGATTATATCACCGCTCGACTATAAATGGGTATGGTCTTTGGTCCAGACCAAATATACTCTCGAACTACTGTACTAGTCTGGTATTTGATCGATGGTACGTCCCGCTACGCCTGGTTCAGAGACCAAATAAATGGGTTTAGTCGCCCACTGCAGTTGCTCTTACTTCATAACTTTAACTGGAAAGGTCCAAATCTTCAGTTACTTTTGATAGCATTACAGTCTATTCCAAACAATGCTATTAAGGATAACGGTAATAACTCTAATCTTTTGTTGAGGGGACATCTTGGTGCTAGACATAGCCCAGATGATCACGTTGTTGTTCCTTGAGTAGGTTGCTCAGTTGAGCTTCTTTTCTCTTTTATTATTAAAAAAAAAAAAAAGATCAACCAATTAAGTAACACCGTCATCTAAAAAGCAGCTTGATCAGCAGAATCCGTTAAATAAAAGGTAGACTAATGGAGATCTTTGACCAAAAAGAAAATGTCAATCCTTTTCCACGATCAGGTGGGAGATATCAGATTTTCTTTACATGATTAGGGATTTATTTTAATCCTGATTTTTGTCTTAATCATAATTAACCAGAAGGCCACTACACAAATTAATATATTATAATCAAACCTATGCTTTTGATTGTCAAGAAAAACACAAGAACTTTTTGAGTGGGGAAGCAAGGATAATAATGGATTCATACTTCCGTCTGCAGAGATAGCAGATGATCAGTAAACCATGGCCGGTCTAGCGAAAATGCTATATGTCCACCAATGCCTTCCCCCACTCCTTTCCACCGCTTATATGTCATGCAGGCATTGGTGGACTTCAATAATAATGGGACCCCCTATTTTCCCATGGAGACCAAAATGGGTAGAATCTAGGGTGTGGATGAAGCCACCTAATGGGGGAAGACAATGGCGGAAACGGTTGGGGGAAGTGTAGCACTTTCGCCAGTCTAGTATCTTGCTTCATGTTAACAGAGTCGTGTCACAGTTTTAAAAAAACATATAGGGTACGGTGAGGTAAGATATGAACATAACGTTTGAACTCTTTGAGATGGGATTTCTCAGTTGACTGTACTTTTTAATCAACATCAAGATTTAATGGTGGAAGCTACTCTATACCTAAAAGAGTTAAAACATGTTTGTGAACATAGGCCAATCACTAGGAACCATTTTGATGTGCAGAGAAAATGAAAAAACAATATGGGTCCCATTCTCGTAACTTTAAAGAGATGGCAGATGAATGAATGAACGGTCCTTGTGGATCCCACCACTTGAATAAGACCCCATTCCTACACATGTATGGTCCATAACTTTTTCCATCTTCTCGAGCAAAAATAAAGATTTTGTTTCTACTAATCAGTAGTACTCCTTATTTGAAACTTGGAAGTAGGGCACGATGAAGATCAACTTCACATAACTCTGAACTCTCTATCAACAAAATGATATCGAGAAATATAATTCTACAAGCAACAAACAAAGACCAAACGCTACAACTTTAACTAGTTAATGCTTGTAATTTTCTCTTAAAAATCCAGTGACTCGGTGAGCATTAGGAATACTACTGATGTTTGAAACATCACTCAACATTTCAAGTCTGATCATGGAGCTGAACAATTTGTTGTTGCCTCAAGAAAAGACAACACCACAGGTCCACATACCCTTTTAAAGTCCATGAAGAGCCGATCAAAGTATCAATGTAAATCAAGGGGTGGAATCACATGCAAGTTTCAAGAAAATATTTTGAGTATCGTTAATAGGAGGGAAAGAATGGATTTGAAGAGGGAAAGATTACGAGGAGGGAACCAAAATTCTTAGGGAGGGATTGACTTCTTAAAAGTGAGACGGAATATTGATAGGGTGTAGAATACATCCTATTTACTATCTATTGTTTATGCTTTCTTTGCTATTTTTCTTGTAAATTATGTATTTTACGCTTGTTTTGAGTTTTGTAGCTACTTTGGAGTCACACGGAGGAAAAGAAGAAGAAATCACCCAATTTGAGCCAAAAGGGCAAAAAGGTCATTTTACAGGCGATTGATATATGGAGCCTAACCACGGTTAAGGGACAACTCTTATGGAGGAGCACTAAAGACAGCCAGATGTTGTTAAGGGGTTACCATCTGGGTAGCCCTAATCCACAAGATGGGTGTGCTGTTAGCACCCAACGCCACCCCAACCCTAAATTTGAGAGACATTTACTCTCAATTATTAGTTCACTCATTTATTACCCTAAAAAACTAAGAAAAGGGAAGAAGCAGCCGCTGCTGCTATCGTTTATCCGAGAGAAATTCAGAGATGAATCTCAAATGGAGATTAATGATTCAAGGCTGTGAACATAGAGTTGCGATTCATAGATGGGTTCGATTTGAGTATGGTTAGGGGATCTGTGGGATTGAAGCAGCTCGGAAGGTATGGGTTTGCTGTTGGGTCTCAGGGGATCGAAGTTGTTAAAACTGAGCTAGGGTTTGATTCGAATTGTTGGTATGGATAGTGATGCTGGGGTTTGAGTGCTGCTGAGAATTTGAGAAACAGACACTGATGTTGTTAACGAATGAGAGAATTGATGAAGTAGAGATGGGTTTGTGGTTAGTTGAGTTTTGTTGTGAATTGAAGGGTGAAGCTGACTAAAAAGCTGAATCGAAGAGATGGAATTAGAACTGTAATTGATAAATCAGATATGGGTTCGAGATGGAGGGATGGTGGTGTTCATTAAATACGCAGAGAAGAACAGGGCAATGAATCTGAAATCGAGAGAACAGATGGGTTCTGGCGCTGTTGGTGGTGAGAAATGGGTTCAAAGTAATCAGAGATCGAATGGGTTCAAAGTAATCAGAGATCGAATGGGTTAGAGTATTAGCTCGGTGAGAAGAAGGAAGTGAATTGGAGATGGATTCTGTAACTGAAGCTCGTTCCGGATGCTATGGGACTATGAATCGATGAACGAATAAACGAGATGGGTGGCGTCTGAGGTTCAAGAAATGGGTTTGCTGAGAGTTGGAAGACATAAGTGAAGCTTGAATTGAGTAGATGTATGCTAGGATTTGAACAGGGATGGAGCTGAAGAGAGGCCTGACTTTGGCCGGGAAAACACCAGAAAACAACCAAGACTCGGACGGTTTTCTGCACCGGCGAGTCAACTCGGCGATGTCCGATCCAGCCGATCCAGCTCAGCCGAGTAAGACAAGTCACCACCTAGGAGCCGACTCATAGTGACTTCGATGTCTAACTTCCCTCCTTTTTGACCCAGATTGACCGACGGTTTGACCCTTTTGACCGTTAGTCCTAACGGAGGATCGACGGAATATTCCGTCGAATATACCATTGACGGCAATGAACTCGGGTGGCGGCGGTGACTTTTCCCGGCCGGATTAGAGCCATAATACCAGCTTTTCCGGTGACCAAAATTCCAGAATTTTTGTGGACTTCTCTCATGGGTGTGAAGACTTGGACTAGGAATTGGATGGAGAATTTGGCTCAAATTTGGAAAGAGAAGATGAAGAGTTGAGAAAGGCTTGGATTTGGAAATTGAATTGCTAAAGAAAAAGGATTCTATTCCTTGGAAGATTTGGAGAATATTGAAGCCTATAAATAGAGAAGTTTTATATATCTTTTACACACCTTTTTACACACACAACACTTCTCTTTTATTTATTCTTTGTGTGAACTCCTTAACATGAGTAGCTAATTTTATTATTGATTGAGGATGAATTCCTAGTTCTTAATATATGATTTGAGTTTTGTTTCAATTCTATCTTGAAGTTTTTCACATGATTATCGTTTGTTTTTACTAATAGGAATGTTTATTCATTCATTCATGATTGATAGATTGTTTAGAGTGCACGCTAAATTGATTTGTTAGTTTAATCTAAATCTAGTAATAGTTAGGTAATAAGTAATCGTTCTCGACACTTTACACAAGTAGAAAACACGAGACCTTGCGGAGGGATTCCGTGGAGCGATTGTGTGTAAAAACAACGCTAGAAAGTGGACCAAGCGAACCGAGTTTAACTACTAGTACTAAACCTAAATTCATAGATCTTAATGCATTCAGGGAATTACATCTTGTAAGCGAACCTCAAGGTGGTTCTTTTGAATAGAATCGATAACTAAGCGGACTTGTTACTTGAAATAAGGGATTTTGGGGCTAGCTAAGCGAACCTGCTATCCTACGGTTGGTGATAATCTGTGACTAATAACATGTGGATGAAAAACATAACTTGATTCATTGTTTTGCAACGAAGAAGGATTCCTTGATCTTATCCCTCTTATTGCTTTCAACTTTATCTTTTAATTGCTTTGTTTATTTTCTTTTGCTTTTTACACCCCCCTTTTGTGACAATTTTTACAACTAGAATCTCTTGCTCCTCGTGGGAACGAACTTGATTTCCATTATATTATTTTTAATTGAGTGGAAATATTAATTAATTTGATTGCACCTACGACACGCATCAAATATCTAAAATATCCTTAAACTTTAAAAATCATCTTCTTCCTTTTAAGTTCTCTAGCTTTAAAAATCATCTTCTTCCTTTTAAGTTATCTAGCTAATATACGTACTGGTAATGGAGGTGCGAATAGACGTAAAATGTTTAAATACGGATGATCTAGAAGTGATGGAACCTCATAGAGAACCCGCACCATCATCGAAAAAGCCATTTAATTTTCATGGAAATTCATCATCATATTCTAGTTGCAGATTTATCAATAACCATCTATCATTGATAATTTAAAAGATAATGTTAATATCTTGACTGAAATGTTCTCCGGTGGAGAACGAAATATCTCGGCATTTTTATTAGATCGATCCCATATTGGTGATTGATGATTCTAGGGTTTTTAATTTGAATTTTAAATGTTGAAGCTTTCAACTGCGTATTGTTAATGTTCACTTTATTGTGCTACTCCGTGTAAATCATTTTGTTACCAAGATCAATCATGTGACCACTGTTCCACAGAGATTCTTACCATGGAAACTTTATGTTTTCTGGAACAAGAAGTTCGACGATAAGTGGGAAGTGGCTGTTACTGCTAGGGTTGATTAGGTTATTGAGGGTAGGGTTGGTAATCCGAAAATAATTCTTTGTTATTGTTTTTTTAGTCTTTGACTAGACATTGACCATAATTTTACTAGTTTTTTTCCCTCCTCAAATCCATTCTTTCCCTCCTAATAACAGGACTCAAGATTTTCGGTTGAACGTTGGGTATAAAAACCGTTAGAATCTACAAGTAGGGGTGAGCATTTGGCCCGTAATCCGCGAATTTAACCGGGACCAACCGTTCATTTGCGGATGGATGTCCGGACATTCGTTAATGGATTGGATGCGGATGAAATTTTTGAAATCCAACGGATAACGGATCGGGCCCGGATGCAACCTTGAAAATCCGTCGGACATCCATATCCGTTAAATTAATGGTGGGTTTGTTTGCAGAATTCACCGTTTCCAGGAATTTATAACCCCATGGGATTACAAATTCTGGGATTCATGTAAATTCCTTGTGTGTTTGGTAACTCAATTAAAATTCCTAGGATTTATAGAGTTTTCTTGTATTAAAGTCTTTGTACCGTTTAGCATTACCCTCAAATCTTAAAATTGCATATATATGAGATTTATAGTTAAAAAAAAGTGGGTCCACAAATCCCTTGATAAGTTTCCCAGCAAATCTTAGGGGAGGGGTCGGACTCCATATGGAGGATTTGCTGGAAAACTGAATCCCGTAGGAAACGTGATTCCAAGGATTCGGGTAACCAAACATACAAAGGGAAACATAATTCTACCAAATCCCCTGGACCCATAAATTCCACCTTTAAAATTCTACATCCAAACCCACCATAAGAGTTTTTATATAGTTCTAGAAAATACTATGGATCATTTAGGAATTTTTAAGATGTTTGTTTGGGGTGTTGTACATTGCATTTTTATATTTGTATACATATATGAGGAAGGATCCCCTCACACTTTTATCATGACACTATCTCACACGTTGGGCATCATTTTTACGAATAAAAACCAAACCGCAACGGATTTGAAGCTAATATTTTGGGGATATGTTCCTCTTACCAAGTTCTACATGCCTACCAAAAATGAGCACATTCTCAAATATAAAACCTCACAATCTATCGGTCTTAATTTCGACGGCCAGAAATCTGTTAATTTTCAACGGCTCATTTTCAAAGTAATAGATGGTGGTGTTATATGTCTCGGAATACACTCATTTTTGGTAGGTATGTAGAACTTGGTAAGGTGAACATATGCCCAAAATATTAGCTTCAAATTCGTTGCGGTTTGGTTTTTATTCGCAAAAATGATACCCAACGTGTGAGATAGTGTCATGATAAAAGTGTAGGTTTTATAAGGAGTCATTTGTGTTAGCTTTATTTTCTTTAATATAAATTTTAACTAAAACAAATCCATTGGATTATCCGCATCCAATCCGTCCATCCGTGCATCCATTGGATGCAAATCCGTTGGATATGGATTGGATTACGGATGCCAAATTTGAAATCCGTACTTCAATGGATTGGATGCGGATGAGGTGAAAACCGGTCCATACGGTCCTATGCTCACCCCTACTACAAGTATCGAATCAGACCATACTCATACTGCTGGGAATTGGCAAGAGAGCAAGTCCAAGTGTACGCTTTTGGGCCTTACCAAACGAACCCAGTGCTGTGGAGCTTCTAAAGTTTACATCTTGGTCCTTGGAGCATGATCAATGCTTTTCGTTGGAGCAGATATAATCTCATTTAGAGAGACGATTTCTCTAACAGGGAATAATGGAGTACTATAGAAGATACTCTTCTTGGAGTTCTGCAGAAGATACTAAAAACCAGGGTTCTTCCCCTAAAAGAGACAATATGTAGAACCTACAATGATATTGATCAAAAAAAAAAAAAAAAACCTACAATGACAATGCTACAAGAGTAGGGAATTTTCAAGCCATGCACAGTTCACCCACATTGAGACTTCTCTTTCGCTGAAACCTTTGAGAGCGTAGAAGGTGATCAGATGCCCAGCATGAAGTAATAAAGTTAAAACATGCGAGACCCAAGTAGTAAAGTTAGAACATAAGAGTTGTGAAATCAAATACTTGGTAATTGGTATGCATTACTGCTAATAAACTTATTCACATCTGTAGTTACTTCTAGTGTTGCTTTATAAAGGCGGCAAACAAACAGCTTCATTAACTATGAAACTGTGTGGAATCCAGATATCCAGAGTTAGAAATGCATTTTCCAATGGAAATCAGGTCCAAAGGTGACATCCAAAAAAAATTACACCTCAAAAATGAACATAGTACGAAAATGCTTGAAACATAAAATTGTCAGAAAAATCCTCATGTTTCAAGTCTGAACTTATTTCTATCACGATTTAAACAAAGTATCTATTGAGCTTCCAAAAAGACGAAAACCCATAAACAAACAATAGAGGAAAATTACGCTGTCAAATGTATAAATGCGATAGATAGGGTGCAAAAAGAAGAGCCTAAACTATTCTTCTGCAACAACACCGATCTCACCCTTTTCAAGCAAGTCATAAAATGACCTCACTTTCCTCTGCTCATTCCAGTGATGCATCTTCCACATACCACCAGCAACCAAACCAAGAGCGATCCCAATACAGATCTCCTTGACCACACTAGGTCCCTTCAAAGTTGCATGAGCAATTCTACCGCCAGCCATTGGATCTCACAAGTTGAAGAGTGCTGCGTATTAACAACAAGGAGTGTCAGTTGGAAACATTTTTTTGGTCATTATAGATGGGCATTTGTAAAAAAATCAATAGGGTATTTCTCATGCTATGCTCATAAAATGCACGTCACTTTAGTCAACTAAAGATGATACACAACACTCACCGTACTGGACATTAATTCCTCCTATGATAGCTACTAAATACCTGAATCAAGCTCTCCACTAATGGAAAATGTTAGTACTTCTTTTTCACTTACTGAATAAGGGCATTAATATTGGACGATTTTCTGTACTTTCTTCTCCCTTCCTCTTGTTTCTAATAGTGGCAGAACCGTACAAGTCAACCACTCATAATTCGATATATTCATCAAACTTAAACACCTCTTGAGAAGGAAAACGGTTTCCATATTTCTAATTCAAAAGTCGCAAGAACCTAGAAGAAAACTATTCACTGAAACACGAAACACTTGAATTAACTCCAGATGTGGCTGTAAACATGAGTTAGTGGACATTAATTCCTCTTATGACAGCTACTTAAAACCTGAATCAAGCCCTTCTCTAATGGCAAATTTTGGAACTTCTTTTTCACTTACTAAATAAGGGCATTAATATTGAACGATTTTCAGTAATTTCTTCTCCCTTCCTCTTATTTCTAGTAGTGGCAGAACCGGACAAGTCAACCACTCATTACTTGACATATCCATCAAACTTAAAGACCTTTTGATATAGAAAAAGGGATCACATATTTCTAATTCAAAAGTGGCAAGAACCTAGAAGAAAACTATTTACTGAAACACTTGAAAAGTCTTGAATTACCTCCAAATGTGGTTGTAAACATGAGAGCTAGTTAACTCAAAAAAGTCATTAAACAATGGAAAGTAGTGCTATTTACACAGAATAACCACACAACTGAGCACAGCCACTAGCGTGTGATATTCTAAACAGAGCGCGTAATGAATTCAGTGATTTCCACCACCTATGAATAGGATTGCGATGCACATTACGCACTACAGAACATCTATTTCCACTGGCTTGCCTAATACTCGAAAGCTAAACTAAACTGGTTTTCTAGAACCATATTTTTCCTGTTCTTTGTGCTATATGCACAAATATTCTAACCAAAAACATGCCGATTTCTGAGGTAACTTGCATACAAAAATAATAAACGAGTAACAATATCATTCATATGATGAAACTATAAATTTCATAGTATTTTCCCTTATAGCATACTTTTTTGATTCATAACTTCATCAATATAGTGTTTGAACCTCGTAATAATCATAGTAAAATTGCAAATGCAGATTGTAAAATTAAAACCACAATTGTACAGCATATTTACACACCTAGATCTTTGATTTTAACACTCCATCATCCACATAATGAGAAAATAAGTAAACATAACAAAAATGGTAGTAATAATGTTAGATCAGATTTACCCATTTATTTAAATTTTTCCAACAGAAAATGATTCAAAAACCTATAAATCAAAAACCCTATCATTCGAATATCTTCAGTTTATTGAATCATCAATACATAATCGAATCCACTAAACGAGAAGGAAATTTCCATCAAGAATATAAAATTTCCCCCAAATCATAACATAAACATAAACATCATGAGACAAAGAAACTAAATCTGAAAGAAAACAAAGATAAATTAACAGGGAAATGAAAGATTGAAAACAAACCAACCTTTTTTTTTGTGAGAAATTTTGATCCCTAAATCGGTCGCTCAAGAGACTAACGCCACGGAATGAGAAAAGTTTCTCCAAGTTCTTTTTGTAGCGTTTTGCTACTAAGGATAACTATCCTGTTAACAGTGATACCGTTCTTCGCTGCTAAACACACCATAACCGTCGATTAGAAGTATCCTGGAATTTAAGTAAACAAGGATCGATCAGATAATCCCAGTCGTTGAAAAAATTGTTTTGGACTTTGCTTGTCATGGTGTTGTAGTTTGGGCCTGATGTTTCGGATAAACGGGCTCAGCTCAGTCGAATTCTAGATTCCAGGATCCTGTTTCTGAGGCATATGGAGTTGTTTTGAAGCATTCCTAAGAGCATCTCCAACAGAAGGTGTAGAAAATCCTACGTGGATTTTTTATTTAGTCCTTTTATTTATGAGGTCTACACATAGAATAAATGTAGGACCTCATATCTAAAAAACCATCTCCAACAGTGAGAATTTTAATCCTTAGAATTAAAAGAAAATTGGTTAAAAACATGACGTGGAGGTGCAACCGGAGGTGTAGATAACACTTTCTTGAACACCTTCATAATTAGTAATTGGTCCCTCATTTATGAGGTCTATACATAGAGTAAATGTAGGACCTCATATCTAAAAAACCATCTCCAACAGTGAGAATTTTAACCCTTAGAATTAAAAGAAAATTGGTTAAAAACATGACGTGGAGGTGCAACTGGAGGTGTAGATAACACTTTCTTGAACACCTTAATAATTAGTAATTGGTCCCTCCTAACTTGTAGGACCCTACTGTGGGAGATGAATTTATGCCAAACGGGGGTCTAAAATCCTATGTGTCACTAAAATTAAATAGATCCACCCTCTCTTGGAGATGCTCTAATGGTGCCAAAAGGGTCACAAGGTTGTAAAACTCGTCACCTTCTTCTTCTTCTTCTTCTTTTTGATAAAAAAGAAATATATTAAGAGGAGAGGAAAGTATAGAAATTTCTTACAAGGTGTAGGAAACAAAAAAAACAACTAAAGATTACATAGATTATCTCATTCAAACAAAAATAAGACCCCAATTAAGAAAGATGCGGTTGAAATTTCTTCTAATGCCATATTGGAAATAGAATCCCATGAGTAAAGAAGAACTATTGCATTTTGACATAACTGGTCTTCAAAATTTAGACATTTCCTTGAATGTCCCTGTGTTCCTTTCGATCCATATTGTCCATATTGTAGTTGCAGGGATTAGAAACCATAGCTTCTTGTCTATTCCTTGCGACATTAGACTTCCCCAAGATCATAATAGAACTAAGATAGAAGAGGGCCACGTACCATTTACACCGGAGGATGGTAAAAGGTGATTCCAAATGTTCATGGCAATAGGACATTCAAAAAACAGATGCTTGACACATTCTTCAGCATTGTTACAAAGTATACACTTGTTAACATGATGACTGAAAAAGCGGAGGTACAACAACCTCACCCAATATTTCGATTAGCAATCTGTATGGACTAACTCAAATATACTTTTTAGAGAATCAACTAGACAGTCAGACTCAATTTTAATAAGAAGTATATCAAGGAGTTAATATCTCTATCTCTCGATTTGATCTTTACTCAAGCAAATGGAAATCTGCGAGTCTTTATCAAATACTAGAGAGATAAACTTGGATGGTACCAAAGACCAATATCCAAGTGTCAATCAATGTAAATCAACAACCAAAGGTTGGATATTCTAATTGATTGATCTTAACGCACAACCTGTGATATTTCAATTATATAACGAAATATAATGCGGAATAGAAATAACACAGACAATTTAAGTTTTGTTAACGAGGAAACCGCAAATGCGAGAAAACCCCGGGACCTAGTCCAGATTGAACACCACACTGTATTAAGCCGCTACAGACACTAGCCTACTACAAACTAACTTCGGTCTGGATTGTAGTTGAACCCTAATCAGTCTCACACTGATTCAAGGTACAGTTGAGCTCCTTACGTCTTTGATCCCAACAGGATACTACGCACTTGATTCCCTTAGCTGATCTCATCCACAATTAAGAGTTTCTACGACCCAAAGTCGAAGACTTCAATAAACAAATCTGTATCACACAGAAAAGTCTACGATAATAGATAAATCTGTCTCCCACAGATAAACCTATGAGTTTTTCTTCCGTCTTTTGATAAGTCAAGGTGAACAGGAACTAATTGATAACCCGGACTTATATTCCCGAAGAACATCCTAGTGTTATCAATCACCTCACAATAATCTAAATCGCATGGTAGCGAAACTAGATATTGTGGAATCACAAACGATGAGACGAAGATGTTTGTGATTTCTTTTTATCTTGCCCTATCGGAGATATAATCTCAAGTCAATTATTCAATTGAACTCGTACGATAGAAAATGGCAAGATCAGATCGCTCAACTACAAGAGAAGTAGTTTCGTCTCGGCTTCACAATCCCAATGAAGTCTTTCGGTCGTTAACCTACAGGGTCTCGAGAAGAAACCTAAGGTTAAAGGAGAATCGACTCTAGCAGAACCAACTAGTATCACACAAGAGGTGTGGGGATTAGTTTTTCCAGTTGCTAGAGTTCCCCTTACATAGTTTTCAAATCAGGGTTTGCAATCTAAGTTACCTTGGTAACAAAGTATTCAATATTCACCGTTAGATGAAAAACCTTATTCAACCAAGCTAATATCTTTCAACCGTTAGATCGAAACTTAGCTTGTCACACACAAATGAAATGTATTCATTTAGGTTTGAGTAACCGTACCTAAACGTGTACACTTAGTTGGTTCACAAATAGTTAACCAATGGTTAGCCATATGAGCACTTTCATATTAACCGTATTCATCTTTCTCATAACTAGTTCAAATGACTCATAAGAACTAGTTCAAGAGTTGTTCAATTGTTTAGGTCTATATTCATAGACACAAATGAAGCAAAATCGGTTTGATATATCCACTTGATTCAATTCTTGAACAATATAGCCACGGTTTGCAAAGATTGCATTCCTTATAATTTATTGTTTTAAGCTCATGAACTACCGATTTTAGAAATAACCAGCTTGGTTACGCGGGTATGCTTACCTTAGCTATCGGATTTGAGTTGGCTTTGGTTTCCAAACTCAGCAGAATTTTTCGGGTAGAAAAGTTCCGCCAGTACGCGTACCCGACCTGTCTCCTTCACCAATACCTTATGCACACATATGCACACACTTGGTTTCTGGTACATGGATTTATACACTAATGTGCGAACACACTATATATGCTTATATCCATAGTTGGTAATCTCAACTCTACATTTCAATCATTGAAACATTCTTCTATAATGTTATAACAATCGTTATTCACGACTATCGTCATCAAAGCTATTTTCAAGATTGAAACGTTATCATGGCTTTCGTCACGGGTAAAGATGAAAATGGTTAAAGCAAAAGCTCACCAACACATATTTCGAGAAAAAGATAGGCAAGTAAACTCGGCTCGAAATAGCAAATGTGTATGTATGAAAACTATCATACTTATACGACTATTGTCTCAAGAGTAGGAGATAAAATAGACTTTTGAGTGACAGATAAGTTCAAGTCTCCACATACCTTTTTGTCAGATGAATTTCTACTTGTTCCTCGAGTAGTTCTTCGTCTTCGTAAGATGATCTCCATGGAGTCTGGAGCTCAACTACACTTAACTATCCTAGACCGAGACTTAGTCATAAGTAAACTAGAAATCCAGACATATAGTTTTGATCACTAATATTGACAAACATGCTTGAGATAGAAACGCATGCGAGTTCGACCGAGCAGTGCTCTAACAATCTCCCCCTTTGTCAATTTTAGTGACAAAACTATCAATACATATGGATTACAAAATAGATAAAACTTTGTAGCTTCTCGTCCACATGCTTGATCTCCTTGGTGCTTCAAAATTACTCGAAAACTTCGTCTTTTCCAAGTACTCCATGATTCCATATATGTTCAATTCAGCATCATAGTTGTTGAAGTCCCGTAGCCATAACAATGAGAAAACAAAAGCTCTCGATCATTGTTATACAGTGTCATAGTATTATTACACAGCATCAAAGTTCTCATATCACAACTTCGACAACAATACTATGGTGATATGTATCACTCCCCCTTAGTCAATACTTCGTCTCAACACGAAAACCACTCCCCCTTACACAATGATCCGAAAACCATATGTATTTGTAGTGTCAACTACATATTAATTCTCCCCCTTTTTGTCAATAAAATTGGCAAAGGTACGAAAACGGGATCCTAATGAAATTTCCATGGAGACACTTCAAGAACAAAGAAAAGTACATATCAGCTTTGTTTAGATGCAATCATAAAGCCGAAGCTAAATGCATTCATCACAGAGTTTATAAAGATACAAGACAACTCCTCAAATATTCCACAGCCGCACTCCCCACAAAGATATGGCAATTAAGCACAAGTTCAAAAGAACTCTCCCCCATTTGATGTCATTCCCGAAAGAACAACAAGAGCGACCTTACTTTTACGAGAAAAGAAGGATTTCTTTGGACACTAAAAACCACAAAATGATTTTGTATCCAAAATTCTCAATTAAACTAACCACAAGAGAACCCATGATTAATTTAATCGGAATGCACAACCAAAATAACCACAAACGAATCTATGATTAGTCTAGTTGGAAATGCTCACACAAGAAGACATATGGAGCCGCACAGTATATACATAAACTATGGATCATGGAAGATCAATAATGCGGAATATACAAGGATTCATTCTATTTTCCATCACTATTTGCACAATGACATATAATAGACATAATCCTTGTAAACAAAAGATTTTAACCTATCTTTCATCAATAAAAGACATATTGGGCTTAACTTTTGTTTGTCAAAAGTTCATCGATCTTGTATCAATACATGCATATCGACATATAACCGAGATAACTTTTGACATCGTATGGGACACATATCCCATAACACATTGCAATATATAAAACCATAAAGATTAATAATGCAAAAATCATCTTCCAAACCAAACTTTAGAATTTAAACAAATAAATCTAAAAACATGAAGATGAAAACGTTGGACATAGCTATGTGTACTCACAATAATGGCTATTCCAAACCCTAGTTATCCTTCTTAAACAAAAACAAGAATAAAAATTCTTTTAAGAAGTTTCCTAGACAAATAGAATAAAACATCTATCCAAGACGTGCAATAAGATTTCGAACAGGCTTCCTTCAGCTTGATCCTTACGAACTCAAGATTCCTTTTAACGATCACGAACTGTTCTTTTAGGACTTTAAAATCCTGAAGAAGATTTTCAACCAGTTGTTGTGAAAATTGAACTGGTTGCTTGTCTACATGATGAATTGCATGATACCAATTTATAAGAACATGGTTCTCATAAAACTCAGCAAACTTGTCATTCTCAACTTCCTTCTTGCACCCTTTCATAGTTTGCACCATTATTTCTTAGGAGGTTACTACATACCAAGAAAAGCTTCATGATATATATACATATAGAAAAACCCTAAGGGTTCATGAATAGAATTTGGTAATGGTCCAGGTATGCAAACGTTCACAGTTATGAACCAGGGTTCAAAAATCGTCTAGGTAAAGGGGTCTTATAACAGGCTTTTGACAAGGATCTTTAGATCAAAAGAAGGAGTACTGAAAAGTTCAGTGTTTCAACAAGTCATGGTTTTCTCAAGAGTTTTTATGGATCAATTATGCTTCATTATGAAGAGAAGGCTAGAGTAGAATTCTTACTTAAAAAGAATTAATTTAAAGAATCAAACGAGAAATACAACAACCATTTTTGTCAAGATGACTTGCATCTTGACTTTTATGTGCATCCTCACAGGATTGGAATGAGAATGCACAGTAAAACTGATCAAGTTGTAGATAGAGCATGTAGCTCGTCATCTGAATCACAAAGAGAATTAGCAGGATTAATCTCAAAGGAATTACTACAAGGAGAACAAGACATACCTGAAGATGTTTTCTTCCTTAATTTTTTGATTTTCCGCTTGAGATTATTCATACTGGTTCTTAAATCTGAAGCATGATTGTTGATGTGAATGTGATCGAAATCTGATACTTTGGTCACAGCGTAATCCTTGCCAATAGAAGATATTCCTTCCTTAATTGAACCATTCTTTTTCCTTTGACGTATTTTTCTTTTTACTAGAACATCAAAAGTCTTAGTAGTCCATGTGACATTCTTTCCCCTACGATCGTAGACGGAGTTCGTGTCATACATATTTAAAAAGGACTTATCACAGTACTCTTCTGGATTTGAGACCCTGATGTTCTCAGTACGGAGAGAAATAGGTTTGATTACTTCCTTTGACATCCATGTGAGAATGTTATGAAGTTTTTTATTCCTTTTCCGAAAACGACATTTCCGCTCAACATGACCCTTGTTTCCACAATAATAGTAGTTGAAGGTAGTGTTTTTAACGGTTTTCCTACGTATTGTCTTCGAAGAATGACTATCTTTGTTTACAAGAACATCAGCTGTAATAGGTGAATCTTCACATAGCAAGTTGTTATTAGCCCTGAAAAAATTGATCTTCCCAGTATTTGGAGCGTCTATTCCTTTATATACCAGACCACGTGTATCACGATGTTCTTTACATGCTCCTAACATGGAAGATAATTTTGTAGAGCTAGTGTTGAATCTCTTCAGATTCTCTTCTACTAATTTTACCTTGCTGACAGTTGTAGATAGATCATCCTTCAATTGTTTTTCCTTGGCAAGAAAAAGACATTCTCTGTCGTTAAAGTATTTCTGCTGAGAGTCATACATTGCCTCAGATTCAGCAAGTCTTTCTTTCAACACACAGAAACTCTTCTGAAGTTTTTCACATTCAGCAATCTTTGAATGGACTTCTTCATCTCTATCTTTAAGGATTGATTGTAAGAGTTTATAACCACTATCATATCTATTAAAGAGTTTTTTTAGTTTCCTGTTTTCACGACAGAGAGGAAACAGATATTCTGCCAGGTAGGCAGTAGATCCCTTTTTTGTTATGATATCATCAAAGAGTATGATATATTGTGAGACTTCTTCATAAATACTTGGTCCCTCGTCTGAGTCACTTTCATCCGAAAGGTCATCCAGTTGTACATCTAGGAATTTTTCCCAGTTGACACCTGTTTCTGACAGAGGGGAAGATAAGAGAGAATTCTTGGAAGTCTCAGAACTCTGATCAGTATCAAAAGGATTCTAGTATGGCTTTGTGAAGTCAGAGATATTACTACTGTCCATAAAGTCAGATCGCTATAAACACAGACTTGTAAGGTTTTTGAACGTGTTTGCCTGCTCTAATACCAATTGAAATAAGCGGGGGTACAACAACCTCACCCAATATTTTGATTAGCAATCTGTATGGACTAACTCTAATATACTTTTAAGAGAATCAACTAGACAGTCAGACTCAATCTTAATAAAAAGTATATCAAGGAGTTAATATCTCTATCTCTCGATTTGATCTTTACTCAAGCAAATGGAAATCTGCGAGTCTTTATCAAATACTAGAGAGATAAACTTGGATGGTACCAAAGACCAATATCCAAGTGTCAATCAATGTAAATCAACAACCAAAGGTTGGATATTCTAATTGATTGATCTTAACGCACAACCTGTGATATTTCAATTATATAACGAAATATAATGCGGAATAGAAATAACACGCAGACACCGAAGTTTTGTTAACGAGGAAACCGCAAATGCAGAAAAACCCCGGGACCTAGTCCAGATTGAACACCACACTGTATTAAGCCGCTACAGACACTAGCCTACTACAAACTAACTTCGGTCTGGACTGTAATTGAACCTTAATCAATCTCACACTGATTCAAGGTACAGTTGCGCTCCTTACGTCTTTGATCCCAGCAGGATACTACGCACTTGATTCCCTTAGCTGATCTCACCCACAACTAAGAGTTGCTACGACCTAAAGTCGAAGACTTCAATTAACAAATATGTATCACATAGAAAAGTCTACGATAATAGATAAATCTGTCTCCCACAGATAAACCTATGAGTTTTTGTTCCGTCTTTTGATAAATCAAGGTGAACAGGAACTAATTGATAACCCGGACTTATATTCCCGAAGAACAGCCTAGTATTATCAATCACCTCACAATAATCTAAATCGTATGGTAGTGAAACTAGATATTGTGGAATCACAAACGATGACACGAAGATGTTTGTGATTTCTTTTTATCTTGCCCTATCATAGATATAATCTCAAGTCAATTATTCAATTGAACTTGTACGATAGAAAATGTCAAGATCAGATCGCTCAACTACAAGAGAAGTAGTTTCGTCTGGCTTCACAATCCCAATGAAGTCTTTCAGTCGTTAACCTACGGGGTCTCGAGAAGAAACCTAAGGTTAAAGGAGAATCGACTCTAGCAAAACCAACTAGTATCACACAGGAGGTGTGGGGATTAGTTTTTCCAGTTGCTAGAGTTCCCCTTATATAGTTTTCAAATCAGGGTTTTTCAATCTAAGTTACCTTGGTAACAAAGCATTCAATATTCACCGTTAGATGAAAAGCCTGATTCAACCAAGCTAATATCTTTCAACCGTTAGATCGAAACTTAGCTTGTCACACACAAAAAAAATGTATTCATTTAGGTTTGAGTAACCGTACCTAAACGTGTAAACTTAGTTGGTTCACAAATAGTTAACCATATGAGCACTTTCATATTAACCGTATTCATCTTTTTCATAACTAGTTCAAATGACTCATAAGAACTAGTTCAAGAGTTGTTCAATTGCTTAGGTCTTTATTCATAGACACAATTGAAGCAAAATCGGTTTGATCCACTTGAATCAATTCATGAACAATATAGCCACGGTTTGCAAAGATTGCATTCCTTATAATTTATTGTTTTAAGCTCATGAACTACCGATTTGAGAAATAACCAGCTTAGGTACGCGTACCTTAGCTACCGGATTTGAGTTGGCTTTGGTTTCCAAACTCAGCAGAATTTTTCGGGTAGAAAAGTTCCGCCAGTACGCGTACCTAAGGTGCTGGTTTATGAGTTCGTAAACTCCAAACTCAAGCAGAATTTTAGGGAGGAAAAGTTTGCCAAGACACGACGGCACGTGTACCCAACCTGTCTCCTTCACCAATACCGTATGCACACATATGCACACACTTGGTTTCTAGTACATGGATTTATACACTAATGTGCGAACACACTATATATGCTTATATCCATAGTTGGTAATCTCAACTCTACATTTCAATCATTGAAACATTCTTCTATAATGTTATAACAATCGTTATTCACGACTATCGTCATCAAAGCTATTTTCAAGATTGAAACGTCGTCATGACTTTCGTCACGGGTAAAGATGAAAATGGTTAAAGCGAAAGCTCACCAACACATATTTCGAGAAAAAGATAGGCAAGTAAACTTGGCTCGAAATAACAAATGTGTATGTATGAACACTATCATACTTATACGACTATTGTCTCAAGAGTAGGAGATAGAATATACTTTTGAGTGACAGATAAGTTCAACTCTCCACATACCTTTTTGTCAGATGAAGTTCCACTTGTTCCTCGAGTAGTTCTTCGTCTTCGTAAGATGATCGCCATCGACTCTGGAGCTCAACTACACTTAACTATCCTAGACCAAGACTTAGTCATAAGTAAACTAGAAATCAAGATATATAGTTTTGATCACTAATATTGACAAACATGCTTGAGATAGGAACGCATGCGAGTTCGACCGAGCAGTGCTCTAACAATGATAACCCCATTCTACCATCTTATCAATTGTGATTAATCATCATGTGCCGCCAACCATAAGAGAAAACAATTTTTTGATAATTTTGTGCGGGAATTGTAAATGATCTTCACCATAGTATAGGGCTGAGTATAGAGAACTAGTAGAGAAAGTACATGTGGCCGTTAAAGTCCATCTTCTACTATCTTCTGAATTGCAAAGCAGTGGAGGATCAGGTCCAATCAAACCGAAAAGAGAAATAAGAAGTTCTGCCTCATTATCATTTAGAGCCCTTTTGAAATATAAGTTCCACCTTGTAAGTGTTAGAGCATAGATCAGTTGAACTCACCAAGCGTTGGTATGTCAAGTTTGGTTGTCATATTTTAGTATCAAAACTCATATAGAGTCGCTTGATTAAATACTAGAGTCAACTTCATTATGGTTAGACTAGAAAGTCTAGGAATGTTGAGACATACAAGTATTACTCTGAAAACCTAAAGAATGTGAAGAAGTAGCGAACTACAACGACGACACCATCCTTCCACTTGAGGTTAGTAATATTGACTTGAACTGTTTCATTCCTAACGTATCTTTCAAGTCGTGCTATATTGAAAAATAACTGCAAAGCTGTATATATTGTACATATTGTATAATAATCTAGTGATATGACATGATCATAATAGTGTGATCATAGTATTAGGGAATTAGAGTACGAAGTATAACGCTTATCTTCTGGACTTCGTAGATATGACATCGACATAATCTTGTATATATTTTAATGATTATGTGAATGGTTATGGTGAAGATTTCATCTTAGGAAACAATGTTTTACATTTGTTTAAAGGAAGTACATTCATGAACCTGTTTCGTGAATCGAAAGGGAAATCATTAGGCTTATTGGTCCGGCTATTCATTGCAAATCTTTGGATGACCAATATGTGTGAGATGGTAGAACTGAGCTTAACTATGTTATGTATCTTGGTATAACTGATCACAATGCCTGACTCATGAATTAGTATGACTGGTTTTTATTAATTTGTGTAACTGATACTAAGTAATCACCATGTGATGGTATGATCGATCCTTGTAATTTGTGTGACCGATGCTAGTAATTGGTGTGACCGATCCTTGTAACTGGTGTAACCGGTCCTGGTAACTGGTGTGACTGATCACAAGTAATACCATGTGTAGATGGAACCAATCCATGTAACTGGTGTAACCGACCATAATAACCGGTGTGACCGATCACAAGTGTTTCCATATTTAGGTATAACCGATCCTAGTGATTGGTAGAACCGATTGAACCCATGTATGTGATTTGGTATTTGATCAATCAAATAGTAGTCTTGGAATACAGGTGAAGCAATTTAAAACTTTTTTGGAAGTGTGGTATAACCGATTCCAAAAATGCAAATCCATGTAAATATGAATAAGGATTTGCAGTGAAAAAAAATGTCAACATACTTTGAACACGAACAATAACTTTTATTATTTATTGTTCAAAGATATTACTTAGTACTCAAGGAGATTCTATGCCGAAATAAATTAAGAATATTTTAATTAAGGTTTTTGGTTTTATATGCTTTAATTACCAACAATTAATGCATATCTCTAGAGAATAAAAAATTACTAATGTGCATTTACTAATTGGAGATTTTCTATTGACAGATTTCAGAAATATTGGACAAAGCATTTATTGGAATTAGGAAAACCGAATGGAGCATTCATTGCATATCTTGGAATAATTTCGGTTTTGGAAATTCGCTGATGTCCAAACATCCTTAGTCTATAGAAACCTAAGTTTTCATTTCTAGCAAACTATCCTAAGAGCCAGGCAAACTTCACTATTTGTTGTTTCTGGTGGAGCCGTCTATTCGGAGAGGGAAGTATCCTAATTAGGTGAAATCTCTTATGACCGCTCGTTTAAAGATTTTTGGGGGATCAAGAAGCTCTAGGAGTACCATTGGTAGGAAACTAGAAAATTGCAGTGTTATTAGTTTTCGAGTGATTTGATTGACTAACGGTTGTTGATATTTGATTGCACCTAGTTTGTTTATTGTTGAGAATCTTCTTTTCTGATATAAGATTCACTCAAACTAGATCGAAGTATCGACGGGATCTTTAGAACTGTTGTTAGATCTTGTGATAATTTATTATTGACAGACTCTGTTCTGTGTGTGATTGGTCACAAGAGATTCAAGTGGTGTTGTGCAGGTTATTGAAGATTAAAGAAGATTTGAAGATGAAGAAGATTTCTTATTGGTTTTCGTATCTTGTGAATTGTGTGCACAAACCTTGATCGGCTGGGATCCAACTAGAATCGGATTTATTCGATTGATTAGTTGCGTGAGATCGACATTCTCAATATATCTCCTTGAGATTATTTTGATTGAGTGTGAATCTATACTTGACTATTTCGGTAGTTATAGTTAGATTGATCTAACCAGAGACAAAGGAGTTTATTAGATTAAAAATAAGAGCCTTTGTCAACGACTCATCTATATCTTGTAGCAAAGATTGATTAGAGTGGTTACCAAACAGATTCTTCCTTTGCTCTTTGGAATTTGATCCAAAGAACTTGCTATTCATGTGCTTGACTCTAAAAGTCGAAGGCTCATGGATACTGAGGGAACTAAGTAGCTAGGGGTAGTCTGCTTGGTCTCAACTATATGAATTTGGTTTAGATTTTGTATAACGGCTTAATTCTGAGAGTATTTAAAACTGGACTAGGTCCCGAGGTTTTTCTGCATTTGTGGTTTCTTCGTTAACAAAATCTTGCTGCTTCTTTACTTTGATTTCTGCATTATAATTATTTATTATAATAAAGTAAAATACATATATATGTTAACTCCACATTACTTGATAGTGATCCTATAGAGTTTGGTTAAGTCCGAACCTATTATCAAGTAACACACTTTGTTGTCGTATTATCTCGATCTTGTATCCATAAACGATCACACGAAGTGTGAACCGAATTGTCGTATTGTCTCAACTCTGTCCATAGACGATCACATTCGGTAGAGGACTTATAGGTTGAAACAAAAAGATTGTGGTGTATTTGGGTACCCTCGTCTTTTCAGTAAGATTGCCATTTATTGTGATATCCGAGGATATGGAACCTTTTTTGTTACAGCTGATCTTGAATAATGCAGGGAAAGAACTCTTAAGTGGACAATCTCCTACCCAAACGTCGTACCAGAAAGAAATGCTTGTTCCATTTTGCACTACCAAAGATGAAAACTGTGAGACTTTTGTTGCTTGCTTGGTGATAGCTTTCCAACAAGAAGAACCATAAATATCTTTAACTCTGTCAGGGATCCAAAGTGAAGCAGATTTACCATTCTTCAATGATAGAATACCAAAGTGAGTTCTTTTCTAAACCAAATCTCCAAACCCATTTCGCTGATAGAGCAACATTGACTGTTGTAAACCTCTAAAACTCAAACCACCTTTGTCAATCGAAGTACAAGTCAAACCCCAGTTGGCCAGATGTTTCTTGTTTTAATCATCACTATTGTTCCACAAAAAAGTCTCTTATTTACTCTTCTAACAAACTTGTATCGGAAACAAGAGCTTTAAAAAGACTGAAATAGTAAAGTGGAAGACCAAAGAGGACATGTTTAATGAGTATTATCTTACCACCTTTTGTAAGATGAGTAAAGTAGCAAGTTTGCTGTCAAACTTCTCCACAACAGGATCCTATATGGATTTTGAGTTGGATTTTTCTCCTAGGGGAAGTCCCAGGTACACAAAAGGAATATTATCAGTGAGGCAACCGATATCCTGAGCCCAAGAAGATAATTTAGGTGTATCTCCCACACCTATAAATCTAGTTTTAGAGTTATTAACTCTAAGTCCTGAAACGATCTCGAAGCACTTCAAAGCACCGAATAAAAAATGAATTTCTTCCCAATCATATTTGAGGGTGTCATATGCATAATGTAGGTGAGAAATTCTTTGACTTTCATTCCTTATAGAAAAATGTGTTAGAATATTATCATGAGTGAGTTTATCAAAAAATCTTGCAAATCCGTCCATAGCAATATTGAAAAGAAGATAGTGGATCTCCCTGTCTCACACCTCGAGAACAACCGAAAGAACCGAAAGGAGAGCCATTTATGAGTACCGCGAATG
Source organism: Papaver armeniacum (assembly GCA_023531295.1). NCBI lineage: Eukaryota > Viridiplantae > Streptophyta > Magnoliopsida > Ranunculales > Papaveraceae > Papaver > Papaver armeniacum. The sequence goes on from JAJJWW010018419.1 coordinate 253,140, forward strand.
TAGTTGTAAAGTAGCAGAAATGAATCCAGTTGCACCATTTATCTTTGAATCCAATCTTTCTAAGCATAGATTGTAAATACGACCAGTTAATCTTATCAAAAGCTTTCTCGAGGTCTATTTTACAAATGATACCATTTGTTTTCTCTTTAAATTTTAAATCCACCGGTTCATTAGCAATTAAAATACTATCATGTATTTGCCTTTGTTGATAGGGTAAAATGTGGGAAGGAGGAACTAGCCCTAATCACAGAAATGACTCCCAAGGTATGGAGAGGTTTATGAGAGGTAATGGTGGATTAATTGTGTCTCCTAAACATGCCTTGTTTCTCCTTTTATAATAATCTTCCTTCTCCCTCTCTTATGGATAAGTGCCCATAAGACTAATATATTACAACATTGCCATTTTCCTCTTATCCAAGTCATTAAGGATTTAGGAAAAGGGATTCTCCTTTGTTCTAATACAAGGCCCAATCAACTCAAGGATATCTTTCTTGGACTAGGATTAATCCATCATCACATGGACTAAGCCTAGTCCCCTTATCCATCAAAGGGGAGACCCTTAATATACTAAGGGGCTACCTCTTTTGGGATTGATTATTTTCATGTATCAACATTAGTCCAATAACTGTTGACTGGTCACATACCAAGTTTACAGTCACATGTTGATGTACCCCTTAGCGGTCAAAGATGATGGAATTCCTGGGCGGTTGCAGTCACGACCCTTGGGATGCAACAGTTACTAGACCTTTTGGTAACCGTTTCTACCTTTTACCCCTCTATAAATTGGGAAGACTCCGCTCCTCTATTTCATTTATTCTCTCCCTGTTTCTCTCTTCCATCCTACTCTTTCTCTCACGCTATATAATACCATGGCTGAGGAGTCGCCTGAAAGGGATCCTCCTAACAGGCCTGCTTATACACTTGGCGAAATGCGGGGAAGTCAAAGGCTTAAAGATCTTCTTCGATCGCCCACAAAAGAGGATGACTCCTACTTATTCCTGACAGATGATTACTGGGTTCCTCGTATGTTGAATCCTCACCCCTTCTCCCCATCTTCATCCGATGGCTGGCTTATCCGCCCTCAGGCGGATGTACCTCCGATTTCCGCTTTAGAGGAGATGCTTTGTCTCGCTATTGACAGGGGGAATTACACTTTCCCTTCTATTGCTCTCCGTTCATCCGCCGAATCTCCTGTTGCTCGGGATACGTGGGTGGGATATATTTTTTCTAATCCCGATCATAAGAGAATCATCCGGTCTTTGGGCATAGAGGGTGCTATAGAAGCTTCCAAGTACAGATATGTTCGCCAAGATCATGAAAGCTTATCGTGTTTGTTCGCTCGTTGGTTGATTGATCCTCACACATTCTTGTTCTCTTGGGGCGAGGCAACCCCCTATTAGAGCATAGCTTGGTTGAACCCACCAAGCGTTGGTATGTCAAGTTTGGTTGTCATATTTTAGTGAATCAAAACTCAATTAAAGAGTCGCTTGATTATGTACTAGAGACAACTTCATATAGGTTAGGATAGAAAGATTAGGATAATGAGATATACAAGTATTACTCGAAGACTTGAAGAATGTGAAGAAGTAACAAGCTACATCGACGACATCATCCTTCCTCTTGAGGTTAGTAATATTTTGACTTGAATTGTTTCATTCCCAACGTATCTTTCAAGTCGTGCTATATTGAAAACACAACTGCGAAGCTGTAAATGATTATACTCTAGTAGACATAGTGTCAAGGAATTATAATACGAAGTATAACATTTATCTTTTGAACTTCGTATATAAGACGTCGACATAATCGTATGAATGCTATTGTGATTATGTGTATGGGTATGGGTGAATATTTCGTCCTATGAAACAATGTTTACATTCGTTTAAAGGAAGTACATTCATGAACTTGTTTTATGAATCGAAAGGGAAATCGCTAGGCTTATTGGTATTGTTATTCATTGCATATCTTTGGATTACCAATATGTGTGAGTTAGTAGAACCGATCATAATTTGGTAAAACTAGTCAAAATGCCTGACTTATGTATTGGTATGACTTTTATTAGTATAACCGATCCTAAGTAATCACCTAAGATGGTATGATCGATATTTGTAATTGGTGTGACCGATCCTAGTAATTGGTGTAACCGATCCTAGTAATTGGCGTGACCAATCACAAAAGAATGTGTAATCGATCCTTGTAATTGGTGTAACCGATCCTGGTAATTGGTGTAACCGTTCCTGGTAACTGGTGTGACCGATCACAAGTAATACCATGAGAATATGGTAACCGGTCCTGGTAATTGATGTAACCAATTTGGCAACTGATGTAACTGCTCCCAGTAACCATATTAAGGTAGAACCGATCCTTGTGTTTGGTAGAACCGTAAACCCATGATTAGTGTGTTGATTTGATCAATCACATAGTTCTTGGAAATCAGATGAACCAGTTCTAAACTTGTTTAGAAGTGTGTTATAATCAGTTCCAAGATTGTAAATATGAAAGAGGATTTACAAAGAAATAAGATGCCGACATACTTTGAACATGTTCAATAACTCTTATCTTTTATTGTTCAAAGATATTCCTTAATAACTAAAGGATATCCCGGACCGAAATAAGTTGAGAATCTTTTAATTAAGGTTGTTAATTTTATATGCTTTTAATTACCAGCAATTAAAATGCATATCTCTGGAAAATAAAAATTGGTAATGTGCATTTACTAATTGGAAATTTTCTAGAAGGATTTCGGTCAATATTGGACATAGCATTTCTAGGAATTATGAAAACCGGATTTGGAGATATATTGCATATTTGAGAATATTTTCGGTTTTGGAAATTCCTTGGTCTATAAATACCCAAGTTTGCATTTCAAGCAAACTATCCTAAGAGCCAGCAAAACTACCTTGTTGTGTTGTTACTGGTGGAGCCGTCTATTCGGAGAGGAAAGTACCCTAATTAGGCGAAATCTCTTACGACCAATCGTTTAAAGACTTCCGTGGGATCAAGAAGCTCTACGAGTACCGTTGGTGGGAAACTAGATAATTGCAGTATTATTAGTTTTCGATTTGATTTGATTGACTAATGGTTGTTGAACTTTGATTGCACCTAGTTTGTTTATTCTTGAGAATCTCTCTTCTGATATAAGATTCACTCAAATAGATCGAAGTGTCGACGGGATCTTTAGAATTGTTTCTAGATCTAAAGACATCTTGTGATAATCCATTGTTAACAGACTCCGTTCTGTGCGTGATTGATCACAAGAGATTCAAGTTGTGGTGTGCATGTGTTTATTGAAGATTTAAGAAGATTTGAAGACGAAGGAGATTTATGATTTGGGTTCATAATCTTTGGTGTGCACAAAACTTGATCAACTGGGATCCAACTATAATCGGTTTATCTTTGATAGATTTTATTGATTAGTTGCGTAGATCGGCATCAATATTTAGTATCTTGGTAGATTCTATTATTGATTGCATAATCTAAACTCTGCTACTTTGGTAGTTGTTGGATAGATTGATCTAAACCCGACAAAGGAGTTTATTGGATTAAACAGAAGAGCCTTAGTCTAACTCATATCACTGAGATTGAAAAGAGTTGTTACCGAACAGATTTGTTGTTCCTTTACTGTTTGGAATACGAACCAAAGGAATTATTCCAGTGCGTGCACTTATTGAATGTCGGAAGGGCAGGGATACTGAAGAAGCTAGGTGAACTATAGTTTTAGTTGCTTGGTCTCAACTATACGAAGTTTGTTTGATTTTGTATAGCGGCTTAATTCTGAGAGTATTCAATTATGGACTAGGTCCCAGGGTTTTTCTGCATTTGCATTTCCTCGTTAACAAAATCTTGTTGTGTCGTTTACTTTTGTTTTCCGCAATTATAATTGTTGTTATTATAATTTAAAGTAAATTACACAAATGTTAACTCCGTATTACTTGATAGTGATCCTATAGAGTTTGGTTAAGTCCGAACCTATTATCAAGTAATCACACTTTGATTGTTGTATTGTCTCGATCTTGTATCCATAGACGATCACACAAAGTGTGAATACCGATTTGTTGTATTGTCTCGACTCAGTTCATAGACAATCACTTTTGGTAAGAGGACTTATAGGTGGAAAAGTTTAAGATTGTGGTATATTTGGGTACCCTCATCTTTTCACCCCCATTTTAGAAGACGTGGTGGCTCTTACCGGGCTTCCCATTCATGGAGCTTCTTCCTTTGCTGATTGTTGCATTTTCAAGGCCATGAACCCGAGTAATAAGATTCTTCGCGACCATCTAATTACAGCCAAGACAAAATCAATAAATTTCCAGTTGCCGGATGAAGTTAAAGCTGGGCCGATCCATTAGCAAAAGTGGTTCTGACGTAATTTCTCCCCGCATGACTCTGCATTCTACCCGGCCTCTGGTTGTGAAGACGGTTCCAGATCCTAACCATCCTCTTCACACTCCTTCCGACATATTAGGCGCGATGAGTAGGTCTGAGTCGGATCATTCTGTTCATGACTATTCTCAGGATGGTAGCGAAGCTAAGGATGATGCTTGGAATCAGAGTCCTTCTTCTTCCGAATCTCGTGAGTATTTCATGCTATCTTTTATTAAGATTATTGAATTTGATATTGACACGTGCCAGTCAAAATATTCTGTTGTGATTATTAAATGCACTTTGTGATCTATTTATACGTCCCCATTCCTTATGCCTTCTGATATGTTATTTTACTTCTTCTTTTCCCTCTTCTTCTCGTTTCTTATTAGATTGTCTGGATCCGACTGCATCGAGCTCTTCTTCATCCTCGCACTGATCGGTTCATTCTCCTGTTAATCGTCCTTCTACTTCCAATTCGGTATATATACTCTCCACTTATCACCACCACCATCATCTTTTTTTTTTTTAAATGTTTGTTTATTCCTTTTCTTTCTGTCCCTTTCTAGGACATGGAAAAGCAAGAAAATGTGCATGGTAAAGGAGGTGGCTCAAATATACAGGCCAAAGGTAGCGAGTCAAGAAATGCAAAATGAAAAGCGGCAAAAGTCCTCAAAGATAGTTCCTAAAGTCTCGCGCGCTGTTGATGATGATGCTGAGCTAATGTCTACTCCGGAAGACCCTCAATTCTGATATCCTCGTGTTATTGAGGCGAAGGATGCTGGTGTTGACGACCGCTTCGTGCTAGTGCACGAGTTGGAGAAATGGTTTCTTCGTAAACCCGCAGGTTCAACCCGTAAACCCGTGTGAATCATATACATTAGTTTCTCTTTTAATTTTTGGTGTATCCTTTTGTTGACTTGACAAAGCGGCATCCATTCTCATCTCCATCAGAACCGAGTTTAGTAGATTTTAGGTTCTTAAAAGCCCCATCTTTACAATAACTCCGAAAATACCTTTTAATCTTGGTTCAAAATGAACTTTTGCTGCATATTACCATTAGACTTTTCGTATAGTGGAGAAGTTTGTTCATATGTGCGTTCATGAGGGGATGTATGCTAGTGCCTTGGTCATGACAAATGAGGACTTGTTGGACATAGCGGATGGTCTTGCTCATGCAGAAGAAACTCCTATTGACCCGGCTATGCTGAGGCGGTGGGAAAGCCTTATTACCGACGTATAGTGGAGAAGTTTGTTCATATGTGCTTTCGCTAGTCTTGGCATGACAAATCTACAATTCCCAATTCGAGGCGGTGGCTAGAAGATTTGGCTGGAAGATTTGCTGGACGTGGCGAAGATGAGTCATAACGCACGCCATGTGCTATCCCATGAGATCGAAGAATTTGATCAAGAGTACGCGCGTTTGCTCAATATTTCCCATGTCAAGAAGGAAGCGTACGATCAGCTGATGGCGGATGTTGGTCATCGGAGTTGAAGGTTGCCCGGACCGCTGCTGAAGAAGTTCATGTGCGCCTTGTCAGGAATAGAGCAGAGCTTACTTCTTTGGATGTTTAATTAGTATTTCTTGTTTTATGGGTAGTCTTTGAAACAATAATTCCTTGGTATGTGTGTTTGGTTATGACTCTTACTCTTTCTTCCTCTCACTCTTCTTTGTTTGTTTGTTTGTGTGGGATTGATTATTATCTGGGATTTATTATATTATTATCGGTTAAGTTTATTTTTATTTCAGTTGGATAGTGGTTAGTAAGTAATAAATGCTCCGATGTCTTATAAATAGAGGTGGGTGAAGTATGTTTAGCAGTACTTTTCTTTCTTCACTCTTTTCATTCTATTGTGCGAAGACTCTCCTAATAGCTCGCCCCTTGCATGGTTATGTATTATCATTAGCTTCTGTGCCGACGTTGGTTACTCCCTTCGGGAAGGAGTTTGAATTGACCCGTTTGTTGCTTGTAAGAGCTGAAGTGGAGCTACTTAGGGAGATAAGGACAACGAATCGGGCCAGTACTCGTGCGCGATTTGATGAGAAATATGAAACATATTCGATGACTCGAAAAGCACAGACGTCTGGGCTGGTGGCGTTTGAAGTCCAGCGCGCGTTAGATGTTGCTATCTCCGCTCGTCATGAAGCTGATCAAATTTTTCAAGAGTCCGCCATTATGATGGCGGATATTAATCAGACGATAGCTGACTGTCACGTTCATGGTACGCAACGACCAATTACTCACTTGCGTGGGTGTGTGATAACTTTATATGTTGTGTCCGCTCTCGTACACCCTTCTAATAAGCAGGTGGAGTTAGAGCGGCTATTGGTGTTAAAGGACGAAGTGGGGGTTCTGCAGACTTATAGTTTGATTATCCTTGATAAGGCACGCAAGGCTTGTGAAGAGCAGAATGAGACTCTCAATATGGCGCATCAGACTCGTGCATCCGAGAAGATTATGCGTGAGGTGCATCAAGTACTTGGGGAAATGTAGAGTGCTTTATCCATGGCTACTAATCAGTATGATGAAGCGCTTCTGATGATGCAGGATTTGGATCAGGACATTACACATTGTCGTATGTTTATAGTTGAACAATCTTAAGTGAAACATTTTTTTTTTTGGTATTTATGAATGTATCTTGGATTGCGTGGAGTGTCGTTTCGGAAATTGTGCCCATTTGGGTATATATATGTTGGCCTAATTTTACTTTGTGATGTATTAGAGAAACCTAGTTTAGTCAGGTGTGTTTTTCGTATCCAGCTCGAATGGCGCATCATGTACGGTTAGTAGGGCTGCACAAGACCCGCCCATCATACCCAAACCCGCCCGTACCCGCTAAACCCGTGGGTTTTTAATCCGAACAAGCCCGTTGTGGGTGCGGGGTTGGTTATGAAAATAAAAACCCGTTGTCTATGGGTGCGAGGTTGGTTTTAGCTAATACCCGTCCAAACCCGCCCGAAAAACCCGCTAAATATACACCATTGATAAAACTAATCGGAAGTCCTTGATCCTTGAGGATGCTAGGAGGAGAGACTTGAAAATGATAGAAGAGATATGAGTCACTTACTGCTGGTCTGGAAACTTTATTATTTAAGTTTTAATTTGAACTTTAAAGTAGTCGTAGTGTTTAAACTTTAAACTTGTTTTTATTGGAAGTACTAGTGTACTATACTTGTTTAAGCTTAATAATGAAGACTTATGTAGTTATGTTTATGGTTTGTTTTTTTTAAGTTATCAAGAACTTAAGTAAGTAGTTTATTTAAACTTTAAAACATATGTGTGAATGATTATTGAATATAAAGCGGGTTTAAACGGGTTTAAACCCAAATCCGCCCAATCCATAGCGGGCGGGTAACAAAACCCGCTCGCTGTTTGTGGGTGCGGGGTTGGTTATGAAAATAAAAACCCGCAGTCTGTGGGTGCGAGGTTGGTTTTAGCTAATACCCGCCCAAACCCGCCCATGTGCAGCCCTAACGGTTAGTATTAGAAATAAGGCATCTAAATCGGCTATTGGATGTGTTTCGTATTGCGCGTGATACGTTCAGTATAGAAAACTCTTATTGGCATGAGTAGTTGATAGATGCTGATCGGCAGGTAATGCAGGCGCGTAGCAAGGGTAGATTACCAGAAATGGTATTGCTTGAATATCGCGGCTATTATCGCGAGCGGCGTTTGGTGACTTATTTCCAATATGTTGGGGCGGAGCAGTCCGTAGAGTCTGTCATAGTGGCAATCGGTGATTGTCATGAAGATCTTCGCACACTCCCCTATTTATATATATATACAAGCATCTAACCCGGTGCATATGCACCGGCTATTTCGATAATGTCTGCATCGCAGGTGCTTAAAAACATAGCATCATCACAGGGCGTCATTAAAAATGTATATGAAACTTATCAAAAAATGTATATATGAAACTTATAAAGTTGTAAGCAATGTACAACATAGATCTTGTTTATGGTTAATTTACTGCCCATGTTAAATATTCTCCCAAGGAAGGTACACCGATTGGCTTTTATTATTTATTTTTTTAATTTTTCGTTTTGACCCAAGTTTCTTAAACAACATAGCTTATCTCCATTAAGCCAAATAGTCCCTAGCTTCATCCCCACTAAGCTCACAGAAACGTTACATCCCAGTTTTCATCACCATTGCTGTGGTTGCTAAACGAAAACCAAAATTTTCTTTCGGTCTACGATTTCATAAATCAATTAAAACCCAAAATTTCCCCTTTTTTCTGCTTCAATTCCATAAATCAATTGTTGCAAAATGAAAACCACAATTTTCTTTCGGTCTACAATTCCATGAATCAATTAAAACCCCACATTTCTCCTTTTTTCTTCTACGATTCCATAAATCAATTTGATCTGAATTTGAAAGGCGGTACTATTGATGGAGAATTTGGTGTATCGGATATTAGAATTCAAAAATCATACGATCAGGTATTCTGTCTAAATCCAATTGAGTTCAATCCCAATTCATTGAATCATGAGATTTAATCATTTAGTACTTTGGGAATAGGTAATTAATAAGTTTACATAGAAATTAAAGGGATTCTTCATCGGTCACATAATACATTATTGTTTCAAAATCAAATTAAACTAAAAGTACAAAATATATAGGCTCCAATGTTAAAGATTACATATCATCAAACCAAAACTCAGGCGATAGTGATTACCAACCATTTAATCTTAACGCACCCAGACACCGTCAATCCAATCATAGTGCAGCCTCAATTATCCAAAACCAAAACCAATAATCTCCTGTGTTGTTTTAAAATACACATAGTAAGTAGTATTTCTTTTCTCTATAATTCGTCCGCACCACCATCCTTCATAACATCTGCATTGAAAAGAACTCTATGTTAGCTAATATAGTAAATTCTGCCTAATGAGATTGTCTATCATAAGGGCTGTTACCTGGGTGCAAATTATTGAAGACCTCTTTGTACACAATATTCTGTGTGAAACCGAATGGTTGTTTATCTTTTTTTTTTATCAGAATCTTCAAACCTTCCCTCGATGCCGTTCTAGACGCTGCCATATATAACTTTCCATGAGTAAAAATTGGCGTCGGCAAATAGATGCCCACATGCTTTAGTGTCTGACCTTGGCTCTTGTTGATTGTCATAGCGAAACATACTTTTACAGGGCATTGCTTTCTTCTTAATAAGAAAGGTAAGTTTGCACCAGCAGGGTACAATACCATCCTTGGAATGTACACATGTAAGCCAATGCGGTTCCCTGTTATGATTTGTGCTTTAATAGCCTTTCTACCAATTTGTTTTACAATTAACCGTGTTCCGCTACAAAGACCCATGCTTTCATTTATGTTCTGCAGTAGCATAACCGGAACTCCAATTTTAAGTTGCAAGTGGTGGTCTGGAATTCCGGGAAATTGCTAAGAATTCAGAAATTCGGTAGGGTACAGAACATCTTGATGTTGAATGGATCCTGTCATCGGAGTAATGCTGTCTGAGCTCAACAAATGATGTGTTTCTCCTGGGAATGTCGAAAGACTGTGGTGATTAATTTCATCCACACTATCTTTGGTGGTTGCGAATATACATCTTTCACTTAAGTACTTTGCATCTCCATATTTGTCGAGCATGCTTGAATATATGATGGAGATAATTTATTTCACGCAATCCTCATCTGGAACGATTAGGTACTCATCGGGTATTCCGATCCAAGTTTGGTCTTTCATATCGGTAAGTGCAATTGCTGAAAGATTTCCATTTCCAAGATCTAGTACCCATTTACCGAATTCTTCTTGTTTTTTCGTTGCAGAGTAAACTCCGGAATTTAGGCGCATATTCTCATGCAGGCTGAAGATTCTGAAATCTCTCCACAAATTCGATGTATTTATCGATGCATCAACAGTCATTTTCCTGGTTCCTTCAGGAGTCATCGGTAATATCTTCCTAAAATCTCCAGCAAAGACTATAGTTTTTCCTCCGAATACCTTTATCGGATTGTGCATCAGATCCTTGAATGTCCTATCCAGTGCTTCGAAAGCATGTTTGTGCACCATAGTCGCTTCATCTCATATTATTAGGTCAACCCTACACATCATCTTTGCCAAATATGTTCCTTTTCGTATGCCACAAATAGAGTCTTTATCAAGTTGTAGGGGTATTTTGAACGATGAATGTGCTGTCCTCCCTCCAAACAATGAGAGTGATGCTATTCCTGATGAAGCTACTGTTAAAACATATTTCGACATCGATCTTAATCCGGTTGCGAACACATTGAGCAGATGTGTTTTTCCCGTCCCACTTCTTCCAAAGACGAAAAATGCTCCTCCTTTTTTGGCTTCGACTGCCTCTTTTACATCCTTAAAGACGTTTCTTTGTTGGATGTTTAATCCATTGTAAAGCCATAAGAAATCTTCAGAAAGTTGTGTTGTGTTGTAGACTGGCTCTTCATGGATGATTCCCTTTTCATTTTTTGGTCGAACTGGGTAAAAAAGCATTGGGAATTCTTTGAGAGACCTGTTGATCAGGCTCATTGATTTCTCTATTTCAAATAAAACCAAGTTTTCGAGTTGTTCATCATCGATTTCAAGAATTTCATTACCTGTTTGTTTTGTTTGTTCATGCAGAATATCTTGAGATAGTAGTCTCCAATGTTTGCTCAACATTTCCGATGGGTTTTTGATTTCGCAAAACAATATCAGTGTGATGAACATTTCACGTAGGGACTTGCTGCACCCCCAAGCACTTGCCTCTTCAATCACTTGTCGCCATTCCTGGTCGTCTTCCATTTTTCTGGGATTTGGGAATGCAAACTGAGTTTTCTGTTTCTTTAGTGAATGTGGTTAGTCTATGTATTTAAATTTCGTGAGACACTGTGAAATTAGAGATGGTAACTGTATCTGAAGGGTTGCGACTGTAGCTGTATTGTTTGTGACTTGTGACTTTTCGTTGATCTTGTAAGCCCTAATATGAAGAGGCACGTTTTGTATTTACCTGGTTTCTTTTCCTCCTGCAAAAGTAACCCTTTAATTTGCCCAATGGTAAGCGGCCAAGTAAGTTGTGCCTGTTAGAGTGACTGGCCAATCAGATATCGATGATAGGGAGAGTTAATGCTGATGTGGCTTCACCAGATTCAAGTTTAATTGTGAGGATGACATGTGGCGTTTTGGGGGTCCCTTATTATAAAGAAAGATGGGTGTATCCATGCTGTATGAAGAACCATCATGGATTACTTAGTGTAGATACTAAAACATCATAAGTTAGAGTTACTTCAAGCTACTGTGGTTGGGAATATGCTCGACTTGTGCAGGTGTGTGAAGATATGTTTGATGCCAGTCAGGCATAATATTTCCAGGCAATGAACCTGTATGCGGACCGATTAAGTGCTCATCAAATTACACCCTCAGTTGAGACCTCCATTATTTCTGCTGAAGCTTTAGAGCTATTTGTTGATGCTCGCTCGTTGATGGAATGCCAGGAACGCAAACTAGCTATTGCAAGCGGACGGTGGAAACGCGCGCGCTTGGTACTGTTGTCACAGATCGGGTCATAATGTCTTATGTAGTAGCACGAGATGCATATTTTGTTTTTATTTAGTGATTGTATAATATTTCCATTTTAATACTTTGGGTTTTTAATCATGTGTTCTGTGTAAAGTGAGATTATTATATTTGCACTCGGATCATGTCTGAAGTTGTCGGGTATTTTGTTAGTCGTACATAGAACCGACTGTTTTAGAGACTATTCGTCATCCGATAACTATGCTCGGACCCTAGCCGTACTCGTGGATTTTGTTCTACCGGCTTTACCCGGAACCAAGCCTTACTCGGGGCCATTTATCACTTCATGTATGTTCTCGGAATCTAGCCATACTTGAGGCTATTGTATATTGTGTTAGTATGCGCAGAATCTATCCATACTCGGTTTTATTTGGTCATTTGATGACTATACTCGTGTTTCAGCCATATTCGTGGCTTTCATTGTACGATGCATTTCATTGTCCATGCACGGAACCTAGCCAGACTCGGGGCTATAGTGCACTTCATTGGTCATGCACGGAACCTAGCCATACTCGGGGCTACTGTGCACTTCATTGGCCATGCACGGAACCTAGCCATACTCGGGGCTACTGTGAACTTCATTGGCCATGCACGGAACCTAGCCAGACTCAGGTGTATAGTGCACTTCATTGGTCATGCACGAAACCTAGCCAGACTCGGGGCTATAGCTTTCTTACAAGATGTGATTAAGATAAAATGACTTGTTATTATTAATAATCATCCATCCAGCATACAGTAAAACATTACGCGTAATACGCTTTTAACCAATTAACGTTAATAGGAGTATTGATCCGAGATCCGTTTATTCGTTTGAGGTAGTAGTATCCGCTTTCCGCGGCTTCGCTGATCATAAAGGGGCCATCCCAATTTGCAGCTAACTTTCCGGCTTTTGTATATCTTTGAACGTGCGGGGCAATTTTTAGGACTATGTCATTTTCCGAGAAGGTCTGTACCCTTACCTCCTGGTTGTAGTAGTTCTTTGTCCTTTGCCTATACTTGTCTGCAAATCGTTCGGCCTTAGCTCTTCGCTGTTCCAAGGAATCAAGGTGGGCGAATCGGCTAACTTCGTCTGGGGTGGTGAGACTAGCCATGGCCACTTGTGCTGAGGGAATAGGAATCTCTGCTGGTAATATTGCGTCCTCTCCATATACCAATGAATAAGGTGAAGCTCCGGTCGAGCTCCTTTTGGAAATGCGGTATGCCCAGAGTGCGAGTGGAAGCTGTTCATGCCAACTCCTGTGATGATCATGTACTGTTCGACTTAATATCCTCAGCAACGTTTTGTTAGTAGCTTTAGCCTGTCCATTCCCCCGGGGGTAATAGACGGTTGAAGTATGAAATTTAATATCTTACTGATCTAGCAATTCCTTGACATTTTGATTGAAAAAAGAGGTCCCATTGTCTGAACGGATGATCATCGGTGCGCCAAATCGGCATATGATATATTCTTTAATGAATGCCGCAATAGTGGCTCCGGAGTAATCGCGTAGAGGAATGGCTTCTACCCATTTTGAAGAATACTCGGTTGCAGTGATGATGTACTTGTGCCGTCCTAACGAAGTCGGACTTATTTGCCCAATGATATCGAGTCTCCAACTATGGAAGGGCCAGGGAGTGACGACGCTGTGCAGTAGCGTATGCGGAGCCCGGATTAATGGTCCATGGCTTTGGCATTGCTGGCACTTCTTTACATGCTCGGCTGTATCAAATTCCATTGTAGGCCAGTAAAACCCGCCTTCATAAAGTTGTAGGAAAAGCTTTCTCATGCCCCGATGCTCCGCATTATGAGATGTAGCCATTACTACCTCCGCTTATTCTTGTGATAAACAGCGCAGTAACGCGTTTCCGTAGCTTTTACTATATAGAACCTTCATTTATAAAGAATCGACCGGCCTTTCATTGTATCTTGAGCGCGTCTTGTCTATTTTACGGCAGACGTTCATGTTAGATAAAGTCCATATACATCTGTCTCCAATCTTCTATCTCTGCACTACATATCTCCGTTTGCTGTAGGGGCGCTTGGTAGTCTTCACACTTATCTTGTACCACTGCCGCTTGAACTGCCATATTTGGCCGATAGACACCCATCCTATGTAGATGGCGGTATAGCGGAATTTTCCCTGTCTGCCCCCAAGATTCTCCGTGAACGCGGCTTAATATTTCTTGTGCCTCTATTTTACCTACGCAGCGCGACAGGGCTCTTCCGGGTGTTCGATAATATATCGCTCCTCGTACCATGACGAATTGTTTTAGCACTTTAGTAGGTAACAACTGTTCGTCCGCATCTCTGGTTAGGTCCTCGATGTAAGTTGTTCTCCAGTCGTCTTTTTGTTCAAATGTCGCGTCATATTTCCACATGCTTGGCAACGTCCTTTTCTTAACTACCACTGTCCCTTCGTCCACTTCATTCAATCGCATTTTCGCTGCTAGAGTGGCTAATACATCAGCATGGCGGTTAGTGGTTCTCCCTGTGTGCTCGATGACAGTACTCTCTCTTTTTGCTATTAATTCTTGGACTTCCGTCCGGTAGGGAGCTAAGTGCGCTTCTTTTACTTGGAATTCCCCTGATACTTGATTTGTAACAAGTTTCGAATCTCCTTTTATGTCTATCGCGCCAAAATTAAGCTCTTCCGCCATACCTAATCCCAATATTAGTGCTTCATATTCCTCCACGTTATTGCTACACTCGAAATCCAGTTTGAACGCGAATGATAATAAATCACGCTTGGGTGTTTCAAAAACTATACCAGCTCCCCTGTGAGAACCGTATGATGATCCATCGAAAAACATTGCCCATCATTCTTCCTCTTCAGCTTCCGCGACCTCTCCATGTATTTCATCACTTATCTCCATCATGTTTGTTCCCGGAAATGCGGCTAGTAGATCCGCAAATGCCTTCCTGCGAACTCCTCTGGGTCGCTGATATTTTAGTTCAAACTCGGATAGCTGTAATAGCCATCGAGCTGTTCTTCCGGATAAAACTGGTTTCATTGCTAGATAAGCGATCGGATTAGTGGTTGCTACCACTATGGTCTCGTGAGCTAACAAATACGATCGTAATTTCTGTGTAGCATATATGAGTACGAAGCATGCTTGTTCTGCTTTTGAATACCTGAACTCCGCGTCTCCAAAGCCTCTGCTCATGTAATAGGTTGGACATAGCTAATCATTGCCGAGGTCCTGGGCTAATAATGCTCTGACTTCC
Source organism: Papaver armeniacum (assembly GCA_023531295.1). Taxonomy (NCBI): domain Eukaryota; kingdom Viridiplantae; phylum Streptophyta; class Magnoliopsida; order Ranunculales; family Papaveraceae; genus Papaver; species Papaver armeniacum. Next base: position 268,242 of record JAJJWW010018419.1, read on the forward strand.
AAACTAGTAAATGATGTATACAGATAGAGGGGCTCGCCTTTAACTGGTGGTCGTAGAACTCGTGTACTGATCAGGCATTCTTTAAATTTTTGAAAGGCTCGCTGCTGATCATCTCCCCATTCATATGGCTTATTCTTTTTTAATAGTGGTGAGAAAGCGGATAGTAATTGGGCCAATCCTGGGATGAACCTCCGGACATATGATATTCTTCCTATAAAAGCTTGCAATTCTTTCACGTTTGCGGGCGGCTTCATAGTGGTTATTGCCTCTACTTTACCTGGATCGATTTGTATGCCTTTGTCCGTGACAACGAATCCTAAAAACTTTCCTGAAGTAACGCCGAAAGCGCATTTGAGGGGGTTCATCTTTAGGTGATATCTCCTACATCTGTCAAAGACGCGCTTCAGGTGATCCAAATGATCTTCTCGTGCTCTAGACTTTACCACAATATCATCTATGTACACCTCCATTATCTAATGCATCATATATCATGAAAAATATCCACCATCGCCCGCTGATAGGTTACTCCAGCATTCTTAAATCTGAAAGGCATTATGACATAGTAGAAATTCATGTACGGTGTCTGGAAGGCTTTTTTATGGGGGTCGTCCGCTGCCATCCTCACTTGATTATATCCGCTAAAACCGTCCATAAAAGAGAACATCTCGTGTCCGCACGTGTAATTCACCATTATGTCTATGTTTGGTACGGAAAGTCATCCTTGGGACACGCTCGGTTCAGATCCCGGTAATCAACACAACACCGGACTTTTCCATTATTCTTGGCTACTGACACAATATTGGCTAACCATACGGGATGCTGGATCGGTTTGATAAACTTAGCTTTGAGGAGCTTCTCCACCTCTTCTTTGATGGCGAGATCTATCTTTTCCGGAAAACTACGGCTTCGCTGCTTAACTGGCTTATACTCGTGTGAAATGCTCAGATTGTGCGCGACTAAATTGCTATCTAAGCCAGGCATCTCGTCATATGTAAATGCGAACACATCATGATATTCACGGAGTCCAATCATCCATTCCCTTTCTTCTCCTTGCAAGTGTTTTCTGATGCGCACACTACGGGGATGGTCCGCTGAACCGAGGTTTATTTCTTCCAGTCCGTCAAGCGTCGGGTCGGCTTTTACCTTATCTTCAGGTAGGTTTTTCATCACTTCCTCTTCCGAGACCAATACATCTGTTTCCTCTTGTAAATTTTTCGCTATCGGGGTTGTCTCCGCCATTTCTTCGTCTATTGATGACATACCACAATGGTGTTTACGTTGAGAGACTTCCACGGCTGTTTGCTATGAGTGGTAAACGTGTCCTCCTTCCGTTCGAGAGAAACGTTTAAACTGAGTGTTTTTAGTCTCGGCTATTTCCCATTTATTTCCCTTAGCTGGTCCCATCTGCGATGGTCTGAACACTGATTTAGCTTTTTCTTTCACTTATTCTGTTTGTTGAAATTCTTCATATTTTGGGAGTGGTACCAAGTGCTCTGTTTGTTCTTCCGAGTCTAAGACAAGCTACGTGTAGAAGACCGCGTCGGCCATGTAGGCTTCTTCTGGTCCGAACGGGTTGCTTGTGGCTGGGATCCGGTACTGCTTTCCGCCAATATTAGTTTTGACACATTGATGATACGTAGATGCTACTACTTTGTGATTTAGGAGACATCCTCTTCCGAGTAATACGTGGAATGTTGTGTCATCCTCAAGGACATAAAAGGGTGTAAGTGCCCTGATGAGCCCAATTTTCATCATCAAATGCACTATCCCAATTGGTGTCTGGGTTTGTCCTCCAAATCCTCTTACGGTTGTTGCGCGCTTCTTTATTGCCAATTGTGGTACTCCCAGCAACTCTAGTGTATGTAATGAAATCAAGTTAAGCGAAGCTCCCCCATCTATGAAAGCTCGCATGATTGGTTGTTTATTAATGAGTGCCGTCAGGTATAAGGGGCGAAGGTGCTCTCCCGGGTAACATATATCTTCATCCGTAAAAGTAATAGCTCCTTTAGGTGTTGGATCATATGTCTTTCCAGATGCAATTGCAGCTATGGATTTGGATGCTTCGCTGACCTGATTTTCACTAAAACACAGGGAATCGAAGAATTGCTGGGCCAGAATAGTCTGAGCGAACTTACTGGCAACTCCATTTGTATCCGGGAAAACCGCCGCTTCGGAAGCCTCCCACGCTTCTTCTTATTCTCCTTCTCCTTTTGTATCTTCCCAAGGCTTCCAGGCTTCTCCATCAGCTGGGTCATGTGAGATCATTATAACCTGGTGTTGAGGGAGCGGGTCTTTGTTGATATTTTGGTCTCCTATTTCCAACTCGCCCCTGGATCGCTTCCTCTGAACCATGTAGCGGAGAGAATAGCACTCCACGGTCGGATGATGTACTCTTCTATGGTAGTGACAATATCGCTCGTGTGCTTTATCTGCTATGGTAGGTTCCACAGACACTTGTGGTAACGTCTATTCTTGGTTTGCTAACCATTGCTCCAGGAGCCCTACTATTTGTTCTTTATTACATGGTAATGGGGGTGGAGGGTTAGATCTTCCCCCATCCGTTCTTCCGCCTCTTCTTCCGGACTGCCCTCGATAAGATCCAAATGTGGCTCCGTTTTTCCTCTTTCGTTTGTTTGCAATTGATCATTAAGAATATGTACGGATGCAGCGTTAATAGAGTGTTGCTGCCAAGCGTGGCCGATTCCTGTCGAGTGCATAGCGTCAGCACAATCTGATATTCGGGCTGCAGCCTCTTCAACTTCCACAAAGGTTTGAAACTTGAAATTCGTTAAATTTAACCTGAAAACAGTGTCCATTCCCCTGATACAGATTTCCACCAGGCGCTCCTCCGGTATGTCTTCGTGGCATTCCAACGTGAAATCTCTGAAGCGAGTAATGTACTTTCCGATCTGTTCTCCTACCCTTTGAGTACATCTTCCTAGATCTATTTCCGTAACTCTCCTCTGAGCGGAATAAAATTTCTTCAAGAAAAGTTACACCATAGCGGACCATGAGTTAATGCTTCCGAGTTTTAGGTTGTCATACCAGGTAAAGACGTTGTCCGTTAGCGACTTCGGGAATTCTCACATACAGAGGTTTGCATCCTGAGCGTAGGCATTCATTGCTGATATGAAGCGGCTCACATGTTCTCGCGCATTACCTTTCCCTCCGTAAGTCTTGAATTTTGGTGAGGTGTAATCTTCAGGGTACAGGTAGTCAGCGATCTCCGCGGAATATGGTGGTTCTAGCGAGTCAGAATCTGTCGTGCTTCGTAACTCGGTAGTTTGTCTCGAGATATTTTTCGATTGCATCTTCCATCATCCCTTGAACAGTATTCTTTGCGCTAACCACTCTAGAAGTTGTCGTGTTTTGCTCTCTCGCCCGCTTCATAAGCCCGCGTAATTCCTGTTGCCTTTTGATGGACACGTCTAACTCCTTTTGCATCTCGGACACCTCTTGTTCGCTCGTCTCAACTATGGTCTTTCCCTTTGAGGTCTCTCCTTTTTTTTGAAACGCTCCTGCGCCTTCCACAATAGGTGTGGTGACCACTGCTCGGATCCGTTTTTCATCGCCGCTTTCTCCATGTCCGTCCTCCACAGTAACGTTATCCAAGTTCGGGAGTGCTTGATGCGTGTCGTAGGTGCAATCAAATTAATCAATATTTCCACTCAATTAAAAATAATATAATGGAAGTCAAGTTCGTTCCCACGAGGAGCAAGAGATCTTAGTTGTAAAAGTTGTCACGAAAGGGGGGTGTGAAAAGCAAAAGAAAATAAACAAAGCAATTAAAAGATAAAGTTGAAAGCAATAAGAGAGACAAGATCAAGGAATCCTTCTTCGTTACGAAACAATGAATCAAGTTATGTTCTATTCTACTTGTTATTAGTCACAAATTATCACCAACCGTAGGTAAAGCAGCTAGCTCAGTGCTAAACCCCTAAATCCCTTGTATCACCGGACACGGAAGTTCTCGACTACCGGATTCTATTTACCAAACCACCTAGTAGTAGCTCACTCTAGATGTAATTTAAATAAACGCATTAAGATTTATGAACTTATTAGGTTAATATTAGTAGTTAGACTCTTAGATCAAGGTCTACTTGCTAACGTTGTTTCTACACACAATTGCTCCACGGAATCCCTCCGCAAGGTCTCGTGTTTGCTACTTATGTAAAGAGTCAAGAAACGATTACTTATCTCCTAACTTTCACTAGCTTTAGATCAAATTAACAAATCAATTTAGCGTGCACTCCAAACAATCTATCAATCAATCATGAATGTCTTTAAGATCATTCCTATTAGTAAAAACAAACGATAATTATGTGAAAAACTTCAAGATAGAATTGAAAACAAAAACTTAAATCATATGTTAAGAACTAGGAATTCATCCTCAATCAATAAGAAAATTAGCTACTCATGCTTTTGAAATTCACACCAATAATAATAATTAAAAGAAGAATTTTCAAATTCACACAAGTAGTTAAGAAGAAAAATCTTAGAAAAGCAAGCAAAAACACAAGTGATGTGTGTGTAGAGAGGTGTGTAAAAGTTGTAGAAAACTTCTCTATTTATAGGCTTCAATATTCTCCAAATCTTCCAAGGAATAGAATCCTTTTTCTTTTGCAATTCAATTTCCAAATCCAAGCTTTTCTCAACTCTTCATCTTCTCTTTCCAAATTTGAGCCAAATTCTCCATCCAATTCCTAGTCCAAGTTTTCACACCCATGAGAGAAGTCCATAGAAAATTCTGGAATTTTTGCTCGCCGGAAAACTGGGATTGTGGCGAATTTGTGGGAAAACCTCACCGCCGGCCACCTGAGAATTTCTCCGTCATAGGAATATTCGACGGAATATTCCGTCAGTCCTCCGTTAGGACTAACGGTCAAAAGTCAAACTTAACGGTCGACTGTTAGTCAAAGGTCAAAGGGGAAGAGTCAGCTGGGTCAAAACCGAGTCAGTTGCTGAGTCAAAGCTAACTCATTTGAGTGACCCATGCCTAGGCCATTGCACGGCTTGCACGCAGGCCAAGCATCTCTGCGCCGACCATGTTGGCCCTCAATTCCACTCCGCAATTCCCATTCACCGCCAAGCCAACACCGAACCATCCTCCTATCGGACCCGCACTTGCCTTACTCAACCACCGACAAAACCAAGCTATTCGAGCCGCTAAAGACAGACTTCAACCCACGTCTCGCCCGACCCGCTCGCCACAATCCACCGAGAGACTCAAGCCATCCTTTTGCACCATACCCCAGGCCAGCACTCCGCAATACTCAATGGCGTCGCGAGCCTGAGTTGCTTCTCTCTTCCTTGCCCTGAATCCAGCTGAACCAGCTTGCCTCAACTTCAACAACCATCATTTAGTGCACTGATCCATCCCAATCAGCTCCACCAGTCTGTAACTCCCTTCAGTTCACTGCCATGGCACTAACACTGCTCTTCCATACCCTGCACAACACATTCGTCACAGTACATCCAACCTCCACCTGAGTCTTCCCTGTAAGCTCAAACACTAAGCAACAACAGCAACACTGCAATGGGTCACCTCCAACACAGCCCCTGCTTCAACCCAAGCACAACCCAACAGCCATCTCCACTGTAGCTTCTTCAACACCCCCAGCAATTTCTTGGCTCATTGCCACAATTCAACCCATAATCACAACACCACTTCATTTCATTCCTGCCTGTCTGCAACACAACATCCCGGCACCTTAGCAATCACCACTCAATGAATCCACAAACAAAATACCATTTAGCCATCTAAGGCCAGCACCACCTCACTCAATGCTCTTCTCAGCTAATTACTGTACCATAATAGCACCCAAATTGCTAACAAATTCAAACCCGGCTATTCAACACAGCTGCAAGACCTCCTCCACTCTCAATACCAAAATTGCAATCATCATTTCCTACATCTGAGCTTCTCATACTCCATCTCGACGGCAACAGTCGATAAACAATCACCTATTGCATCCGTGCTGGGTCTATGACAGTAGCAGATTCACCCATCTCTGATTCTCGAGCCTCACATCAGCCCATCTCCAATTTCACTCAGCAACATCGACCTCTCCATTCACAGACCCCATTCGCAACTTCGATTTCTTCAGCATCGAGCCCTAATTTCAATTCCCGTCCGATCTCTCGCATCTCAAATTCAACCAAAAACCCATCGATCTTTCTCAACAGCAGTGGCTTGAATCCTTATAACAACAGCTTTATCATCTTCTTCCTGTTGTTTCGATCACGAACCCTCAGCTGCAACACCTCAATCTCGATTCATACAACATCGAACCCTAATTTCTTCTGGGTTTCGATCTTCTTTTCTACAGCGGCTGCTGCTCACTTTCAGTTCTCGATCTCCTCTCACCACCATCTTAATCACGACATCAACAACATCTGCTTCTCTGAATCATCAGTCACCTCACATCAAATCTGCTCAAAACCCTGTAACAGCAGACCTAATCTCGATCTCAACAGTAGCAGCTTCACAATTTCTTCTCCCTGTTGTCAACATCGAGCTCAGACCCATTTTTAACAGCGGCAGCCATGGCTGTTTTCTAACTCTCAGGTGTAGGAAAAAATAAGAGAAAAAGAAAACCCTTTCTCGATTTAGGTTTAAGTTAAATGGGGCGGATTCGGGTACGGGTGTGGGTCTATGGGTTTATGCATCCATGGACATAACCCATCCATTTTACCAGCTGATAATAGCACTACATTTCTGGATAAGGGCTACCCAGTTTGGCAGCCCCTTAACTTGAACTGTCCTTTCTTTAGTAATCCTCCAATAGAGAGTAGCCCTTAACCTTGGCTGGGCTCCAAATAGTGATCGCCCATGAAATGACAATTTTGCCCTTTTGGCTCAAATAGAGTAACTTCTTCTTCTTTTCCTCCGTGTGACTCCAAAGTAGCTACAAAACTCAAAACAAGCGTAAAATACATAATTTACAAGAAAAATAGCAAAGAAAGCATAAACAATAGATAGTAAATAGGATGTATTCTACACCCTATCAGTGCTTCGCCCGCTGGTACTTCCTGGCTCGTACCTAGGAGTATCATGCTGGAAAAGAATCTAAGAACCTCCCACTATGGTCGCAATGTTGATAAGGTATAACGTGGGAAGGATGAACCAACCCTAATCCCAGAGAAAGTACTCCCAAGGTATGAAGAGGTTTATGAGAGGTAATGGTGGATTAATTGTGTCTCCTAAACATGCCTTGTTTCTCCTTTTATAATAATCTTCCTTCTCCCTTTCTTATGGATAAATGTCCATAAGACTAATATATTACAACATTGTCATTTTCCTCTTATCCAAGTCATTAAGGATTTAGGAAAAGGGCTTCTCCTTTGTTCTAATACAAGGCCCAATCAACTCAAGGCTATCTTTCTTGGACTATGATTAATCCATTATCACGTGGACTAAGCCTAGTCCCCTTATCCATCAAAGGGGAGACCCTTAATATACTAAGGGGCTACTTCTTTTGGGATTGATTATTTTCATGTATCAACAACCTTCCGTCAACATATGCAAATTGTGTCTCAGAAATGATCTTATGCATTAAGAATCGTAATCTACGAGCAAGTACCTTAGAGATAATTTTATACATACTAGTAAGAAGACTGATTGGTCTAAGATCCAAAACATTTTCCACATGGTTCTTTTTGGGGACTAAAGAGATAAATGTGGCATTATGTAAGGAATTGATCTTACCTTTGGTGTTGAACTCATCAATGGTTTTCATGACATCTTCTTTAAGGAAAGACCAACACTTATTAAAGAAGATAATTGGGTAGCCGTCAGGACCCGGGGCTTTCACAACATCAAGCTACTTAATAGCGTCAATGACTTCATCTTCACTTATATCTCTTTCAATGGAAGTAGCTTCATCTTCATAGATATGCAGAAGTTCTAAATCATCAATAGATGGTCTGTAGGGACAATCTTCTTTGAAAAGATTCTCAAAATTATTGATGATGTTGGATTTAATCTTGTGCCTAAAAAGATGCTTTATCCTGTTTTGTCTTCTTCTACTTAAAGCCATACTATGACAAAATGAAATATTTCTATCACCCTCTTTCAGCCACTATACTCTGGAGTTCTGCCTAATGGATCTTTCCAACACGATAGAAACTTGTTCATACTCCACTTAGATTATATCGTGAGTTAATTAGTGTTAATGATTATGATTAGATGTCAATATTAATGATTAATTAGCAATGCTTATGATTGATTAAAATTAAGTTATTAGTGGTAAATTAGTAGATAAATCAGATTTGTGTGAGAGAGTTGGGGTTTTTAAGAGGAAGAAGAAGAAGTGAAAAAAAAAACTTGGTTAGTGATTAGAAGTGAACAAAATGTGTGATTCAAATTAGTTTCACATGCATACTTGCATATGATGCTTAATCTCCATTTTTTAGGTTGAATTCTTTAAAAAGTTGAATTTTTGCAAACTTTTACAGATGTTCAGTGCTGGGTTCGACTATAGAATTACTAGCCGAATCTTGATGGGAAGAACCGTTCGACTGATATTTTAAAGGCGAACCTAAGTATATGAAAAAATTATTTAACGCTCGGCTTATTCGAACTGCGATCATTGTTGGCCGAACTTGTATTTGTAGTTTTATTTCTTATAAGTTACAACTTGAAGAGTCTTGTTCAACTTACTATGATACAACCTAACCCGGTGGTATAAAAAACACTAAGTCATAGGCTATAAAACTATGTTTTATGAGCCGAACCTTAGAAGATAAAGGTTCGACTTGCGGTTGGATATCGTATCAGCCGAACCTTACCTTGGTTGAACATTTTTATAGGTTCGCCTAGCAATCTAACTTTTCGAACTAGCCGAACATGGATTTTACCCGAAATAAACAAGTTTCGGCTGAAAATAATATATCAGATAATCAGCTGAAACTAAAGGTCTTCTTCATTATAAACTGGATTCGGCTGAAACGTGATATTTCTATATCAGCCGAATTATTCTTCTGAAACATACAAAAACGAAGAACAATGATCTGGGTTCTAACATGTGGATCTAAATATCTTGCGCAGCGCTTCACACAACTCATTTTATATTTGTGGTTTTAATCAATGTTCAAAGATTTATGAATCAACAGTTAATCGCAAATGAAAAATAAAATCAAAACGGTAATATAATGATTAGATTAGGTTAAGAATGAAAATGATTTTGGATTTTAATTAGTTTAGGTTATATGTTTTAAATTTAGGTGAAGGTTATTTAAGTAATTTAAAATAATTAAGACTAACTTAGTAATCTATCCGCTGCTATGACATCCAGAATCTTCTTCCCCTAGGAATTCACTGAACCATCAATCCGGCTTTCAAAAGCCTTTTTTTGGTAATCTCAGAGCTGGTTGATGATTCTAGGATTCTTTTATGAACTGAGAACATGCTTTTTCAAGATCTTCGGAAAGGTGAGTCTCGGACTCCTTCGAACGAGTAATTTCATTCTCCAACTTCGCTACCTTCTCTTGCTAGCTAGGATACAACAAAAAAGACAAGTGGGTTTGAACAAATAATTGAATCAGGATAAGGACTCGAAAGAAAGACAACTTTAAACACCGTAAGTGTAGGAAAAACAAGTTCAAGGTTTCACTTGGCTCGGAGGAGCTCAATATCAAGTTGATTAAACTTCATATCTAGAGATCTGCTGCTAGGATGGGACGGTGCTTCATGTGTCTTTCCGTGCAAAGTTTCTAATTATTATTCACTACTTAGAGACGGTCTAACTCTGCTTGTTCCCATCTCAACTACCGATTAGTTTGGCCATGTTGCTCTAACTCAGCCTCCATGTTCCTTATCACAATTTCAGCATCGTTATTCCCATGAGTAAGCCTAATCCAATCAGAAAGCAAGTCCCGATTCTTCAATCCCAGGAATGAGCACTTCTTTTCCAGAGATTTGGCAACGAGGCGACGATCACCACAAACCTTATGAAAATTCGCAAGTTTAGCCTCTTGATGTTCAATCTTCCCATCTTTATTAATAATTCGTTGTTCCAGGTTGATGATGTCGATTTGATTCATGTTGATCTTTCGACGATGAACCCAATATTCTTCATGTGCATCGCTTTTTAGGCGTTCGATCATAATTGCCAGTAAGGACTGTGACTCAGTACTCTAAGAACATGGGGTATCTTGTAAAAAATAAATAAAAGAAACAATGGGATGCACATTTTTGTTCGATGATCTGCTGCTTCATCTCTCAAACCCTATCACGCTCGTCCTTCAACTCTGACTCCGGATACAATATCCTCTCACACACATCTTCGTGGGTAGCATTAATTAATAATATGATTTCAGGTGAATTTCCTTTGTTGTGGTTAAAAGCTGAACAAAGCTCTCTTATTAGAGCTTCTGGCCCACCATAAAATATTTAGACCAATAGAAATCTCGGGTTTTTTTCCCACCACCAATGTTTTGATATTTTCGACCTCACATCTCTTTCTTTTCCGTCTCAGCGTCTCGCTTTTTACTGAACCTTATTCGCACGATGTAAATTCTTTTTAGGCTTTTGTAAATATCAGTTTGACGAAACCAAAAGAAAAACTCAAGGTTTATTCTCCATCAACCACCAGTTGCATGCCAAACAAAATCGAATTCCGGTGATGAAATCATGCTTAATAATATCGAAAGCCGGTGATGAAATCCAGGATTTGAGATATAATCAGAATATTTAGGTATGTGTAAATAAATTTAGGATTTTAAGCATCCATGAAAACCGATAACCTATTCAATGTTTTCTTTTTGGCTTTGAATTGTGATTCCTGTACATTGTACATGAAAACAGGTTATTCATGGAGGGGGAAAATTGGGTTGATGCAAGTGAAATCCTATCATGCACTACGGTCTGTAAATAATTATTTCATGAGTTTTTGATAAACCCTAGGCGGCCGAAGCAACTCTTCTTCTTCCAGTTTATTCCCATTAGTCGGCCACGAAGAATTAATCTGTCGTGTCTTCTTCTCTCTTTGCAGGTATAAATATTGTCATAACCATTGTTTTACAAATCAATTGTAAAACGTGGGGTTCGTTTTCTTCGTTAGGTCATATTTTTGTTCAATAAATTCTTTTCTTGGTGCTAACTTTTGTGATCTATGATTATGGGGAAGTGATTTATGAAAATAGAAAAGGGTTACTTGCATATTAATTTGCAAGTAAGTTCAAAAAATCCTTAATTGTGTTTGAATGTTTCAATTACTACAAAACCCTAACAATACTTTCCATTATGGTCTTTCTCTTCCGTTTTGTATTGCATTCTAACTGAGACTTCATTTGAATACACGATATTGCCTTTGGCATGTTGATTTGAATGACACCTTTAAGTGATTTTCGGATTCCAATTAATTCGGGTTGAAAATTTATAAATTATTTTGAAGTTTCTATTCAATATCACTTTCTATGGCTTTTCTTCTTAACAAAAATTTCTGTTTTATTTCTATGAGGTACTTCCTATTTGCTTAATCCCTTAACCTATATGAATTAAAGAGTCTATGTGATTGTGGGTGTACGATTAGTAGAGAAACGATAAGGAAGCCGAAGGCTATCTATTTTTTTATCGATATCAGATAAGCGTAGTTATGTGTTTTCAGATTCGGGTTTCAATTTTTTGTTGATGTTTTTGGAATTTTTTAGGTATGTGATTTAGTTGCTAATAGTTGGATTGTTTTGGTCTATGTTAAATCTCTTTTACTAAAAGAGAAGGAGTGTTGCTTATTAATTGAACTTTTGATTCTGAGTTAGCAGGCAACGATTACCAGCCCAGGACCTAAATAGGGAGGAGGGAAAGAAGACATGTTGTTGGCGAAACTATCTGAGAGAAAAATAAGAGGAGATGATATCTAGGTTGCAAGTAATTAGTGGAAAAGAAGGGAGGTTGTTTGCAAATAACTTGCAGGCATGTAACATCTATAATATCTATCGCTAAATACTATTTTTATAGTTCTGATAATTGACCTCTTAGGAAACCATGTCTTCGTCTTTGTGATGTTTAGTCTGTAGGTGAAAGTTCAATTTTTCTTTAGCTGTGAGTCCAGTGGTATCAAATGATATATCTGGTAGATTGTTCTCGAGCTTTCGTGCACGTCGTACACACAATGTGTCTGTACAAACAAGCGAAGAATCTTTTCATCAGGTTAAAATCTTTTACTTTTGGTGACTTTTCTTAGACACCCCCATTCAATTCTTGCGTAATGATGTGATAGTTTCTACCCCATTCAGTGATCTTAGACAGGGGCAAGACTAACCAGAAAATAGAGCAAGCACTTGTGCTGAAAGTAAGGAGTTGTGGGGTCTTTGAAAAAACAAGGTAGAAAATAATGGAAGTTTTCTTATTATTGAAAAGCTTGAGAATACCATTCGGTTCTTTGTGACTAAATAGGGAGAAACAGATTTACTCCCAAAATAAAATCTTTCCTAACTAAAATATATTCTAACCATATATACAAAATACAATATATATATACATATCTCTCAATACTCCCCCTCAAGTTGGAGCATGGAGATCACGAATGCCCAACTTGCGAGGCGGCGATTCAAGCGAGGACGTCCAAGAGCTTTGGTGAAAATGTCGCAAGGCGAGCGGTTGTGCGAACATGAGAAGTAATAATAGCACCAGATTGAATTTGATCGCGGACATAATGACAATCAATCTCAATATGTTTGGTGCGTTCATGAAAAAAAGCTGGATTAGCAGCAATATGAAGTGCGGATTGACTATCACAATAAAGGCGCATAGGATGAGAGTGAAACACACCTAGAGATTTCAATAATGCCTTTAGCCACGTGAGCTCACTACAAGTATAAGCCATGGAACGGTACTCGGCCTCCGCAGAAGAACGAGACACAGTATGTTGCTTCTTTGTCTTCCAAGATATAGGTGAACCTCCCAAAAAAATGAAGTAACCAGTAAGCGAACGACGACTAAGAGGGCAGGAGGCCCAATCAGAATCACAATAAGCAGTAAGCTGAAGAGCACTATCCTTACGTAAAATAATCCCTTGACCCGGATGTCCCTTCGGATAACGAAGAACTCGGAAGCGACTTCCCAATGAGATACCGAGGAGACTGCATAAATTGAGCCAATACATGCACCGCGTAACACAATTCGGGACGAGTAATGGTCAAATAAATCAAAGCGTCCAATAAGCCGAAGCGAATCTTTGGGATGAATCGAATACGGTGGTCCATCATCTAGAGCTAAACGATGATGTTGCTCAATGGGTGAAGAAGCTGGTTTCGCTCCAAGAAGTCGGTCTCGGACAAAATGTCCAAGGTGTATTTCCGTTGAGATAAAAAAGACCATCAGTTCCTCGAGACATTTCAATACCAAGAAAATACTTGAGATTGCCCAAATCTTTCATATGAAAACAACTGCTTAAATATGATTTAAAAGCGATGTCAAAGCGGAATTGTTCCAGCAATAATCAAATCATCGACATAGACAAGTACATTAATAGAATTCTCACCTCGTCGCGAGAGTAAATAAAGAATAATCAGCATAAGATTGTACAAATCCAAAAGCCTTAAGAGCACCCTGCAAGCTTAGCAAACCAATTACGAGGAGCTTGACGAAGACCATATAAAGATTTATGGAGGCGACACACTTTATCAGGAGAATTAGTCGAATATCCTGGAGGAAGTTGCATATATACTTCCTCATCAAGATCCCCATGTAGAAAAGCATTGTGAACATCCATTTGATGTAACTCCCAATCACGAGCGGCATTGATCGCTAAAAATGTTCTAAGCTGAAACCATTTTAGCTACGGGAGCAAATGTTTCATGATAATCCACACCTTCCACTTGTCTATTACCGAGGACAACCAAGCGAGCTTTATACCGCTCGACGGTACCATCGAATTATATTTAATTTTATAAACCCATTTACAACCAATAGCCTTCTTCCCGGAGGAAGATCCGTAAGAGATAACGTGCCATTTTTATCAAGAGCACTAATTTCCTCGAGACATAGCTACACGCCAAACGGGAAGACGAACGACTTGGCATAACTTGTAGGTTCTTTAAGAGTAGTTTTCGCCGCCAAAAAACGAGTATGATTAGCGGAAAAATTTGCACAAGACACATAATTAGTTATAGGATAAGGCGTGCACAAGACGTTGACGAGTGAGGAATGGAGGAGATGGGGTCTATTGCTTCGATAGTATTACACACATAATCTTTTAACATAGTATTAGGAACCCGTGGACGACACTGCGTCTAACCGTCGTATCGGAAATGTCAGCGATAGGAACATGACTTTTCTGTAAATGATGATAAAACTCCCGAAAATCCTTACGGAGAAATGGTGTCGGGCAATCGATTACTACGAGTCACAACCTGACGCGATCTGTACCACACCCTCCCGGACGAGTCACCATGTTCGGGAAATGTTACCGTCGCCGCATTCTGCGTACAAATTCAGGTTCTAAAATTTCACTTGTCCCCACGTATTGCTTACCTACTCGGATGAGACAAAAGTCTCTGAATTATCACATGGCATGCTTTGTTTACTTACTTGGATGAGACAAAGTCTACGAATTTTCACATGACTTGCTTGTCATGTTCGGTGGCGTACTCACAATTTGTGAAGCTCTGTCACTTTGTACCGCCTGAACAGGACACCGGGCACTTTTTGCATATTAGCACCGTAGTTGGTGCTCCCCTATCCCCCAAATTCACAGTAGATATGTCGGAAGATAAGTCTGCATGCTGCCTTGTAGAGATTAACTTTGTCATCCAACTCATCTTGGCAATCTTTGTTATTACCATCTACCGAAGCATTTGTATAGGGAAATTTGTTTTCAAAGAAAAGCGCATCACGAGACACAAAAAATTGTTTCGTTTCCAAATCAAACAATTTCCAACCCTTTTTCCATAGGGATAACCAACAAATATACAACGTCTACTCCGTGGATTAAACTTGTTTCGATCACGGGGGACAACACTTGCATAGCACAAACATCCAAATACTCGCATAATAGAATAAATAGGAGGCTTTCTATGTAACAATTCATATGGAGTTTTACCATTAAGCAAGGTGGTAGGCGTCCGATTAATAATATAAGCCGCACTTAGAATGCATTCACCCCAAAATCGAAGAGGTAAATTTGCTTGAAATCGCAAAGCTCGTGCTACATTCAATATATGACGATGTTTGCGTTCAACTCGCCCATTTTGCTGTGGTGTATCCACACATGAAGTTTGAAATTCTATTCCTTGTTCAGAAAAAAATGGAATCAAAGGACGAAATTCCGTACCATTATCGCTGCGAACCTGCTTAACTTGTCTATCAAATTGTGTCTTAGCTATAGCATAAAAATTCTGAAAATTCTGCACCACCTCAGTTTTATGTGCCATTAAATATACCCAGACACAACGAGAGTAATCATCAACAATAGTAAGAAAATAGTGTGCACCACAAGAAGATGAAGTACGATACGGACCCCATACGTCACAATGAACTAAACTAAAGATGTCTTTAGCTTTATTCTCACTAATAGGGAAACTAGCACGAGTTTGTTTAGCCTTAAAACAAGTATCACATGGTTCATTGAGAAACTTCTGACAATCAACCTTATTCATACTAGGAAGCAAAGAAATAATCTTATTAGAAGGATGGCCTAAACGCCTATGCCATAAGTAATAATCTTCACCAGTGGTAACTCGATTTGCCATAATCTGCGCTCCATTGTGGAAGATATAGACCCCATCTCGTTCCTCTCCAACACCAATCAATGTCTTCGTAGTGCGGTCCTGTATCACACACAACTTATCAGTCAAAGTGACAATACATTTCAAATCCTTAATCAAACATGCTAACGAAATCAAGTTACAGTGAAGATCAGGAACATATAAAACACGATATGATCTCATATCGTCTCCAAACACCACAGTGCCTTCACATGGAGCAATTGTGTATGTGCCGTTCGGAAGTTTTACCGAACAAGATCCTATTTGATATGTTGTACACAAAAACTCTTTCCTTCCTGTCATATGCCTTGAAGCTCATGTATCAAGTATCCACTTACTAGAAATATTTTTCTTCGAACCATCCTTATTCGAAAAATTAAGTATATTCACGATTACTTCCCACTGTGCATCATTGATAGTATTAGCAAGTGGTAATCGATCTTGTGACGAAAGACATCTTCCATTTGAATTCGCATCAATATTCATAAGTGCGGTATTAACAACAATTTGTTCATCTTGTTCATAATTATCACCATTCAATTTCATTATATTACTTACATCCTTCAAATCATACGGGTATGATGATTTCTCCCGTAAAATTGAATCAAATTTAGGTTTAACATTAAAAGTAGATTCTTCCCAAGCCATGACGCTAAAAGAAAGATTACCTTCTTATTTTCAATTATTTAGGTTATTTCGATTCTGGCTCAGATGCCATGAAAAAACAAGGTAGAAAATAATGGAAGTTTTCTTATTATTGAAAAGCTTGAGAATACCATTCGGTTCTTTGTGACTAAATAGGGAGAAACAGATTTACTCCCAAAATAAAATCTTTCCTAACTAAAATATATTCTAACCATATATACAAAATACAATATATATATACATATCTCTCAATAGTCTTGGACTTCATCTTATGGATCAAGATGTAAGTTAATTAATTACATTGTCATTTATAATTTGTAAAAAACTACACTAGCATTTATACACTAGGGAAATCAAATACAGGCTAATGTACCTGAAGAGCATATATCCGTTTGTTCGAAGGGAATTTTTGAATGGAAACATGTTTTCCATTCAAAGATTTATCACCAACCAGTGAGTACATGACTGTTTCATACTGATACACAATGTAGTTGAAGAGTTATGCTATTACTTTTATTGATGCAGAAACAAGTTTTTTTAATATTTTTTGTGTAACAGTTATGTTACTGACGCGGAAACAAAAATAGATGTGATGCAAAAAGAAAAAAAAAAAGAACTAATATTGACTTGGGGGAGGATGACCAAAGATGACGATAGCGATGACCCTTGGCGGGGATAAAGAGACGGAAGTGTTGATTTCTTTTTTGAATTTAACTATTCTATAATTTATGTGATGATAGATATTTAGTTGGTATATGTATGATTGAAAAAATCACAAACTCTGATAATAAATTTGATAACATGTTACTGAAAATGCTCCCCTCACCTTGAGTAAGCAATTGTAAAAAAAATACTCCGACTCAATGATGTTGGAACTGTGCTCATATTGTTATAAATTCTTTGCTATATATGGTGCAACAGGTACAATTATCTTCAAAACGTAATTAATTTGACCTTATTTTGTCATGCAAAGCACGTGCATGACACTATCTGATTCGGGAGAGGAGTTTATTTGCAAAACCCCTGGGAAAAAGAGTGGCAACAAAATTGTAGTTATCCTATCTGACAACGAGGGTCTGAAGGGCTACAACAAATTCTTTTCGTCTTAGATTTTATTATTATTTTTAGTTCATTTCAATACTACAATTAATTTAGGTTTAAATTTTAGATTTGATTATATTTAGATGTAATATTTGCAAACTTCTTTCAATATTATCATTTTTAGCATTTTTTTTCTTCCTTCTTTTGTTCTAAACTTTATTTTTGTATCCCAAGTATTATACATACTTATATTCTCTACAAAATATCTGGGCCCGTGCAGAGCACGGGCGCAACACCTAGTCCATAAGTAATTGTAGTCACTACCCTGCACATACAGGCAAAGGGGGTCAACGGATAATATCAGCAAATAAGGGTAGAATTACATATATCTATGGGGCATAAACCAGCAGAGTATAGATGGCTCGATGAAATTCAGGTCCACGAGAAGGAACAACTTGCAGTGTTTTGTTTCGCGACATCATCCCGAATGACTAAGACCACTAGCGCTCCGATATAATCACAAGTAGGATCTATAAATACCAACAATGACGACTCGGAGGGATTCTCAGTCCTAGAATTCAAAGTTTGCTTTCCCCAAGTCTCGACAGTACCATCACCACCACCCTTTGAAGGAAACTCGATGAGAGGATTCTCCTTAATAGATTTTTATCCTTCATTAGTGCTTTCTTAGCTTCTTCATCACCAGAATCCTCCTCATCACTAGCATCCACAAGATAGTTGTCATCCTCATCATCAGATATGACAAATAGAATATCCATCTTTGGACCAACATCAACAGATTCCTTGATAAAATCTACCCTTCCCACCAGAACCAATAGCAATACATGCATCATATTTTCCAGAATCAACACCTTCATCAACTTTTCCAACAATAATACATGTACCTAGTGACCCAACATAAACATCGTCATTACCTTTACCAACATCAACTTCTTTATCACCTTTACCAACACTAGCACCTTTATCATCAAATCCACCGCCTTCAGTAACATCCTTGTAATGGACAGGATAACTGGTACACCACCAACTTTTTCGTTTGAGAACCTATATGGACAATTCTTGTACAATCTATACGTTCGGGTGCGAAACTTTATTTAAGATTGTTTTAACAAGGTAAACTTAGTATATACCTGAACTGTTCACGAACCGAATTCAATAAGAGCAAGTCTTGTAATCTATATTTCAAGATATGAATTCAACAAGAACGAGACTCATAGGTTCTTTATAGTTGAATTAGTACAATCAAGGTTTAAATACGTACAATAGGTGATATTTCAATTATATAGATAAAATAATATAATACGGAAAAGAAATAACACAGACACGAGAGATTTTTACTAACGAGGAAAACTATGATCTTGTAGAAAAACCCTGTACCTAGTCCAGATTGAATACACAATGATTTAAGTTGTTACACCAATTACCTACTACCAGATTTCAGGCTAGATGTAATATCTGCTTCAGTTTTATTCGTGCACTTGTAGAACTCCTGGCAGAACACCGATTCTCTTTAGGAATTTCTCTTGTAAATCTTCTAGCAGAACACCAATTCTCTTTAAAAGATGCACTTGAAAATCTTATAGCAGAATGTTAATTCTCATTAGAAGATGCTCATCAACAATCACGGTTTACCTTCCGTAACCTAATTGATTCTTCCTCACAAGATCCCCTAGAAATAATCTAGAGATATCTTGATTTATCAAATCTAGGGTTTATGAAAACACCTGTGAACAAGTTTCTTAACTTTCAAAGAAGATAGCTTCTCCGTGCTTTACGATACCCAAGTAAAGTCTTTCGAAATCTCACACTTATTCGTGAAAAACAAAGATATGGAAAAAACCTTATGCAACACACACACACACAATTTTCAAAAGGATAGTTTGTGTGGTTACATGAAACCCCTATTTATAATAAATTATTATCAAGGCTAGGTTTCTTGGAAACAAAGCTACTTTTCTAAGAATGGAAACACCAGGTAACTTGACCAAAATAGGCCTTTAGTCACGAATTCACGGTATTAGTTCGCTAACTGTTGCCAAAAGTTTGTGTACACTTTCCTATTCACGAACTCAACTTTAGCCACACATATAAGTGTTGCTTTAATAAATCACTCATAACTTTTTCGTTATAACTCGAAACTGAGTGATTCTTGGCTCGTTAGATTCGTATTTTCATTCACTATAACATGAGGACCTTTTAGGGAAAAAGGTCATTCTTACTAAATTCTTGGGCTCAAACATACATAAATGTATATTAGAAATTGTTCCATAGAGTGAACACTTGTTTCGATAGATAGAAAAGTAAAGTAAATAAGAGAATCAAGTGTTTGTCTTCGTGCAGTACTTAATCTTCATTCTTCAAGGATAGCTATGATTCTATATTCTACATCTTAAACCTAATTTAGTCTGAAACTGACTCTAGGGACTAAATCAAGAATATGTTTTGTCATCTAAGTTTGACAACGTAACTTGACATACCAATGCTAGTGGTTTCAACCTATCAATGCTCTAACAATCCTCATCATCCACATACTTCAAATTCTAAAAAGAACAAAGGTCAAACAATCTTAAGAAAACAAATAGGGGAAAGTACATGTACTTAAAGGAGTGCAATCATAACTAGTATTTTTCACTTAACATTGTCATCACCAGAAACAACACCCCCACTCTTCTTCAGACCTTTTGAAGGCTCCTTTTGTATATAACATAAAAAATAAGAAAATCGGAAGTCAATGAAAAGGCATAAGCTGAAAAAAATTGTTAACAAAAGAGAAAACGGCCTTGTCCGTATTCCAAACCCAAGGCTGATATGGGGCATGACTAGTGGCCTCGGTGGGAGAATATTTACCATGAACAATACGGACACGAACAATCAAGGAAGTCATGTCCCAAGCAGGATCGATATCGCTGGTAAGACAGGGGTGCTTGTTCGAAATCTTATCAGTGTCAGGGTATTCATATGTTAGCATCTTCTCTATTTTAATGTGCTCATCAGCTCCTGACCCGGAGATGTGGATATGCAAGGCACATTAGCATGGAGTACTCTTGTTCAAACCGGAGTTTGGTCCTGTTCCGAGGAGTAAGGTGACGAGTAGGCCCATAAGAAAAGCATGTCGGTGTAACCATTACGAGAGTGACATCTTTGTAATTATCCATGAAGCTCTTCATAATATATTTCGGGGCACTCTCCGGATTATACGTCGAATGCTCGCTGGGAGTACAAGAACCTCTGTTTCGCCTCTACCACTTGGTGAGGATGCAATACCAGTTCCCGTTATACTGCCCCAAAGCCTAAGTCGGGTTGCAATACGACATGAATTCATACATGAATAGTCGGGAAGGATAATAGAGAGAAAGTTTGAGGCCGACATCAAGCTGACCTTTGGTCACAATCGTGGGGCGTGACGAATGAGAAAAATCCTTGAACTTCACTGTTAGAGCATTGCTCGATCGAACTCATAAGTGTTGCTATCTCAAGCTTGTTGTCAAATTTATTTGTCAAAACTATATCTTGATTTCTAGTCTAAAATTAGTTAAATGTAGGATTAGGATAGAAGATGTAGTTGAGAAACGGACATCACGGCAGTCATCATTGCGTTCTACCGTTTGAAGGAAAAGATTAACCGAAGATTTTGGATATATAATTTCTTCAACAAAAGGTAAGTGAAGACTGAACCACCTATATCTCAAGTTATATTCATCTTTCTATCTATGAGACAATGTCGCATAAATAATTAGATTATCATAAGCATATCAAGAATTACCAGTCAAGATTCATCTTGTAATTAGTCCTCGAAATATGACTAAGCTTAATGAACATTTGTTCATACTTGATGAATTTCGATTAGGAACAATTTATTGTTCGCAATTAAAATCATGATTCAAGAATTATCATACCAGTCTTACAAACTAGGAAAATTGTTATAAGTCTGGAACAATGATATGTGTCATTAATGTTATACGGGAATGTTTCGAATCGATTTAGAGAGAAATATAGAACTACTATAAATTCGGATACAAGACAGTGTACATACCAGTCTTACAAACTAGGAAAACTGTTATAAGTCCGAAACTGTAATACATGTACTCAGTAGACATAACAGAGTAGCTATATGTCGACAAACATATTTTTAGTACGCATAAGTCTGTGAACTCGTGAATCCGGATCGATACGTTTTCCAATACGCGTACTAGAAAATAAATGTTGATTACGGAAGCGGTTTGGTATCCATACCGGTACGCATACCACAAAAGTTCTGTGGAGTCCGGAACTTGGTTATGTTTAAATGGTATCCATACCAATACACATACCACAAAAGTTCCATGGACTCCGGAACTCGGTGATGTTTAAATGGTATGTGTTGATGGTGGATTTTCATTTAAGGGCTGAAATTGTAAAAGCCAAAATTATGCGCTAACATCTTGCAAAAGATAAAGCCATTGATAAGTGATGAATACTTCTTCACTTTACTAATTCACCTAGAGCATGTGGCAACAATCCCAGTATTCTGTGAATTAAATACACAAAATTCATCCAGGTTGGAGCATGTAGCAACAATCCCATATACCCTGTGAATTTACAGCATTATTAATTAATGCATGACCAGCCTCGTATTTCCTATACTCATTACCGGTGCGGCATGACGACTGAGTGTTGTTCTCAGCATAGAAACACGAATCTCCAAGCATTAATAATAAAACATGTACGAAATACCCAGGCTACAACTCTCGGTGTGTTATACTAGCCCGATTGAGCATGTTTGAACCTGAACTGACCATATCGGTCTCGAAACGATCACGACCATCCAACCTCACCAAAGCATGATTGGATGGCTTAGATTAAATCCATGACCCCAAGCGGTATTGGAATATTCACCACCGACCCAACGCGGCCCCGCATGGTCGGTCTCCCCGGAAGAGTGGCATAGCTTGCCAAACCGTCCAAACCAAAGCAGTATGGACGAAAAACCCTAAATTAGGGTTTGCGGCACATTACATGTATCGCAAAACAGTCTCAACCATCCATCTTCGAGGCATAGATGGGGGGTGTAGATGTAGATTCAAAGGGCCCAGAGCATGTCAACACAAACACCGTGGACCCGCCTACATACCTGACTGATCGGTCAGGACCAACCATGGTTGGTCGTCTTGATTCGTGCGTCCCAAACTGGGTATGACACACGGCCGGCAAAACCTGATTAGGGTTTGTGTCGCGATCACGAGCGTCCATTTTCTCCTGCTCGGATGAAGAGTCCAGGAATAGACTAAGCAGGTCAGGTAAGTATCAACATGATCACTGCGGGCCCGCCTATCTCCACACCCGATCGGCCAAGACCAAACTTGGATGTACACCTCGATTCGCACGCCCAAACCAGGCGTGGTCGCACCTCCTAATTGTAAACTGATCTCGACCACTCAACTTCTCCGGACAAATTGAGTGCTTAGATCACGTTTCTATGAGGCAATGAAGTACAGGCGTGAACACCAGCCTACCACCCACACACCGAATCAATCGGCCGGGACAGACCAGGCTTGGTCGTCTTGAAACGCGCGCCCGAAGTGGGCATGATGCGCGGCTTTTGCGGCACCAGATTTGTGTTGCAAACCGATCTCAACCGCTCCTCTTTGCCGGTCAAATTGAGTGGCCTAGATCGCACCTTCATGGGACAGTGAGGTACGGACGTGTACACCGGCATGCCGTCTACACGCATGCCCGGTCGGTCCTTTCCAAAACACCTCCCATGCTTGGTTTCGACCAAGCTGAAGAGTGATGCCTGCGCACCTCTTCAAAACCCTAAAACTTCATCAACGGTCGCGAGATGAGCGTCACGAGATCATCTCGTCCGTCCAACTCTACCCGACTTGGTCAAGCAGCCCTGGTTAGGAGTTAAGAGACCAGCAAGGCATCACCACGATCACCGTCCACCACTCTTCCACATGAGGTGATCGGCCAAATCAGGGCTTGCCTGTATAGCCTCCAAACGGTCACTCGAAGATGGCTGGACATGATGCTATTTTAAGACGCTTAAAGTCGTGACTTACTCCGTTAAGCCTTAAAAACAGCGATGTTTCATACATGCTGAATATACTTGATGCAATACCTGCATAGAATACACACGATACTTCACAAGTATCGACTTCCTAAATAACTTAGTTATTTAGTCTAGCATTACATGCTACTTTTCGTGGGTCCCACGATCCACACACTCGAGACATCAATCATGTCACAAACTGGGGGATACATACTGGGGTATTGGTCTGGCGGTTTACAGCGTGCGGCGTGCAACGCGCCATCACAAGAACGTGTCAGGAAGTCATGGACGGTTAGAGACGACAGGAGAAGTGGGCAAGACTGGTCATGTAACACCAACACACAACTCCACTACTCCATCACTCCACTTCCTCCACTTCCCACGAGAGACGTGAATAAGGCTCAAATGACTTGTATAAATAGGTTCTCCTCCCTATTTCCAACAAAACAAGAACAAGTCCAGACAACAGAGGCAAGTGTTGATACCATCGTATTAAAACACCGGAACTGATAGCTTACATCCTGCAAGCCAGTTCAGCTTTCTGATACAAGTCATACATAGCCAAAACCTTCACAATCTCAACACCTTCTTCGCTTCCTGATGAGTGCCAAATATTGCATATTTATACACCTTTTTATTGGCATTTAGCTCATCTTTTGTGTTCAGAAATCAGATATTATCCCAGATTCTGTATTTTCTTTGTTTTCAAGAATAAATATTTGTATTAATTAATTTTGTGTTTTTAGGTAATAAATAAAGCTCGGAGAATTTGAGGTGCCAAAAGAGCAGAAAATTGGAGACAAGCGTCTATGGAACAGAAAGCCAAAGCCCGCGCGCGCATCAGTTGCAACCCAACAAGGAGCAACCCATCTAACAAGACATGGGCCCAAGCTATCCAAGACCCGCGACCCGGATCCGAGCCCGTTCACCCTGAGTCGTTGAGATTTCTATCTCCCACATCCAACGGTCGCTGCTTCCACGCGCATCGAAGATTGCTGCTCCCGCTCAACACCAAATCACCCCAATCATTCCTCGGCCGTTCAGATCTCACCCGCCACATCCAACGCTCGCTGCATCCTTCCCATCGTCCGTCGCTGTGCCTGCTTCACAACGAAACATCCTAACCCTATACCCTCTCGACCAACTACCCCATTTTCTCTTCCATCTTCTCTTTCTTCTTCCCCCATACCTCTGCAAAAGCCATCCCCTTCTCTTCCTCCCATACCCATGGCAGACCACCTCACTACCACCATCTCCATCTCCTGTCGCCATCACCACTAGCCCCTGCAACAACACCAACCGCCACCTCTAGTTTTAGTTATCTCTCGCCTAGCCTCTCTTGTAACCCTAGAGGCTATGTAGGAGATAAATGAAACTAGGGTTTCTGAGCAGAGGAAGGTAACATCAAATCAAAGCCGCACAAGCAGAGTAGAGCACGATTCAGAGACGTGGGTGAGAGTATTTTGCATTTAATTTCCGTTTTATAGAGAACTAGGGTTTTGAGTTTATGCATGTATAAATAGAAGAACTGTGTGTGTTAGAAACGGATGCCTGGGCTAGCCAGAGCACCACTTTAGATTCAATTTGTGTTATTTTTGAATGTTCTAATTTAGTTTATCAGGGTGTTGATGAAACCCCTGATTTTCAATGTCAAGCATATCTAGTTAGGTTTTATCCTTGCTGTGTAATATTGTGTAGGATTATTAGTTAAGCGATGAAACTAACAAGCTTGTGATGAGTATCTTGTAAGAAGACGGCTCATACTAGGGGATTGCTAGCAAAAATCAGTTAATAAACATCTCATTTAGACTTTCATGGGAAAGCTCAAGAATATAGCCTCAATTAGATTGCCTAAACATGGGATTAGAGGTGGATTCACCACCCTGTTGCTTTCCATATTTTTACAACCTTAGTTTAGAGTCACTACAACTCAGTCGCTTCGACAAACAACTCAATATTGTGTTACACCTCTTTGAATTCAGTCTAGTAAGCCTTTAGATCAACTTAGCACACCCATTTCTCTGTGGGATCGACCCGTATTTGCTCAGTGCTACATAATCGACACCGTGCACTTGCAGTTTATAACAAGTAGGCATAAAATCAGACCATCTTCCAAGCCTACCAAGTTTTTGGGGGACTTGGCGTGTGCTGTTTCGACTATTGGCTTATCTTCACTGAATCCCAGTTACCCCTTGTACATATTAGCTTGCACACTATATTTTTGCAATCATTCTTAGAATAACTTAGTTGTAACTTATTATAATTCTGCGCCTGTGCATCTTTATTTTTCTGTTTCAATACATGCTTTGCAGTGTAGTATAACTTAGTCTGTTATTTGCATCTTAGCTTTTTAATCTGAGCTTTAAGCATCATTGCTCTGTATTTTAGTGTCACTTGTAACTTTTGTTCCCTGTCAGTCCAAATAAGCATAATAACTATTGTTTTTCCCCTGTGTCAATCCAAGATACTTTCAGTTGCATATGCCAGTGTCAGCATTCAAATCCTTTGCTTCACCTGTACATTTCTGTGAACTGAAACTCTCTCTTGAGTAACAAGTGCTTGCTATGCTTGTGGTGCTGCTGAGCAAACCAAGGAAGGGGAGAAAAGGGAGCAGCAAAGCCATTGGTGGATTTGCCTAAACCCAGTGTTATACTGGCGGTTTGTATCTCAAACCTTGCACGAATGAATGATGGCATGCTAGACCTTGAATCGTGAATGAACCTTCTTTGAACCTTGTATTGCCCGAGCATGTTCTTTTGCATCTGTGTATGATTCTGTGCATCTATGCATTGGCTAACTTGTCACATGCTAAGCCTTGTTCACATGACAACTTAGCTGCCATTCCCATTGTTACTCAACATCTGTGCTTAACTGCAAGCCCCTGTAACTGCAGTGACTTGACCTTGTGCACACAACCTGTGAGCCATCCATTCCCCTGTGGTAACCTATGTTGTGTTGAATGCCAGGCCTCACTCACCTGTTGAATTAGACACCTTGCCAAGCATTACCTTGACTGCATGATAGCCCTGCTCCCTTGCTAGCCCCTGAAGCTACAAGTTTGAGCCACCACCCGTGTTGTGTGCATGAGTTTGTAATTTTTAGCTTGGATAGCCAAGCGAGGGAGTGATATCTCATGCCCTGTATCCTTATGCATGTTTTAAACTAGTGCTAGACCTTGACTCTGTCAACCATTAGCCAACCTGTGCATGACTGGAAGTGTGCTGAGCAGCATTGTATTTGAATCTGTGTAACCATATTGCCCTGTCACATGTGAGTTTGAGCAAACCCTGAGCTTACCCAAGTGTATTGCTCTACCATGTTAACTTGCTAGCCCCCTGAAGCTGCAAGTTTGAGCTTAACCTGTGAAAACCAAGTAAAGTCAACTGAGTGAGTTGACACAACTTAGCCCTGAGCTTATGCATACTTTTCTTTGTCAACCATATCTGTGAGATTTTCTGTGAGCTTTCCCAACCTTACTTGAAACCTGTTGAGCCAAGTGTTGCGGAGACCTCGCATCCGGGTGCAACTTGTTGTGATAGCTGCAACCCCGTGACTACTCACCCCTGTGAAGCTTTGCATACCCCGAGCTAGTACTAAATCATACAACCCCTCGCCCCGTAATCTGTGGTGCAATAAATTGTGAGCATTGAAGTCCTCTGCAGCCCTTGTAGCGCTTGAGTTTGAGCTATAATCGAGGTTTCCAAGTCTCGTACTTGTGTGGCCCGAGCATAAACCCGTGCGCACCCCTGTGTAGGCTTTGTCTTTGTGTAGGCTGCGAACTTATGCAAACTTGTTGACAGACTTGAGTAGCTATTTATGGTGCATAAATAAAAATTTGTTGATCTTGTTGAGCCATCTGCCTTATGGGTTCTGTGCATTGGTAATTGGCTGAACTAGCCATCTTTTCACCGAGAAGCTCGAGCTTTGACAAGGCCGAGCTCCTCTCCGCCTCTCATTTGTGAGTTTGAGCTACGAGATACCCAAGTCATTTGAATCAACTGGGCTGGTTGATATCAACTATCCCAGTTGACTCCAACAACTCTGAGCCTAACCCAATCTGCCCTGAAATTTTTGTGCATGCTTCTGTGAAATTGAAGTCAACTGAACTAGTTGACATCTTGTGGAATGTTAGGGCTGCTATAAAGTGCTTCAATTGTTCATCTGTGCATCTGTGTGAAATTTCGTATCTTCATTGTGCTCTATACATTGTTGTTCGCACATAAATTTGTCTTGTGCATGCACTAGAGTGCACTTAGAGCCTGTGATGTGTGTCTTTTGAGAACCCGTGCATCAGCCGTGTCTTTGGTTTCTCTGTGTTGTACTCATGTGCAAACTTGTCTTTGTGTGCAAACTTGTCTTTGTCATTTGCGATCAGGTGCTCGCCGTAGCCGCATGCACACGGCCGGTGCAAGAGACTTGCCAATCTCTGCACAAAATAAACCTTCACCCACATAAGCCGAGCTGCTGGGCTTAAACCAAACCGAGCCCACACCCACTAAGCTTTGCAAACAACTCCGGGCTCTCGTGAGTAAACCAGCCCACTTAAACCAAACCTGGGCTGCAAACAACTGGATCCCAAATAAAGCAAATCCCACTTAAACCAAAATGCAGCCCATTTAAACCAAACTTTAAGCCCACATAAACCAAAACCCATTGAAACCAAAACTGAGCCCACAACAACTGGGCTTTGCATAACCTTTGGGCTGTGCATTTGCGTCACTTGGGCTTGCATCTGGACTTAGTATACTTGATGTGTGCTAGGCTATATGCTTCTTTTTGAGCCCAAATTGAGTTGCTAGACCATGTCAGGATTTTGGTCTGCATCTGGGGATGGAAACAAATCCATTAGAGAGCTTGCTTACGGGCATGCTTCATAATATGAACTCCCCACATACCATAATGATTTTAGGGAATATTATGAGCCTTCTCAGGGCCCCGACTTCACATACCCTAATCATTATGAGCACATGTATCATCCACCACAGGTTGAAAATGAACACTTTTCTCATACCCAGTCATCACTTCTCGATCAATTAGAAGCTCAAGTATCTGCTTTAGAAAGGCAATTACATGAGCAATCTGTCGAATCTAATCCCCCTAGGCACTATGAAATGTATGCTTGTACCTTATGTGGTAGCTTAGACCACCCTGTTGAGAACTGCTACATTTTACATGAGTTTAGACAGTCTAGGGAAAGCCATGATAACCATGCACACATGCATCATCCATCACAGTGGGAAGTTGAACAATGTTATACTCCTCCAACCCCTTGTATGCAATCACTAATGGAAGAGCTCATAGAGCAAAACAATGATATACTTGGATGGAAAGCATTGCATGAGCATCCCTTCTCTAGTGAACCATATGCACAACCATACACTGAATATGAACCTAATCTAGAGGAAAATGAGTACACTAAAAATGCTAATAGGGAAATGCATTTTTGTGATGATGATGATGATGAATATGATATGTTAGAAGAGCATGTGTATGCGAGATAATATGATGGAATCTTTGGGTTCGAGACGTTAGGCGTCTCTTCCGTGAACCCTATGAATGATACTTCTTCTAACATTCATATATGTGATGTTGATTCGAGCTTGGGTTTGTGAAATTCTTGGTGAAAGTGAGCATGCTATACCACCTGTTTGTGACTTAGGAATAGCTGATTTGTCTGTTGACACAGATGATTCAATGCATGTGTCTGATTCCATGCCTAGGTTACAACATGATATCTCTCCTGGTTATTTTGTGCATGAGAGTGATGATGATTATGACATGGAGCTTGATGAATTGTTCTATCTTTGGTGAGCATGATTTACCTTCTTCGACCTTAGGAAAGTATGTGATGGTGCAAATGATCTTATGCATGAAAACAACTTAGATGTACCTAATCTCTCTCCTAAGGCACAGATTGCAACTCCTCCACCAAACCTAGGTGTGGTTTGTAACAAAATTGCAAAACCAACTTTTCTAAGAATGCCTAATCTAGGCCTAGAACTTTGTGCCTCCCAAGTCCTCTTGGACTATTTTGCATCAAAGTATAACACTTTTAGGGAACCACGGTTGGAATGTGTATGTCACCACTGTTCTTAGCAAAACTCACTTTGAGTTAGACCTTGTGCATGATGTACCTTTAAAATTGCAAGATTTTGTGCTCTCAAACACACCTGTTGACAAGTTTAGGTTTGGGGGAAACTCATTCACATACACAGTCTTACTTGCACTCTCATATTATATTTGTGTAAAAATTTGTTGATGTTTGTACATATTTTCTATTGGGTTGATCCTCAACTCTTTAGATTGTTGGTATATGGTAAATTTTCATTGTATATAATCCAGTAGGACTTGTTAAATTTTTCTTTCTTGAATCGGTTGAGTCTTCTTGTGCATATTTTGTGCTAATCCGATATGATCTCCACTGAGAATGTTGGATTCTAGCCTTGACAAATGAAGCTCTAACCTTGCTCCCGCCGACATCCGGTAATCTCTTCCCTTTTCTCTTATCAACATAGTTCTCTTGGTATGTGACTTTTTGAATTCTTATTATCTGTTGACACATTGAGGACAATGTTTGATTTAGGTTTGGGGGTGCATTTGCATATAGAGTTTTTAGTCTTTTATTTTCAAAAAAAAAAAAAAAATAAATTCAAAACTTTTTGCAAATAAAAACCTCCAACTTTTAGAGATTTTAGAGTCACTAGCATGCTTCTAGCTATGTTTACATAGAGATTCTGACCGAAATAACAGAACTTGGAAGTACTGGAGAACACAATCGGGTTTCTTAGTTGATTAGAGCGTTAAAGTTGGATTTAACCATACGGGAGGGCGAATTAGGTCTTTGTTTAGATTTTCGGTAGTAGAATTGTGATCACCCATAGTGGAGACTACCCATTTTACATCAAGTGAGGCACCAACCTTCAATTTTTTGCAACTTTCTAGAAAAGTGTTAGAGTGTGTGTCACCGTACGTCAATTCCGGGTAGGAATGGTGAGCTACCCAACTTCGCACCATTTCCAGCACTACTTTTGATCTCTTGAGTGCTATTTTTGTCAATCATGAGGGTGACGTTTAAAGATGAAAACTTCTTCTAAATACTGATTTGCAGTTAGCATCACTCTCTCCCTCTCAATCAACACATTCATAGAAACACATCATCGTCAGCAAGCGGAGCAACATCAGAATATTTGAAGGAAAAGTTGATATAGTCCAAGGTTTACGTGCAACAAAGAAAAAGAAGATGAGAATTAATGAAGTTTGTGAAAAAATTGAGTTTTACTGTTTTATTGTTATTTCCATGTCATGTATGTCACATAAAAAATTTTTTTTTTTATTATTATTCAAGTTTTTGTAAAGTTCAGAAGTTCATCATCAGCTATTGAAGACCGAAGACCGAAGATTGAAGACGTTTCTATGAATGCTGAGAGAGTGATATTAATTGCCGATCGGGTGAGAAGGTAAGTGATTACTCCCATCCTTGCTAATGGTTGATTTCCTTTCTTAGAGATCATCAGAAAAAGATTCTTTTTGTCCACACTTCTGTGGAGTCTCCAGAAATTATTTCGGAAGGTTATCCTTCTTACCTACAACGTGTGCAGGATTTCTCTCTTTATCTCTGCCTGCACACATGAGAGACTAAAAAAGCGATCTTTTTGAGTGCAATCATCATAAAACCCTAATGGTGAGGCGAAGTCGAGGCTTATGATCACAATCGAATCCGAATTCTTTCATATGGTATGGTTACTTCTCGCTCAAGCACTTAAGGATGAGAATGCGTTCTTTGGTAGTTCTAACTTCGTTACTAGCATGCAGAAACTCTATGTCCTCATAGCTCCTTGGATGCTTGAGACTCTTTTACACTCGAAGTTGGAGAAGGTTTTGTGGGTACACCTCTGGTAAACCCTCACGAGACTACAACTCGTCCACTAGGGACACCTAGGGGTTTAAAGGCTTAGTGCATACGCTAAATGCATTCGAGAGACCCGCGACAGTGGTATAGTTAGGATTTCTTAATTTATGTTTCACTTGAGGACAAGTAAAATTCAGGTTTGGGGGTATTTGATGAGTGCCAAATATTGCATATTTCTACATCTATTTATTGGCATTTAACTCATCTTTTGTGTTCATAAATCAGATATTATCCCAGATTCTGTGTTTTCTTTGTTTTCAAGAATAAATATTTGTACTAATTAATTTTGTGTTTTTAGGTAATAAATAAAGTTCGGAGAAATTGAGGAGCCAAAAGAGCAGAAAATTGGAGGCAAGCATCTATGGAGCAGAAAGCCAAAGCCCGCGCGCATCAGTTGCAACCCAACAAGTAGCAACTCATCTACAAGACATGGGCCCAAGCTACCCATGACCCGGATTCGAGTCCATCCTTTTCGAGCCGTCAGATTTGATCCAGTCTTCATCCAACGCTCGCTCCAGCTCCTACACATCATCTCTTGATACTCCCGCTCAACACCAAAGTCGCCATCACTCTGAGCCGTGAGATCTTCCACTGCCAAGATCCAACGCTCGCTCCACCTTCCTCATCAAATCCTGATGCACCCGCTCCACAGCACAGCCCCTATATAAACTCCCAACACCAAAACCTAATCTCATTTCTTTCTCCTTCACCCGACCAAACTCAGACAAACCCTTACCCCTTCTCTTCTTCCCAGGCCAAAAATGGCGAGCCATCTCCTCATTATTTCTCCCACCACCCGTACCGGCCTCGGCCGCCAACACCAATGACACCACGGTTATCTATTCTGCCACCCTTAGCTCTATTCATCTCTCACATAGCTTCTCTCTCAACCCCTGAGGCTATGTTAGAGATAAATATACTTAGGGTTTACTCCTACATCTGATGCATGGCTTACAGAGGCGATTTGGCAGAGGGAACAAGCAATTTTGATCATTGGGTTTGTCGAGTAAGCTTTCAATTTCAGTTTTAGGGTTAGAAAGAATTGTTAGGTATAAATTGAAGTTTCTCTGAGGAGAGAGGGTAGCATGTTTTAGGGTTTATTTGTAGAATTTAATTAAAAGTTGTTTTTATTTCTCCTGCATAATGTTCTAAACAATTAAACTAGGGTGTAATGAAACCCTTTGATTTAATATTGAGCAAGTAGATTATCAAATTGTTCTTAATGTGTTTATTGCTTAGGAAAATAGTGAACTATTGAACCAAAGTTGCATGTGATCACTGGTACTGTAAGAAGACCAGTGATACTAGGGGTAGTTAAGGAGATTTAGTCATCAATTATCCAATTAAGGCCTTCAAGAAAGGCAGTAGAACAAGGTGAAAATTTACAGTGTCTTAATATAAGATTAGAGGGTGGAATTGATCACCCTAGTGTCACAAAATCATCAGTTTTAACACATTGTGCTTAGCATTACCTTAGTTTAGAATCACTGTCACCATCTCAACTTAGTCGTATCGACAACATTAAACCAAACAACTTTGTCACTTGATAGAAATCAGTTGAAGAAGCTCTTAGATCACTTAAGCACACACCACTTCTCTGTGGGATCGACCTGTGCTTGCCACGCCTCCAATAGGCCTGTGCACTTGCAGTAATACGTAGGATAAATCACTTCTGAGCTCCTATCAGTTGAGATGGTGACAGTGATTCTAAACTAAGGTAATGCTAAGCACAATGTGTTAAAACTGATGATTTTGTGACACTAGGGTGATCAATTCCACCCTCTGATCTTATATTAAGACACTGTAAATTTTCACCTTGTTCTACTGCCTTTCTTGAAGGCCTTAATTGGATAATTGATGACTAAATCTCCTTAACTACCCCTAGTATCACGGTCTTCTTACGCACCGGTGATCACAGCAACTTTGGTTCAATAGTTCACTATTTTCCTAAGCAATAAACACATTAAGAACAATTTGATAATCTACTTGCTCAATATTAAATCAAAGGGTTTCATTACACCCTAGTTTAATTGTTTAGAACATTATGCAGGAGAAATAAAAACAACTTTTAATTAAATTCTACAAATAAACCCTAAAACATGCTACCCTCTCTCCTCATAGAAACTTCAATTTATACCTAACAATTCTTTCTAACCCTAAAACTGAAATTGAAAGCTTACTCGACAAATCCAAAGATCAAAATTGCTTGTTCCCTCTGCCAAATCGCCTCTGCAAGCCATGCATCAGATGTAGGAGTAAACCCTAAGTCTATTTATCTCTAACATAGCCTCAGGGGTTGAGAGAGAAGCTATGTGAGAGATGAATAGAGCTAAGGGTGGCAGAATAGATAACTGTGGTGCTGTTGATGTTGGCGGCTGAGGCTGGTACGTGTGGTGGGAGAAACAACGGAGGAGATGGCTCTGCCATTTTTGGCCGGGGAAGAAGAGAAGGGGTAAGGGTTTGTCTGAGTTTGGTCGGGTGAAGGAGAAAGAAATGAGATTAGGTTTTGGTGTTGGGAGTTTATATAGAGGCTGTGCTGTGGAGCGGGTGAATCAGGATTTGATGAGGAAGGTGGAGCGAGCGTTGGATCTTGGCAGTAGAAGATCTCACGGCTCAGGGTGATGGCGGCTTTGATGTTGAGCGGGAGTATCAAGAGATGATGTGTAGGAGCTGGAGCGAGCGTTGGATGAAGACTGGATCAAATCTGACGGCTCGAAAAGGATGGACTCGAATCCGGGTCGTGGGTAGCTTGGGCCCATGTCTTGTAGATGAGTTGCTACTTGTTGGGTTGCAACTGATGCGCGCGGGCTTTGGCTTTCTGCTCCATAGATGCTTGCCTCCAATTTTCTGCTCTTTTGGCTCCTCAATTTCTCCGAACTTTATTTATTACCTAAAAACACAAAATTAATTAGTACAAATATTTATTCTTGAAAACAAAGAAAACACAGAATCTGGGATAATATCTGATTTATGAACACAAAAGATGAGTTAAATGCCAATAAATAGATGTAGAAATATGCAATATTTGGCACTCATCACTTCCCTCCCTAAGATCAACCCCATCTCCTTCACTTTGTGACCGAAACAAGTCTGGAACGACCATTTCTTGGTTTAGGCCGGATTTGCACAGATTGATTTCTCGAATCTACAAGCACTCCCGTGTAGTTCATTTGTTTAAGGTTTAAACTCATTTCTCATCCACACACCCCAAATTACCAAAACCGGCAGAGATAGTTTTCACCCATAAACAATTGGCGACCACAGTGGGAGGTTGATTTCTCGGTTACAAAAAATTGAATTCTCAATTTTTTCGGTTTTCATATCGCGATGTATCCTTACCCGGAAACCACAGGTGGTTCAGATATCATGGGAAGTGTAGCTAGAA
This sequence comes from Papaver armeniacum, assembly GCA_023531295.1. Classification (NCBI taxonomy): domain Eukaryota; kingdom Viridiplantae; phylum Streptophyta; class Magnoliopsida; order Ranunculales; family Papaveraceae; genus Papaver; species Papaver armeniacum. Next base: position 302,982 of record JAJJWW010018419.1, read on the forward strand.
TGCTGGAGGATGTCATGGCAAATCAATCCGGTATCGATAGAAGACAGGGCGAAACATTCCGCCTTTTGAATGATATAACAGCACAATTACAAGAAGGGTCGGCAGGCATCTACTCAGACAGTGCAAGAAACGCTGGATCCTTAGTCAGGAGTCACACCTTTACCAGTGGAGATGCAGAAAGAGCGCGTAATCACAGGGGACTCAGGAGAGATGAACAACATGGTCCAGCCGACAACAAAGACTTGAGGCAACTCCATAGAGGAAAAGACTTGTCCGGGGTACCACAACGTCTGCCGGATAAAGAAAGGGAGCCTGCATCTTATGGATCCCTGCTAAAAGATTTATATCTCAAGACCCTTGTCAAAGCCCATAAGACTGTTCAATCCGCATCGACCTTTCAACTAAGTGAAGAAATGCTTGAGGAAGGAGAGATCAATCAAGGAACACATGAGTATAGAGGATGGGAGCGTTCAATTCGATCACTCAGCAGTGATATTACGATACCTTCCACACCCCGTCACCAGGGCAAGCGATCCGCGGATATGATGGCACTCACAAGTCTTCCAACTTCATCTCCGAAATGTGCTCCACATCGAAACCATGTAGAGACACCACAACGCCCACGAACGCAAGAAGAGCTAGACTCGAAGTACCTACACTTTCCGTTCCCAATGGAAAAGATTTTGGAGTTGCTGGAGGCGTGCGTACGAAACAGAGAGGTGGAGCTACCTCCTGTATGGCGTCCACCAACTGATCAAGAAGTAATGGACCCGAGGTATTATCATTTCCACCGGTTCCTTCACCACCCTACCAGTGAATGCAACGCTTTGAAACGCATTGTTCAGAAGAAGCTTAATTCAGAGGAATAGCTTTCCTTATCTGGGAGATTAATGCGGACGATTCCCTTAGAGAGGCTACTTCGGTTTGATACAAGTAAGGATTCAAAAGCAAGTAAGTTCTATTCAACAATTTTACAAAAAAGATAGCTTTAGAATTCACTGGGGACTTGGTATCCCGCACATAGAGAAAGAGGCTCAATGATCAAACGACATGTTTGTTTCCATTCATACTTCCCTTTTATACGACATTTGCAATTTCATATGATATGTGCAATCATTCATGACCAAGATGCAAATTCCATTTAAAATAACCTCTTTCAAAAAAGTTATTCACAAAACTATCTTAAAATAAACCAATTCAATTACCTATTAATTCAAAACCGGAAGTCAAATTATGAAAGGAAATCCTCACTATCACTCAAAAAAGAAAAGTATCTAAAAGAAAAGACAAGTAGGTGGCACGAATCCTTCAAGGAAAGTCCTTCAGCAACAACTCATCCTTCTGGGCAAGAGAGACTTTCATCCTTTGAAGTACAACCTGCTTCAGCTTCAACTCCTCAGACAACTTTTCAACCTCTTCTTCCTGGCGAGTAACACAATCTGCAGAAGGGACTTCATCTTGTAATTTCTGGAGCTCCTAGATCTCGGAGAACCCTTTGAAGAACCAAGGAGCATTGAAGTCGTACTGCACAAACACATCTCGATGGCACTTCCAGTCTTCAATCATCTCCTCAGAAACTGTTCGACCAGTCGTGACGCTCATCCCATGGATAGAAAATAAAGCTTCCTGAACGCGGTTGACCAATGCAAGACGACTTTTGAGCTTCGTAGTGGTAGCAATGTGGCCGTGCTTCTCCCATATCGCCGTGTATAACCCTTCGAACCGAGCTAGCACACTGAATCCTCCAACCAACACATGACCTGGATAAGGGACAGTGAAGGGAGGATCGAATAAAGCCCCAGGCTGTATTACCAATACTTCACCAATCACAGGAGCCTTGTCAGTTGCAGGAGGTCTTTCAGAAGAAGTCACCACGACAGCTTTATTGATTGGAACCTGCTCAGAACGTTCTTCAAGGGGAGCCACCTCAACAATAACGGATGTTTCCTCTCTTACATTCCTCCCGATGTCTACTTCACTCTGGGTGCTAATTTCTATTATGGCCCCATCAACGAGATCACTTAAGGAGGCACCTTGTCCGACCGAACTTGCATCTCTGTCATTATCTATAAAAGGAGCGGTTTCACCAGACTTCTCGGCATAACAATCAGTGTCGCCAGACTTCTCAACATGAAGGCCAATGTTACCAGACTTCTCGTTCTGAATGCGCGCCAACCTTGTGAAAACATTCTCTTTCGGAATTCCCTGATTTCAAGCAAGGATCACTCTTAGAAGAATTCGCTCTGGAGAAATGAAAGAATCGACGTAAAGAGATTTAAATACCTGCATATTGGAAGAATTGAGGATCACCGAATCACATGCCTGCCTCTTGGATCTTTACCTTCTTGGGGACTGCAATCATCATCTCTGGTCCGTTTGGCTGGGAGTGGCTTCAACCGGAAATGCTTCTTCGGGACGTCAGAAGATGGCTCACCACGAGAATCTGTCACAACATCCTCCGAGAATTCTTGGAAAGCCAACAGTTGCTTCCTCCAAAATTCCTTATACTTGTCGGTTACCACTGGGTTTCTCCCAATAGGCCAGAAGGGAAGACTCTGCGATGCCAAGAACACGTCAGCATCCAAGATACCCGGGAGGAGTTCTTTCGGAGCCTCCGATGGACAGATAAATGGAACACCCTGGTCAAATCCCATTTGACGAGCAGCCCTGTCAATGTTGTACGGAGTCACAGTAAGAGCTTTGTTGAATAGAGACGGGATATATCTCGGAATGCAGTTGTGTAGATAAATAAGTTCTCCAAATTTCATAGTGTTGGCATCGGTACGCAACACAACATCAGGGCCGTCAGAAGCAATAACAAAAGTCTTCGGCTGAGCAATGGAAGAGTGGATCGGCCCCCATGGGCGGAAATTTACAGAAGACACATTATCAAAGATATCCACGAGTTTCACACCGGTTCTGGGACGCCTCCTCTGCCAACGGAGTATTCTCGAGCCACCATACAAATTGCTGAGCGAAGTTGCAGGAACAAGAGCATAACTTTTGAAATGTTCCCAGAAGAATGCCTGAAGAAAAGCGAAGTGTACATACGACTCCACCTTCTTGTACCCGTTGGAAACATGCATATCCATTGCTAAGGCGTCCAGATGAGAATACATCGATCCAAGGAAAAAGGCACCTAAGGGAAGAACTTCACCTTTTGCTAGCTTTATAGCAATCTTAACCAGCACACCCCTTATGGTTTTCTTTCCAGAACCGTCGTCATATATATCTCTGGATAGCCACAAAGACAGGAATGCAATCACGCTGAGCTCATTTTCCAACTCATGATCCGGTTCTGGGTCTACAGGAGACCACTCTAATACCCACCAGGTGTAAAAGCATCTTGTATCTTTTTTCTCCTCCTTGTCCAGATCGTCGAACTCTGCCACCTTTTGGAGTATAGTGTCATAATCACGTTGTTCCGCGTCAGAAAGCTCATAATAAAAACTCCCAGCGACAGGCAGGTTCATCAATGCAGCTACGCTTTCCAGAGTAATAGTCATCTCTCCCCATCTAGATATAGCTGTATGAGTAGAAGGGCGCCACCGAGAAATGAAAGTAATCAAGCCTGCAGCATCTTTCTTAATTTCAAGAGTAGCAGATGCCATGACTGCATTAAGGATTTGCGCTTTGGTCAAATTAGCTTTACCATCCTTATTATTCAACATGCGTCTCATCCACCCTTCATAAGAACCCAGTGGAGTATGACAAATCTTAAAGTCGATAGGAGAAGGCGGATATTCATTTCTTCGAAGACAGAACCTCATCACAAATGCTGAAGAAGGAGATGGATCAGATTCCATATTTTCTGAATCGGAAAGCAGGACTATCCTATGACAGGGATGTTTCCTAATGTTTGGAAAAGACAAGGTGAACAACTCATCAGCAATGTTCGGCATATCTTTGAAGCTATCAACACTTCTCGACTTGGCACCAACATTATCTCCAGAAGACATATTAACAGGAGTTCTTTTCTTCATTCTACAACAAAAGACAGGAGTCAGTACTTATATAAAAACACGCGATACGTGTGTGGAATGCATTCACGTTGGAATACACAAGGCGGGATTAGGTCCAAACACCGGTATTGATCAACTCACAAGTCCGGTATTGCTCAAGTTTCAAGTCCGATATTGTTCAAGTTTCAAGTCTAGTATTGATCAAGTCACAAGTCCGGTATTGCTCAAGTTTCAAGTCCGGTATTGTTCAAGTTTCAAGTCCGGTATTGTTCAAGTTTCAAGTCCGGTATTGCTCAAGCTTCAAGTCTGGTATTGATCAAGTCACAAATCCGGTATTGCTCAAGTTTCAAATTCGGTGTTGGTCAAGGACACAAGGCTGGTATAAAAGCGACATTGCATACACGGTATGGGACCCACGATCAATCGAGCATGAATGACGGGACCACACGTATTCGCATAACACTGTTTTCTTATGTGATAGGTGTTGTAAAACACCCAATTTTATATCTAGTATTTACGCTTTCTTTGTTATTTTTCTTGGGAATTGTGTATCTTATGTGTGCTTTTGAGTGATTAGGAACAACGGAGTCATTATGAGCAAAAGAAGAAGAAATTAGCCATTTGGAGCGTAAAGGAGCACAAAGATCAATTCACTAGCGAGTGATACTTGGAACCAGGCTAGGTGCACGAGAAGGAGGTGAAGAATGATCTGTTAGTTCCGCGAATCGACAAAGCCGAGCAAGAAAACGAGAGATAGGCGGTCGGTTCCGTGGAACTGACAAGCCAAATAATCTGTTGGTGGCCCATATCCAACAGTGGGTGCCTTAAGCAATTCTTATCACTACAGAGCCTTAACATCGTGAGAAATGTTCTCTTTTGTTTTCAAGCTTCAATTGAAATTAAGAAATCCACCTGAGAGAGACGGCGGCACCACAATTGCTGAAATCCCACAATAAAATGGAGATCGAATTGGAGTCATAGAGAGGAATCACTTGGTAGGTCTTTAAAGGTGTTTTCCTACGTGTAAACTGCAAGTGCACAGCGCCTGTTGGAGGCGTGGCAAGTACAGGTCGATCCACAGGGAAATGGAGTGTGCGTAAGTGATCTAAAGCTTACTAAAATGATTTCAAGGAAGTGACAAAGTTGTAACACAAATATGGGTTGTTTTGATTGTCGATACGACTGAATTTGGATGGTGAACAAGTGACAGATGAAATACAGATTGTAAAGAAAGTGTTAGAGAGCACTAGGGTGCTAGAGTTCACCTCATAACCCTATGCGAAGGTAAAACACTCTCCATTTATGTTCTTGTACCTCCCTTTGAAGGCCTCAGGTGGAAGAATTCTTTAGCAAACTCTCCTAACTCACCCCTAGTATAGCTTGTCTTCTTACAGTACAAACTATCACAAGATCATTTGGCTTGTTAGCTAACTAATTACTCCTAAAGCAATTCAACTGATCTCACTAATTCACTCCTAGTATAGCTTGTCTTCTTACAGTACAAACTATCACAAGTTCATTTGATCAATACATCATACAATTACTCATTTCAATTAAGCACATCAAGAACACAAATTTTGAACATGAGTTAACTCAACATATGATTATGAGTTTCATCTACACCCTAGCAAATGTAATTAGAACATGCTGAAAACAATTAAAACACAAATTAATCTAAGCTTGGTGCTCTGGCTAGCCCAGGCATGAGTTCTAACACACACCCAAAAGCCCTATTTATACATGCAATTCCCAAACCCTAATTTACTTCAAAAAGAGAAATTAAACAATACCCTTTCGCCCATACCCTCTGAATCTGTGCTCTCCTCTGTCAATTCGTCTTCAGCAACTCCCTTGATTGATTGTTGGGAAACCCTAGCTCTAGTTATATCTAACCTAGCTTCTAGGGTATGGAGAAGCTATGAAAGAGATAACTCGAGAAAGAGTGGTTGAGAAGGTGGCTGAGGAGCTGTTGGTGTCAGGGAAGGAGATGGTGGTGGCGACTCGGCTCTGCAACTGCCATGGTCGGGAGAGAAAAGAGGTAAGGGGGTGGTGTCTGGTTCTGTCGGGTGAAGGAGAAGAGAAAGAGAATAAGGTGTGTTTGGTTTGGTCGATGGGAGAATATATAGGTGGTGTGGTGTTGAGCGGGAGCATCAAGAGTTGATGTGAAGGTTGGAGCGAGCGTTGGATCAAGGAGAACCCGATGCGTGGTTTGATGCGGCCGTAGGATGAAACTGGATCAAATCTCAACGGCTCAGAGTGATGCGGGGCTCGGATCCGGGTCGAGTCTTGGACTGCTCAAGCCCATGTCTTGTAAATGGGTTGCTCCTTGTTGGGTTGCAACTGATGCGCGCGCGGGCTTTGGCTTTCTGCTTCATAGACGCTTGCCTCCAATTTTCTGCTCTTTTGGCTCCTCAATTTCTCCGAACTTTATTTACTACCTAAAAACATAAAATTAATTAGTACAAATATTTATTCTTGAAAACAAAGAAAATACGAGAACTGGGATAATATCCGATTTACGAGCACAAAAGATGAGTTAAATGCCAATAAATAGATGTAGAAATATGCAATATTTGGCACTCATCAAATACCCCCAAACCTGAATTTTACTTGTCCTCAAGTGAAACAGAAATTAAGAAATCCTAACTATACCACCTGTCGCGGGTCTCTCGAATGCATTTAGCATATGCACTAAGCCTTTAAACCCCTAGATGTCCCTAGTGGACGAGTTGTAGTCTCGTGAGGGTTTACCAGAGGTGTACCCACAAAACCTTCTCCAACTTCATAGTAAAAGAGTCTCAAGCATCCAAGGAGCTATGAGGACATAGAGTTTCGCATGCTAGTAACACGAAGTTAGAACTACCAAAGAACGCATTCTCATCCTTAATTCTTTGAGCGAGAAGTAACCATACCATATGAAAGAATTAGGATTCGATTGTGATCATAAGCCTCGACTTCGCCTCACCATTAGGGTTTTATGATAATTGCACTCAAAAAGATCGCTTTTTTAGTCTCTCATGTGTGCAGCGGGAATAAAGAGAGAAATCCCGCACACGTTGAAGGTAAGAAGGATACCCTTCCGAAATAATTTACGGAGACTCCACGAGTTGTGGACAAAAAGAATCTTTTCTGATGATCTCTAAGAAAGGAAATCAACCATTAGCAAGGATGGGAGTACTCACTTACCTTCTCACCCGATCGGCAATTAATATCACTCTCTCAGCATTCATAGAAACGTCTTCAATCTTCGGTCTTCGGTCTTCAAATGTTGATGACGAACTTCTGAACTTCACAAAAACTTGACAAACTTTTTTTTTTTTTTTTTTTTTTTAACATACATGAAATAAAAATAACAATAAAACAATAAAACTTGTATTGTCTTGATTTCATAAACTTCATTAATTCTCATCATATTTTCTTTTCTTTTCTTTGTTGCACGTGATCCTTGGACTATTTCAACTTTTCTTCAAATATTCTGATGATGCTCCGCTTGCTGACGATGATGTGTTTCTATGAATGTGTTGATGTTGTTGAGAGGGAGAGAGAGTGATGCTAACTGCAAATCGATATTTAGAAGGAGTTTTCATCTTTAAACGTCATCCTCATGATTGACAAAATTAGCACTCAAGAGATCAAAAATAGTGCTGAAAGTGGTGCGAAGTTGGGTAGCTCACCATTCCTACCTGGAATTGACGTACGGTGACGCACACTCTAACAGCTTTTCTAGAAAGTCACAAAAGCGAAGGTTGGTGCCTCGCTTGATGTAAAATGGGTAGTCTCCCTATGGGTGATCACAACTCTACTACCGAATATCTATACTGACACCTAATTCGCCCTCCTGTATGGTTAAATCCAACTTTAACGCTCTAATCAACTAAGAAACCCGATTGTGTTCTCCAGTACTTCCAAGTTCTGTTATTTCGGTCAGACTCTCTATGTAAACATAGCTAGAAGCATGCTAGTGACTCTAAAAGTTGGAGGTTTTTTATGCAAATTTTTGAGTTTTTCGATTTTTATTTTTTTTCAAAGACTAAAAACTCTACATGTAAATGCACCCCCAAACCTAAATCAAACATTGTCCTCAATGTGTCAACAGATAATAAGAATTCAAAAAGTCACATACCAAGAGACTATGTTGATAAGAGAAAAGGGAAGAGATTACCGGATGTCGGCGGGAGCAAGGTTAGAGCTTCATTAGTCAAGGCTAGAATCCAACATTCTCAGTGGAGATCATATCGGATTAGCACAATATATGCTCAAGAAGACTCAACCGATTCAAGAAAGAAAATTTAACAGGTTCTACTGGATTATATACAATGAAAATGCACCATACACCAACAATCTAAAGAGTTGAGGATCAACCCAAAAGAAGATATGTACAAACATCAACAGCCTTACACAGATATAACATGAGAGTGCAGGAAAGATTGCATACGTGAACAAGTTACCCCCAAACCTAAACTTGTCAACAGATGTGTTCTTGAGCACAAAATCTTGCAATTTTAAAGGTACATCATGCAAAAGGTCTAACTCAAAATGAGTTTTGCTAAGAACAGGCAGATATACACATTCCAACTGTGGCTCCTTAAAAGTATTATACTTTGATGCAAAATAGTCCAAGAGGACTTGGGAAGCACAAAGCTCTAGGCCTAAATTAGGCATTTTGAGCAGTTGGTTTTGCAATTTTGTTACAAACTACACCTAGGTTTGGTGGAGGAGTTTCAATCTGTGCCTTAGGAGAGAGATTAGGTACATCTAAGTTGTTTTCATGTATAAGATCATTTGCACCATCACACACTTTCCTAAAGTCAGAAAAAGGTAAATCATGTTCACCTGCATAGAACAATTCATCAATCTCCATGTCATAATCATCATTATCCAAAATTTCAACCTCATCCATAAGATAATCAGGAGAAACAGGTGATATAGCATGCTCACTTTCACAGGACACTTGTTCAAACCCCAAATCAGCATCACATGTATGAATATTAGAAGAAGCATCATTCATAAGGTTCACAGAAGAGAAGCTTAATGTCTCTGAACCCAAAGGTTTCACCATATTTTCAGCATACACATGCTCTTCTAACATATCATATTCATCATCATCATCATCATAACAAAAATGCATGTTTCCCTATTCAAAATTGTAGCATTGTTAGTGCACTCATCTACCTCTAGATTAGGTTCATATTCAGTGTCATTTGCATGAGTAGGAATAGAAACACACATCCTATCATGAACTTCCTTCCATTCTTCATTTTGTAACTGAGTCAGATTCATTTGAATCATCATAGTGAGCTGTTCAATTGAAGGGGAGTCTTCACTAGTGGGTATGCATGCCTCATATGGATATTCACTGCATGGTTGTGCATGAGGTTCACTAGAGAAGGGAAATTGGACATGTTGCTATATGGATGATCATGCATTGCATTCAATTCAAACCTAGCATTGTTTTGTTCTATGAGCTCTTCCATTATTGACTGCATACAAGGGGTTGGGGGATTATAAAATTGTTCAACTTCCCACTGTGGTTGGTGATACATGTGTGAAGAATGACTAGGGTATGTGAAGTCAAGGTCAGGGCCCTGAGAAGGTTCATAATATTCCCTAAAATCATCATGGACTGTGGGAAGTTCATACTGTGAGGCATGCCCGTAAGCAAGCTCTCTAATGGATTTGTTTTCATTCCCGATTCTGAGACCAAAATCGACATGATCTAGCAGCTCAATTTGAACTCAAAAAGAAGCATAGCTTAGCACACATCAAGCATGTATAACTAATGATGTCTCAAAACAGGGAAGCTAAGCCCACAGGGGTGCTTGGTGTTGCTGCAAATGTGCAGCCCAAGTTATGCAAATGTACAGCCCAAAGGTTATGGAAACCCAGTGGTTGTGGGCTTCAAATTTGTGCGAGCCCGGGTTATGTGTAGAGGGCGAGCCCGGTTTATGTGCAAAGCTCGGTGGTTCCGCGTTGAGCTAGTTGTTATGCAAGCCCGGTGCACGGTGGGCTTGATTTGGTTTATTGTGGGCTTGAGTTTGGTTTAAGTGGGCTTCAAATTGGTTTATGTGGGCTTTAGTTCCGGTGCAAATGTACAAAGACCTTTGGTTAAGCTCGGATAGCTTATTCACAGCACAACACAGAGCAACACAACTCACACACAGTGCCACCTAATTGGCAGGGATAAACACACAGCAGTGCTGGTAGCTGCTAGGTAGAGATTACACAGCACAACTGTGTCATGCAAAGATTATGCAGGTCACAGCACAGCACAAGACAAATTTTTGTTCTCAGAACAATACAACTTATGTGGGTGCACAAGAAAGACAGACAATTTGTAGAGTGCACAGGTTAATGAGCATGGAACAAGAGCTGCAGAGTTTGTGTGTGACATACAACAGGTTAGCAGCTAATGTAAAAACAGCCACTCAATCATTCATTCAAGCAGCAAAGGTTCTCACATAAATCGCAGATGCTGGTTCACATTTGCACAGCAGATGACAAGGTCAATCAATGAAGCAAGCTACTCAAGTTTACAAATCATGTGCGAAGATGCAGGGCAGATGCACAGAGTAGTGATGTACAGAGCACATGCGAGCTCAAGATTTTATCAGGTGATCGCGGCTCAATAGGTTCAGCAGGTCAACATGCGATGCAAGACTTCATTAATCATGTGCAAAGATGCAGGGCATGCAACAGATGAACAGATGAGTAAAAGCAGATGTCAATTGACATGCAATGTGCACCGTGGTATCTATGTTCTGTTCACTCAAGGTGGCTTACGTGCTGTGATTGTGTGAGGCAAGTGATTATGACTCACAGATGCCACTGTTGAACAGATGAGCAAAAAGAAACTTTCAGCACTACAACAGACCTAACATGACACAAAGTGTCAACTGGGATGGTTGACAGGGTTTCAACAGGCTTGCAGGCTTAACAGATCAAGGTATGCAAAGGTACACGGCAACCTACTCAGTTGATGTCAATTATGGCTAAAAGCTAACTTGATTAGCTAGGTTGCAGCTTAAGCTCAACAGCTTCAGGGGCTGGAGCTACGCGCAGGTCTTGTCGAGGTTAAGGAGTTTCAGCACAGATCACACAAAAACACAGATTTCATGTATATTTAGCAATGCACGTGGTTTATCAGGCAAGCAAGGTTCACAGATTCACAAGTGCAATGGGTGCTACAAATGATAAGCAATGTCAAGACTTTTCAAACAAATTTAACATGACTCACGAGTGTCAATCGGCTTAGTTGACCTCAACTTTTGACAAGTTAAGCCCCAAAAATTGCAGGGCAGATGGCTTAGCTCAGCTGATAGCAGGCTTACAAGGTCTCACACAAGGCACAAGGCAGATGAAATGAGCTGTCTCAGTTGGTATCACTAGGGTCATGACTAACTTAGCTATCCAAGTTGTAACACAAGCTCAACAGCTACAGGGGCTGGAGCTGGGCTCAGGGCAGATGACAACTAGGGATACATCCCAGAACACAAAAGGCACAGGGATGGAGCAATTCTAGCAAGGTAGCTTGTTTTCATGCATTCATGCCAATAAGTTCATGCAAGGGTGATACAGATGCATATACAATGATGCTTAAGTGAACTTCAGTGATGCACAGTTTAGTTTTGATACAAATCTCATAGATATGATAACAAATTCATGCATACACCCATATAATTCAGCACAAAGTCATAGCACCTTCAACTAGGATGGAGTACACAGGTGTAGCACATTCAGCTAGCAAGGAACCACTCACATGAAAATTGCATGGGCTGCTCAGGGTGTTGTAAAGCTCAAGTTCTGCGCCTTTTCCTTCTCCTCCTTGGGTTGCTCAGCAGAGGTTACAGGCACCTGTTTACTCAAGAGAGAGTTTTAGTTCTCTGGAATGTGCATGCAAAGTCAAAAATTTCAAAGATGATAGTTGCTACTGATAGCTGACTGGGATTTTGCAGGGTGATAAGATTGGTTATTTGGACTGACTGGGTTCAAGAATTACAAGTAACACTAAGATACAGGGCAATGATACTTAGTTTCCTTGTAAACTAGTGACAAAGATCCAACTGAGCTACAAGTAAGAAGCACTACAGATATGCAACAGATTATGTAGTGATACTGAATTGCAAATTATAGATTAAGTTACAGAGATGCAAATGATATGCTTGAACTTACTACTAAGCTACAAGCAAGAGACTCTAAGATGATACAGATATGCAATGAAAGATGCAAGAATGCAAAAATGCAGAAAAGATGACAGTTAAGTTATACTACAAAAGTACACAGATAGATGGTTAAGTGCTAAGTTACTCTATTACAGGGCTAAAAATAACAATGCAAGGAAGATATATACGGGGTTAAGCTAGAATTCAGTGAAGCAAACAATAATCAATACAGCATACTCCAAGTCCCCGGCAGCGGCGCCAAAAACTTGGTAGGTCTTTAAAGGTGTTTTCCTACGTGTAAACTGCAAGTGCACAGCGCCTGTTGGAGGCGTGGCAAGTACAGGTCGATCCACAGGGAAATGGAGTGTGCGTAAGTGATCTAAAGCTTACTAAACTGATTTCAAGGAAGTGACAAAGTTGTAACACAAATATGGGTTGTTTTGATTGTCGATACGACTGAATTTGGATGGTGAACAAGTGACGAGATGAAAACTGATTGTAAAGAAAGTGTTAGAGAGCACTAGGGTGCTAGACTTCACCTCATAACCCTATGCGAAGGTAAAACACTCTCCATTTATGTTCTTGTACCTCCCTTTGAAGGCCTCAGGTGGAAGAATTCTTTAGCAAACTCTCCTAACTCACCCCTAGTATAGCTTGTCTTCTTACGGTACAAACTATCACAAGATCATTTGGCTTGTTAGCTAACTAATTACTCCTAAAGCAATTCAACTGATCTCACTAATTCACTCCTAGTATAGCTTGTCTTTTACAAGTACAAACTATCACAAGTTCATTTGATCAATACAAACATACAATTACTCATTTCAATTAAGCACAGCAAGAACACAAATTTTGAACATGAGTTAACTCAACATATGATTATGAGTTTCATCTACACCCTAGCAAATGTAATTAGAACATGCTGAAAACAATTAAAACACAAATTAATCTAAGCTTGGTGCTCTGGCTAGCCCAGGCATGAGTTCTAACACACACCCAAAAGCCCTATTTATACATGCAATTCCCAAACCCTAATTTACTTCAAAAAGAGAAATTAAACAATACCCTTTCGCCCATACCCTCTGAATCTGTGCTCTCCTCTGTCAATTCGTCTTCAGCAACTCCCTTGATTGATTGTTGGGAAACCCTAGCTCTAGTTATCTCTAACCTAGCTTCTAGGGTATGGAGAAGCTATGAAAGAGATAACTCGAGAAAGAGTGGTTGAGCAGGTGGCTGAGGAGCTGTTGGTGTCAGGGAAGGAGATGGTGGTGGCGACTCGGCTCTGTGAATCGCCATGGTCGGGAGAGAAAAGAGGTAAGGGGTTGTGTCTGGTTCTGTCGGGTGAAGGAGAAGAGAAAGAGAATAAGGTGTGTTTGGTTTGGTCAATGAGAGAATATATAGGTGGTGTGGTGTTGAGCGGGAGCATCAAGAGTTGATGTGAAGGTTGGAGCGAGCGTTGGATCAAGGAGAACCCGATGCGTGGTTTGATGCGGCCGTAGGATGAAACTGGATCAAATCTCAACGGCTCGAGTGATGCGGGCTCGGATCCGGCTCGGGTCTTGACCGCTCAAGCCCATGTCTTGTAAATGGGTTGCTCCTTGTTGGGTTGACGCGCGCGCTTTGGCTTTGGCTTTACGCTTCATAGACGCTTGCCTCCAATTTTCTGCTCTTTTGGCTCCTCAATTTCTCCGAACTTTATTTACTACCTAAAAACATAAAATTAATTAGTACAAATATTTATTCTTGAAAACAAAGAAAATACAGAATCTGGGATAATATCTGATTTCTGAGCACAAAAGATGAGTTAAATGCCAATAAATAGATGTAGAAATATGCAATATTTGGCACTCATCATCACTCGATGGGTATCAGGGTCTGATCTAGAGTAGAGTTTTGGTTCAAATCTGGAAGGAGAACTGTGATCGATTGACGTGAATTCAAGAGCTAAGAGGAAGAATTAGATGAATGGGTATTCGATCTAGCAAATCTGTGATGTTTTGTGTTGAATCTGAGAATGAAGATGATGATGGGGTTGAATCAGATCGAGAAAATGAATTTGTTATGAAGAAGGAAGTTAGGGTTTCTGGATTAGAGTGAGGAATGAATCTGATCAGGGTTTGAAAATGATTCAAGGGTTTTGTAGGAAGAATCTGAAAGTAAAAGGAAGAAGGGAAGATGCAGAAGTTAAGATGGGTTTTGGTTAGAATTTGAGTTCATGGAAGAGAGAATTTGTCAATAGCAGTGAAGGATTTGGGGTTATGCTGCCGTAATTGGGGTTTTCAGTTAATTGCTGATTGATTTCAGGTGAATGGGTGTCTTGTGTGTCTGATCGAATTCGAGGAAGAGATGGAGATGAAGCTGTTGTCATTGGTGGTCTGAACAGAGACTGGTTGTTGATGTTGAAGCTGAGGATGATTTTTCAAGGGTTTGGCTACATCTGAAGTAAAGAAAGAAGTGTGTGGACCTGAAGCTGTTACTGAGATGTTGGTCTGTGAACTGGATGCAGCTCAAATGACCAAGAACAAATGGAAGGTGAAATCAGGGGCTGAGATGTGAAATGTTTGTTGGTCAGATGGAGTTGTCAGTGGGCTTGGTGGTGCACAAGAAACAGCTGAGATTGGTTATAAGGCAAAGCTACAGATAGCTGCAGTTAAGGCAAGGTTCAATTGGTGCTAAGATGGAATGGTTTTTGATGTATGTGATGGTGGTCGACTGCAGCCATATGGAGCTCGAGAAGACTGGGATTGATTGTGCCGTCACTTCAATGGCAGATGAACTATCTTTGGTCTTTGTCGGTTGGAGGTATTGAGTGTAATGTGCAATCGGGTGGTATGATTGATGATGCATCTAAACATGGAATGGTGATTGGAGCTACGAAGAATGAGCCGGTATTACAGGGAGCTGCAGAATGGGTATTCCAGTGTAGTGAGAGTATGATATGAACCGCAAAACGGGTGGTGCTGTTGTGTGCTCTGAGATTTTTATGGACTGTATTTGGGGTTTGGCACTGTTACTGATGGTGTTGTTGCTTCGAGCCAAAATGGCAATGCGTTCTGATGGAGTTAAAGTTACATCAAATGCCTGGGGACATTACAAGGAGGAACAAGGATCTGAATTGAGCATTGGTCATGGTGCGAATGAACTGTCGATGGGTTTTGTTGGTGGTTGTAAGCTACAGAAGATGCAGTCAACAGTGCTGGAATGGAGTTCGCAGGGTATTGTGTGTTGCCATGAATGAGAAATTGTAGCTGTGACTGAAATGGAGAATGACTCAAGCAGTGCAAGAATGATGCAGTGGCGCTGTTGATAGTTGGAGCTCAAGTTTCAGGTGGTGTAGCTGCAGATTTGTGAAATTTAAGAGATGGGGTTTGAGTCTGATTTCAAAATGGAGTTGTAGAGTGGAAGTGCAGCTTGAGTGAAATATTGCAGGATGCTATTGTGACAAATAATAATATGAGTTGTGGATTTGACTGAGACAGGTGATCCTGAGCTGAAATGGAAGGCTCTGGCAGGCTAGGAGATTGCAAGTCTCGGGTGCAAGTGGTTGCTGCTGTTGAGTTTGAGTTCAAGTTGCAGCTGCTAATGCAAGTAGTTGCAGTAAGGCATTGGCAGGGAAGCAAGGATTGAGATGCAATTCCAGCTCAGATGATGCAATGATGTTGTTGTGTGTAGTGCTGTAATGGGTACTGTGATTATGATGAGAACTTAATTTGTATGGCAGTGGCACTAGAAGGATATGCTGTATTGAGCATGGAACTGAGGCTGTGTTATTTACTTTGAGCAGCTGAAGCTAAGAATGATGGTATTGGGTGATACTGTGGCTTAGATGTATGCGTTAGGCTGTTGTCAATGGCGGTGAAGAGTATATGTAAAAGGCTGAGCTGCAGAATGGAGTTGCAGTATTGGATTGGGGCTGTTATGTGACAGAGCAAGGAATGGCTGTTGGTCTTAAGTGCAGATAGAAAGAGTTGGAAGTGGATCTTTGTTGTAAAGCAGAGTATGGGTTCAGTCAAGTGTTGGTCTGGTGCCATTGTGGTTTGGTTCTTTGAAATGAAAAGGAAGCTATGGCTCGGGAGAGGCAAATGGATTAATGGTTGATTGCGTAAACTCCATCGAATTTGAAGTTTAGAGCAACAGAGAATGATATGCTGTTGTTATTGCTGAGAAAAGAAGAGGTGAAGTTAATCTGGAGCAGTAGATGATTAGTAAAGGGCCAGCATGGCTGTGACTGAGATGGTGAAGCACAAGGATTGTGCATCACAGATAAGGATAGTGCAATGGCCTAGAAGGCAAGCATCAACTCAGCTGAGTTGACTGACTCAGGTCTGACTCCTGAGTTGAGTCATCTGACTCGGTAATTTTCCCTGACTCACCTTGACCTGATTTGACTCAGTGATCTGGACTGAGTTGACCGAGTTGACCCGACAGAGCTAACCCGTTGACCGGTGACCGGGCGGACTTTGCCGGTCACCTGAGACGCTTTCCGGTGCCGGATTCCGGCCAATTTCCGGCCATAATACCAGCTTTTCCGCGACCGTTTTTGGGCAGAGTTTTTACATGGGTTTTTCTCACACATGGGCTTGGTGGACTTCTATCTATTGGACCTTTGGGACTTGACCTAGTTTTGGAAGAGAGGAAAAGCTATAAAAAGAAGAATTCTACAACTTTTGGGACATCATATATTTTTCTTGGAACTTTTGGAGAGCCGGTTTTGTTTACGCTTCTAGGGTTTGCTTTTGTTCATCTTCTTCGTTTCAATTATTATTATTATGATGAACTCCATAGCTATGAGTAGCTAAACATATTATTGGTTATGGGATAAAAGTTGATTTCCAACATATTATTTGATTCAATGAATTAGTTTTGTCTCAGTAATTTATTGTTTGTGATTCACAATTAATAGTGTTATAAGATTTGAATACTTGTTAGGTTGAGTCCGGAATCAATCCGATTTGCATTCATCTCTAGAGCTATATTAGGGTTTTCAATACGAAAAAGTTGTTTATCCCTGATTCTAAGTAGCATAATTGTGGGTAGTGCTTGTAGTGATATATCCTACTAGTCACAAGTGAATCATAACTTTTGTTAAAACGATTAGTGCTTTTACACATTCGTTTGCATTGATTAGTCTTATTCCATAATACTTATTGCTCTTAGGGAGTTAAACTTAATTGTGCTTTTACACTTTAGGTTGCTTTCTAGGAAGAATTCACATATGCATCTTTTAATGTGGTTGTGATGAAATCAGGGAATTAACGGGTTATACTTGCGATCAAGGTATCCTAGGACTTTTAGTAAATAAGAGATTAAAATACCAATTCTAATCATTGATGAAAATACATGTTTGTGAATGATACTATCCCGTGACCAATATCTTCTCCTTATTGATTATTCCAATTATTTGCTTTGCTCTATTTTACTTTTACTTTAGTATTTCGCTTAAACAACAAACATCCCCCCTTGGTTACCTTAGAAACTGAAAATTGCATAACAACAATTGCCTCTCTGTGAATACGAACTCTTCCTTACTTTGTACTTCATTTAAATTTAGTGAGTAAGAAAGTGAAATTATTTTTGACGGATTGACAACCGATCAAATTTTGGCGTCGTTGCCGGGGAGGCATACGGCTTGTTATTAAGTTTTTAGTTTCTTTTTACAATTTCTGCTTTTATCTTTGCTTTTCGGTTCTTGTCTTGTTTCTCACTAGTTTGGGAGAATTGTTTTCAGGTACCTAATCCCTGGCTTCTAAAGATTGGAATTATCCAAGGTGCGGGATAGCTACTCGAAGAGGCACAATACTCCAACCAAGTCAAGACACAACAGAAAATCTAGAGTTAAAAGTGGAAGGAGAAGTACAAATAGAAGGAGAGCAAGAGGTTCCAATCGTAGACGAACCACAAGTTGAAGAAGAAGAAGCAATGGGTGATGCAAATCGTTCACTCAAGGACTTGGCTTCTCATAGGCTTGATACACAACAGGGGTGTATTCAAACGAACTCTACTTTTGAGATTAAGCCGGGGTTGCTTAGAGAATTACCAAAGTTCCATGGCATGGTGAATGAAGATCCAAACAAACATCTTATGGACTTCCACACCATTGTCATGGCCATGCTTCCAGCGGATGTTGAGGCGGATGGTGCAATGTTGAAAGTTTTCCGTTTCTCTTTAATGGATAGTGCTAAGGATTGGTTGTACTATTTACCTCCCGGAAGTGTCAGAACATGGAATGGGTTGAAGAAACTCTTTTTAGAGAGATATTTTCCTGCATCAAAGGCTACTCAAATTCGCAAGGAGATTTGTGGGATGAAGCAAAATGTGGGAGAATCATTATATGAATGTTGGGAACGGTACAAGAGATTGGTGGCAAGCTGCCCTCACCACCAATTCAATGACGCTATGATCATCCAATACTTCTATGAAGGACTCCAATCAAGTGATAGGAATCTTATTGACGCTGCGGGTAGTGGTGCACTAGTTAGCAAAACGGTGGCACAAGCTAGAGAGTTGATTGAAAAAATGGCGGCGAACTCCCAACAATTCTTGAGTCGTGGTTCGGATGTGATTCTAAGAAGGGTGAATGAAGTGAGCGAGGTGGAGGAACTTCGTCAACAAATGGGTAACATGTCGGCAATGATGCAACAAGTTGCAGCCGCGGTAATACCAAGTTCCTCTCAAACTTATGAGGACGAGCAAGCTAATGCGATCTTTCCAAATCAACAAAGACGGTATGATCCCTACTCAAACACTTACAATCCGAGATGGAGAGATCACCCCAATTTTAGCTATGCCAACAAGCAAGGAGCGGTTCAACAACCTCCCTTCAACTTTTCAAGTGGATTTCAACCTCAACAACAACAATTCCAGCCGAGACAACAATTTCAGCAACCACAAGCACAATAATCAATGCAAAATCAAGGTTCCGATATTGACTCAAAGCTTCAAACAATGATGCAAGGTATTTCTACCATGTTCAAAGAGAGTCAACAAGAAACTAAGAGTGCTATCAAGGAGTTGCAAACACAAATGGGCTCCATGGCTATTGAGTTGAACCAATTGAAGGCACAAAATAGTGGGAAACTCCCTTCTCAACCTATTAACCCAAAAGAGGGTGTCAATGCTATTACGTTGAGAAGTGGTACACAACTTGTGCAACCCGAAGTTACTGATTCGGGCAAGGTGGAAACACCCAAGGAACCTGTTTTGGAGGAGAAGAATGAGGATTCTCCCCAAACTTCTGAGGTACCTATTCCTAACTCTAAAACTCCGGTTTCTACTTATGTTCCTCCTTTACCTTTTCCTCGCAGATTTGCAAGTTCTAAGAAGGCGGAACTAGAAAAGGAGATTTTAGATGTTCTTAAAAAGATCCATGTGAACATACCACTCATTGATGCTATCAAGCAAGTTCCAAAGTATGCAAAGGTGTTGAAGGACTTGTGTACCAACAAACAAAGGCTCAAAGGTAATGAAGTGCTTAGTGTGGGGGAGAATGCTTCGGCAATCTTACAACACAAACTCCCACTTAAGTGCAAAGATCCGGGTAGTTTTGACATTCCCGTCACAATTGGTAACACAACATTTAACAAAGCTATGTTGGATTTAGGTGCATCCGTTAATGTTATGCCGGCGTCAATGTATAATTCACTTGATCTTGGTCCTCTTAAAAAGGCTGAAATTGTATTGCATTTAGCCGATCGCTCTAATGTCTACCCAATGGGTATTGTTGAGGATGTTCTTGTGCAGGTTAATCAACTTGTATTTCCAGCTGACTTTTGTGTGTTAGAGATGGATGAAGGTTCACCGGACTCGTCTCTTCCATTGCTACTTGGGCGTCCCTTCATGAAAACGGCGAAAACCATTATTGATGTGGACAAGGGAACGCTAACCATGGAGTTTGATGGAGAAACAATACGTTTCAACATTTTCGAGACGATGAGATATCCTAGTGATGTCCACTCTTGTTTCTCCATTGATGTTATGGATACATTGGCACAACAAATGTTTGAATTGAACGGTGATGATGCTTTGGAAACCGTGTTAACTACATCCATGGATAATGGTGTAGAGTGTGGTAATGAAGTCAAGGAAGCCCTTGGTGATCTTAATTCACTACAAGGATGCCCGGAAACTCATAATATCTCTTTTATTTCTTTACCATGCAGTGATGAAAAGCTTGTACCTTCAATTGTTAAATCTCCAATTTTAGAATTGAAACCTCTTCCCGACCACCTAAAGTACTTGTACTTGGGTGATAATGAAGAGTTACCGGTGATTGTTTCTAATGAGCTTAATAATTTACAGGAGCAAAAACTTCTAAGGGTGCTAAGGAAGTACAAGACGGCCATAGGATGGACAATTGCCGATATCAAGGGTATAAGCCCTGCCGTTTGTATGCACAAAATTCGTTTGGAGGATGATGCAAAGCCTACAAGGGAAGCACAACGTCGTTTGAATCCTCCCATGATGGAAGTTGTGAAAAAGGAGATACTAAAGCTCTTGGAAGTGGGTGTTATCTACCCCATATCCGATAGTAAGTGGGTAAGCCCGGTACAAGTAGTACCAAAGAAATCAGGTGTGACAGTGGTGGAGAATGATAAGAACGAGCTTGTCCCAACTCGCGTGCAAACCGGTTGGAGGGTTTGTATTGATTATAGAAAATTGAATGCCACCACTAGGAAAGATCATTTTCCATTGCCTTTTATTGATCAAATGCTTGAACGTTTAGCTGGACACTCTTATTATTGCTTTCTTGATGGCTATTCAGGTTATAATCAGATTGTGATAGCGTCGGAGGACCAAGAGAAAACCACTTTCACTTGTCCTTTCGGTACTTTTGCTTATAGAAGGATGCCTTTTGGCTTATGCAATGCTCTAGCTACTTTTCAAAGGTGTATGGTAAGTATCTTTTCGGAATATGTTGAAAACATAATTGAAGTGTTCATGGATGACTTTAGTGTCTTTGGTGATTCATTTGACCTTTGCTTGAACAATATGTCTCTAATCCTTGAACGATGTGTTGAAACAAATCTTGTGCTGAATTGGGAGAAGTGCCATTTCATGGTAACTCATGGCATAGTTTTAGGCCATATAATATCTTCTAAAGGCTTGGGAGTCGATAAATCTAAGATAGACCTTATTCGTGCTCTAACCCCTCCCACTACGGTGAGGGAGATACGTTCTTTTCTTGGTCATGCAGGTTTCTATCGTAGATTCATCAAGGACTTTTCCAAGATAGCATCACCACTTTGTAACTTATTGCAAAAAGATGTGGTTTTTAACTTTGATAAAAAATGTATGGTGGCATTCAATCGTTTGAAAGAACTTTTGATTTCAGACCCTATCATTAAACCACCGGATTGGAGTAAGCCTTTTGAGCTCATGTGTGATGCTAGTGATTATGCGGTTGGTGCGGTGCTTGGGCAACGTGTGGGGAAGCTTCCTCATGCTATTTATTATGCTTCTAGAACGTTAAATGAGGCTCAACAAAACTACACAACCACTGAAAAAGAGTTATTAGCCATTGTTTTTGCTTTAGAAAAGTTTCGCTCTTATCTAATTGGTACAAAAGTTGTTGTCTTTTCTGATCATGTAGTACTTAAGTACTTGCTTACAAAGAAAGAGGCGAAACCGAGGCTCATACGGTGGATTTTACTCTTGCAAGAGTTTGATATTGAAATCAAAGACAAGAAAGGGATTGAGAACACCGTTGCGGATCACTTGAGCCGACTTGCTGTGGACAAGGAGACTATCCCATTGCGTGAAAGTTTCCCGGATGAGCAACTATTCTCAATTGCCTTTGGAGAACCATGGTATGCCGATATTGTCAATTACTTAGTTTCTAAACAAATCCCAAAGAACTTGTCTCGTGCTGAGAGGGAAAAACTTAAGAAGTTAGGGAACCAATACATATGGGATGATTCATACTTGTGGAAACATGGTAGTGACCAAGTAATACGAAGGTGTGTTCCCGAATCTGAATTTAATTCTATCTTGTCTATTTGTCACTCTTATGCTTGCGGAGGACATTTTGGGAGTAACAGAACCGCTCACAAGGTACTTGGAAGTGGTTTTTATTGGCCAACTTTGTTTAAGGATGCACATATATTTTGTACAACTTGTGATAGGTGCCAAAGAACCGGCAATCTAGGTGCCCGAAATCAAATGCCACAATCTTTTATTCAATTTATTGAAGTTTTTGATGTATGGGGTATTGATTTTATGGGGCCTTTTGTCAACTCCCATGGGAATTTTTATATCTTACTTGCGGTTGATTATGTCTCGAAATGGGTGGAAGCTAAAGCCACCCCAATTAATGATTCTAAAGTGGTTTCAGATTTTGTGCAAGCTCATATTTTTGCAAGGTTTGGAATTCCAAGAGCCATAATTAGCGATGGGGGTTCTCACTTTAAAAACAGGATTCTACAAAGCTTGTTGACGAAGTACAATGTGTCGCACAAGATTGCAACACCTTATCATCCACAAACCAATGGACAAGCCGAGGTGTCTAACCGGGAGGTGAAATCTATTCTAGAAAAGACGGTGAACCCAACAAGGAAAGATTGGAGCATGCGACTTAATGATGCTTTGTGGGCGTATAGAACCGCATATAAAACACCTATTGGGATGTCTCCTTTTAGGCTTGTGTATGGTAAACCTTGTCACTTACCCGTGGAAATTGAGCATAAGGAGTTTTGGGCTATTAAACAATGCAACATGGAGATGGATGGGGCTGGAAAGCAAAGGAAGTTACAACTCCAAGAGCTAGAGGAGCTTCGCAATGATGCATTTGAAAGCTCACGGATTTATAAGGAAAAGACGAAAGTGATAGGTGTCTGAAACACCTAATTTACTATCTAGTAGTTACGCTTTCTTTGCTATTTTTCTTGTGAATTATGTATTTTACGTGTGTTTTTGAGTTATTAGGTACTCTAGAGTCGCACGGAGGAAAAGAAGCAGAAATTACTCTATTTGAGCTAAAAGGACAAAATTGTCATCTCATGAGCTAACTACTATCTGGAGACTAGTCAAGCTTAAGGGGCAACCATATTTAGAGGAGTACTAAACACAGTAGAGCTAAGGATAGAGGGGTGGTCATTCAGTGTATCCCTTATCACTTATCAGAGGGTGCATATATCCACAGTTATTCCTACACAAGACCTGAAATTAAGAGTCTACCCTATCATTGGTCTCATCTGAGATCAAATCAAGAGAGAAAAATGGAGGCGCCTGAGAGAATCAGATTTGTGAAACTGAGAAGAAGAATTTGAGAATTGGTGATGAAATGGAGGGTTTTCTGCTTGACTGTGTATGGTAGCTGTTGAGGATGTGAGATCGATAGAAGCTGTGAACATATGGGTCAAACTCAGATTTGAGTTTGGGTTGATTCTGATGGGTAATTGAACAACAAAGAAATTGTTGATATGAATGGCCGCTGGTGGTATTGAGATTCAGAGGGGTGTTATGACAGAGAGAGATGAAGAAGAATGGGTTTGCTACTGAGCTGTGTTGAATCTGAGATGGGTTTGGATGGATTAGATTGTTAATGGTTATGGGATGCAAATCCATTCAAGTTACAGATAAAGAATAAGATTGAGTCTATGGGTTTCTGAGCTCGAGCCGCTCCAATGGGGTTTTGAGTTAATCGGGATTTACTGGGAAATGGTGGTTATGCTGAATCGAGAAGATGACTGAGCTAACTGGGTTGTTGAATGAAGAATCATTCAGAGATTGATGCTCGGGAATTAGAAGCTAGGGTTGATTGAGAGAAGAAATGGGTGATTGAGTTGAAAACAGGGAAGGTGGTAATGGTCTCAGATTGGAATGCTTGTGTTGCTGTGGAGGTGCAACTACAGATGGTAGTGATGCTATATGAGGTTAAGCTGGTACAGTTGGAGTTACAGGTTTTGAAAATGTGGATTGCAAATGGAATTATGGGGTTAGTGCTTTACGGAGAACTTCAGGTGAAGCTGTGGAGTAGAGAGCTGGAGTTGTGGTTCAGCAGCATATGGTAATGGTGGTTGAGATGGATTGAAATGGCAAGACAAGAAAGAAAACATAATGTTGTTGGTTCTGGTAGAGTTTGTGAATTCATATGAAGCCAGGGAACTGGTGCATTTCAAAGCCGAGATGGGTGATAGCAAGATTTAGGTGGATTTTTACTGAAATGGGTTAATGGAGTGCTCCCTGTGTTTTGAGCTAACTTGCCAGAATAGATGGAAATGATGTGGCCATGCCTGCAGTTTACAAGAGTAATGGCAGAGCTGTGATAGGTGGTGGCCTTGAAGCAGCAGGTTATGGAGAATGGCTCAGGTGGGTCACTGAGTGGAGGCTGTGTTGCAGTGAAGGGGGGATTGCAGGTGCTGGCCTGGGAGTGTGTGATGGCCTGAGCTAGTGGTAGCTGGCAATTGTGGTTTCGATGAGAAGCAGGGAGAGATATGGGAGCCATTCTTGCAGGTTGTAATGCATTTTGCAGGTGGACTGTGAGGTGTGTTGTAGGCTCAGATGCATATTACAAGTATTGCAGGTGATCTGTTGTTGCCTGATAGGAGAGAGGAAGGGAACTAGCAGATGGTGTGGTTGTAAAGCTGCAGGTGGTGTTGGTTCATGACTGAGAAGAAGGGTTAAGCTCATGATGGCTCAGGTGTTTGAGCTGATATTGCAGTGGTGGCTGTAAGCTAAGAGAACTCGAGCCGGAAATGGTCTTTGAGCTTGGTGAGAAGCATTGATTGAGCAAAAGAAATACGTAGAGGAGGTTGTAGTAGCAAGGGCCAGGAAGTAGGAATGAATGCGCAACTCGGATAAGTGTGTTTTGGTCTTTGTGATGAAGAACTCGAGTTGCAGGTTTGTGCTCTGGTGGTATTGCAGTGTTGCAGGGGTGTGTGGTTGTGACAGTGGAATGCGGTAAGAATGCACAGAGGAGATGGCAGTCTCAGGTGGTTGTGTTGGTGCTAGAATGGAGCTGCGGGTGAAGCGATTGCAGGTAGCGCAGCTACAACTGAGCTGAGGTTGAAACTGAGCTGAAAATGCTCAAATCAGATGGATAAATGAGCTGGTTTGGAAGCGCAAAGTAGGTGCACTGACCATCTTGGTCGGAAGGAAGCTTGGATACGTCATCATTGTGCAATAAAGCTCTGGCCTGTGCGAAATGGCTGTAGCTGAGAACAAGTCAGCTGAGTTAGCCTTAACTCAGACCTGACTCATCTGACTGGTACCGACTGACTCAATACATCACTGACTCAGAGTTGACTCAGTTGACTAACCGAGTTGACTCAGTGATTTGGTCCTGACTCGTTGACCGGTGACCGGGCGGACTTTGCCGGTCACCGGAACCGTTTTCCGGGCACTTCTCCGGCCGATTTCCGGCCACAATACCAGTTTTCCGGCGATGACTTTTTGGACATATTTTCTACACGGGTTTCTTTCTCTTATGGGCTTGGTGGATTTTTATCTAATGGACTTTGAAGACTTGACCTAATTTTGGAAGGAAGGAAAAGCTATAAAAGGAGAATTCTACAACTTTTGGAAGATATCTTATTCTTGGAACTTTGGAGAGCCGCTTTTGTTTACGCTTCTAGGGTTTGCTTTTGTTCATCTTCTTCTTTATTCAACTTATATTTTTGGTGATGAACTCCATAGCTATGAGTAGCTAAATTCTCTATTATTGGTTAAGGATGTAGTCCGATTTCTAAAACTTGTGTTTGCTTTATGTATTATTAGTTTTCTCTCTTGATTATCGTTCAATTCTCTACTGTTTTTATGATCACATGATTGAAGTATTGTGATAGGATTATGATGTTTGATTAGTTAAGTGGCCAATTAATTGAACTTGCATCTTAGTCCATAGCTATTTTAGGGTTTTTCATCGAGCGATAACCTTGAATACAAGTAGCATGATATGTTTACGGTTTGTAGTGATACACTCTCATAATCATATGTAGAGTTTGACCATTGTCCGAATTGTTATGTGCAACGCATGACAATTGCATTGATTAGCCTATTTCTGAAACTTAATGCTCCTAGGAATTGAACTTGATTAGCGCAAGGCGTTAGGTTATTCTTTAGGTAGAATTCACATACGCAGCCCTAATGTGTGTGTTGATGAACTTGAGAAATTAATAGATTATCTTGCTTTCTTGATTCTCTAGGTTTTTGATAACACAAGAGATTAAATCGTAATTCTAATCGTATATGCAAGCACATGTCTAAGATTGAAGATGAATTCCTTGACCAATATCTTTCTCCATTGATTACTTTCTACAATTTACTTTGCTTTTAATTTGTTTTTATTGCTTAAATAGAAATAAGAAATCCCCCCAATTGGTTACTTTAAGAAATTGATTACGAAATAACTACAATCGCCTCTCTGTGGATACGAACTCTTTCTTATCATATACTTTAGGAAAGTGAAATTATTTTTGACGCATACGACAGCGATCAGAAAGCATTCCATGATAACATGATTTATAGGAAACAATTTTGCATAGGGCAGAAAGTGCTTTTGTTTAATTCTCGCTTGCATTTATTTCCGGGTAAATTAAGGTCACGATGGATCGGACCTTTTATTGTTACTAATGTGTTTTCTCATGGTGCAAAGTGGAAATTCGTAGCATAGCTAAAGGAAAGAACTTAAAGTTAATGGGCACCGGTTGAAACCATATTATGAGAATTTCACTTCCGAAGTGGTGGAAGGAGTTAACTTTGTGGATGTGCTCCCTCTGGAGGAGTCATATAAAGCAAGGAGATAGTCGGGCTGACGACTTTAAACCAAGCGCTAATTGGGAGGCAACCCAAAGGATGAGTATTTCTTGTCTTGTATTTATTTCTTTTCTTGTTTTTAGTTTTTTTTTTCGTGTCTTGTTTTTTTTTATTTTTTCTGATTTCTTGTTAGAATTTCCCACCTTGACTTACTTTGGACGATTCAATTACATTGAGGACAATGTAAAGTTTAAGTGTGGGGGAGTGGTTTGCGTTGTTGTAAATTTTTGCATTTTTTTCAACTTTTGTGTAAACTAGTGAATAAGAAAACTCCAACTTTTGGTTAGTTTAGAGTCACATAGTATACATGTCGCTAAGATTACATCGAGAATCTCATAAGAGTGACTGAACTTAGAGATGACAGAGAACATGATCGGGTTTCTTAATTGTATGAGAGTTAAATTTGGATTTAACCATGCCAGTGGCAAATAAGGTGCAGACTGAATTCGGTATTAGAGTAGTGATCCCCTATAGTGGAGACTACCCATGTTACATAATGTGAGGCACCAACCTTCAATTCTTTGTACTGTCTAAATTTGTGCTTTTAGAGTGTGTGTCACCGTACATAAATTCCGGGGCGAATGGTGAGCTGCCCAACCTCCCACCATAGAAGCACTATTTTGATCTCTTGAGTGCTATTTTTATCAACCATGATGGTGACATCGAATTGCTAACTTACATACCACTTGTAATCTTGTTCGCAGTTAGCACCATCCACCTTATCTCTCTCTACACCAACATGTCCATAGAAACACCATCATCATCAACAAGAGGAGCATCACAAATTTGAAGGAAAGTTGAACACGTTTGAGGTTTACAAGCAACAGTACAGAATTGAGCAGATTTTAGATTCAAGTAAAGCAACAAAACAAGGAGCAGAATTTTTATAAGTTGAAGACTATTGTACAAGAGTAAAAATTATCAAAGATGAGAGTTCGAGAAGTTTATGATATCAAGACATATAAGTTGTGAAGAATCAAGCGGTAAAGTACTTACACCATGGCCTTTGTACTTGCATTTTTATTTGTATTTTCAGTCTGTGTTTCTTCTCTTGTCTCAAAAAAAAAAAAAAAAAAAAAAAAAAAAAAAAAAAAAAGACAAGAGAAAATTTCTTAGGTTCATTACTAGTTTTATTGTTTTATTTCGTTTTTATTTTGTATTTGTTTTTTTTTTTTTCAAAAAAAAAAAAAAAAAAAGAGAAAAAAAAGAAAAAATTTAAAAAAAAAAAGAGAAAAAAAATAAAAAAAAAATAAAAAAAATATTATTTTGGTTTGTATAGTTCGTTTTTAGTTTTGTATTCTTTCAATAAAGCCAATGGAAAGAAGGAATATCTATAATGAAGTTTCAAGCAACAAGAAATTAGAGGAAATAATCATATTGTCAAGATTCTACGAAGTTCAAGAGTTATCACCAAGAGTTGAAGACCGAAGACGAAGATGAAGACACCGATAGAAGACCGAAGACGTTTCTATGGATGCTGTGAGAGTGGTGCTAGCTGCACGTCGAACGGATAACGAGGTAAGTAAGCATATTCCCACCTTCGTTAAGTGGTTGATTTCCTTTCGTAGAGATCGTCAGAAAAATGGGTTTTCAAAATTATAAAAGATGTGGGTTTTCAAAACATTCGGAGGGTTTTGCCTTTCCTACCACGTGTCGCAGGATTCTCTCTTCATTCCTACCTGGACACATGTGTGACCCATAAAAAGTTGTTTATTATTGAGAGCAACTTCATAAAACCCTTTCTTGTGAGGCAGAGTCGAGACTTTCGATCACTCCGAACCCGAATTTCTTTCGAGAAGGGATGGTTATTTCTCTCTCAACTTTTAAGGATGAGATTGTGTTCATTTATGTGTCTAACTTCTTATGACTAGTGTGCAGAATTTCTATGTCTTCTTAGCGCGTTGGATGCTATCATTTCGGAGAACAAGTAAGTTGGAAAAGTAGGTTTTGTGGGTATATCTCTAGTAAACCCTCACGAGACTATAACTCGTCCACTAGGGACACCTAGGGGTTCAAAGGCTTGTTATTTATGCTAAGAGTAACCGTAGCCTCGACGACACGGAGTTGTATGTATTCTTTAGAATAAAAATTGTTTTGTTTGATTTGCTCGAGGACTAGCAAAGTCTAAGTGTGGGGGAATCTGATAGGTGTTGTAAAACACCTAATTTTATATCTAGTATTTACGCTTTCTTTGTTATTTTTCTTGGGAATTGTGTATCTTATGTGTGCTTTTGAGTGATCAGGTACAACGGAGTCATTATGAGCAAAAGAAGAAGAAATTAGCCATTTGGAGCGTAAAGGAGCACAAAGATCAATTCACTAGCGAGTGATACTTGGAACCAGGCTAGGTGCACGAGAAGGAGGTGAAGAATGATCTGTTAGTTCCGCCAGAATCGACAGTAGAGCAAGAAAACAGAGATAGGCGATCGGTTCCGTGAACTGACAAGCCAAATAATCTGTTGGTGGCCCATATCCAACAGTGGGTGCCTTAATCAATTCTTATCACTACAGAGCCTTAACATCGTGAGAAATGTTCTCTTTTGTTTTCAAGCTTCAATTGAAATTAAGAAATCCACCTGAGAGAGACGGCGGCACCACAATTGCTGAAATCCCACAATAAAATGGAGATTGAATTGGAGTCATAGAGAGGAATCACTCGATGGGTATCTGGGTCTGATCTAGAGTAGAGTTTTGGTTCAAATATGGAAGGAGAACTGTGATCGATTGACGTGAATTCAAGAGCTAAGGGGAAGAATTAGATGAATGGGTATTCGAGCTAGCAAATCTGTGATGTTTTGTGCTGAATCTGAGAATGAAGATGATGATGGGGTTGAATCAGATCGAGAAAACGAATTTGTTATGAAGAAGGAAGTTAGGGTTTCTGGATTAGAGTGAGGAATGAATCTGATCAGGGTTTGAAAACGATTCAAGGGTTTTGTAGGAAGAATCTGAAAGTAAAAGGAAGAAGGGAAGATGCAGAAGTTAAGATGGGTTTTGGTTAGAATTTGAGTTCATGGAAGAGAGAATTTGTCAATAGCAGTGAAGGATTTGGGGTTATGCTGCCGTAATTGGGGTTTTCAGTTAATGGCTGATTGATTTCAGGTGAATGGGTGTCTTGTGTGTCTGATCGAATTCGAGGAAGAGATGGAGATGAAGCTGTTGTCATTGGTGGTCTGAACAGAGACTGGTTGTTGATGTTGAAGCTGAGGATGATTTTTCAAGGGTTTGGTTACATCTGAAGTAAAGAAAGAAGTGTGTGGACACGAAGTCATTCATCGAGATGTTGGCCTGTGAACTGTGAACTGGATGCAGCTCAAATGGCCAAGAACAAATGGAAGGTGAAATCAGGGGCTGAGATGTGAAATGTTTGTTGGTCAGATGGAGTTGTCAGTGGGCTTGGTGGTGCACAAGAAACAGCTGAGATTGGTTATAAGGCAAAGCTACGAGATATAGCTGCGATTAAGGCAAGGTTCAATTGGTGCTAAGATGGAATGGTTTTTGCTGTATGTGATGGTGGTCGACTGCAGCCATATGGAGCTCGAGAAGACTGGGATTGATTGTGCCGTCACTTCAATGGAGATGAACTATGCTGGTGCTGTCAGTTGGAGGTATTGGAGCTGTAATGTGCAATCAGGTGGTATGATTGACAGATGCATCTAAACATGGAATGGTGATTGGAGCTACAGAAGAATGAGCTGGTATTGCAGGGAGCTGCAGAATGGGTATTCCAGGTGTAGTGAGAGTATGATATGAACTGCAAACTGGTGGTGCTGTTGTGTGCTCTGAGATTTTTATGGACTGTATTTGGGGTTTGGCACTGTTACTGATGGTGTTGTTGCTTCGAGCCAAAATGGCAATGGGTTCTGATGGAGTTAAAGTTACATCAAATGCCTGGGGACATTACAAGGAGGAACAAGGATCTGAATTGAGCACTGGTCATGGTGCGAATGAACTGTCGATGGGTTTTGTTGGTGGTTGTAAGCTACAGAAGATGCAGTCAACAGTGCTGGAATGGAGTTCGCAGGGTATTGTGTGTTGCCATGAATGAGAAATTGCAGCTGTGACTGAAATGGAGAATGACTCAAGCAGTGCAAGAATGATGCAGTGGCGCTGTTGATAGTTGGAGCTCAAGTTTCAGGTGGTGTAGCTGCAGATTTGTGAAATTTAAGAGATGGGGTTTGAGTCTGATTTCAAAATGGAGTTGTAGAGTGGAAGTGCAGCTTGAGTGAAATATTGCAGGATGCTGCTGTGACAAATAATAATATGAGTTGTGGATTTGACTGAGACAGGTGATCCTGAGCTGAAATGGAAGGCTCTGGCAGGCTAGGAGATTGCAAGTCTCAGGTGCAAGTGGTTGCTGCTGTTGAGTTTGAGTTCAAGTTGTAGCTGCTAATGCAAGTAGTTGCATTAAGGCATTGGCAGGGAAGCAAGGATTGAGATGCAATTGCAGCTCAGATGATGCAATGATGCTGTTGTGTGTAGTGCTGTAATGGGTACTGTGATTATGATGATAACTGAATTTGTATGGCAGTGGCACTAGAAGGATATGCTGTATTGAGCATGGAACTGAGGCTGTGTTATTTACTTTGAGCAGCTGAAGCTAAGAATGATGGTATTGGGTGATACTGTGGCTTAGATGTATGCGTTAGGCTGTTGTCAATGGCGGTGAAGAGTATATGTAAAAGGCTGAGCTGCAGAATGGAGTTGCAGTATTGGATTGGGGCTGTTATGTGATAGAGCAAGGAATGGCTGTTGGTCTTAAGTGCAGATAGAAAGAGTTGGAAGTGGATGCTGTTGTAAAGCAGAGTATGGGTTCAGGTCAAGTGTTAGTCTGGTGCCATTGTGGTTTGGTTGCTGAAATGAAAAGGAAGCTATGGCTCGGCAGAGGCAAATGGATTAATGGTTGATTGCAGCTGCTACTGAAGTTGAAGTTTAGAGCAACAGATAATGAGATGTTGTTGTTATTGCTGAGAAAAGAAGAGGTGAAGTTAATCTGGAGCAGTAGAGGATTAGTAAAGGGCCAGCATGGCTGTGACTGAGATGGTGAAGCACAAGGATTGTGCATCACAGATAAGGATAGTGCAATGGCCTAGAAGGCAAGCATCAACTCAGCTGAGTTGACTGACTCAGGTCTGACTCCTGAGTTGAGTCATCCGACTCGGTAATTTTCCCTGACTCACCTTGACCTGATTTGACTCAGTGATCTGGACTGAGTTGACCGAGTTGACCCGACAGAGCTAACCCGTTGACCGGTGACCGGGCGGACTTTGCCGGTCACCTGAGACGCTTTCCGGTGCCGGATTCCGGCCAATTTCCGGCCATAATACCAGCTTTCCGGCGACCGTTTTTTTGCAGAGTTTTTACATGGGTTTTTCTCACACATGGGCTTGGTGGACTTCTATCTATTGGACCTTTGGGACTTGACCTAGTTTTGGAAGAGAGGAAAAGCTATAAAAAGAAGAATTCTACAACTTTTGGGACATCATATATTTTTCTTGGAACTTTTGGAGAGCCGGTTTTGTTTACGCTTCTAGGGTTTGCTTTTGTTCATCTTCTTCGTTTCAATTATTATTATTATGATGAACTCCATAGCTATGAGTAGCTAAACATATTATTGGTTATGGGATAAAAGTTGATTTCCAACATATTATTTGATTCAATGAATTAGTTTTGTCTCAGTAATTTATTGTTTGTGATTCACAATTAATAGTGTTATAAGATTTGAATACTTGTTAGGTTGAGTCCGGAATCAATCCGATTTGCATTCATCTCTAGAGCTATATTAGGGTTTTCAATACGAAAAAGTTGTTTATCCCTGATTCTAAGTAGCATAATTGTGGGTAATGCTTGTAGTGATATATCCTACTAGTCACAAGTGAATCATAACTTTTGTTAAAACGATTAGTGCTTTTACACATTCGTTTGCATTGATTAGTCTTATTCCATAATACTTATTGCTCTTAGGGAGTTAAACTTAATTGTGCTTTTACACTTTAGGTTGCTTTCTAGGAAGAATTCACATATGCATCTTTTAATGTGGTTGTGATGAAATCAGGGAATTAACGGGTTATACTTGCGATCAAGGTATCCTAGGACTTTTAGTAAATAAGAGATTAAAATACCAATTCTAATCATTGATGAAAATACATGTTTGTGAATGATACTATCCCGTGACCAATATCTTCTCCTTATTGATTATTCCAATTATTTGCTTTGCTCTATTTTACTTTTACTTTAGTATTTCGCTTAAACAACAAACATCCCCCCTTGGTTACCTTAGAAACTGAAAATTGCATAACAACAATTGCCTCTCTATGGATACGAACTCTTCCTTACTTTGTACTTCATTTAAATTTAGTGAGTAAGAAAGTGAAATTATTTTTGACGGATTGACAGCCGATCATTATGTTCATGGGAATCATGTTCACGAAATTCAAGCCGAATTTCTTTTCCAAGCTACAACCTAAGAAGCTAGGTTTTGGATGCAACAAATTCATGGATTCACGGGTTGTTTTGCTAAGCAATTTTAGAAAATATTGGCGTATCAACCTCGGTGGAAGAACTAAGCATAATACACATCTTGCAAAAGGTGTTTACCTAACAAACTAGGGTTTTACCTTAAAAAAAAAAAAAAAAAAAAAAAAAAAAAACGCTTACCTTGCTGCGGACGGCGACGGCAAGCTCTGACGGCGGTTGGCGGCGGCAGTGGAGATCACGGACGAGAGCTGCCGAACAAAAAAGAAGAAAAAAGAAAAGGGGTCGGTCCTTTTATAGACAAAATTTGGAAGAATCCCAATAGAACAAGGATTCCTCTTTTGCTTGGATTCCTCTTTTGATTTAAACACGCAAGGAAGGAAACCGGTCCCACCAAAGGATTCCGCGCTTGCACAACGACGTTTACATGGACAACTGCTAGCGGTCGGTCAGAATTCCTCCGGGTAAATTTTCTTTATCCTGTTGTTTATGGGTGAAAACTACTCCTGCAGAATTTGGTAATTTGGGGTGTGGATGAGGAATGAATCTAAACCCTAAACAAATGCACTGCGCGATGAGTGCTTGTAGATTCGAGAGATCAATCTGTGCAAGTCCGGCCTAAACCAAGAAATGGCCGTTCCAGACTTGTTTCGGTCACAAAGTGAAGGAGATGGGGTTGATCTTAGGGAGGGAAGCGAAGAAGGTGTTGAGATTGTGAAGGTGTTGGCTTGCTTATGACTTGTGACAGAAGAATGA
Organism: Papaver armeniacum; assembly: GCA_023531295.1. Classification (NCBI taxonomy): domain Eukaryota; kingdom Viridiplantae; phylum Streptophyta; class Magnoliopsida; order Ranunculales; family Papaveraceae; genus Papaver; species Papaver armeniacum. The sequence goes on from JAJJWW010018419.1 coordinate 337,084, forward strand.
GCAGGCTTACGGTTGATGTAAGGAGGCTCTAGGTGTTGATTTTCTGTCTCGTTTTTTCCCTTGTTTTTTTGGAAATAGGGTGGAGAACCTATTTATACAAGTCATTTGAGCCTCATTCACGTCTCTCGTGGGAAGTGGAGGTAGTGGAATGATGGAGTAGTGGAGTTGTGTGTCGGTGATACACGACCAGTCTTGCCCACTTCTCCTGTTCATCTCTAACCGCCCATGACTTCCTAACACGTTCTTGTGATGGCGCGTTGCACGCTGCACGCTGTAAACCGCCAGACCAATACCCCCAGTATGTATCCCCCCAGTTTGTGACATGATTGATGTCTGGAATATGGATCGTGGATCCACGAAAGATAGCATGTAATGTTGAATTGAATAACTGCGTTATTGAGGAGAAAGTCGATACTTGTGAAGTATCGTGTGTATTTTATGCAGTACCGCATTGTGGTGAGGTAAAGTGATGGGTAATGACTCCTCACTAACCAAATAACTCGACTGGGTTATATAACCAAGCTGGTGAAGTTTAACGGATGAGATGATGTTTGAGACACTCATCTCGTGACCGTTAATGAATACTAGGTTTTTGAAGAGGTGTGCAAGCATCATTCTTGACTTGGTCAAAACCAAGCATGGGAAGGATTTTGAGAGGACCGACCATACATGCGTGTTGACGGCATGATGGTGTAGGCGCCTGTATTCCGTTCCCTCATGAAAGCGCGATCCGGGCCACTCAATTTGACCAAGCAAAGAGGAGTGGTTGAGATCGGTTTGGCAGAAATCTCTTACCGCAAAGGAATTGGTAACCGCGTGATATTCCCGCACACGTTCCAAGACAACCATCCTTGGTCGGTCACTCTAGCGTGTAGGTGGTAGGCTGGTGTTCACGCCCATGTCTCACCGTCCCATGAAAACGTGATCTAAGCCACTCAATTCGTCCGGTGAAGTTGAGTGGTCAAGATTAGTTTGCAATCTGGGAGGTGTAACCATACAAGTTTGACGGGCGTTTTGGGGTTAACCAGGCATGATATGCCTTGGCCGACCGCATGAGGAGGTAGATGGGCCCACGGTGGTCATCTTTGGTATAACCGGACCGCTTAATCTAATCTGTGACCCTCCATTCGTGCCGGAGAAGATGGACGCGCGTGATGGCTTGAACCCTAATTTTGGCTTTCAAAGCCGTGCGACCATGCTCTTTTAGGCGGACGAATTTGTTGTAACCAATCATGGTTGGTTTTGACCGATTGGTCAAGTGTGTAGGCGGTCACATGATGATTGTGTCGACATGCTCCGGGCCCTTTGAGTCTACATCTACACCCTCCATCTATACCTGCGAAGATGGATGGTTGAGACCGTTTTGCGGCACATGTAATATGCCGCAAACCCTAATTTAGGGTTTTTCCGTCCATAATGCTTGGTATGGACGATTTCTTGGCAAGCGAAGGCCAATGGTCGACCATGCGGGGTCGGCTGTGTGTATTCCATACCTGCTTGGGGGTGATGGAATTGATCTGGGGTCATCCAATCATGCTTGTGGAGTTGGATGATCTGCGATCGAATCATATCCGGACCGATATGGTCAGTGCCGAATGCTCAATCGGGCTAGTATAACACACCGAGAGGGGCTCAATCGGGCTAGTATAACACACCGAGAGGGCTCGGGCTAGTATAACACACCGAGAATCAGCCTGTACGGGTATTTCGTACATGGTTTCATTATAGTGCTTGGAGGTTCGTGTTACTCTGTAAGAGTAACACTCAGTCGTCATGCCACACTGATAATGAGTACAGGAAATACAAGGCTGATATGAAATTCACAGGAAGGGATTGTTGCCACATGCTCCAACCTGGAGGAATTTCATGTATTCACAGAATGGGATTGTTGCTACATGCTCCATTCTTGGTGAATTAAGTGAGGAGTATCCAACACTTTATAAATGGCTTTATCTTTTACAAGATGTCAGCAGCATGAGTTTTAGGTTATTTACAAATTTAACCTTAAACGAAAATCCACCATCAACATTAAGTCCCCTGCCTAGCACATAATGGTTACACTATTGTGTGGTAGGCATGAGATGGTGACATACATATGTGAGAAAGACAGGATAAAAGAAGTTTACCCGGAAGAGTGTTGGTCGACCGCTAGTTTCCCACGCCGTCACGCTTGTATGGAATCCCTTGGTGGGGCCGATTTCTTTCTTTGGGTATTTGAATCGAAAGAGGAAACCAAATAAGAGAGGAATCCTTCTTCTATTGAGATTCTTCTAATTTTTGTCTATAAAAGAGACAAAACCCTTTTTCTCTTCTCACGAAATTTTTTTTTTGTTCACTGTTCTCGTCCGCGACCTTGCTGCTGTCGCTCGTTGCCGGAGCCGTAGCCGGAAACCGCCGCCGTCCGTTGCCGGAGTTGCCGCCCGTCCAAGGTAAGTTTCGGTTTTTTTTTTTTTTTTTTTTAAAAAAGGTAAAACCCTAGTTTGTTAGGTAAACACCTTTTGTAAGACATGTGCATGCTTAGCTTTCTCCACCATTTGGCTTGAATCCCGTAGACACGATTCCCATGAATAAAGAAAATCGTATGATGCTTGCGGATGAATGAATGCGGGCCCGCCGTGTATGCTTAGGAACGTGGGTCTTATTCACATATGCTTGGCTGAAATTTACACCGAACTTGGAACTTGTACCGGACTTGAAACCAATACCAGACTGACTTGAAAGTTATACCGGAGAACTTGAAATCAATACCGAAACTTGTATGATGTTTGACCAGGCCATTGTGTGAGTTGTGTCTTGCCGTGTGTGACTACACTTCTCATATGCTTTCATACAAGTTCTAACTCTGTCTTTTATTTCATTGCGGTAGAAAAGAACTTCGTCGATATGTCTTTCGAAGATGATCGTGGTGCCAAGTCAGGAAGTGTTGATAGCTTCAAAGATATGCCGAACATCAATGATGAGTTTTTCACCTCGCCTTTTCCAAATATTAGGAAGCATCCTTCTCATAAGATAGTCTTGCTTTCCGATTCAGAAAATATGGATGCTGATCCATTTTCTTCTTCCGCACTTGTGATGAGATTTTGTCTCCAAAGAAACGAATATCCGCCTTCTCCTATTGACTTCAAGATTTGCCATGCTCCACTGGGTTCTTATGAAGGATGGATGAGACGCATGTTGAGTAATAAGGGCATTAAGGACAATTTGACCAAAGCACAAATTCTCGATGCGGTCATGGCATCTGCTACCCTCGAAATTAGGAAAGACACCGCGGGTTTGATTACCTTCATTTCTCGGTGGCGTATTTCCACTCACACAGCCATATCTAGATGGGGAGAGATGACTATTACTTTGGAGAGTGTAGCTGCATTAATGAACCCGCTGTTCTTTGGAAGTCTTTCTTACGAACTCTCCGATACGGAGAAGAGTAATTATGCCGCTATACTTCAAAAAGGTGGCGGAATTCGACAAACTGGAGAAGGAGGAGAAAAAGACACGAAATGCTTCTACACTGGTGGGTTTCGGAGTGGTCTTCTGCAGACCCAGAGTTGAATCAAGAGTTGGAAAACGAGCTCGGCTGATCGCGTTCTGTCTCTATGGCTATCCGAGAGATATATTTGATGACGGTTAGGAAAGAAGACAATTAGAAGTGACCTTGTCAAAATTGCTATAAGGTCGGGCGCAGGTGAAGTTCTTCCTCTAGGTGCATTGTTCCTTGGATCGCTGTATTCTCATCTGGACCCTTTAGCAATGAATATGCATGTTTCTAACGGGTACAAGAAGGTGGAGTCGCACGTTCACTTCGCTTTTCTTCAGGCGCTCTTATGGGAACACTTCAGAAGTTATGCTCCTACTCCTGCACCTTCACTCGTTAACTTGTACGGTGGCTCGAGAATACTCCGATGGAATAAGAAGCGTCCTAGAGCCGGTGCGAAACTTGTGGAGGTATTTGACAACATTTCTTCCGTAGATTTTCGTCCATGGGGGCCGATTCACTCTTCCATCGTTCAGCCAAAGACCTTTTGCCGACGATCCCTGGCGTTGTGTTGCGTACCGATGTCAAGACCATGAGATCCGGGGGAAATTATTTACCTGCGCGCAGCTGCATTCCAGATATGTCCCGTCTCTATTCGACGGAGAATTTTACGTGACTCCGTACAACATTGACAGGGCTGCTCGCCAAATGGGATTCGATCGGGGTGTCCCATTTATCCGTCCACTGTGGGCTCCGAAAGAATTCCTTCCACAAATTCTTAATGCCAATGTGTTCTTAGACCGGGTGAGCCTTCCCTTCGGCCTATTGGGAGAAACCCGGTGGTAACCGATAAGTATAAGGAATTTTGGAGTAGACAATCATCGGTTTTCCGAAATTTTCGGAAAGCGTCGTGATGATTCCCGTAGCGAACCATCTTCGACGCCTTGACGAAGCATTTCCGGTTGAAGCTACTTCCAGCCAAACGGACTAGAGCTGAGAGTTGCAGTCCCCAAGTAGGAGAGAGACTCAAGAGGCAAGCATGCGGTCCGGTAATTCTCAATTCCTCCAATATGCAGGTATTTAAATCTCTTCCGGCTCTTTTATTTCTCTAGTGTAAATTCTTCTAAAAATGATTCTTGCTTGAAATTAGGAATTTCGAAAGAGAATGTCTTCACAAGGTTGGCGCGCATTCAAAATGAGAAGGCTGGCAATGTTGGCCTTCATCCGAGAAGTCTCGCGTGATCGACCTTCATCTTTGAGAAGTCCGCGATCTTGACCTTCATCTTGAGAAGTCCAGCAGTCACCGACCTTCATGCCGAGAAGTCGGTTGTAGACCGACCTTCATCCGAGAAGTCTGGAGAAACCACTCTTTTTCCGACCACGACGAGAGATGATGAAAGCTCGGTGGAACAAGGCGATTCCCTTAGTGATCTTGTTGACGTGGCCGTGATGGAAATTAGCACCCAGAGTGAAAGAGAGGCGGCACTGCTGTAGTTGGGCGGCTCCCCTTGAAATTCGTCTGAACAGGCTCCGGTCAATATGGCCATTGTGGTGACTCCTTCGAAAAGCCCCCTGCACCTGACAAGGTTCCCGCGGTTGGTGAATTCTGGGTGATGCGGCACTGGGGCTTTGTTCGATCCTCCTTTGCTATCCCTTATCCAGGCCATGTGTTGGTTGGTGGATTCAGCGTGCCGGTTCAGTTTGAAAAGTTGTACACGACAATCTGGAAGAAACACGGCCATATTGCCACTACCACGAAGCTCAAGAGTCGTCTTGCGTTGGTCAACCGCGTCCAAGAAGCTTTAGTTTCTATCCATGGGATGAGCGTCACGACTGGTCGAACAATTTCTGAGGAGATGATTGAAGACTAGAGGTGCCATCGGGACGTGTTTGCGCAGTACAGCTTCAATGCTCCTTGGTTCTTCAAAGGGTTCTCCGAGATTCAGGAGCTCCAGAAACTACATGATGAAGTCCCTTCCGCGGACTGTGTTGCTCGCCAGGAAGAAGAGGTTGAGAGGTTGTCTAAAGAACCGGAGTCAAGCAGGCCGTGCTTCAAAGGATGAAAGTCTCTCTTGCCCAGAAGGATGAGTTGTTGCTTAAAGACTTTCCTTGAAGTATTCGTGCTATATACTGGCGTTTTCTCTTATATGCTTTTCTTTTTTGAGTGATAGTAAGGATTTTCTTTGACTTCCGATTTTGGATTAATAGGTAATTGAATTGGCTTATTTTGAGATAGTTTTGTGAACAACCCTTTTGAAAGAGATTATGTTAAATGAGATTTGCATCTTGGTCATGAATGATTACACATATTACATGAAATTGCAAATGTTATGTAAAAGGGAGGTACGAATGGAAACAAACATGGCGTTTGATCACTGAGCCTCTTTCTCCACGCGCGGGATGCTAAGTCCCCAGTGAATTCTAAACTATCTTTCTTGTAAAGTTGTTGAGTAAAACTTACTTGCCTTTTGAAGCCTCACTTATATCAAACCGGAGTAGTCTCTCTAAGAAAATCCTCTGAAAGCTATCTCTCTGAACCAAGCTTCTCCTGAACAATGCGCTTCAAAGCGTTGCATTCACTGGTGGGGTGATGAAGGAACCCGGTGGTAATGGCAGTACCTCGGGTCCATTACTTCTTGATCAGTAGGCGGACGCCATACCGGGGGTAGCTCCACCTCTCCATTTCGCACCCACGTCTCCAGCAGCTCAGAATCTTCTTCATTGGGAAGGGGAAATGTAAGTACCTTGAGTCTAGCTTTTCCTGCGTTAGCGGGCGTTGCAATGTCTCTGTGTGGCTTTGATGTGGAACAGGAGATGAAGTTGGAAGACTTGTGAGTGTCATCATATCTGCGGATCGCTTGCCTAGGTAGAGGGATGTGGAAGGTGTCGTAATGTCACCGCTGAGTGACCGGATTGAACGCTCCCATCCTCTGTATTCAGGCATTTCCTGATTGACTTCTCCTTCCTCAAGCGTTTCTTCAGTTGGTTGGAAGGCCGATGCGGATTGGACAGTCTTCCGTGCTTCAATAAGAGTTTTGAAATACAAATCTTCTAGCAGGGCTCCATAGGCTGCAGGCTCCCTTTCTTTATCCGGCAGACATTGTAGTACTCCGGGCAAGTCTTTTCCTCTGTCCGGATCATGTTGTCCATCCTTCCTGATTCGCTTGCGATTACGTGCTCTTCTTGCTTCTCCACTTGTAAAGGTGTGACTCCTGACTGAGGATTCAACGTTTCTTGCACTGTCTGAGTTGATGCCTATCGGCCCTTCTTGTAATTGTGCCGCTATGTCATTCAAAAGGCGAAATGTCTCGCTCTGCCTTCTAGTGATACCGGCTTGATTCGCCAAGACATCCTCCAACATTCCAGCTATGCTTCCCATGATATCTGAGCCACCTGCGGACTCCGGGTGAAGATACATCGTGACACGAGAACTGAAGAATTGAGAGTTCGATTTTTTTTTTTTGTAACCGAGAGATCAATCTCCCACTGTGGTCGCCAATTGTTTATGGGTGAAAACTACTCCTGCAGAATTTGGTAATTTGGGGTGTGGATGAGGAATGAATCTAAACCCTAAACAAATGCACTGCGCGATGAGTGCTTGTAGATTCGAGAGATCAATCTGTGCAAGTCCGGCCTAAACCAAGAAATGGCCGTTCCAGACTTGTTTCGGTCACAAAGTGAAGGAGATGGGGTTGATCTTAGGGAGGGAAGCGAAGAAGGTGTTGGCTTGCTTATGACTTGTGACAGAAGAATGAGCAGGCTTACGGTTGATGTAAGGAGGCTCTAGGTGTTGATTTTCTGTCTCGTTTTTTCCCTTGTTTTTTTGGAAATAGGGCGGAGAACCTATTTATACAAGTCATTTGAGCCTCATTCACGTCTCTCGTGGGAAGTGGAGGTAGTGGAATGATGGAGTAGTGGAGTTGTGTGTCGGTGATACACGACCAGTCTTGCCCACTTCTCCTGTTCATCTCTAACCGCCCATGACTTCCTAACACGTTCTTGTGATGGCGCGTTGCACGCTGCACGCTGTAAACCGCCAGACCAATACCCCAGTATGTATCCCCCCAGTTTGTGACATGATTGATGTCTGGAATATGGATCGTGGATCCACGAAAGATAGCATGTAATGCTGAATTGAATAACTGCGTTATTCAGAAAGTCGATACTTGTGAAGTATCGTGTGTATTTTATGCAGGTACCGCATTGTGGTGAGGTAAAGTGATGGGTAATGACTCCTCACTAACCAAATAACTCCTGACCAGGGTTATATAACCAAGCTGGTGAAGTTTAACGGATGAGATGATGTTTGAGACACTCATCTGTGACCGTTAATGAATACTAGGTTTTTTGAAGAGGTGTGCAAGCATCATTCTTCAGCTTGGTCAAAACCAAGCATGGGAAGGATTTTGGAGAGGACCGACCATACATGCGTGTTGACGGAATGATGGTGTAGGCGCCTGTATTCCGTTCCCTCATGAAAGCGCGATCTGGGCCACTCAATTTGACCGGCAAAGAGGAGTGGTTGAGATCGGTTTGCGGCAGAAATCTCTTACCGCAAAGGAATTGGTAACCGCGTGATATTCCCGCACACGTTCCAAGACAACCGTCCTTGGTCGGTCTTGGTCGGTCACTCTAGCGTGTAGGTGGTAGGCTGGTGTTCACGCCCATGTCTCACCGTCCCATGAAAACGTGATCTAAGCCACTCAATTCGTCCGGTGAAGTTGAGTGGTCAAGATTAGTTTGCAACTGGGAGGTGTAACCATACAAGTTTGTGGGCGTTTTGGGGTTAACTGGGCATGATATGCCTTGGCCGACCGCATGAGGAGGTAGATGGGCCCACGGTGGTCATCTTTGGTATAACCGGACCTGCTTAATCTAATCTGTGACCCTCCATTCGTAGGAGAAGATGGACGCGCGTGATGGCTTGAACCCTAATTTTGGCTTTCAAAGTCGTGCGACCATGCTCTTTTAGGCGGACGAATTTGTTGTAACCAATCATGGTTGGTTTTGACCGATTGGTCAAGTGTGTAGGCGGTCACATGATGATTGTGTCGACATGCTCCGGGCCCTTTGAGTCTACATCTACACCCTCCATCTATACCTGCGAAGATGGATGGTTGAGACCGTTTTGCGGCACATGTAATATGCCGCAAACCCTAATTTAGGGTTTTTCCGTCCATAATGCTTGGTATGGACGATTTCTTGGCAAGCGAAGGCCAATGGTCGACCATGCGGGGTCGGCCGTGTGTATTCCATACCGCTTGGGGGTGATGGAATTGATCGGGGTCATCCAATCATGCTTGTGGAGTTGGATGATCTGCGATCGAATCATATCCGGACCGATATGGTCGGTCAGAATGCTCAATCGGGCTAGTATAACACACCGAGAGGGGCTCAATCGGGCTAGTATAACACACCGAGAGGGCTCGGGCTAGTATAACACACCGAGAATCGGCACGTACGGGTATTTCGTACATGGTTTCATTATAGTGCTTGGAGGTTCGTGTTACTCAGAAGAGTAACACTCGGTCGTCATGCCACACCGATAATGAGAGTACGGGAAATACAAGGCGATATGAAATTCACGGGGAAGGGATTGTTGCCACATGCTCCAACCTCGGAGGAATTTCATGTATTCACGAGAATGGGATTGTTGCTACATGCTCCATTCTTGGTGAATTAAGTGAGGGAGTATCCAACACTTTATAAATGGCTTTATCTTTTACAAGATGTCAGCGCATGAGTTTTCCGGTTATTTACAAATTTAACCTTAAACGAAAATCCACCATCAACACCTGTCTTCTTCACATAAGTATGTCACCATCTCATGCCTACCCCACAATAGCGCAACCATTATGCGCTAGGCAGGGGACTTAATGTTGATGGTGGATTTTCATTTAAGGGCTGAAATTGTAAAAGCCAAAATTATGCGCTAACATCTTGCAAAAGATAAAGCCATTGATAAGTGATGAATACTTCTTCACTTTACTAATTCACCTAGAGCATGTGGCAACAATCCCAGTATTCTGTGAATTAAATACACAAAATTCATCCAAGTTGGAGCATGTAGCAACAATCCCATATACCCTGTGAATTTACACCATTATTAATTAATGCATGACCAGCCTCGTATTTCCTGTACTCATTACCGGTGCGGCATGACGACTGAGTGTTGTTCTCAGCAGAGAAACACGAATCTCCAAGCATTAATAATAAAACATGTACGAAATACCCAGGCTACAACTCTCGGTGTGTTATACTAGCCCGATTGAGCATGTTTGAACCTGAACTGACCATATCAGTCTCAGAAACGATCACGACCATCCAACCTCACAAAGATGATTGGATGGCTTAGATTAAATCCATGACCCCAAGCAGGTATTGGAATATTCACCACCGACCCAACGCGGCCCCCGCATGGTCGGTCTCCCCGGAAGAGTGGCATAGCTTGCCAAACCGTCCAAACCAAAGCAGTATGGACGGAAAACCCTAAATTAGGGTTTGCGGCACATTACATGTATCTCAAAACAGTCTCAACCATCCATCTTCGTAGGCTTAGATGGAGGGTGTAGATGTAGATTCAAAGGGCCCAGAGCATGTCAACACAAACACCGTGGACCCGCCTCCATACCTGACTGATCGTTCAGGACCAACCATGGTTGGTCGTCTTGATTCGTGCGTCCCAAACTGGGTATGACACACGACTAACAAAACCTGATTAGGGTTTGTGTCGCGATCACGAGCGTCCCTTTTCTCCTGCTCGGATGAAGGGTCCAGGAATAGACTAAGCAGGTCCGGTAAGTATCAACATGATCACTGCGGGCCCGCCTATCTCCACACCCGATCGGCCAAGACCAAACTTAGCTGTACACCTCGATTCGCACGCCCAAACCAGGCGTGGTCGCACCTCCTAATTGTAAACTGATCTCGACCACTCAACTTTTCCGGAAAAATTGAGTGGCTTAGATCACGTTTCTATGAGGCAATGAAGTACAGGCGTGAACACCAGCCTACCACCCACACGCCGAATCAATCGGCTGGGACCGACCAGGCTTGGTCGTCTTGAAACGCGCGCCCGAAGTGGGCATGATGCGCGGCTTTTGCGACACCAGATTTCTGTTGCAAATCGATCTCAACCGCTCCTCTTTGCCGGTCAAATTGAGTGGCCTAGATCGCACCTTCATGGGACAGTGAGATACGGACGTGTACACTGGCATGCCGTCTACACGCATACCCGGTCGGTCCTTTCCAAAATACCTCCGATGCTTGGTTTCGACCAAGCTGAAGAGTGATGCCTGCGCACCTCTTCAAAACCCTAAAACTTCATCAACGGTCGCAGATGAGCGTCACAGATCATCTCGTCCGTCCAACTCTACCAGCTTGGTCAAGCATCCCTGGTTAGGAGTTAAGAGACCAGCAAGGCATCACCACGATCACCGTCCACCACTCTTCCACATGAGGTGATCGGCCAAATCAGGGCTTGCCTGTATAGCCTCCAAACGATCACTCGAAGATGGCTGGACATGATGCTATTTTAAGACGCTTAAATTCGTGACTTGCTCCGTTAAGCCTTAAAAACAATGATGTTTCATACATCTTGAATATACTTGATGCGCACTGCATAGAATACAAACGATACTTCACAAGTATCGACTTCCTAAATAACTTAGTTATTTAGTCTAGCATTACATGCTACTTTACGTGGGTCCCACGATCCACACACTCGAGACATCAATCATGTCACAAACGGGGGATACATACCGGGGTATTGGTCGGCGGTTTACGGCGTGCGGCGTGCAACGCGCCATCACAAGAACGTGTCAGGAAGTCATGGACGGTTAGAGACGACAGGAGAAGTGGGCAAGACTGGTCGTGTAACACCAACACACAACTCCACAACTCCATCACTCCACTTCCTCTACTTCCCACAAGAGACGTGAATATCAAATGACTTATATAAATAGGTTCTCCTCCTTATTTCCAACAAAACAAGAACAAGTCCAGACAACAGAGGCAAGTGTTGATACCATCATATTAAAACACCGGAACTGATAGCTTACATCCTGCAAGCCAGTTCAGCTTTCTGATACAAGTCATACATAGCCAACACCTTCACAATCTCAACACCTTCTTCGCTTCCCTCCCTAAGATCAACCCCATCTCCTTCACTTTGTGACCGAAACAAGTCTGGAACGGCCATTTCTTGGTTTAGGCCGGATTTGCGCAGATTGATTTCTCGAATCTACAAGCACTCCCATGTAGTGCATTTGTTTAAGGTTTAAACTCATTTCTCATCCACACACCCCAAATTACCAAAACCGGCAGAGATAGTTTTCACCCATAAACAGTATGCAAGAAAATACGCATACCGGAAAAGTTCTGTGAACTCCGGAACTCGGTTATGTCTTAACGTTTACATACCAGTACACGTACTACGACATAACTGTTGACAAATAGGTCAAGTATTTATACCTTGTACGCCTACTTACCATGTCAATTAAAGTTATATGGACATATAATTATTTATCCAAGATAATTAGCATTTGAATAATCTCTAAAAACACCATAGACATATTTGATCACATGATTGTGTTTCAAGTTAAGTCTTAAAGTGTTTATGAAAATGTTCAAGCTTATAGTTCAGTTGGGTAGCTTCGGCTAACCATTCATAAGCGTGGTCTATATACACAGTACGGTTACGGTTCATCCTAACCAGAGTATATATCTTGATTATGTTAATCAGATTCAAAGATTCATCTAACAGTGGATATTATTTGCTTGGTTCCAAAGCTATCTTAGCTTAAACCTAAAGCGACCTATGATTTGAATGTCTATATAAGGGGAACCTCAAACAACTGGGATCTTTGAATCCCGACTCTACTTTTCTTGGTGTGTCCTAGTTGTAAAACTAGAGTCATCCTCTTGAAAACCCTTCTAGGGTTTAGCTACTACAAAGACTTCATATGGATTCGTGAATCCAGGTCTAGCTATTGTTTATTTGATAGCTCGAGTATCCTGATCTTGTTCGATTGTTGAGCTGCTCACTTGAACAAGATAGATATAAATCATCAAAGTTATCTTCGGCTCTGACTTTGTTGATTCCACAAGTTTAATACTTGTGAGGTGAATAATAATCTAGGCTGCACTTCGGGTTGCATAAGTCCGGATTTTGAGGTTAACTAGACTTTGTTTATTGCTATCGATTTTCATCACCTTAATCTACGATCAAAAAGGAAACCACGCATATAGGCTTATCTGTGGAAGGTAGATTGGTTTAAAGTATTTAATTGAGTTGAAGCAACTCCTAGTTGGTATGATGTCAGTTTAGGGAATCGATTGCGCGGAGTCCTGCTGGGATTCAAGAGGCGTACGGAGCGCGACTGTAACTGAAATGTTGTGAGGGTTTAATTCGGTCTCAACTACATTCCAGTGCGAAGTTAATTGGTAGTAGGCTAGTGCCTGTAGCGGCTTAATACAGTTTGATGTTCAATCTGGACTAGGTCCTGGGTTTTTCTGCATTTGCGGTTTCCTCGTTAACAAAATTTCTGGTGTCTGTGTTATTTCTTTCTCTGCATTATATTGTTGATCTTTATGATTGAAATATCACAGGTTATGCGTTAATCAATTAAAGGAGATACGTCTGTCCTTGTTTGTTGGATACAACTTGATTGATTACTTGGGAAACTAATCTTTGGAATTGTTGAGGGGTGAATATGATATTGGTTCTACCCATCCTAGTCACACTTAATGACAACACTTTCTAGGAATGATATGAAAGAGAACTTGCTTTCCATTGTACTATGTACTTCCTTATATAGACTTTCCCAAAAGCTCTTCCTTTTATAACATCATGCCACATGTCCTAAACCTCCTTAATTACTACTAATGCCACTCATTCTCTAATACTGAATTAGGGTTTTGACAAACATAATCCTGATTTGAGACTTTTCTCAATATTCCTAAAAAGAGGATTTTATCAAAAGATCCAGGAAAGTCTTCAAGTACTCACATCCATGCCTCTATACAAAGTTCACTCAAAGCCTTTCCAGCTTATGAAGGCATCAAAAACGCTACATATAAAGGCTTTAGAAATTTTGAAGAAAACAAAAGAAGTTTGACTCGAATCAGGAAACCAACTTCCAAAAAGAGTCCAGGACATGTTCTACTTGTTTCTATCCTTACCAAAGTAAATTAAAATTCATGCCGAAGTTTCTCCATATCCTTGAACGCATACTTATCAAGGAAAAAAGGCAGAAGTAAACACAGAAGTGCCCCTAGTTCGATATTTGAAGAAAAGGGGATTTGGACAAGAGAAGTGATCAAGTTCTTATCCAATCATGGAACCAGACCCAGACACACGGTTTTCAAGTTACCTCAGCCTCCAATGTGTCCAACTAGATTTCAAGCCAAGCAAAGAAAGGAGTTTTAAGAGGAGGCAAAGGAATTCAACTTAAACAAGGAATTCTACTATGAATAAAATTCTTGGAATATACTGGACCGGTTTCTAAACCTAGAACACGTCCAAAATACTTCTCTTTTCAATTTGATTCCAAAAGGGGAAGCTTTGAAGCAAAAGGGAAAAGCAATTAGAGTTAAAAGAGGAAATCAACGGAATTTGGCTCAAATAAGGAAACCAAGGTCTTTTCTCCTTCCAAAACTCCTCCAAGCCGTGACTAAGACTTTATCACCTGTGAGAATGGTATCCTAGGCCAGTGGGATGTGATTTATTCTCTCGGGATTTTTTTCAGAGGGATCAAAGTCGAAGAGAATTAGGATTTTGACGAAAAAAACCCTAATTTTAAGAATTTTGTGATAAAAGGGATTTATTCTAAAAGAGACGAGACCGAGTTTCTCCCATTCTCTTAGAAGGTTCTCTAAGCCTCTCTCGATCCCTTTTAGCTCATTAATCTTCAACGAAAACGAGCTCATAAGGGATTTTGACCAAAATACACTTATATTGCGGTTTTGAGTATTTTCAAAGAAGAAAGCCTTGATACAGCTAGGGACCGAACAAGCTCTCATATATTCATTCCAAAGGCCTAATACACGTGAATGTTGAGTTCTCTAAGTGTTCGAAGAAGGACGACATTGAAACAGAATCCAGAAAAGCAGAATTTCAGAGAAAATAAAGGGAATCTGGCTCGAAATAGGGAATTCAGGTTCATGATTTCCAAAACCAGAATCAGAGATGCGCCAATCCCTCTTTAAAGAAGTGAATATGCTTAGGGAGGATCCATATCTCTTTAATTCCAAAGAAAAATCAGGCTCATGTTGGTTTTGACGAAAATACCCTTGGTTTCAAAGATAGGCATTTTCTCTCAGAAAAGGGGTGTCTGATTGGTACAAGGAACTGAGAAAGTTCTCAACGTGCAAGGTGCTGACCCCACAAGAAATATGCATGCCTACCAAGCCTCTTCGAGCATATCCAGAGTGTCTGAAGGAGTTAGACGCGGACAAAAGAGAAATTAGGGTTAAGGTGAAGTACAAGCCTGAATTCAAAATTTGCCTGAGTAGGGATTCTGAAACTTCAAAAGGTAAGTGCATGTCTTTGCTCATGGATCTTTACCAACATCAAGGCCATCCAGGAAACCGTTTAGAAACTCTCTCTTCCCCACATACCCGCCTGTACAAACTCGGAAGCTCAAGGATGTACAAAGAGAGAAAATTAGGGTTTTGTCCAGGTAAACCCTAATTAAGAAATTCCATTCGTTCAAGACGGAAATTTTGTCTCATCAAGACTTCATTATCATTAATGACCAACACAAATTCCCAGGAAATTCCAAGGTCCAGAATTGATTCCGAGATCAGAGTCATAACCATCGAAGGCTAAACATCAATTTGGGGATTCTGCAAGTCTAAGAGGACGAACACGTTGTAATTGAGTACGAATGATTTGTTACCATCTATATAATCATCATAGAACAATCAAGGTTCTACTCTAAGTAGGGGACGTAATGTAGATGGTGAAAATTGGATAAGGGTTAAAAGTGTCATTTCAACCCTATATGCAGAATTCAACTCTCGCGGGAGAGATTAAGCCCTTGGTCCTCAAGGAATCCTTAGCCACGATTTCTATTATACGTCCCCGCGAGACACTGCTGGTCGTGATGCCGTGATTCCTATCGCACATCCTCAACGAGATACTGCTGGGCACGTAGGTTCTGTAGAGCGTAAAACGTCCCCGGCAGACTTATGAACCAGAACAACCACAATTCCAGCATGTTTTCGCGAGATGCATCTTATTGTGATGCCATGATTCCTAGTGTACATCCTCAGCGAGATGCTGCTGGTCATGTAGGCTCTGTAGGTCTCTGTAGATGCGTAAATACGTCCTCAGCAGACTTATGACCCATAGCGGAGATTTGCATATCTCCTGTAAGCACGACTCACCCTATTTTGAGATCAAAGAATGATTCCTAGTACATCATCGCGAGATACACTGGTCATGTCTGCTCTTGGCTATGACTCGACTTACTGAGGTTTCCGAATAACTCCTAGGATATCCCCGCGAGATACGCTGGTTATTCTACCTCTGAGCCTTTTCAATAGACTCCTAGAACATCCTTTCGAGATATACTGGTCTTGTTGGATCATCATATGGACACACAGTTGATTCCTAGCAAATCTCTGAAAGATATGCTGGTCAAAGACAAGTGAGCTAAAGTCTTGCAGAGACATTAACCGGGCGTACAAATCCTTTTCTCTCTATCTAGGTCGAGTCCCAGCTGACCGCAGAGAGATACAGATCCGTTAAGAAAATCTTCTGAGAGATTTTGATCCGTCCGCCAAAATCTCGGAGAGATTCAAATCTCTCTGCAAAAATCCCGGAGAGATTCAAAATCTCTCTGCAAAAATCACGGAGAGATTTTTGAGCCGTCCGCAAAAATCTCGGAGAGATTCAAATCTCTCTGCAAAAATCATGGAGATATTTTTGAGCCGTCCGCAAAAATCTCGAAGAGATTCAAATCTCTCTGCAAAAATCACGGAGAGATTCAAATCTCTTCACAAAATCTCGGAGAGATTCAAATCTCTCCTTAAAATCTTGGATAGATTCACATGATAGGCACACGCCTTACCTAGTGCTCACGCCTATTTCTCAACCTCTCAAATACACTCACGGCTAGTAAATTGAGCCTGAACTATACATGGCTATCCAAAAACGTGGATCAAATCTCTTGAGCACCGCATGCTCAACAAAAGGACCCACAAATAATAATACGGTTTTCACATGACACATGTGACCGGCGATGGAGAGAGAGAGGTCAGCCTCAGCTCTTCTCACACTTTGCACACGATTCCTAAGGAATTCCATGCCTTTTCACGTGACTCATCCTAGTCATTCTCACAAATCAAAGAATATCTCTCTATCTTGGCCAACTCGGCTAAAGAGAATACTTCTCTCTCAACACATCATCACAAAGGCTGACTCAACTTCACACAAATGGAGGGATAATAATTAGGGTTTTGGTCTGGCGGTCTACGACACGTGTGAGAAATACCCGTCTTATTTCTCACCGCAAAAGAGATTAAAGGCGGTGGAATAATGAGATAAACTCTACCTAGTTTATCCCTATTCCTGAAGTGACGGGAAAATTGTTCCGCACGGCACGGAAAGCAATCCTTATCTTCACTGACTTGAGATTAGAGAATTCAGCTATAAATTGGTCATCTATTTTCCAAGCTACGATCATCTTTCTCATAACCTCTCAGAGCAATAACTTGTTTTCTGATCTCTCTCTTCATCTGCTTCCCTCCCTAAGACCAGCCCTAAATCTCTTTCATGTGACTGAAGCAGCCTTTAAACGGCCACTGTGCGTGGTTTAGGCGAAGATTGTTCGTGCTCAACCTCCCGTAACTCACTTTCAGAAACCCTAGAATCCCTCTCTCAGATTTTAGGTAACTACACTAGCTTACTGCAAGTTAACTTCAGACTGGAATGTAGTTGAGCCCTAGCCAATCTCACACTGATCAAGGTACAGTCGTGTTCCTTACGCATCTAGAACCACACCGGATTCTGCGCACTTGATTTCATTAGCCGATCTCACCCAAAACTAAGAGTTGCTACGACCCAAAGTCGAAGACTTGATAAACAAATCTGTAACACACAGAAAAGTCTATTGAATAGATAAATATATCTCCCACAGAAATACCTACAAGTTTTGTTCCGTATTTTGATAAATCAAGGTGAACAAGAACCAATTGATACACCGAACTTATATTCCCGAAGAACAACCTAGTAATATCAATCTCCTCACAATAATCTTAACCATATGGTAGCGGAACAAGATATTGTGGAATCACAAATGATGAGACGAAGATGTTTGTGACTACTTTTTATCTTACCTATCGGAGATTAAATCTCGAGCAAATCTTAGAGAAGATAGTACTCAATACGATAGAACAAAGTAAGATCAGAACACGCAACTACAGAGAAAATAGTTGGGTATGGCTTCACAATCCCAATGAAGTCTTTAAGTCGTTAACCTATAATGATTTTAGGAAAAACCTAGGTTAAAGGAGATACTGTCGTTCACGACCAACATCAGTTGAAATCAATTCGCATACGGGTATGCATACTAAGTTCCCAGACTTCAACTGTTTAACCAGTACGCATACGGGTATGCATACTAAGTTCCCGGACTTGGAATATATCTACAACAGTTAGCATACAAGTACGCATACTGTGCTATATCCAATCAATGGTTAATTGTTCTAAACTCCCATTTCAATCATTGAAACATTCTTAGAAGACGACAATAGCTGTCTCACACAAACTATTAGCTTCAAAGCAATTTTCAAGTGGTCAAATGATCAATACGAAACATTCTGAGTCTACACCAAATGATGGTCTCACACAAATCATATAAGATGTTACCAGGCGATTTTCACATGATCATCTTTTGACTTTCGTAAAGAATATAAGATGAACTTGGTTAAAGCGAAAGCTTACCAACACATATTTCGAGAAATATGTAAGCGAGTTAAACTCAGCTTGAAATATCAAATGTGTAGAATTGAAGTCTATATAGCTATATGACTTTTGTCTCAAATAGGAGATAGAGTAGAAATAGACTTTTGAGTGATAGATGAGTTCAAGTCTCCACATACCTTTTGTTGATGAAGTTCCACAAGATCCCCTTAGTAGTTCTTCATCTTCAATAGATGAACGTCGTGAAGTCTAAAGCTCAACTACACATTTTATCCTAATATGAGACTTAGCTATAAGTAGACTATAAATCAAGACTTATAATTTTGACAACTAAACTTGACAAACAAGCTTGAGATAGCAACACTTGCGAGTTCGACCGAGCAGTGCTCTAACAATATTGGTATATTTGTCCCATCCACGTATGGATTTCACTATTTGATTATAGTTGCCTTTGTTGGTAAGAGATATTTGTTTACCAAGTCACACAATGTTCAAAATGGTGTAGTGGGCATTGACATTGCATCATTATCTAATTGTAGTAATATAATCCCAATCCCAGCGTTTGCTCATTGGTGCTATATGCATCCCCGTTCATTAACATATCAATTACATTCCGGCGCATTACAACATTACAATGATTCTAAATATTCAAAGAATTCTTCGTGTATGTTAATTGACAACTTGATTTGGTGGAGAAATTATCAAACTTCAAATTTGGTAAATATGTTTTTCATTCGCATCGTGTTTTTATTAGATCAGCCATTTTTATTCACACTCATAGCGAATGACACAACCACCACCCTACCCAGCACCACCGCCACTAGTAGTCTAGAACTATAATAGTAGAAAATGATAGTAAATGTAAATCCACAAGCAAAGAAATTTAAAAACAATTACTTTTGTAGAGAATCTGTCGATATGACTTGCTCGTGTTACCTATTTAAGACGTCATACCATAGGTAAATGTAAATGCATTGATTATAATAAGATCTTTTCTTTTTAATGGTATATGTATGCAACTATGTTTAAACATGCATTTTTATTAATTAATTACAAAATATCTTTAGCCTATCGCTTATTCCGATGTTCATAAAATGAGCTGTTAAGCTGTAAACCTAGATTTGCATTTGAACAATGACTGATGAGAATATTCTGGAGGAAAATGACGAACATGTTAATGGTTTTTTTTTCTAAAAATACCGATTCATTTGGGAGTACGTTGTATGTGAAAACAAAATATTATGTACCAGAGGTTTAGAGGCAGATTTTTGTTAGAAAAAGGAAGTATTGGGTTTTTTGGTTATGTATCTCTGGAAATCTCGATGGTAAAACGAACCAGTTGTATTAGACGATGCTCAAAATACTACAAGTGATTCACATAAGGTGGAAAGGTTATCTAACCCATCTTATATTACCAAGATCATCAAACATGTTGTTTATTCTGTTTCAAGAAAAATGATGTAACAAATGTGCATGTCACGTTTGTGGCTTTAAGATCCATTGTTCACTTTCTATAATCTTGGTAATAGAACATGGATTATACAACCTTTCCATCATTATATATATTGCTCAATTACGATCAAAAGTTAAACGCGATTAAGAATGAATTCGAAGAGTATCTTGTGCAGTTTGAAAAGGAATGGGAAATAAAATTTAAAACAACTAAAAGGAGTTCTTCGTCTCATACCTTGTAAATTCCACAAGATTACGATCTAAGTGTGTACTTAAATAGATCTTGCGAGGTAGAATCAATCAGATATCTATATAATTTTTGAAGAGTCTAAACCTAATTGTTGAGGATTGCTTTGGTATCTCTGTTTCCTTTGAGTTCCCTAAAAGAAAAGATTTTCATTACCTTGATTATAATATTTGAAGGCAATAAAAAAAGTGTCATGTAATATTGGGTAACACTAGAGTTCACAAACGATTATGGAGAAACTTCTAGCCCTATAAAGGACGCCAGCTAGGGAATCAAGTGCATAAGGGATTCCCAGATCCGTGAGACATAGGGGACAACTGGAACTGAATAGCTCAGAGATAATATTCGGTTCCAACTACATTCCAGTCTGAAGTCTAATAGTACTAGTCTCTGTACATAGCGGCTTAATACAATGTGTTCAAACTGGACGAGGTCCCGAGGTTTTTCTGTTATAATGTAGTTTTCCTTGTTAACAAAGTTTCTGATGTCTTGTGTTATTTCCTTTCTAAATTATATGTAATATCACAATAAGTACGTTATTCTATCTAACAAATTTGTTCGTGGTAAAGAATCTAGAAAACTTATTCTTGTTGAATCCAAGTCTTAAAATATAGATTATACAAGACGTTGTCTTGCTGAATTCGGATCTTGAGTTTTGACGAGATCATTACAGGTTGACCTTTTGGATTTGTATCTAGACCAATTAGATCACCCAAAGATATCTTTGTATTTACAATCAGGAATAAGGATCTTTCAAGACTAGTTCTTGCAATATTAATATATAAACATATTGATTGTACAAGGTTCGTCCATACATGTTCATAAACAAAAAAATTGGTAGTTTACTAGGTACCCTTTCATTTTCATAAGGCTAAACATTTATGGTACAATATATATGAAAATCGAAATCAAGTGATGTAATTATAAGAAGGGGTTATGTATGTAATTTCCAAGTTACAACTATGACAATCATGTATTGAAGTCACTCTCTTATGACTAAAAATGAAAAGGTGTTGATGGCACTTAAAATTGCCAAAAGAATGCACTTCGAGGGAGATTGCTCGAACCTATCATTCATTTGAAACATAAATCTTCTACTGTTTTCTGGGGGATTTGAAGATTAACTGAGGATATTGCCATACTTGTGCAATATTTCAATTCAGTGAACTAATCTTTTATAGAACGAGATGTTAGATCATTAACACATGATCTCATCAAGTTCTCGACACGCCATAAAACTGACCTATGATGAATTTCTTTGGCATCTCTTTATTCTATCGAGCTTTTAGCATGTAATACAACGATTCAACATGTAGGATTCGCCGATTGGAATATAGGTAATGATTTGTCCTTTCCTGACACCGAGGCATTTTCAAAAAAATTGGTTCCAGAATTGGAAAAAAGCTTTGCAATTAAGCGTACTCGGGCGGAATTAATCTAGGGACGAGTGACCTCCGGGGAAGCTACTGTTGGATGACCGCAGCGGTGCCCGTTGAAAACCCACACTGCCGGAACTTCAATAGCTAAGTGGGGACAGTATCAGTGTAGAATCGAGCCATTATAAATAGTATCAAAGCCGATAACGGGTCACCTGAGTTGTCTAAGGTAATTATCCCATGAGGGGCATGAAACGTCGAGATCTAGGATTGTATATATATTTCAGAGCCGTTGATGGCTCCAATTTAAGGTGGTGGTATTGTAATACCCCGATTCTGCAGTAGTGTTCACTAATTGGAATACATGAAGTGGTTTGTTTTTCTTCTAACATTGAGGCCTTTTCAACACAATTATATCCAGAGTTGGCAAAAGCTCTGCAGTTAAGCATGCTGAAGCGCGATAATTCAGGGAACTTCTCGGGAAGCTACTTCTGGATGACTGCAGCAGTGCCCGTTGAAATCTTACACTTCCAGATAGCCATAGTGGCTAGGTGGAAACAATATCGTTGGAGGGCCGGGTCATTCGATAGATGAATATATACTTGTTTGCTCTTGTTATTTTTTCTTTCTACATTTTTGTTACTTTGGATATAAAAAAGAAAGAAGAAAAGGAGGAAGAAATTTTCGATGTTAACATCCATATATACCTTATCGGGTCTTAAAAGTATATGGGATCACCACACAAATTTCACTACAGTTATTCCATAGCAGAGATCAAGTTCTTATCTTGAGGATGGATTGGGAGGCCAATTTCAATTTCCTAGAATTTGAGTCTACCGTGAGCATATTTTAATTGCACGTAATTGGTCGATCGCAATAAAATTATTATATTGCCTCGACTAAAAAATAGGTAAGGATTTGGACGCAAGCTCGGTTACTATTCGACGTTACTCAAGTTTGAGTCCTAGTTTGTACATAATCTCTAATGATGATTTAATTTTTTAAGTGTCTAATGAGGGTCGAGATTTTAAACATAAATGATAATAATGTCATCCATTAACTAACCAACTAATTGAATTAACATGTCATATATATACTCTTTAGAAAAGTGCGCACAAAAATGGTCCCCTCAAGTTTCATACCTACTATTAAACTAACAAACCTAGTTTGTGTTACTGTGTATTTGGTACGATGATTGAACGGGATTAAAACCAATTATCTTCCTACTTCGCCAATTAATAGGTGTAGAATACACCGTATTTACTATCTAGAGTTTATGATTTCTTTGCTATTTTTTGTGTGAATTATGTATCTTATGCGTGTTTTTGAGTTATTAGGTGTTTTGGAGTCATTTGAGCAAAAGAAGAAGAAAGCGTCCATTTCGAGCGTAAAGGGCGCAATGATCATTTCACGAGCAAGTGCTAATGGGAGCTCGGCCAAGGATAAGGGGAAGTCAAACTCTAAGGGATGTCACTGTGGTGGCCAGTATCATATGTTGGGTGCCTTTATCATTTCTTATCATTACCAAGGCCTAATTTCAAGAGAAGTGTTTTCTTCTCATTACTGTTGCCTATTACTGAAAGAGAGAAAAAGGCTGTAGCTGGAGTTTGGATGCGAAGAATGAGTGAAGGGTTTGTTTCAGATTCATCAGAAATTGAAGTTAGGGTTCTCCGGAAATGAATGGAAATTGGGGTTTATGGATCTGAAATTGAAAGAAGGAAGAACTGGTAGTGAAATTGGTCGATTCTAAGATGGGTTTGTTACTGAGCTAACAAGGAAAGTTGGGTTGCTGTTGGACTCGACGAATCATCAACAGAACAACATAATCTTGGCCTGAAGCTCGCTGGAAAACTCGTGTTTGCCATTGACATCTGATGATGCGAGGAGAATTCAGAGTTATTTTTAGTGTTTGAATGGTTGTGGGTTTGTGTTGAGTATGTAAACTCGATTGCTGCAGGGAAGAAGATATGCAAACTATCATCTACAGCAAGCTTCATATTTGCATCACCAGAAAACTGCACAAGAAGTGCTTGACAAAAGGCCTGAACGACCTCGGCTCCCAGCCTGGTCTGTTGTGACAGCATATCGATTGTGTATGAAGGGACTGTTGCCATTAATGGCAGTATTAATGATGAACGATGATGGCTGGAGAGAGCTCGACAGTATGGCAGGATTTTGAACTGTTGTAGAACAATGAAGATAGAATGGCAATGAGTCGAGGAAGAGAAGATGTTATTGTAGTGATGGCCTGAGAAGAATGGAAAAATGGGTCTGTGGAGAAACTGATGCCATGGCTCTATTGTTGGTTGTGATAAAAGAAGATAAGGCACTGGTGGTGTTGATTTGGCTTGTTGTAGCAGGGAATGACAAGAAGAATGGTGAGATGGAGCAGCAATGTGAGCTGCAAGTGTTGTGTATTGCTCACCAGATGGGAAAGCTATGATGTTGGTGCAATAGAGCAGCTGAGATGGAGATGCTAGTGTAGCAATGGGAAGTGTGTATGAGTGCAGGGATTATAATGTGGAATGGCAGAGATACTCAGGGAGATTGTGATGAGAAAGTGCAGGTGCATAGTTTTGTGGTGTTATGGCATTGTCCAGGGAATGGAATGAAGTGAAGAGCTTGGCTTTGATGGTGCTGCTATTCGTGGTTTGAAGTTCAGGGAAGCTCGAGTCCGGTGGTGGATGATGGAAGCAATGGCGAGAGTTAGAGTCAGAGAAGAAATGGAACTTATGTTAGAAACTCAGGGAAGAAGTTTGAGCTGTGAACTCAGGAGGTAGTGCACTGATGTTGTTGCAGGTCTACGAGGAACAAAAAAAGCAGCTGAGATGGGTACTGTGTAGCTCAATATGCAGCTGCAATTAATGGAGTTGTAAGTGAGCTGCAGTGAATGATTTGTAGTCGAAAGAGTGGAGTTTGGCAGCAAGGTGGCTTGGAGATAGCTGGAATTAACACGGTGGCCTGAGATGGGGCAGTTCTGGCATGTGACGAAGCTGGAAGCAGGTCATGGTGCTGTCAAGAGATGAGCTCAGAGAAGTAATGGTTTACTGGTGTTGATCTGGGAAGAATTGGCGAAGGAAGTTTAGCTTGAGTAGACTGTGAAGAGAAAAGGAATGAGATGCTGGTGATCAAGAAGGAGTTGCAGTGGAACTGATGCCATTTTGTTCACAGTGAAGCTATGGATGATTACAAAGGAGTTTGACAAAAGTGCAGGTGCAGTGTGCTTGATGGAAGCTACAATTTGTGAAGAGTGGTGATGCAATAGTCGTGGACAAGTGTGTGTCTTGAGGAGAAATGAGGATCGATGTGCTACTGTGACAATGAGTTGGTGCTACAGATATAGCCAGGGAAGTTACATGACCAAAAAATGCAGAAACTGTGCGAAAACGGAGCAGAAATGGCGAGACGGTGGTACCAGTTCTGGTTATCGGATTTTTGAACCGAGAGTGTTGATCATAATATTTCAGTGAATCGTGAAGGGGGTATGAGCCGAATGCAAGAGTCGGCCGCGGCACATATGAGCTACGAGCCACGCTTTTGGGCATGTTTCCGCAAGAATTCAAGAGTTAGTTTAGATGGTGCATTTGTGACATATGGCTCTGAATTGTGAGTGTATGAACTGCAGAGAATGATAGTGAGTTGCTGGGAGTTACGATAGTCGGATACAAGCTCAGGTGGTCGGAGATAATTTTGGTGACCAGGAATCCCGCGACCGGATTCCTGGCGATGACGTCAAAGAACACGGCAGCCCGGTTTTGACTTGAATTTTCAGATAAGTTATTTTCAGGTATTATCCACTCATGGGCTTGGTGGACTAATTGGAGATGGGTTTTGAGAAGACCTAAATTTGGAAAGAGTATCCTTTTGGAATTGAAGAAACATATAAATAGAAAAGTCCTTCTCAAACCTAGGGATATCTCCATTAGGGAGGCTTCTACTTTTTGTTCTAGGGTTTCACATGATAGATTCTTCTAAACTCTTTGTGATGATTTCCAAAAACACAAGTAGTTGATTTATTATTATTGGTTAAAGATGTAGTTAGATTTTGAAAACAAGTTATGATTTTTATGAATTAGTTTTCTCTCAATATTATCGTTTGATTTCTACGGGTTATAATAATTGCATGATTGATGTATTGCAATATGATTGAATGTTTGTTTAGTTAAGTCTAGAATTGATTGAACTCACATCCATATCTATAGCTATTTTAGGGTTTCATCGAGCGATAACCTTTAATACGAGTAGCATGATATGATTATGGTTTGTAGTGATACATCCTTGTAGTCATATGTAGAAATTGACCTTTGTTCGAATTGTGTGCGCAATGTATTACAATTGCATTGATTAGCCTATTTCTGAAACTTAATGCTCCTAGGAATTGAACTTAATTAGCGCAAGGTGTTAGGTTATTCTTTAGGTAGAATTCACATACGCATCTCTAACGTGTGTGTTGATGACTTAGGAAATTTATGGAGTATTCTTGCAATAAGATATTCTAGGGCTTTTGATGATAGCGAGATTAAATACGAATTCTATTCATATATTCAAAAACTTGTTTACAATTGAAGATGAAACCTTTATCCAATATTTCACATCCTTGATTTGCGTGCTTTGTTTGCCTTTTGTTTATTTTTATTTACACAATCAGAAAATCCCCCGTGTTACTTATAAGATACCGAAACATATTGACAACCAAGACCTCTCTGTGGGAACGATCCTTTCTTGCCCTTACTTCATTATATATTTTGAGTAGTAAGAAAGTGTAATTTATTTTTGTGTCGGCTGACAAACGGTCACCAATATTCTGGTATTATATTATTTTGAACCTCGCTCAACATAATGAAACAAACTTATCCATCGTTGGCATCCTTGTTCTTTTTGGGTATTTAGACATTTACCATATTTATTTTTGTTGAGTTTGTGACTTGGAAAAGTTACAAATTTACCATTTTTTTTTTGAGAAGACCGGTTCCATCTCTAATGGGTTGAATTCTCTTTCATAGAGGCCTCTTAGGAGGGCCAGAGATCATCTTAGGATTAACATGAATTCTCTGAAATTTGTTAATCTGCTAATCTTGACATAATTATTTCATGGGATAACACATGCGGAGATTATTGTTTCGTTAGGTGTTGATATGAGTTTTATTCCTGCGATTCAGGTTGATAATCTTAGTTATCTTCACTTTTATTACTACATATTGTATTTCCATTTTCTTTGCTTTTAGTTACATTATGTTTTGCAAAACTGTGCAGCTTACCACCTGTTTTTAAACGAAACAATTTGGATGGTTGTCTATCCTAAGACTAAGACTTAGTCTTATGGGCTAGATTGGAGGTGCTAGATTAGCACTTAAGTGTTGCAATTCAAAAAAAAAAGTGTGGCAAAAAAGTTAATACTCGTTCTCTCTCCTACCATTTGCTAGCATGTGAACTAGCATGCTAGATAGTTACACTGAATGATTCAGCGCTTGAAAAACTACCTTTTCGCGGAATGGTTCATTAATGTAGAGATTTATTTTTGATCCGAGCGATTGAGATTTTTGATCCGATTTGGTTGAGATTAATAAAGCCGCTAGATTAGCACTCCCATAAGACTTAGGAGGTAGTCCGGATTGCTAATTTAGGTGCTAGACTAGCACCCCATAAGACTTAGACTTGAGAATCGGAAAAAAAAAATACTCCCTCCGTCCCCAATATATAGGCGGAGAAGTGGGTTTCTCTTAGAATAAGAAAATATTTTGATTTCATACATATCCACCCTCTTTCCTGTTTTACCCTTTGTACAATTTCCAACATTAGAAACATTAACTTAATTGTGATGATAACTACCTATAATAAATAAGGGTATAAGATCTAATGGGACTACAAATTTTCAAAACTCCGCGAGTAGAATATTTTCTTCATTGTATATTTGTTGGCATCTGTGGTACGTCTTTGTTAATCATCCAAAAGCATCAAAGCACATAAATTAACACATATCGTATTCAGGTCTCATTCCTCTTGGCCGGCTAAACCAAAACATATGAACATTTTTATCAATTTTTGTTACTGAGGCCAATTCGTAGGTTTGTCATCTCTCAGTTAACAAGATCGAAATGAAGAAACCGTTAACGCCAAACTAGACACCTTCAGTTATCTCCATCATTCATCTACTATCTAACTCTACAACGCATTTACTATTCGCAGCCACATCTAAAATCACAGTACCTCACGGTCCTCACTCCTCACCGCACATGTCAATGTTTCAGACTCGAACTCTTCATTGATATATCCATTCATAATTTTGTCATAAAAACGCTAAATTTTCAGTGGCCTAACTATTGGGAGCTTTTTTCCTCTATCTCTATCGAGCTTAAGCAATGTTTAATTCTTGATTACTTTGTAAATCGCAATTCCAATTTAAAAATAGAAATTAAAGTCCTTTAATGACGTTGATTTTGTTATCTACTCTTTTAAGGTTCTTCTTCACATACACCGCCATACGTTGATTTCTCCAATCAACTTTTTCATTGCGCCATCAGTAATCACCCATTTTGATGACACAGACAAAATCATACACCTAAGTGCATCATCACCACCTAATCCCACCCCTCCTCCACCTACATTTCAAAATTCTCATCTCATCCGTTGACCATAATGACATACAACCATGTTCTACAGTATTAACCTACTCCCAGTAGTGCAATATCATCCAGTCCAAAATTCGCAATCACCTACAAAAGAAAACTAAACCTCCCTCTCTCTCTGTCTCAAATCTCTTATTCTCTCCAATGGCGTTTCTGTGCTCAACAAGATGTCTACTACTTCTCTTTTTGATCTCAGCCGTTCCTTTAGGTTTCATCATATCACTAGAGAGATCAAAATCATCAACACACGTGTACGAATACAAATCTAATGGATGGTTAAGAGAGTGTAGTAAATGGGATGATGTTAACCATAGATTTCTTGTATCATACATGGAAGGCGGCATAGGTGAAATTGTTGTATCAGACAAGGATCATCGAACAGTGATTGCAGAAAGAACAGTAATCAAAGAATCTGAATTAGCAGGAAACGCATCTCTAGGAATTGTAATCGATCGGCCTAGAAATCGTCTTGTTGTTGCTAGTGCTGATGTTCTTGGGAATTTGTTCAGTGCTGTTGCTGCTTATGATTTGACTACATGGAACCGATTGTTTCTTACTCATCTCAGTGGATCAGGTAATCATTTTTTTTCTTCTTTTTCTTTTTCTGATTTCTGATTTTTTATTTTTCCATTTAGAAGCAAACAGGTCTTGGTATTTAATTTGGTGGGTCCCAATTCTGCACAAAATTAGGAACAATTAAATATTTTTGGCCGTAGATAATTGGAGATCAGAGCTAATTTTCCGTGCCTAATCATTTATATACAGTTAGTTAAAAGGATGTCTGGTTGAACTACTTTTCGGAAACATAAGTATATATTGGTAGTTAAAATTTCTGACTGAGATGTATTTTGGGTTAATTGTGGAATTAGGAAAGCAATTGTCAGTTTGCCAATTGTAGAATTTTATTTTCTTGTCCCCTAAGATGTGCACATTTTCTCAAGGTAGTCATGTGTTGGTGTGTGGTAATATTAGTTCGCACTTGTGCATTTGCATTATTGCAGGTGATGGAAAAGCTTTTGCAGATGATGTAGCAGTAGATGAAGAAGGCAATGCATATGTTACAGACGCCAAGCAGAGTAAGATATGGAAGGTAGGAGTAAATGGAGAGCTACTGAGCATCATCAAAAGCCCGCTGTTCACATTTAAGGAGTGGTATGAAAACTTGATTGCACTTAATGGGATTGTGTATCACCCTGATGGATTTTTGCTAGTGATTCACACTGTGAATGGTGCATTGTACAAGATTAATACGAAAACAGAAGAAGTTAAGCTAGTTAAGTTAGGTGGTGGAGGTTCATTGAGATTCGGTGATGGTTTAGAGCTTTTAGATTCAAGTAGGCTTATAGTTGCAGGAAATCCTTCTGCGAGGCTAGTTGAGAGTTTAGATGGATGGGAAACGGCAACAGTTGTTGGTAAATTTTTTGGACCTTTGCATCGGGTAGCAACTGCTGCCACTGTTAAAGATGGGAAGGTCTATCTAAATCATTTGGTTGGGTTCGGAATTCCTAATAGAAAACATAACCTTGTTGAAGCTGTGTTCAAACCTGTTCGGTAAGTTTGTGCAAAATGGATGTTTGTTGTTCATTACTTGTTATTAGATCTCAACATTACAGTGTTGTTTTTGTGTGAATTAGTAGTTTTTTCATTGAATTGTAATAAAGATTGGAGTACTTGACTTGGCAAATCATATATGATTGAAATCCGTTGCTGAAACATATTCTTAAAAACATCAAACCAAGTTGAGTAAACAAAACTTATTACATATCTTATTACTTCGATGCAGTTTTACCTTATTTAGCTTTGTAAAGCTTCCATTTTAAATTCCACATTACCTATATACATCATGGTTTCAAATGTATGGAGTCATGGAACTGTTGTGCAAATGACTCATACGTTTGAGCGCTTTGTGTTTATCACTGAGATTGTTTCCGAGCACGAGCAGGAGGAGCTGATGAATCTTCTTTTTTGGAACACTCGGGTTTTCGAGCCCATGGTGGTGCTTGAGCAGGACCATAAAAGTAATCATAAAATAGCTCTTCACTAGCCTCAATGTGCTCCTTTGCAAAAATACCAACACGATGATCTCCAGCTACAAACATTACCTGTGCAGTAACAAAAATCTGAAGTTTTATCTTAATCAATAAAGGAATTAGTTTTGGGTTATAATTAAAAGCCACAAACCTTTGCATAACAATTGGGGTTTTTTGAATGGTTTGCGAATTTCAGCTTGTCTCCTTTACGATAAGCATCAAGAACATACTGTAACAGCATAACACACATCAGATACTGTAAACTTTGATGTTCCAACCAAAAAAATATGATAAAACCTATCACTAACCTGATCATTCAAATCGAAAAGGAACGAAGAATCAACACGATCATAAATCTTTCCCCGCTTGTCTGCTTCTCTGTGGGATATTAGCTCACCAGTGTATTCTCCAAGGTAGTCATTTTTGTTAACAGGGTTCTGGGATAGATTTTTACAGAGTTCTAGTGAGAATTCAAATCCAGGTAGCAACAAAAATAAAACAAAA
Organism: Papaver armeniacum; assembly: GCA_023531295.1. NCBI lineage: Eukaryota > Viridiplantae > Streptophyta > Magnoliopsida > Ranunculales > Papaveraceae > Papaver > Papaver armeniacum. The sequence goes on from JAJJWW010018419.1 coordinate 367,720, forward strand.
CATACCTTCTTCTCACCTTTATAAACGCTCCCCATCCAGCAACATCAGACTTGGACAAAAGGATCTGCAAGAATTGAGTATGATGAACCGCTTGTTATTAACCTGGAAATCGTTAATCGCCAAATTAACCAATGAATTATTTCAAGCTTTCCTCACTTTCTGTCTCTGCTTTAGAAGGAGCTTCATATTGCCGCACTGATAACCATCTCCTCTTGCTGGTGGTTCGCCAAGTGAGCCATCTCCACAGCTGCTTGAAAAACAAAATTCTAAGTATCTCATCTACAAAGTTAATAAACTTCAATTGAATAGACCCACAAAAGAGATCGTCAAAATTTTAATTTAGTTACAGCTACTTAAAACCTAGTCGCTTTGGGTCATGAACAAAATTGCTCAATATCAACTACCATCAGTAGAGAATTATTGATACAAGTTGTGATCAATGGATATCATCTGGATCAAATAGTAAATTAGAACAGTTACTTATTAGGATGAAGTCATTACCTAATCCAGCAATTTCTACACACATCTGGATCACACTCACGCCTAGCAGCAAAACATGGACATTGACGACTTCTACACTGACTCTTGGCACAGTGGCATCCCCTAAATCGATTCTTGCAACTCTTGGAACACCTGAATTCAAAAGAAATAAATATTCCAGACAGAGAAAATTGAAACTCTCAACTCAAAATACAAATGGAAACTAGGCATAATTGACTGTGCTTCGTCAAATTTTCACGAAGTCGAAATACCCCAATGCCCTAAAATCAGATCCATGTATTTATTTTACCATGTTGTACCCCATTAAAGAAAGAGTGAAATACTATATTCAGCATACCCGCAGTACTTCTCGCAGCAAGTTCCATTACTATGACAGGAGCACTGCTTTCCACACATAGAATCACACTCACATGGTGTATATTGCTTAACCGTTTGGTCCTTTCCATCAGCTATTCTTTTGCGACTTGATGGATGACCAGCAGAATATTTTAGCTTGCGGGTTTTACCCCTCCGACGGAATATTTTTGATCTAGTCGGTATATCTTGATCCTAATCCATACATAACACAAAGTAAGGAGCTACTAAATCATAAAACAAAAGGTTCATAACCATAATAGTGGCTGTTTGATTCCAGACGCACTTCATGCTAGTACTTATAATCAAGCCAAACTTTATATAATGACTGCCACTCCTAGAGATTCCAAAAATACTATTTCTAGTCTCATTAACTGAAAATAAATGTTATCGTAATACTTAAAAGAGAAACGATGAATCTACTAATGCGCACCGCACAATCAGTGTCAAGTTTTCCACTGTCATCAAAGCATGAATTTGGTGAAAGAGAAGATTTTTGCAGCATTGCATTCCCATTCCCATTTCCAAGCATGTATGTAGACACCTCCTTGCAAGTCTTCAAACCAGGAAGTAAGTTCCTGGCTATTAGGCAACTGTATAGTCATAATCGTTGCATAAATCAAACATGTTGACGCTCACTTGTTAAAAGCCTCATAATAAATTATCAGATATAATCATGAAGGAAGAAACATGTGAAGTGGTAGAGTCAGGTGATGCAACACTTACATACCTGTTTCTCCCAAATATCTCCACTCCTTTCAAGTACAGCTCCTTCTCAATTGGTTTCCACCCACTGCTACTTGAAGATCCTTCTGCTTTGCTTTCTAAGGAATTAGAAGACTGATTTAACAAATCTACATGCATGTTAATGTTTTCTAAACGTTCTCCAACATTGGCATCTTTCTCTCCACCGACAACAGTGCCAGACAGGACATGCTTAGTCGTAGAATATCCAGTAAGTTCACTTGGAAGTCTTGAAACATGATCATGTTTCTTCTTCTCATTCCCATCGAGTGATCCAGAATATGGACGCATGCTATCAGTGCTAGAAACACTACCCGAATTCCTTTGACCTTCAGTAGCCACATTTGTTACATCTGAAATTGATAATTTTTTTAGTTTCTTGCTAGCATGCTGAAGTTTATCAGAACACATTGTTGGACCACCTAATGTTATAGTCACATCTTTTAAAACCTTGCGCTTGTTTAAATTATCACTGGATGGTATTCCTGAAAGAGATTCAACATTCGTTGAAGCTCCAACAGCCGATCTGGAGATAAGAGTAGTATCTATGGAGATACTAGCAGCAGCTCGTTTTCCATAACTGATTCTTTCATCAGGTTTAGTTTCTGTGCTAACATTACCAGGACAAGATCCTGATTTAGAGTAAAGTAAAATTCCATCTTTCTTGGCTGGTCCTTCAGGTAGCCCTTCAGCACCTTTACTTGCCTGAAAGATAGCTGAAGTGAAAGTTAGGTTTTAAACCAGAAGGAGATCAACTTTAGTATATTCAATTGTCGTCTTAGATATGGTGACCATCTTAGAAGCTCACTACATCTAAGGGTTCATAAATTTGAAATGAAGAATGCATAAATGAAATGAGAACTTTACCTGAAGGAAACACTGTTCACCACAAGGTTTCTTATTCTCATCAGGTCCAGATGAATATAGTTGCTTGTCACCCTGTCAAAAAACTTTTCCTATCAAAACGAACAGTAAACTTGTACTCAATTGTGTGACTGAAAGTGAAGAAAAAATCACTAGGGCTTACAGGGGCGATCAGATTTTGAGAACAGCCATGAAGACGGCAGTCAAATACCTGTTGCATAAACCAAGTCATCTCAATTTATCTTCAGAAAAAAAAAGGAAGAAAAAAAATGATGCTTGGCAGAATTAGGTAGCAAAAGAAACACTACCAAACAACGGCGACAAAAAAGATTATCAAAGGAATCTAAAGCTGCATCGAGACTCTTGTCTATAACTATTCCCGCTTTAGTTTTCCCGGAACTTTCAACCTCTTTAGGATGTTCTTCTTGATACTTCTCTAGCAAACTCTTGTACCTGTCCTGTAAAGCCCAGGTGCAGTAAAAAAGTTATGATGATCTCTAAAATGAAGCAATAAGAAAACCTTATCATGAGAATATCCATAGGAATATCATTCTTTCTTATGCTAACTCTCACACCTGAATTTCAGATGAAGTGGCCTTGATAATTTGGGTCAGAATATTCAACACTTCCTGAGTTGACCCATGCTGTTGGAAAGCCCTCCTGTCAAAGCCAGAAAAGCAACAAAAACTTTGATACATATACTTTGTACACAAATGGCAGAAATGGGATGAATAAAATTAGTAGTTATACGCAGATCATATCTTGTAGTTGCGCTATCAGAGAGTATTGTAAGTCACTGAAATTTACATACCACAACATCTGATCTTCACCTTCCGAAAACTCATGCTTCTCCACCTCTGGTTCAGGAAGCTCTTCCTCACTGTCACTACAAATCACAGTTTCACCACCATGCTGATCATAGTATATCTGTCTCCTCCCAAACACTGATTGATCTTCAGCCATCCTCTGATTTCTGCGGGATGGGAAAAATTTGAGAAACTAATAGCAAATATAATATCTCCAGAATGACAAAAAGGTCAGAAGCATCTGTATAAGTTATGAATGATATTTACAACACAACAATGAAGATCTCAACACTGTCCTACACCTGCATAAACATGATTATTCCTCTCACAAATTTCTCCAATCTTATCACCCTCAAATCACTCAAAACATTGGTAACAAATATTTCAGCACACAACACAAAATATTCAGTTCAATACCATAATCCAGCCTACATCGATTTTTCTGCCGAACATGTATACCCACAACTAAAAAAATAACTACCACGTCCAAATTCTAATGTTCAGTAGACCTAGAAATGCAACCAGAAAACCATGTTAGTATGATGCAACCCCTAATCGTTGCATATATCAACTACTAGTCTACCAACAACATGCCTTAAGATTATTACTCTAGAAATCATCCAATATAACATCCATTAGGTACATATATTCAAATAGCTGGGAAAGGAAACCCCATCTTACTTGTCCAAGAAAATCCATGTGGTATAAGGTGATATCTTCTCAACGAAAGCAAGCTTAGTAGTCGCCGAGCCATAAACATCCTGACAAGTAACATAATCTTTTTCCCCTAACCCATGACCACCACAACCACTTAGCTTACATAATGGCCTTTCAATTCTAGATGAAACCATGTTTTGTGATCCATTTCTTGACGTTGCCAATTGAAGTAGCTGAGATGTATTCACTTTTAAACTCTTTTGATTTCGTTTAAGTTTTTCCTACATAACCACACACCAAATGAATTAGCGATCGTGAGCCAAATAATCATCAGTATTAGGGCATATCAAATTTACGTACTTTAATCGAAGCTAATCTCGACGATTGAATCTGTTTTTTTATACGAAATAAATTAGATGATATATTCCCGTACGAATCACTTGTTTGCTCATCAAATTTCTGCAATAAAAAACAAAGAATTAGGAGAAAATTAAGAAATTGAATAGAAACATAACCTGGATTGGACTCGAAAAAAGAAATGAAAATTAACCTTAGGTTTAGCTCCGGATTCTGAAGCTCTAGACATGGTGGTAGTGAGAGACTCACTCTGTATCTCCCAGAGACAGATTTGTTATGATGATTTAGGGAAAGAAGCGGGTTCAGGCGGGTCATAAAGTGTAGGGTCCACTTAAGGTAACACGTGTCATGTTAACAAACCAGGTGAATCTCATGAGTTATGACTCCGTTTTATCGAAACGAGGCAGATCGGGAATGTGGGGTCTAACTTTCCACGGTCAAGATGGTATGGTTTTGTTCACGTACGTTGTCAAGGGGTGATAGGATGTTACACTGATGTTTTCTCTCTCATCTAGTTAGTATATTTTCCGAAAATGCTAGAAATCCCCCACTTTTATACCCAAAAATTTTACACCCCTATGTGTCCATATGTTATTGGCTTACTTTTAAAACGGACCCCTGTTTTTCCCAGGTGGGGTAAGGTGAGGATGAAATCTACGGTGGATAAGAGTGACACATAGGGGTGTAAAATGGTGGTGTAGAAAAGTGGGGGATGGGAAGCAACTTCCTATATTTTCCAGTGACTTTCGTTTTTGATTTTCTCGGGGCAGTCTTCTTTTTTTCTTTCTGTCAGAGTGATTTTGTTTTGTTTCATTTTTGGGTGAAGAACTGAATCGAAAACCCTAATTTTGTTTTCAAGATTATCAAATTATCATCATCAGGATGGCTGAAGGGAAGTATAATATGAAGAATCCAGCGGTGAAGAGAATTCTTCAGGAAGTTAAAGAGATGCAGGCTAATCCATCTGATGATTTCATGAGTCTCCCTCTTGAGGTTAATTTTTTTTTTCAAGAACCCCTAATTTTATTTTTCTATAACTTTTGAACCCTGAATTAGTTTTGGGGATATGATTTGAGAATTTTGTAATTAGGAAATGTAATGAATTCTGATTTTTCTCGGTTAAAAATCTCAATTTGGGTACTGACATTGATTTGATTTTGTATAGGAAAATATATTCGAATGGCAATTTGCAATAAAGGGTCCACGTGATACTGAATTTGAAGGAGGGATTTACCATGGGAGAATTCAATTACCTGCTGATTATCCATTTCAACCTCCTGCTTTCATGCTGTTATCTGTAATTACCTAACCCCCATTGTTATACTTTCCTTACCGTCTACTACTTAGGTTGAATGTATATCATTTCATGCATGCTTAGTAGCTTTGTTCTTTTTGTTTCAGCCAAATGGACGATTTGAAACACAGACGAAGATCTGTTTAAGTATATCAAGTCATCATCCTGAACACTGGCAACCTTCATGGAGTGGTAAAATTTTTGAACTTGATTGATCAAAGAAGAATTGAACTTGATTGTGTTGTAGTTTGATAGGTTTAACAGTAGTTAATAGTGCTAATCTACTTCTGTTCATTACTTTTTTGTGTTTGACTTTGGAGCAAACAAATTAGACCCACAAATGGCTAGAATTAGTTTTTGGTTGAACACCTATGCTTATAGGTAATTGGTTGTTAGAGAGGTTTTAAATCTTTAATCAGCGATCTCTAGCCTGATCCAGACCAAAGAACTGAGTCTGTTTGCTTCAGTGTTGATTTATGGCATTTGATCTCACTGTTTGAAACTAGTTTAGGAGTTGGATTATTACTGCTGGACTTAAACATGCCACTATTGATAGACTAAAGTGGAAATTCATAATTAGGTGTCCAGCTTATATTCATTAATATTAATATAATTCCCCTAAATTCGTTTACCTTTACCTATGTCAGTATCTGGTCGACTGTTATCTTTATCAGTATCTGTTCAAATTTGTAGACATATTACTTGTGAGTTGAAACCCCATTGGGTATTTTCGTGTTTCAAAATTCTGCAAGTGACCACAATTGTCCTGCCTGATGTATGACCGTGCAGTTAGAACTGCCCTAGTAGCACTAATAGCATTCATGCCAACAAACCCTGATGGAGCATTGGGTTCTCTGGACTATAAGAAAGAACAAAGGCGTGAACTAGCTATTAAATCACGAGAAGCAGCTCCCAAATATGGGACTCCTGAGCGTCAAAAAATAATTGATGAGGTTTGTTTGCTCTCTGTGTTTATATTCTCTATTTGGGGACTACTTCCTCATTACCTTGACGTAAACCTTTCGATGGTTCAGATTCATGAATATATGCTAAGCAAGGTGCTTCCAGCTCCTCCCCAACACAGCCCCCAGCAGCCAGCCTCTGAGGAGGACTTGAGCAACAAAGATGGTGAAGCCCAGTCCAGTCCCCAGAACAGTGATGCAATTCATGAGGATCATCCCATTCCTGAGGCAGATGACAGGATTGTGGAAGATGCAAGAGAAGTCCATGTTAATGCTAATGCGGGTCCCTTGAGAGTCAGCTTCAATGCAGGAGTGACGGTAACAAGACGTGTACCAGCCACAGACTCCAATACAGGAACTGCGGTTACAGTTCCAACACCTGCTAGTGATCGCCTTTTCACGTTGGCTGCAATTGGTCTGGCAGTTGCTATTGCTTATCTTTTACTCAAGAAGTTCTTGAAATCAAGTGGTCATGATATTGGTTCCATGTAGAGATTTGAGGTGTAATATTGATCAAGTCGATGTTTATTTCATTAGAATATATTACAGAGTATAAGCAAAACCTATTATACTTACTTTCCAAGAAGAACTCATGTAATGTGATCTATATCAACATATCATAGTTATAAAAAGGTACGAGGTTTATGTCCATGATAGCCATGGCTATCAGACGGACATCATTTAATGGGGACCTTGATCCGAAGGTCGGGAACGGCTACGAAATCAAATTCAATTCAAATCACCCCGATGTTTACCATAAAAGGACTCCTGCCTTATATGATACATTAACACTCTTAACGTACTTTTATAACAAAGAAGTTTTCTCTGGCTCCTAAATAACACAAGAACAATCAATCGCCACCATCAACAACAATCGATCACTGCAATTCGACGAACCCTAATTTGGGTTTTATTAAGGATTTTGATTAATCGATTGTATTTGGAATCAAATTTTGTTTTTGGGTTTTTTTTACAAAAGAATTATATTTTCCCGTCAAATTTTGTTACTTGGCTTCCCAATCTCGATTTCGGAATTATAAAAGATTGGGTATTCAACAACAACACAGGTATGAATTTGATTTCTCTGTATCCTCTTTGCTCACGAAGTTTTATTTTTTTGTGTGTAATTTTGAGATTACAGTTCCAGATTTTGATGATTTAATTGGGGTTTAATTTTAGTTTCTCTTTGTTTCGTTTTTTCTTGCTTGATTTACCGGAATGCATAATGGTGAGATGGTATATCATTCAACCGTCGAATACATGGTTTAATGCTTAATTGTGATGATTTCATTCCATTTAAGATGTTGAGAGTTAGATAACGTTAGCAGGAACCTACAATTGGAGTGTTAGATTTATGTGTATACAATTTGATTAATAGTTGTTTGCTTTGATTTCTGATTGCCAGGAATAATAACGAATCTAATCTATTTTTCTCCTCTTTTCTTCTCCGTTGGACTTTCAATCTTTGATTAGGGTTATCACTTCTTTTTGATAAGAATTCTTGGATGATGATAAGAGTTGGGTTGAGCTCGATTTGATTATGTGGGTTTTAGACTGGATTTTGGTCAAGTTTTTATGTAATCAGTCAGGCAAAGAAATTGGTGCTTTTCCATGGTTCAATGGTCGCGTCTAGCAGTTAAGAAGCACGCACAATCGGTGGTACGAACCAGTTGAGTTAAGTTCTTTGTAGACTAAGAATTTTAAACTTAGCAAAATACACATTAGTTCATAGCTACTTCCCACAAAATTAAAAATAAAATATAAAAAATTATGTTGAACTTTTTTCAATCTATCCCCCTTTCTGTATGTGCCTTATGCTTTCGTTATGGTTTAATCTGCTTAGGTTCGTACTAACAACATGATAACTCTACAACAATAAAGGAGGCTGATCAAACTGAAGGTTATGCAGGACATTATGCAGCTAATATCTACAACAACCTTGGGAAAACATCGGAGAAGCTGGGAGTTTTGGTCGCAGGACTACTAATGGGTTTGATTGATATGTATATACATTATAACCTTGGAAAAACATGAGATAAGCCTATGATGGTAGCTAGGTTACTATTTCCTTTAAGAACCCATTGGACATCATTGTTTAGTTTGCTAGGAAGTCTAGATAGGTGGCTGTTTTGAATCTTCATTACCAATTTATCGCTCATCCACTAACATAAAACACACCTCAGCTCATCCACTAACAGGAAGACACACCTCAGCTACCATCAGGTAGATCTCTTCTTTTCTGTAGACATGTACGTATTCTTGGCAGCTGAGATTACTCGCTGATGCATTGCTTTTACGTAAAAGTGATATGTCTGGTCAATATATATATTTATCCTACTTTCTCATTCCATCCTTATTGATATTTTGCAGCCAATAAAGGAGGCTGATCCTGGTAATTAACATTCCCATAATGGCTTTCTGTGACACGGGTTCATAAACCTAATATGTTAATGTTGCATGGATGGTTTTGCGAATGCGTGGCACCATTGTCCCTGGACTTAAGCAGAGTGTGATGGTAAAGACATCCAACCAATGATTTTTTTTTTTGAGATGCACCATGTCGCTATGTCTTTTGCATTTTTCGGCTTCATCAAATATAGTTTTTAATTAAAAATTACTTGGTATCTTCTCAGTCACTTACAATAAGTGGTTTGTGTGAACTGAGTGTTTTTATTTTTTTATTTTCTGCTTTAACAATACACGTGATATCCAGAAATTGATGTTTTCATGTGGATGTATTTTTTCTCAAGGGATCTAAGAATCCAAAGATCAAGAACCAGATGAGGGTGGTGCTCCAGCAACTGATCTTAGTGCTACTGAATATAGTGCTGTTATTACGGTATCGAATCTTCAAAGGGGTGGCAATGCTCAATGGTCTGTCGCTGCTCAAGCCATTGCAGCTGGTACAGATTGGACAAGTGGAGGTAAGCGTTTTGTACACTAATTTTTTACACACTCATCAATTAATAATTGGTTTTTTTTTTTACTGACAATGCTAGGATCTTAGTCTGTTTTTTTTTTTCTATTCAATTTGCATTGGATGTTAAAAGTATATTTTTGTTGGTTAAGTTTTCTTCATGTCCATGCCTGTAATGTCACTTCAAATGGAAGTCATAGCGAATTATTTACCATTACATACCAACTTTTCTTGCAATGTCTGCTATATAAATGTGCTACTGTTAAATCATATCGACAGAGATAGCAAAGTTTGAGAACCACATCGCCATTTATAAGTTTATTCAAGACCTGCACTTTTTTGTTCCCAATGGTGACAATGAGAATGAACTTAAATTAGTTACTGATCTCGAGCATTCCGTAATATAGTTGCACTCCTTCTCTGGTATCGAGACCGACCCTCACCTTTTAGGTACATCTCTTCTGATTCGTTGATTTTGTGCTGAATGCTAAGATTAATCGTCATAGACGACTTGCTTGGCCCATTGTCTCAGGAACAAAATAGATAAAGCAAGCGTACTCGAGATCTTGGATGTTATCTTTTTATTCCTTGATGAGAATGTTGATGGAGAGTGTGCGTAACTTATTTTATTGATTTGAAGGATGTTGCACACTCTTTATCCTCAATAAGAAGTATAACTGATCTCTTCTGTAGGGATTGATGGGTGATTTGACAACCATTAAAGTGACCATGAAACAACATCAACGCTTGCATAAACACTAAAGTGACTGCTGGATATCCTTACCGGAGAGGGCTCAGCTGGACGTGTTTATCAATATCAATTTAATGATGAGAAGGAATTATTATCTCCTTGGTTCAGAAGATGGTCTCCCAGTCTTCTTTCTATTGTTATTTTCTTCTTAGTCGTGCAATTATTATCACCTAGAGATAGTTTTCTAGCTAATATATGCTGGTGCTTCCAACCAGTGTAGAACGAACCTGCTATCTATTTGAGTAAACCTTTCATTGTTGTCTGACTGCATAATTTTTATGAATTTTTTAAATAAAACAAATTTGCAGCTTGCATACTTAGGTGTTTATGTAAGAAGTATCTCTTTTTTGATTTTTGAATTTTTTCTGTGTACGTGAATACATAGAGCATATGTTTCCCGTGAGTAGTTGACGGCAGCCAAAAATTATGCAGTTAGTGAATGTGCCAAATTTATTAGCATTAACCGTGAACAGATAAAAACAGCCTTCTAGCTACTGCGATAACCCATGGTTTTCATAATAGCCCAGTGACATGATTTGGCCAAATTTTAGGGAAGCTGTGATCTTGCTAGAAACGCTAGCGGCATCATGGTTTCTAATTCTTTGCTCTCCGCATGTTCTTCATCTTTCTCACTTGGCTTAGATCCTGCCGAAGTTGTGTTAACAGATCAACAAAAAAAGATTGCATTTGAAAGAAAAAAAATTGGCCAAAGATTAATAAGCAGTTGGACAATACATCGAAGGCTTTATCCATAGAGGCACACAATCAATTTCATGATTCTTGCATATATGTTTCACGTAGTTGTCAGAATTTAGTGCGCTAAACAGATTTTCAGACATATCATTGAATGTCGATGCCCCCGAAACTTTTGTTTAGGCAAACCCAAAGAATTAACAGAGTGCCTAAACTGTCGTTGCGCCACGAAACTTTTGTTCAGGGCAGACCCAAAGATTTAACAGACTTAATTTGCGCTCTCAGCGGAAGCTACGCAACAACTTACTAAACAAGGAAAAGAAACATGTCAATGTTTGGTTATTGGTTGCGTGCTAAAAATATTTTTAGAGATTACAACTCTAATTAGATATACTCCCTAAATATGTGCTATCGGCATTCACGATCCTAAGATGGGATTCAATTTGGGGATGGTGATAAAATTTGGTGATGGTGAGATTACAACTCTAATTAGTAACGCTCTAATTTTAATGTGGGCACTATATCTTCCTTTAATTTTTCTCCACCGCCGGGGCCGCTTATCCGGCTACTATGATCAAACTAATTAAACACGTTAATGTGACCCGACTAACTAACACGCTACTGTGACGCGACTAACTGACACACTATAATATGATACGACCAACTAAATATTTGGGACCGTTCTGCTATGACCCGACCAACTAAATATGCTCCCGACTATTATAGATACGACTAACTAACACACTAATTTTAATGTGGGCACTACACTTGCCTTTAAATTTTCTCCACCGCCGGGACCGTAGGTCCCGGCCCCCTATCCGACTTCGAGGGTCCAAGTAATAAAAAGCTATTGTGACCCGACCAACTAACGCACTATAAAATGATACGACCAACTAAATATTTGGGACCGTTCTGCTATGACCCGACCAACTAAATATGCTCCCGACTATTATAGATAGGACTAACTAACACACTAATTTTAATGTGGGCATTACACTTGCCTTTAAATTTTCTCCACCGCCGGGACCGTAGGTCCCGGCCCCCTATCCGGCTACTAGGGTCCAACTAATTAAAACACTATTGTGACCCGACTAACTAACGCACTATAATATGCCATGACCAACTAAATATTGAGAACGTTCTGCTATGGCCACAAACTGAACTTTGGATATTGATTCTTTAAGTAAATCTCCATATTATATTTTTCTATTAAGAATATATAAATCGTAAATCCAACTAATTAAACACGCTACGGTGATCAGACTAACCAACAAACTATAATATGACACGACCAACTAAATGTTGTGACCGTTCTGCTATGACCCGACTAACTAAATATTCTCCGACTATTACAGACAGGACCAACTAACACACTAATTTCAATGTGGGCACTACATCTGCTTTAAATTTTCTCCACCGCCGGGGCCGTCGGCCCCGGCCCTATCCAATTTTTATGATCCAACTAATTAAACACGCTACTGTGACCCGTCTAACTAACACACTACAATATGACACGACCAACTAAATGTTGGGACAATTTTGCTCCGACCCGATTAACTAAATATGCTCCCGTCTATTGTAGATATGACCAACTAACACACTAATTTTAATGTGGCACTACATCTGCCTTATCCGGCTATTATGATCTAACTAATTAAACAATCTACTGTGATCCGACTAACTAACACACTATAATATGACACAACCAACTAAATATTGGGACCGTTCTGCTATGACACGACTTACTAAATATGCTCCCGACTATTATCGACAGACCAAACAAATGAACAATAAACATTAATAAGTAAATCTCCATATTCAATCTGAAAAAAATCGACAAGAGGTTGAGCGCCGGCCGCAAGTTATACCATATAAAGCACGCCTTTAACACGCTGTGTCTTGAGTTCTGGCCATTGATTTGTTGTATATATGAATCTCAACTGCTCAACTTAGGTGTCAGTCGCAGAAAATTTGTTTAATCAGTGTTCGAGAAACTACAGATATCATTGTCTATTAAGAGCAGGCAGTTCCTTGATATATTAATTGGAAATCACAGTTGTTGTGGATACAAGTTCTTGATCAAACTAAAGTATAGGAAAACTGAATTACAAAGGAAGAAAAAAAGAGGTAAAGAAAGAGGGGGGCAACAAGGGTTGATGTTAGACCTTACTGTCATCCTCACAAGGACAATTATTGCTGTGTTGTGGTCTTCTTGTACAAAATAAACCCTTGGCAAACCAAATGAAACCCTTGACAACCCTCAACATACCAATTGTAACAGTAAGATAATACAACCACCAACTAATAAAATCAGAAACACCCAAACCAATTAAGAGCTCTCTTTTAATTTCTACAACGAGAACTAACGTTTCAACCTCGTCTCTTAATCTCCACAACCACAACGCACCAAAAGCCGCGCTTATTGCCACCTTTTCAATCCATTTTTCACTCCTTGCACCCCCGAAAATTGTATCATCCACAACAGGTCTTACCACAGTTTTTCCCCAGTAAAGCATAGTTTCATGCAAACCAATAAAGAACACAATCCTACTTATCAACAAACTCCTTTTGTCAGCACCATAGTCATCCGGCCAAACACCGGAAACGACAATAGCTTCAATTCCCAAACCAACAGTTACTTGTAAAACACAAAGGAAAATCCACGCAATATGAAGACGAGGTTGAAGAGGTGATCCATACAAAAGCGTGAATTTGCCCGTTAAACCGTGAATAAGAGCTGTAACACTGAAGAATGATAGAAGAGATTGAAGTAGAGCAGGATTGATATTGAGAAAGAGAGATAGAAGGAAAGAAGAAGGTAGTGAAGGGTACTTTACATAAGACAATCTAGCTAGTAATAGAAATGAAAGAGGAAGAAGAAGACTCAAAAGGGTTAATGTGAAGATATAAAATGGCACCCTTAGAATTGGATTCATAAAAAACTTCATCACTTTTTGTTCCCATTTCTCGGAACCCATTATGCAATCTTCTTCTAGTGCTCTTCTTGAAACACAATAACAATTAATGAAAAACTAGAAGAACTCTCTTCTTCTTGGATAATTGACGATGCAAACTACAAAGGAAGAAAACAATAACTTGATGAAAATGTACCTATTCTTGTATGTTATGATGTCTTAATCATAAGCTGTCTTTTTATAGCAAGAAACTGAGTGGTTGGCACGACCGTTTATAGTTGTTGGCATTGTCTCATGTATTCGCTCATACATTTGCAAATAATTTTTAATATATTAGATCAACAACCATATTATTTGAAGATGATAATGATTAGTGTAGCGTACAAATTTAAAACGCTAATCAATTTGATTAACTGTATAATTATTATGGTGATTAATTGAATAGTTAACAGATATGGGGTTTCTTAGACATATAAACCTACTTTTTTTTTTTGCTAAAATGAACTTGATTATACTTCATTGACCTTTAGAAAATTATTGTGATCATCTTTTGAGATCACATGGGGTTGGATTAATATCACAAATAAGCAAAGTATTAAACTTTACTTTCCTTTGAATATTCTTAACTTCTTATCTATAATGCATGCAAAAACAATATTTTACAGATGTCAAGTAACAAATTGCTTGTGTCTCTAGCATACAGTTGATATTTCAGTGAAAACAAAAATAAATTGTAATATCTTCTCAATAACAATTTTTAGATTTTAAACGAGTGTGATACCCTGTTTTGGATATCTTAAGACAATCATATCCAAATTTGATCATGATGTTGGCACTTTCTATATAATGAACATAAGTACATAACACTCGGAATATGGGACCAGAAAATTATTCTTTGGTGGCTGGCTGCTGGCTTGGAGATGTGCACGCAAGGGAAGTTTTGCTGGATAACAAAACACGTCTTTTTGTGCGTCCAGCAGTTTGAGATTCCCACAAACCAGCAGGATCACCATGTGGCTGATGGACATTAGTTGACGTATAGGATGGTAGTTGACTTGTCAAATCTTCACCAATCCAAGAGTAAGGTCTTGTCCACTTACGTTAAAATATCAATCATGGAGCAGCGTTCATTTGGGATTTGGCTGATGGATAAGACAGTCCTTCTGTACAAATGGTTGCTTAAGATGTGGAAGAGCATTAGGCCAATTTTATATTAGAGTTATTCTCCATATCCTAGTTTACTACCTCAACAAGCTGGATGTCAAATGTGACTTGCAGGGAATAAGTGCACGCAATCCAGGTGAGCGTACTCATGGACGTTATATTTTTGTTAAGAAGCTGCTACAGACCCCCAAAAAAATATCCCAAATCACTCTCCATTGGGTGACATTGTTTTGGACCATACATGTAAGGAGGGTGGGGCCGGGAAAAAACGGGGTTGGGTATTTGTGTGTGTTTGTGAGTGTGGGAGAAAAGTGGGGGTAACTCTTGGGGGCACAAAGCATTTTCGTTTTTATTAATAGTTGATATTTTTGTTGGAGAGAAAAGGAGATTGAAAGAGTGCAAAAATCCTAATCAACTTAATATATAGGATTAATTCTTGGCACTTATTTGATGATGATTTTGTAGTTGCATGTTGATGATTTTGTTGTTGCATTTATTTGATGTGATTTTGTCACTGTTATCTATTTCATAAAGTTAGTGTTTAAAAAAAATCCGAATTTTTTAACAGTATTTGATGAATCTTTTCTCGAATCTGTGACATTTAAAAAAAAATCTCCATAAAAAGAAAAGGTAAAATTACTAAGGATTGTTTAACAAAATTTCTTGAATTTGGGTCATTTTGAATTGTTTATGATTCTAATGCAGTCTGTATCTGCTTGTTTTTGTATGTTTCAGTGGAAATATACCATACGGGGACATAAATTATTATTGCACACAGATCCAGATTCAGTTTCTCTTGACAAACTTACACAAGGATGAACTGAGTTTGAAGATGCTTGAGCAAATGATTCACAATATGTGACAACTGGAAGATATTGAGACTGTTGATTTAATGTGGATGAATAATGAAGTTGGTTGTAGCTTAATGAATGATGAAGATTGCTTCATATTTTGGGAGAATGTTGAACTGAATTGTAATGGTTATATAGAACTACAAGTAAGGATATTCAATCCAGAATGGGATACTTTGCAGGGTATTATGAACACACCTAAGAAGACTAGAGTGTCAAAGTCACCAATAATTCCAGTGACACGAATCCCTAGACTTAAAGGTAAAGGGATTACAAATTCGATTTGGTGAGATAGGCGGTTCAAGTACTAAACCAATTGTACTTGATCATGATGAAGATATTCAACATAGAGAAATGAGAGCTTCTCAAGCTGAAGATATTACAAATAGAAAAGGTGATGAAGAAATTGAACATGTATTTGATCATGATTATTAGGTAAATCAAGACATGCTAGATAGAGAAATGGGAGCAGTTGATGATTATGTTGTTGAACTTGAGAACTTAGAGGAGGATGAGTGCCACCCTGTAGAGGACCCTGATGCTTCGCCAATATATGATAGAGATCAAGATAAAGACTGCATGGAGTTTGGTTCAGAAGAAGAAAATGGTGATGCAGGGGAAGATATTAGTGATTCAATTGATGATGCTGAAGAAGATAATAATGAAGGTAACAGTTACATATTATTGTCATTGCTTTTGGTTGCACAATAATGCTTTTTGTCACACTGCTTGTACCAACTACTTATTGTTGTTATTGTTTAGGTAATGCTGAGAACAAAGATGATGATGATGATCCTGAATGGTTTAAAAACTTTAAAGCTGAGAGGCCATTGAACTTGAAAATGCGGGGGTCTAACAACCACACCCAATAATTCGTTTGGCAATCTGAGAGGACTTACTCAAATATACTTTAAAGAGAATTAACTAGACAGTCAAACTCAATCTTTAGAAAAGTATATCAAAGAGTTTATATCTCTATCTCTCAATTCAATCTGCAATCAGCAAATAGAAATTTGCGAGCCCGATTGAATATACGAGAAGTAACTTGAACGCTACCAAAGACCAATGTTCAAGGATCAATCAATTTCAATCAACAACCAAAGGTTGGATTTCCCAATTGATCGATTCAACGCACAACCTGTGATAATTCAATTATATAACAAAATATAATGCGGAAAAGAAATAACACAGACACCAGAATTTTGTTAACGAGGAAAATCGCAAATGCAGAAAAACCCCGGGACCTAGTCCAGCTTTGAACACCATACTGTATTAAGCCGCTACAGACACTAGCCTACTACCAATGAACTTCGGACTGGACTGTAGTTGAACCGTAATCAATATCACACTGATTTAAGGTACATGATGAGTGCGAAATATTGCATATTTCTACATCTATTTATTGGCATTTAACTCATCTTTTGTGCTCAGAAATCAGATATTATCCCAGATTCTGTGTTTTCCTTGTTTTCAAGAATAAATATTTGTACTAATTAATTTTGTGTTTTTAGATAATAAATAAAGTTCGGAGAAATGGAGGAGCCAAAAGAGCAGAAAATTGGAGGCAAGCGTCTATGGAGCAAAAAGCCAAAGCCCGCGCGCGCATCAGTTGCAACCCAACAAGTAGCAACCCATTTACAAGACATGGGCTTGAGCTAGCCACGACCCGGATCCGAACCCGTTCCCTCTGAGCCGTCAGATTTGCTTCTTCAACATCCAACGCTCGCTCCGTCCTTCCCATCATTCCTCGCTGCTCCCGCTACACAACAAAACCACCATCACCCTTACCCATCGACCAAAACCCTATTCTCATTTTAACTTTCTCTTTCTTCTTCCTCACCCGACCATCTCAGAGAACCCCTTACCTCACCTCTTCTCCCGACCAAAAATGGCAGAGCCATCTTCTTCTCCATCTCCTGCCATAGCCGCACCAGCCACCAACAGCGCAGCCGCCTCCGCCATCACCTCCTACTTGCTTCTATTTCACTCATAGCTTCTACCCCTAGAATCTAAGTGAGAGATAGAAGGAATTAGGTTAGGGTTTCACAGATGAGAGGGAACATCAAATAGAGGAGATTTCAGAGCCGCATGAGCAGAGGAGACAACTGATTCGGTTTTGGGTGAGAGTGTATTGATTTAATTTCCAATTTAAAATGAATTAGGGTTTGAGTTTGCTTGTATAAATAGAAAGGGGTAGTGTGTTGTTTGGGTCATGCCTGGGCTAGCCAGAGCACCAATTTAGCTTAATTTGTAGTTTAATTGTCTTAATTATGTTCTAAGTTTCTTAACTAGGATGTTGTTGAAACCCCTGATAATATGCTAAGTAATTCATCTTCATGTTGTGTTCTTGTCATGCTTCATTGGTTTAGAAATACTGAATTAGCTAATTGAGCACATGAATCTGTGATAGAGTGTACTGTAAGAAGACACTCTATACTAGGGGGAGTGTGTGAGATTAGACAATACTTTATCCATGGTATTCTTCCCTGGAATGAATCAAGAGTATAGTTTGACTAGGAATTGCCTTAGCATAGGATCAGGTGGTGGATTCACTGCCCTAGTGCTCTCAATAACTTGTTTACAATCCATTTAGTTGCTTTAGTTTAGAGTCACAACTCCAACACCTCAGTCGTTTCGACACTCAAACCTTATTTGTGTTACATTTCTCTAGAAACTCAGTTCGGTGAGCTTTGAGATCAACTCTACAGCACCACAAGTCTCTGTGGGATCGACCTGTACTTGCCACGCCTTCAACCAGGCGCTGTGCACTTGCAGTTTAACATGTAGGCATCAAAATAAACACATTCACTAGCCTACCAGTACAGTTGTGTTCCTTACGTCTCTGATCCCAGCAAGATACTACGCACTTGATTCCCTTAGTTGATCTCACCTACAACCAAGATTTGCTACGACCCAAAGTCGAAGACTTGATAAACAAATCTGACTCACACAGAATAATCTATTGGAATAGATAAATTTGTCTCCCACAAAAATACCTATGAGTTTTGTTCCATCTTTAGATAAATCAAGGTGAACAGGAACCAATTGATAAACCGGTCTTATATTCCCGAAGAACAACCTAGTATTATCAATCACCTCACAATAATCTAAATCGTATGGAAGCGAAACTAGATATTGTGGAATCACAAACGATGAGACGAATGTGTTTGTGATTACTTTATATCTTGCCTATCGGAGATTAAATCTCGAGCAAATCTTAAAGAAGATAGTACTCAAACGATAGAATCGAGCAAGATCAGAGCACGCAACTACAGAGAAAATAGTTGGGTCTGGCTTCACAATCCCAATGAAGTCTTTAAGTCGTTAACCTACATGGTTTCATGAAAAACCTAAGGTTAAAGGAGAATCGACTCTAGCTATGAAATTAGTAGCACACAGAAGTGTGGGGATTAGGTTTCCCAGTTGTTAGAGTTCTCCTTTATATAGTTTTCAAATCAGGGTTTGCAATCTAAGTTACCTTGGTAACAAAGCATTCAATAATAACCGTTAAATGAAAACCTGATTAAACCCAGGCTAATGTCTTTCAACCGTTAGATCGAACTTAGCTTGTTACACAAATGAAATGTACCCTCATTTAGGTTTATGTAACCGTACCTAAACGTGTACACCATGTTGGCTCAATAATAGTTAACCGAAGTTAGCCATATGAATACTCTCATATCAACCTTGTTCGTCTTAACCATAACTAGTTCAAATGACTCAAATGAAACTAGTTAAAGAGTTGTTCAATTGCTATATTCTCATAGAAGTATACAAGAACACAATTGAAGCAAAATCGGTTTGATTCACTCGAATCAATTCATGAATATTATAGCCACGGTTTGCAAAGATTGCATTCCTTATTATATAAATGTTTAATTTCATGTACACAACCGATTTTAGAACTTTAACCTTCAAGTACGTGAACGTGTACGCATACTTGAAATACCCGGACCAAGATTGAGCTTCGCCAGTACGCAAATGGGTACGCGTACTTCCAATCCCAGCAGAAATATTCGGACATTAACCTCACGCCAGTACGCGAACGGGTATGCATACTTAAGTTCCCGTATTTCTCAAGCCAGCAGGTACGCGTACGGGTACGCATACTATGGTTCCCGGACATGGATTACATATGTGCAATAGCATACAACATGTCACAATCCAATAATGGTTAAGTGTTCTAAACTCTTATTTCAATCATTAAAACTTTATTAGAGGATGACAATAGACGTTTTCACATACTATTAGCATCAAAGCAATTTTCAAGTTATTGAAATAATCATAACGAAACATTCCAAGTATACACCAAATGATTGTATCACACAAACCATGTAAGATGTTACTCGGAAATTTTCACGATCATCTTTTGACTTGCGTCAAGAATATAATATGAACTTGGTCGAAGCGAAAGCTTAGCAACACATATTTCGAGAAATATGTAAGCGAGTTAAGCTCAGCTCGAAATCTCAAATGTGTATAATAGAAAACTATATCGTAACACGACTTATGTCTCAATATAGGAGATAGAGTAGAAATATACTTTCCAAGTGATAAATGAGTTTCAATCTCCACATACCTTTTGTTGATGAAGTTCCACAAGCTTTCCTTAGTAGTTTCGTCTTCAAATGATGAACGTCGTGAAGTCTAAGGCTCAACTACTCAATTTATGTCCTAGTCTGAGACATCTATAAGTAGACTAGAAATCAAGACTTATAGGTTTGATCACTAACATTGACAAACATGCTTGAGATAGCAACGCATGCAAGTTCGACCGAGAGTGCTCTAACAGAACTACCCTGATGAAGTTACTGGACAAGAAGATAATGGAGGTAACAATTATAATTTATTGCTTTTGGTTGCACTATAATTCTTTTGGTATACTAACTCATATTTGTTTTTGTTGTTTTGGATAATGCTGAGAACAAAGATGATGATGATCATGAATGGTTGAACTTTAAAGTTGAGAGGGCATTGAACTACCCTGATGAAATTACTGAATAAGAAGATGAAGAATTGTTTCCAGATCAATACCATGATGAACCTCTTGACCCCTCACAGATGGTGGTAGGTATATTATTTCCTAATAAAAAGGCATTTCAAAGGCATCTTAGAGCCCATTGTGTACTTGAAGAGCATGAGTATAAAGTAAGAAAGAACGATAAGAAAAGACTTGGGGTTTGGTGTCCAAATACAAAAGAATGTAATTACTGTTGGTTTGTGTTTGCATTTAGAGTAAATAAATAGTCGACATTTAAAATCAGGAAAGTTAACCTCACACATACTTGTGAGGGAAATTTTGAGAGTAGAAACAGATCTGCAGATCCAAGATTTGTTGATGATGTTGTAATAGACAAGTTGAAGCACAGTGCTAAGAAGGTAATTCCAAAACCAAGACAGATTAAAGAGGATTTTAAAGTTTCTCATATGACTAATATTCCTTACCATACTGCATGGAAGGCTAGGATATTAGCTAGTATTGGAATATATGCGTTGAAATTATGAAGATAGTTTTAAGATGGTTCCAACCTTTTGTAAGATGGTTAGTAACAAGGTCAAAGACAATATTGCAAACTTCTCTTATTGCAAGACTAATAATGCATTTGAAACTATGACTATTAGCTTTGGGGAACCAATTAAAGGATGGCAACAAGGGTGCAGGAATGTTATTGGGTTTGATGCTTGCCATCTAACTTGTAAGTTTGGAGGTGTATTACTTGCTGCAACATGATTAGATGTTGAAAACAGATTAATGCTGTTGGGAATTGGTTTTTTTCAAGTCTGAAACCATTGAGAACTGGACACAGTTTATCACTGATTTGAAACCAGCAATAGATGGTCATCCTATGCCTCCTACCTTCATCTCAGACAGGCAGAAAGGCATACTTGAAGTTGTTCCTGCTGTATTTCCTGGGCTCCCTCATAAATATTGTTGGAGGTATGATTTGTATACGTTGTTTTTTTTTTATGTTCATTGCATCCTATTATTTATCTTCTTCTTTTTTTGGTTTAGGTTCACTTATTTGCATTTGAAAAATTGTCGACACTTGTATAAGAACTTTAAATAAACATTATAAAGGGAAATCTTTGAACAACTCATTGTTGAATGCTACCAAAGCATCCAAAAAGCATCATTACCAGGTAATGATATAAGTTACTTCTATTTTTTATTATAATACTTAACTGTCATTTGTAAACATTTTTGAGTGTTATATACAACAACACATGGATGCTTTGTCTGCATACATGCAGTTTGTGCATTGAAAGGATATAGATCTAAATGGGATAATAAGTAAGTTCATCCACCTTTTTACATTTGTTTGTTTGTCTTTTTGCTTTTGTTAACCATTTATTTTTGTTGTTATTAACCATTTACATTTTTTGTTGAGCAGGTATTGTTCTCATTACTATTCTGTGGCAGACCATTAGATGATGTCAAAGACTGGGTCAAGGTAAGCACTTTAAACCACATCTGAAACCATTAAAGCACTTTCTTGGTAGTTGTACATTTAATATTCATATTTATATAAAATACTAGTATGTTGATTCCTTTAGGGTTACGCCACAACCCAGAGTGTATAAATGCCGCAGGTGTGGTGTTTCAGGCCACAACAATATGGGATGTGCTGGTGGTATTGTTCGTTAGAACTCTAAAGTAGAGAGACAGATAACTCAAGTTGATGGTGCAACTTTCATAAGCTTTGATACACATGCAGCCAATTCTTCTAGATCTAAGAAGAGAAAATCATATGATACACCAGGTGCACCTGCTTCAAAACCAGCTGGAACTATAAAGAAGCAGAAAGTTTCTCAAAATCACAAATGTTGGATCTGTTAAACAAACAGTGACCCTAACTATTACAGATCAAAAGGGAAAGACAAAGAAACCTAGAAAGATAAAGAAAGACTAGAGTTGCAGTTAGTTTTTTTTTTTTTTTTTATTGAATGGTTATTTTTGTACTGCAGTGATCCAGTTTATTTGTGAACTTTAAGTTCTTGTACGTAAGAATGTAAGCACTTGTTGTGCTTTAGTCAACAACAATCGACTTTTTATTTTGTTTGAACATCTTTAGTTATAACAGGATATGAAATGCAGTAGTATTTATTTCTTAAAGCAATTTCTTGCATATTACATATGGAGGCTTTTTCCTAATTGCTTACATTAAGCAGCCATTTGGGTTGCAGAATCTCTAACCCTGCCTTTTGCAGTAATAAAAATGGTATCTGAAGCCCATCTAAGAACTTCACAATCCTGACATACAAGGTAAAATATGTTCTTATTGTGTTGATTTTTGCACATCTTCAGTGTGAGTTAAGATTTGCAGGTTGCAGAAAAGCAAACCTGATTATGCAGCGGAAAAACATTGTAAAAGTGGTCTGAAGCATATTCAAGTCATTCAAAGTAACTGCAGGTAGGTATTGTGCACTTGAAAAACATTTTTCCATAGTTTTCAGTTGTTGTAGATCTATGTAATGCTCTCACACCAACACATGGAATATGCTTGCACCTGGAATACAGCCAAGGACATAATTGTGTGTCATGGTTTCCTTGTTCACACATTGCACAATAAATCATGGACTTTTGTCCCTATTCTTGCTGTTGTTACTACTTGGAAATTGTTTCTCACCTCCACTCATGACTTGTTTTTGTTGTTTAAGTTTGAATTTGATGAGTAATCAAAAGAAAATGTTGTCTGATATGAATTAGGGTTCTTTATGTTTTTTATAGGGTGGAGAAGTTGAAGATAGCCGTTTTTCTGTCAGGTCAATCGTGGTCGTACAGTTTGTATGAACAAGATCATGCCACATAGTTTTTGGGCGTTATGTTACTATTCGTGTGAGATGCACGTGCGAAGAATTTTCTGCCCATGATGTTGCCATGTGTGTGAGATACATGTGCGAGGGGTTTAGATGTTATTTGTTGGGTGCCAGCTGGGACTTAACACCCCTAACCAGCCGTTATCCGTTTTTTGAATAAAACGGGGCACTTTTGAAAAGTCCGAAAAAAGGGGGCACTTAATTTTTACTATATTCAAAATAGGGGCACTTTATTAAAACTCCCTTTTTTATTTTAAGAAAACTGATGAATTAATTACTATAACTCATCCTCTGATACGTTGGACAACCTAACTATAGATAAATTATGCACCCGGAAGATTTGATTTTTCGCCTTCAAACGGTTGAACGCAGTGATATCCGATTCTCAACTACACAGTTCTATCCTAATCCGAGACCTGACTAAATGTAGACTAGAAATGAAGATATAATTTTGACAACTAAATTTGACCACAAGATTGAAATAGCAACACTTGTGAGTTCGACCGAGCAATGCTCTAACAATAGCTATCAAATTATACATAATTCTTATACTAGCAATAATAAATTAAAATGATACCTTCAGAAATATCCCCTTGTTTAATGATATAGGTCATCTATTAGGGGGACAAAATTTAAAAATGAATAGGTCATCTATTTAGGGACGAAGAGAGTATCATTTTAAAGAAAATTAAGAATTATGGTTTATTTCGTCTTGGGGGAAATATGTATTATGACTATAATTAGTTAATTTATTAGAATACTAAAACAACAATTGGTGTTATGTATAACTAAAAAAAAATATCAAGGTTTATTTCGATTTTGAGTAAGAAGGAAATTTTAAGTTTGATTGTTAATAAGAAACTAAGACTTGTTTGATTTTTCATTTTAACTTAAATTTTTTGGGTTATGGTTAATAAATGTGTGGGCTATATTTAAGAGAATGCTACATATATATCCATAATAACTATATTTGAGTTGCTCCAAGGATCTTACTAGCATCAATACAAATCGAGTTTGACCCAAAAGGTGGTGGATTCCATATAAATTAAGGAATACATGAGATAAAAAATGGTTAGGATGGGAATACACTACCGAAGGAATAACAAAGAGGTATCTCATATTTATAGCCCTTAGTGGAACCATAGTTTGTTCATGTTTGAGAGCGAATATACCTTGGTCATGTTGAACCAAATAGATCGCATAATGAAAATTATATATTTTGGCTAAATTGGCAGCAGAGAGCATGTAGCTTAGCAAATTCTGATTAGTAAAATCCTAGAAAACCTTGGTTCTATGATTAAAATTGAAAAAGCTAGGGCACCTAATACGCCACCAACTTTTGGTTATAACCTATACAAACACTCTGCAAATGATCCTTCTCAAGATAGAGAAGATATTAGATTTCACACATAGACTAACATTTAGGTGTTGCTGTTTTAATTATAAATACATACTGATATAATGCGGAAACAAAGTGAAGCATGACACTGGAGATTCTGTTAACGAGGAACTGCAATTGAAAAGAAATCCTATGACTAGTCAAGTTTTGAATAATCACCGTATTAAGACACTACTATCTTGCATACTTGATGTGGTTTTTATGTTGTAGTAAAGTGTGGTAGTAAAGTTCGTTCAACTCAGACTTGTAAAGATTTAGTTTCAGAAAACTCTAAAAACAAAGAAAATATATACACAAGTTTGTCACAAATATCGAGAGGTACTAGGACTCAGGATTCCACCATAAAATTCATTCATGCGATTCATATATTTATTCTAGACAATTATAGCTCAAATAATAATAAAATATTGACTCTGTTTCTTTGCCAAGGTAGATTTTTGAAAAGCAACGACTGTATATCTAAAGCATGGGATATCAAAAGACTTAACCTAAGTATAACCCATCAATTGAAATCACAACCATTCAATAAAAACCATAAAACAATTAACAATCCATGCAAAAAGTCATGAAAGAATTAAATATAATTACCACATGCATGAAATATGGCTTCCTCCGTCATCCCAGTGTTGGGGTTTAGCTCCTCATGTTATTCACGTGCTCGAAATAGGTGTTCATAGCTCAAAACGGTGAAAAACAAGAGAAAACTAATGACTCAGACAGTTCGCAACGTTGTATAAGCGTTACAAACAGCTGTTACAATGCTGTTACGAAAAAAAGATATATGGAACCGGGCTGTAGAATATAAGTCGCTCGATTTAAGATCGCCTCTTGTGTCGTGATATTACGACTGCCTCTGCGATCGTTGATCCTGTTCGTCTAATGTTCTTGGTGTTCTTCCTCTACACCAGCAGCAGCAGGAAACTTCCGGAAGCTCTCCTCTTCTTCGCTGCAGCTTTTCTAATCCTCCGTATCGACCCCCAATTACTCGACATCACCTGTGAGACCCGAACAACTCTTTTTATATCATCCAGGGCAAAGAAATCCCGATGATATCTCCATTTTTCTTTCACCGGAAGTCACGGCTTTTCTTTCCCTCTTTTCTTCTTCTACGTATCTCTGCTTTCCTTAAAACTCATCCAAAAGATAGAAACAAATCTTTGTAATTCTGTTCTCCTCCCTGTTTCACGTAACTTCCAAGTTTAAGACAGAAAATCCGAATATATACACCTTCCTGTTTTCTTCGAGAATGACTATAACTTCCCTTTTTTACGAACTGCAACACTTCATCACCCCTGACTTAACGTAACAGGCCCAACGAAATGCAAATCCATGAACGAACCCGAGTGAATCTCTTCCAAAACCAACACAGCAGAGTTCGCTGTAATAATGTTTTCAAACATATCTTTTCCCGCCATTTTTCTATTTTTAAACCGTGAAGATGGAGTGCCCCTTATCCTGTTGCTGGGGTGCCGATAGTAGTTGCCCTGTGGGGTTACCCCTTATCATCTGGGTGCCCCTTATCCATTTGAGGGGTCCGAATAGCACGCGTCCTCCGGGTGCGCAAATTCCACTTTTTGAGCCAATTTCTCCGCACAAGTGTATTTCTCCAAAAACACCTACAATGACACAAAAAGCCATAATAAATACAAAATTGAGCACTAACAAAATATACAATTGAGATTAAATCAGACACAAAAATGTGTCTATCAAATACCCCCAAACTTATTATTTGCTCGTCCTCGAGAAAATCAAATCTAGAAAATAAAATCCTAACTCACTGTCGCAGGCATCGTCGATTGCATTTAGCGTATGCAATAATCCTTTAAACCCCTAGGTGGCCCTAGTGGCCGAGTTATAGTCTCGGGAGGGTTTACAAGAGATATACCCACAAAACCTTTACTCCAGACCCTAACTATCTACGCAGAACCTTGGAAGGCACTAAAGAATCTCCTTGGTTGGCATATTTATTGACTACAGGAGGAAGTACCCTGATGCGAAATTCCAATTGATGTACACGAGTTTGCACTCAAGCATACTAAAATTCATATATAAGTCACGAGCTCTACTCGGATAGTTTTGGACATCATAACCGGAGTCGACCAATCACATGGATAGAGTAAGAAATGGATATAGAAAAACATAGATGGTTTTGATGTTGTCTAAGGTGAATGGTGTTTCTCATATCTGTCTGAAGGCCACTGCCAAAACGAACCTATCCTAATGGACTGAGATACTAGTCTGACTAATATCAACACACTGGCATATACAAGGGAACCAGTGGTCGATAATCCTAATTCTAGGTCAACACAACTGGCATATACAAGGGTACCAGTGGTCGACTTTATTGAACACTTTATTCCGTTTGGTCTGATGGTCCGGTCTCAATTTTTTTTTTTTTTTTTTTTTTAACTTTTTTTTTTTTTTTTTTTTTGGTATCTCAATCACTCTATTTCACCCTAGCAGTGGTTACAACTTGAATCGTGAGCCCCACCTATTCACTTAGAGAAACATATTTTAAAGAAAACAAAATAAAAATAGAAGTGAAAAGGATTCAACGAGATATGGCGAAACTACCATGTTTTTTCTTTAATTCCAACACCTGAGCTCTGTGCTTTTATGAATAGACTCTTTAGATGTTTCCATCTAATCAGATTGGTTCCTCAACTCCTACAACCAAAATGCTTCCATCCACTTAGATTGGTTAGTGCCATCCTTAATAAGCATAAATTTCTAGGCTCTGGAGTTTATCAATGCAACTAAAAGTTTCTCCCATACCCCCAAACTTAAATCTAACATTTTCCTCAATGTTCTAAAGATAAAATTAAAAGCATGAACAAGGAAAAACTGTTACCATTTTAAGCAAAGAGATAAGGAAAGATATTACCGTGTCGCATGAATGTTGGGTTACCTCCCAAGAAGTGCTAAGTTTAACGTCTTCAGCCAGACTAAGAAATGATTAGTCACCTCATATAATCATAAAGTAATATCCGGAATTTCTGTGGGTCATCAAAACCAAATAGAGCTATCACAAGTAAAAGGAATCTGCAACATGCCAAGAAAATTAATAAATGAAGCACACCCTTGTCTAGTTTCATGTTTAAGACAACTACATCTAGCTGTGGTTCAGGTTCAGGTTCTATAACTGGGTCCAAATAAAATATTTTCTTGTGCTGGAATTCCTCAAAGCTAAGATCCGGTTCAGGTTGTAAAGTCTGTAAAA
The DNA here is from genome assembly GCA_023531295.1 of Papaver armeniacum. Taxonomy (NCBI): domain Eukaryota; kingdom Viridiplantae; phylum Streptophyta; class Magnoliopsida; order Ranunculales; family Papaveraceae; genus Papaver; species Papaver armeniacum. The sequence goes on from JAJJWW010018419.1 coordinate 395,987, forward strand.
ACTCAAATAAGAACTTAGAAGCACATAATAATAACCTGAATAATTGCGGATCCTTAAAGTCAATCAGTTTTGACTCACACAATTGACCACGATGAAACTGGCGGTCAATCTTAAGCAAATGTGTCGTTTCTATTCTCCTAAAGTACTTAGGTTTAGTCTCAAAACTCAATAATTGACACATCTGAAACATATACGTTCCCACAATTGGTTGAAAAATATTTGGTGGGAAAACAAAATCAATCTGGGTATCATAGCCTGGGCTAACCACATCAACCAGAGGATGGGTTTCTAACAACTGAACTTCCCTATGGACATCACTAGGTTCAGGAAAACGTGTATGAAGATAATCTTTTAAAATGGTCGAGGCACATATGTCAAGTCCCAAGTGAGGGACCTTTCTAAGAGTTAAGGCACATGGAGAATGATATCACCCCCAAACTTAGAGTTTTCAGTGTCTCTAGAAAGACTAGTCACAACTTCCCTAATTTCAAGGTCATCTGATTCCTGAAAATGGTCAATTGATTCTTCTAAGTCAGGTTCATCCTCACTCATCTCTACGAGTTCACTTTCTTTTTCTAAGTCTGTTGTTTCTAAATCGCTAGACTCAAAATATACACTTTCCTCTAAACCATAATCGTCTTCGTAATCATAAGGAAATACTACCTCGTCTAAAACGGTGGTATCTCTAGTCAAATCCTCGTCCTTTTGAATAGGTGAATAATTATTAAAATTATTTGGATTTGAACTAGAAATAATATTATCATTGTAAAGCTCAATTGGAGTAGCAAATTCCTGATCACTATGCCTAAATATTTCAGATTCTTCATCAACAATATCCTCATCATAATCATCGTTATAATAACTTGAAAATGGTTGAACCTCATCTAAAGTAGTGTTACCAATTCTAACCTCGTCATCTTGATTATGCAAATAACTATCCTCATTTTCAAAGGTACTATTGGAAACACTATATTGGAAATTAAAACTATCTTGAGCATTTCTTTCCTGGGCCTCTAACAACATTTTCTGAGTCGATTCACATGACTTCTTGATTTGATCTAGGAAAGAAGGTTCACACGTTGCATTGCTTTCGTCCATAACTAAGTTATTCATTTCTGCTAACTTACGTGTCGCCTCAGCTAACTTACATGTTGACTCTAGTAGAGAGGAATTTTGCTCGTACGACCAGTTGGCATGTGGATAGTAATTGGGCTCATCATGGTATGAGCCATAACCTTGAAAAGGCTGATGTTCCCAACCACTATTCACACTATGGTCAAAGTAGTAACGTCCATTTTGAAACTCAGTCGGATATTCGTTGTATTGGCTATTGTAATACCAGTTCAACATTCTATTGCAGGGGTGTGAGTTGTCACACAAAATAAAACCCACTGACAGGGGATTCGTGGGTGGATAGAGTCTTACCTCCCGTACCAGACGGGCGATGAACCGTTGAAGTCGACTCGGGCCACCGACTCCTATGTCGGTGTACGAACCCGAGGGGCCGAGACAAGATCGTGAATCGCTCGTCCTTCCCTGCAAACAGTTTATATTTAATTTCAACCCTTCCTTAGGGTTTTAAAAATAATGTCCAAGTCCAAAATAAAGTCCAAAAAGTCCAAAAATAAAAGAAAAATTACAAAAATACAACCCTATTTACAGATTCTAAAAATAAAACAAAATAACTATATACAAAATCTTCTTCTTCACTCCTTTCAGATTCCTCTTTTCTTTCCTTCTTTGGCGATGCTTTCCTTTTATAGCACTTTTTCTTTCCTTGTAGCTTCGCTCCAAATCTGAAAAGAATCAAAAAAATACCAAAGGCGTAAAATAGAACAAAAAATAATAAAAATAAACCTAAAACAAATCTAAATACAAGTCCGCGTCGACGGCGCCAAAAATTGATGTGGTTTTTATGTTGTAGTAAAGTGTGGTAGTAAAGTTCGTTCAACTCAGACTTGTAAAGATTTAGTTTCAGAAAACTCTAAAAACAAAGAAAATATATTGATAGGTGTAGAATACACCGTATTTACTATATAGAGTTTATGCTTTCTTTGCTATTTTTCGTGTGAATTATGTATTTTATGGTTGCTTTTGAGTTATCAGGTATGCTGGAGTCGCAGGGGGGAAAAGAAGGAGAAATTACCCAATTTGAGCAAAAGGGCGAAATTGTCATCTTACAGGCAAATGTTATCTGGATCTGAGCCTAGGTTAAGGGATAACTTTATTTAGGAGAATTATTAAATGATAGCCAGCGAATGTTAAGGGGCTACCAGCTGGGTACCCCTTATCTGCCTTACATGGGTGGTCGTACCCTCTCTCATTTCTTACAGCCAACCTAAATTTGGGTGAGAAATCATTGTTTCTCGTCATTACTTCATCTCGGATCTCGTGGCGGCACGAGCTCAGGGAAAGAAAGAGATCGAGAAAGAGAGAAAATGGAGGCGCCTGAGAGAATCAGATTCATGAAACAGAGATGGAAGAAATCGAACTTAAATTGAGGGTTGTTGTTTGTCTGAATCAGTGAAGATAAATGAATTTCAGGGCAGATAAGAGGAAGAAGAAGAGTTCTGTGGCTGTTGATATTCATGGGATCTTGAAATTGTTTGAATAGAGAAGAAGGATTGATGATTCATGGGTCTGTGTTGGATTCGATGGAGATTCAAATGGTTTTGATGTTGCAGTGAAGGAGAAACCCAAGTCAGGGTTGATTTGAATCTGAAGCAGGATGAAGAACTGATGTCGTTCGATGTTGAATGAGGGAGATTAATAAGTTTCGGAGGTAATGAATGGTTTTATACTGATGGGTTATTGCCGGAATTGGATGTGAATGATCGCAGGGAGGAGCTGTGGAAGATTGCCATGGGTCAAGAGCTATATCTATCTACACTTTGCAAGACGCCTAGCAAGTGTTTGACAATGATTCAGGTAAGCTGTATGAACTGTAAAGGTATTGCAGTTGGCTAAGCAAGAGCTGAGAAGCTGCAGGATGGTGGTCATGCTAAGGGCCTGAAATGGAATTAAGGCTGTTGTTGGTGCTGTTTTTGATTGTAGAATGGAGTTTGAGCTGGTGACATGAATTTGGGGCTGTGCAATGAGTAGTATGTAGCTGAGAACTGATGCAGGTTTGGATGCTGTGGTTCTGTGTGTTTTGCAGTTGCTAAATGCATGAACTGAGGTGTTAAGGATGGTTTGAGGAAGTAGCAGGTCAGCTGAATGAGTTGGAGTTGCTGCCATGTGCGATACAGGGAATGGTTGATGCTGGATGCTCGTTGATGCAACTACACAGTATTGCAGTCGAGATGAAGCGAAGAGTGAAGTATCACAGATGCAGTGGCTAACTATGGTGGATTGTGAAGTATGTTGGAGGCTCAAATGGTCATAATACAAGCATTGCAGGGTACTGTTGGTTCAGAAATTACAGGAACTGGGAGTTATGCAGTTGAGCACCGAGAAGAGTTGATGCTGTATGAAGACAGCTGAAGGTATGCGAGTTATGAGAAGAAGAACTAGTAGCAGATGGTTTAGCATGGTGCTCTGTGTTGGTGCCAAGTAGCTGAGCTGAGCAAATGGAGGCAGTTGTGTATTGAAGTGCAGTTATGGCTGGGGAGAGTATGATGCGATGAGCTGAATGTTGAGAGGACTGGCGCAAGAGAAGCTGTAGTTGATGTCACAGGGAATGAGCTGCCATTGCTTCATGAGTAAATTGGTGGCGATGGCCGGTTGCAGTTGAACTGGTGAAGTTGTGAAGTGTGCAACTGGTGCTAGTTCATTGCAGCCGCATATGCAAGCAGGAGAGCCTGGAATTCAAGGGTTACTGCCATTGTGGAGGTTTAATGGGTCTGTGCTGATTATGATGGACTTGAGCTGGTATGAGATGGCACTGGTGATACAAGAAAGAAAGATTGTGCAGCTGATTATGGAGATGTTAATAGAGCTGCTGGGATTTGAACTCAGATTGCAGTCTAGCTCTGTGAGGAACTGAGTTACAGTCTGGTGGTTCAGATGGAAGCCAGGGTTTGGTGATGGCCTGATGTTTTGCAAAGCATGGAGGCAACTGCTGTTGGAATTGTTGTTGTGAGAACTAGCAGGGTGTTTTAGATATATGAAAAGGAAATGGCTTGGATGGATTGTGAGCTGATTCTGACATGTGGAGATGGTGTCATTGTTGATAATAACACTGATGTGTTGATGGATAGGTGCAGGCCATAATGGCTGGATAGGTAGCTCTGAAGCACAATGATGGTGCAAGAGGAATAGTGCAGTGTGGGTATGAGCCAGGGCCATCATGGCTGTGTTGAGGTGGTGATGCACAATGATTGTGCTGCAGAAGTTTAGACCGCAATGGCTCGGCCAAGACAAGTCAGCCCGATTAGACACCAAAGATATCCGAGTCGACTCTGACTCACACCCTGGCTCGGTCTGACCCGGTTCGACCGAGCTGACCCGTTGACTCGCCGATCCAACCCGTTGACCGGTGACCGGGCGGACTTTGCCGGTCACCGGAGCTGTTTTCCCGCGACTTTCCGGCCACAATACCAGATTTCCGGCGACCACTTTCGGGGCGTATTTTCTACACGGGTTTCTCCTTCTTGTGGGCTTGGTGGATTCTCACCTAATGGACTTTGAAGACTAGACCTAGTTTTAGAAGTTGGAGAAAGCTATAAAAGGGAAGGTCTTCTACAACATATGATATCTTTTGCTTGGAATTTTTGGGAGGGCCGTTTTGTTTACGCTTCTAGGGTTTGGTTTTGTTCTTCTTCTTCCTTGTTTTATTATTGAATATTGATGATGATGAACTCCATAGATATGAGTAGCTAAACATCTTATTGGTTATGGGATAAAAGTTGATTTCTCAACATGCTTTTGATTCAATGAATTAGTTTTGTCTCAGTAATTATTGTTTGTGATTCACAATTAATAGTGTTATAAGATTTGAAAACTTGTTAGGTTGAGTCCGGAATCAATCCGATTTGTGTTCATCTCTAGAGCTATATTAGGGTTTTCAATACGAAAACGTTGTTTATCCCTGATTCTAAGTAGCATAATTGTGATTAGTGCTTATAGTGATATATCCTATTAGTCACAAGTGAATCATAACTTTTGTTAAAACGTTTAGTGCTTTTACACATTCGTTTGCATTGATGAGTCTTATTCCATAAAACTTAATGCTTTTAGGGAGTTAAACTTAATTGTGCTTTTACACTTTAGGTTGCTTTCTACGAAGAATTCACATATGCATCTTTTAATGTGGTTGTGATGAAAACAGGGAATTAACGGGTTATACTTGCGATCAAGATATCCTAGGACTTTTAATAAATACGAGATTAAATACCAATTCTAATCATTGATGAAAATACATGATTGTGAATGATACTATCCCGTGACCAATATCTTCTCTTTATTGATAATTCCAATTACTTATTTTGCTTTTAATTACTTTTATTTGCTTAAATACAACAAACATACCTTGGGTTACTTAGAAACTGAAAATTGATAACAACAAACGCCTCTCTGTGGATACGAACTCTTTCTTATCGCATACTATATTTATATTTAGTTGATTGAGAAAGTGAAAATTATATTTGACGGATTGACAACCGACCATATATACACAAGTTTGTCACAAATATCGAGAGGTACTAGGACTCAGGATTAGGGGTGGGACTTGGGTTGGTTGGGCGGGTTAGAAGGCTTGGTCAAGGCAGACCCGAGCTAGGAATTCTTTGCCCAGATTGCCCATCGAACCCGTAGAACCCATGGAGGTATTGCCCAAGTCCGCCCAAGTTATGTTCCTTGGGTTCTTCGGGTTCCTCGGGTTGGCCCAAGTTTCTCTAGACATGCGAGTTTGTTAATATGATAATACCAAATTTTAGATGTTATAAGATTTAATTGCTACATTTATCATAAATTTCCAATTAATTGAAGATTATTTCCAATAATGTAATTTTTTTTCATATTGAATGATTAATGAGGTAGATATAATTTATTTTCATTATTAAATTTGAAGATAATATCTAAAATTACTTTAAATAAATAATAATACCAATTATAAAAATAGTTTTATATAACAATATCTTAGTTCTTCGGGTTGGGCGGGTTGTTTGGGTTAGAAATATCTATGCCCATGCTTGCCCAAATTTAACTCGGGTTTATAAAACCTATGCCCAAGCTTGTCCAAAGTTTTGAAATACGTTGCCCATGCCCGCCCAACGTTCGGGTTGGGTATGGGTTGGGTGGGTTAACCCGACCCAAGTCCCACCCCTACTCAGGATTCCACCATAAAATTCATTCATGCGATTCATATATTTATTTTAGACAATTATAGCTCAAATAATAATAAAATATTGACTATGTTTCTTTGCCAAGGTAGATTTTTGAAAAGCAACGACTGTATATCTAAAGCATGGGATATCAAAAGACTTAACCTAAGTATAACCCATCAATTGAAATCACAACCATTCAATAAAAACCATAAAACATTAACAATCCATGCAAAAAGTCATGAAAGAATTAAATATAATTACCACATGCATGAAATATGGCTTCCTCCGTCATCCCAGTGTTGGGGTTTAGCTCCTCATGTTATTCACGTGCTCGAAATAGGTGTTCATAGCTCAAAACGGTGAAAAACAAGAGAAAACTAATGACTCAGACAGTTCGCAACGTTGTATAAGCGTTACAAACAATTGTTACAATGTTTATTCGAGAAAAGATATATGGAAACGCTGTAGAATATAAGATGCTCGATTTAAGATCGCCTCCCGTGTCGTGATATTACGACGCCTCTGCGATCGTTCGGTTCGTCTAATGTTCTTGGTGTTCTTCCTCTACACCAGTAGCAGCAGGAAACTTTCCGGAAGCTCTCCTCTTCTTCGCTGCAGCTTTTCTAATCCTCCGTATCGACCCCCAATTACTCGACATCACCTGTGAGACCCGAACAACTCTTTTTATATCATCCAGGGCAAAGAAATCCCGATGATATCTCCATTTTTCTTTCACCGGAAGTCACGGCTTTTCTTTCCCTCTTTTCTTCTTCTACGTATCTCTGCTTTCCTTAAAACTCATCCAAAAGATAGAAACAAATATTTGCGATTCTGTTCTCCTCCCTGTTTCACGTAACTTCCAAGTTTAAGACAGAAAATCCGAATATATACACCTTCCTGTTTTCTTCGAGAATGACTATAACTTCCCTTTTTTACGAACTGCAACACTTCATCACCCCTGACTTAACGTAACAGGCCCAACGAAATGCAAATCCATGAACGAACCCGAGTGAATCTCTTCCAAAACCAACACATCAGAGTTCGCTGTAATAATGTTTTCAAACATATCTTTTCCCGCCATTTTTCTATTTTTAAACCGTGAAGATGGAGTGCCCCTTATCCTGTTGCTGGGGTGCCGATAGTAGTTGCCCTGTGGGGTTACCCCTTATCATCTGGGTGCCCCTTATCCATTTGAGGGGTCCGAATAGCACGCGTCCTCCGGGTGCGCAAATTCCACTTTTTGAGCCAATTTCTCCGCACAAGTGTATTTCTCCAAAAACACCTACAATGACACAAAAAGCCATAATAAATACAAAATTGAGCACTAACAAAATATACAATTGAGATTAAATCAGACACAAAAATGTGTCTATCAATACTATCAGACTTCGATCTAGTGTAGTTGAGGCGAAATATACTAGCACTAAGTAACTCTTTTTTAGCAGTATCACTGCCCTTACAACCACTTTGATCCTACGCAGGTAAATCCCTAACAAACGTTTGTTACTGTTTAGGAGTTTCTCCCTAGTTTCTCGAGGAGACTATCATCACCCGACGTCCAACCGAACGACTAAGATTTCCTATAGATTATCGAGCCAATACAGCTAAGAAAAAACAGTATGATTAAAACTCAGTGTAAACCATAACAAAGGTGAAACTTTTAAGACAATATTCATCTGTTAACTTAATAACTCATTTGTTCCCTAATTACAAGCACATGCGATAAACCATCTAGATGTCTTGTAGCAACTTAACAGTGGTGTAGATGGTGGATTTTCAACAAAGGTTAAAACCGTAAAATCATGAGGCATGTTTTTGACACGGCTTTCAGGCATGCAATGATTCATATTTACGAAGCCATGATGAATATGTTTTCGAAAATCCTCCACTAGCTGAGCGTTCGATCCCTGCATTTCGTCGTGACCTCTATGCAAAATAACGTATTTGGGCGGTTCTCCGTAGATTGAGAGCTTAACGCCTTCAGGACGTCGGTGACACTCTTGTTTCCCCGATGCAGAAAGAGACCCACCTCCACATAGAGGAATAGTTGGGTGGCGGACGCCTTCAGGACGTCGGTGACACTCATCGTTCCCTGACTATGTGGAGAGACCGTGTATAGATTCGGGCGGTTCTTCGTAGATTGAGAGCACTAACGCCTTCAGGTCGTAAACAACACCGTGACTCCCTGACTATGCACCATTCAGAATAGATGTGACGCTTTAACTGGCTAATACCTTTTCTGCAATAGATTAATTCTTCCGCGACATTCACCACTGAATTCCCAGAATATTCTATTATTGCTCTTATTCCATGGTCGAATCCACGGCCCAATCCCATGGAATGGAAATAACAATTGCTCTGATTCCATGATCGAATCCACGGCTTGATCTCATAGAATGGCAATAAACTACTACATTATCTCATTATTCCGATTTCATGATTGAATCCACATTTGATCTCATGAAATGGTGATAGATAATTTTAATTACTCCGATTTTATGGTCGCATCCACGATCCCATAGGATGGTAATGCTTGCTTTATTATACTGAATTCATAGTCGAATCCACAGCTGATCCTATGAATTAATAATAAACAACTATTCATTTTTATTACTCAGTTTCATGAATTATTCTCCACTGAATTTCATAAATTAGTAATAAATACTCCCTCCGTTCCAATTTAGATGATGTTGTAGAGTTTTTCACGGAGATTAAGAAACATCAAAGAGAGTAATGTTTTTCCAAATCTGCCCATATTAATACCTTCCTAAAAATTTGAACATCCTAGTTTTTTGTTTCTAGATTCTACTATAAATTATGAATCCCCATATAATTCCACTTGGGATAACCAAATATCCTAAGTTAATAGAGAATAAATTTAAAATCTTAAATTAGATTAATTATCTCTCATTGATAACAAGGGCAATGAATGTTATGTTGTGATTCCAAAGCAGGGGTAAATCAGTGAGAATTTAGAGAAAATAGCTAAACTCTCATCTATTTTGGAACATACAAAAAACCCTAAAACATCACCTAAAGTGGGACGGAGGGAGTACTCAATAACCGGGCATCTAGATCATCACTGAGTAAGCCCCACAAAAATGGTGCAAGTGTATTCGACAATGATGCACGACTGAGCACCCGGATGCACGAACGAGCATCCAAAAAATATGAAACAATGAGGAATCCTACGCAAAATAGGAGAAAACAATAAATATTAATAAAATAATAAGAGGCGCCCAGGGCCGGGCCCACCGGCCGGCCGTGCCCTAGCCATGGTCGGTCCATGCCTCTTCCATTATTTTTCTTGTTTTTTTTGTTATTTCATGAACTCATGAAAACTCTTTGGTTTTAACAACTTTCCTTGTTTTTGCAAAAACTCATGAATCCTCCATAACTTCATGGATTCATGAAATAATGTTATAAAATAAGGAAAGGTGTGCGGGACCGGCAACCTAGCCGGCCGGCCATGCCCGAGCCGTGGTCGGTCCCACACCTCACAATCCTTAGCTTTTATAATTATTATTCTCTAATCTCATGAAACTCCTTTGTTTCAACAAAAACTCATGGATTCTCCATAACTCCAAGGATTCTCCATAACTTCAAGGATTCATGAAAAATAATATTATAAAATAGGGAAAGGTGTGTGGGACCGGGCAACATAGCCGGCCGGCCATGCCCTAGCCGTGGCCGGTCCCGCACCTTGCAATCCCTAGTCTTTTATAATTATTATTTTTCTAAATTCATGAAACTCCTTGGTTTGAGCAAAATCATGATTTCGTCATAACTTCTCAAATTTTGCTCAAATCATGAAAAACCAAAAGCCAACAGGTCACACGACTATCTCACGACAATTTTAAATGTTAAAATACATTTATTTTAATATTTACAAAATATTGATCAATTGAGCATACATGCTCATTCCAACAAAAATCAAGAATTTCAGTCAAGATGAAATTCTTCTGAAAATTCACAACATTGCTCGAACGCACATCAGAAAATACTGAAACTCTCAGTACGGAAACACAGGCACCACGGCAACACGTGCATGCCTAGGGCTGCACAACGGGTAGGGTGGGTAGGATATGGCCCATTTCGCCACCCTACCCGCTAACTGGCGGGTAAGAAATTTTTTACCCGTGACCCTACCCGCCATTAAACGGGTAACATCCTACCCGACCCATTAATTGTCGGGTCGGGTAGGATAGGGTGGTAGGTATAACCGTTTTTTTTTTTTTTTTAATAAAATGAGGTGGGTAAGCGGGTAACCGTTGTCGGAAAAGGCAAATTATATATTCAGTTGAGGGAGGCAACACAAAAAAACTCCTTACATATACCTTGTCAAAAGACTCAAAATCACAAACCTTAACAAAGACAAAATATAGATCCACTTAATAAATTGAGACGAATCTTATCATGTGCTGGAGTTGTCACACACACTATTTGCGGTTCCCATTTGTTCAGTTACATACCAGATGGAGAACTTGTTTCCACCTTCTTGAATCTTGACACCCACTTCTTTCCAGTTCGTGGATAAAACGGTTCCACCCCAAAATATAAGATCGGTTATCGGCTTCCCACATGGTACACAAATGTATAGTGTTGGATCCATAAGGTTTTTCTTTTTCAAAAATCACTTCCACCATGAAGTTTGTCTTTATCGGTACTAAAGAAAAAAAACACAGAAAAAACAAGATGATAAATTTTTGTTTTTGCAAATTCAGCAATGAATGAATTGCTTTGTTCATATTTTGGTGGTAAATGGTTGATTCTGTAATCCTTTTCTTCTTGGAGATTTTATAAAGGGTTGTAGTTCTACGCATATAATCACGAAAACTAATGTCAGTAGCAGCTGCAGTATTATTGGTTTGAAACGAATTCGATTAAGAGGGAGAAGGAGAGGCGTATCTCCTGGCTATGCGCCTTAAGTTAACACTTAACACAGTCACACACTTATATATGATTGAGAAGGCATGAAGCATATATATACGTGACTACTGTTTTCATTTTCATATTGCACATTGGACACGGATCCCGTGGGTGCATCTACTATCTCATAAACTTCACTAAGTTTTTCACTGAAAATGAATTCTGGGCTTCCTCGTGGGGCTTGATGTCCACCTTTTTATCAACCACCATAATTAGATTTGATTATAGTGAATTTTTTAAATCCACCCCAAAATATAAGAATTACATGCATTCGTAATTCTACGTGCGAAATAATTTTTGTTCCGGAATTTTTTTTTTGTTTATTTGGTCTTTTACATATATGAGACGGGTAAGCGGGTAGGGTAGGATAATTTCGGGTTTTATCCGTCACCCTACCCATTTGACGGCGGATAAAATAATGTTTACCCGTCACCCTACCCATCAATGGCGGGTAGGATAGTGTAGGATCATAATATCGCAACGGACAAAGTTCGCGGGATAAATAAACGACGGTGTCGCGAGGGAGTCGCAGGGAGCTAAAATAAACGACGCGATGAATAACGACAAACAAAACAATTGGAAGACATGAAACCGGCGAGGGTTAAGAAGTGTCGCGAGAATGAATATTCGTGCACTTGCGACACTTCGCGAGACATTCCGAAAATAAAGGATAGCTTATTTGTCATCCACTATGTATTACCCTATATAAAGGGCTAAATGAGTCTGTTGAAGGGAGAGATCTTTTTGAATTGTTAAGCAAGTCATTAGGAGAGAGAAAGTTTAAAGAGCGCTTTAATTTCTAAGTGTAATTCTATTGTACTGTGTAAAACATTTCATGGAATCAATTAATAAATATTCTTGATCACACATCTTTCAATGGATTAGTCAAGCAAAACTGAGTGAGGGGTGTAGTGTGAGATTTCTTGCAACTACATATGCGCTAGAAACAGGGGAGAGAGCAGCGATTGTGAAGAAGTTGGAAAGAATTTGGATTAACAGAGAAAAGGTTTGGAGAGATACTCAAGAATTCATTGAAAAAGAGAAATGGCTAGAAGAAGAAACGTACAAGGGCAACCAACGATTGTAAGAAGAAGTGGGAGACTTGCTGGAGAAAGGAGGAATGAAACAGGAGAATCGTCAAGGATGAATATGAGAAATGATGGAGAAAATCAAAATCAGCCACCGATCTCCCCAGTAGCAAACGCGGCTGTGGATTATGATAGAGTAAGTGTACATACTTGGAGGTCTGATTCTGAAGACGAGAGGGAAGAGGAGCAGCAGATGGTGAATAATGGACAAGGAGGAGAAGAGCAAGGAATGAATGGAGAAATGAATCCAGAAAACGAAGAAATCGCAGCGTTAGAAAGATTGAGACAAACAATACACGAAGAGAGACGACTAGAGGCAGAGGAACGAGCAAACTTGACAAGACAGAATCATGAATTGAGGATGGAAAATATGAGATTGCAAAATAGGAGATCAAGAAGTAGTGTGAGATCAAGTTCAAGGTCGACTAGGGAAGAAAGAAGGAGAGTTTTACCAACAGAAAGTACCGAAGAAGAAAACCAACAAGAAACACAAAATCCAAGCACGGAGCGTGGCGAGAGAAGAGGGAAATGGAAGATCGTTATATTCCTCGGCTTAGAAAATCTTCAAGATGAGCGGAATAGGGAGAATCAAGGAAACATGCAACTCCAAGGGCCGAATGACCCAGCTGCTGAAGGAAGAATGATCTTGCACGGGAGAGAAGAATTGAGAAGAAACCGAGAAATTGAGGATGACATTGAGAGGCACTACATTGAACAAACGCGGCTAGCTCGCGAGAGAGAAAGGATAAGAGCAGAAATGGAAAATCAAGAGATGGAAGAAGCAATCCCGTGAGAATAACCATGACAATAGGGAAAGAAGGAGGGAACAAAATCGTACCAATAGAAATATTAATGAAGAATATGAGAGGGCGAGATGAGAGCCGAGAGACAGCCAAGAAGAGAGAACAACCGATATAATGGCGTGCGAATTGAAGAAAGAAACGAAGAAGAGCGTCGCAGGGAAAGGAGAGAAGAAAATAACGAGCAAGAAGGTCAAAACAGGCACGAGCGTAGAAGGAGAGAAGCAGAGCTAAAAAGACCAGTAGAGTCAAACTCTGAGGCAAATGAACAAATCTTAAGAGAATTGGCTGAAATGAGAGGACTACTGAACAATAGAAGGGAAGGAGGAAGGAAACAATTGGACGAAGCCATCGCAGAAGCTGCGAAGAATCCCTTCACACTAGAAGTACAGATGGGAGGAATACCTCCTAAGTGCAATCTACCTGCATTAACCAACATCTTTGATGGAACAACCTGTGCGGTACAACATATCAAGGCTTATATGAGATGTATGTTACAGTGGGAGAATCATGATGCTATACTATGCAAGTATTTCGCATCAAGCCTAATAGGAGAAGCACTAAAATGGTTTGAGGGTGCGCAAGAACACAATCACATCATTTAACCATTTACAAGCCACATTCCAGGCGCATACATAAGTAACAATTCTTCACGACCAGGTATTGAAGATGTATTCGGGTTGAAGCAAAGGGTTGGCGAGAGCTTAAGGCGAGTTGACAATAAGATGGAGGACCATGTGTAGCGAAATGGCGGGGACGGGTTGAGGAAAGATACCTCATTCTCTCATTTGTGAATGCTCTCTTCGCGACTAACTTGTTATACATTCAAATTTTTAGAATCAAAAATACAATCACAATGGCGAAGCTGCGAGAGTTACGGGGAAGAATATATCGCCTTAGAAGAAAGACAGAATGAAATGAATTCTTATCCGATCGCGAACACAAGCTCGAATCTGCGAATGCAAGCTTATTGCCTCAATTCATAAATACAGTGGCGAGCACTTCGCAAGGACAGCAAGCAGGGAAGGCTGATGAGGGACAGCGGAAGATAGTAGCCATGGGAAGCCATGACCAAGAAGAGTTTGAACGAGAAAGGAACTACTACAACCGTATGACAATAATAAGATTGAGAGGCTAGACCATGTACAAGAAACTTACGGTGGACGGAGGCAAAATAATCATGCAAGGCGAGAGAAGTCGCAGAATAGTATGGGAAGAGATTAAGATGCCTCCATTGAATGCTAGTGTGGAAAAGATCTGGGAAGCTATACTTGTAATGGAAGATGTACCAGCACCTTGGAACGTGGGAATGGAACCACCACCGGGCGACGGAAGTCATGAGTTTTGTTCTTATCATCGCTTCCATGGGCATCAAACAAATGATTGTAGAAACATAAAGAGAATTATTCTCAGGATGATTGATCAGGGGAAGCTGAATCACTTTCTAAGGGGAGAAGAAAAAGGCCAGACATTACCACCACCACCAGAGATGCACAGAACAGTGTCAGCGAAAGGAAAGGAAACATTTGTGATAGAAGTGGGAACAAAAGCCAAAAATTTGAATTGCAACTCTATCGTCCACTCCTATCGCACAATCGAAGATTTTCATGACAACGTGCTCAGTAGAGTCTTTGCGAGAGATGCTAATGATAAAGAAATATTGAGTCTGGCGAGAACAGCCTTGATTAGAAAAGTGGCGTTGAAGACTATTTCTTTCTCTGCAGGATGAAGTGCCAAAAGGAAGAGAAACACATGATAGCCCGTTGGTTGTGAAACTAGAGATTAACCCAAAACCAGTTGATGGAGAAGATGATGAAGCGAGAAGATTCTTTGGGCGATCAACCGAATCTAATCGACCGGAAGTTCGGTGAATATTCTTTTTACCATACTTACAAGACGATGGGAGGAAAGGATGAGGATTTGATCCCCTCGACATACAAGATATATGGCTTTAATGGCACTGCAAACAAACCAAAGGGAGAGGTTCACATGAGAATACCTCTACAAGGATTATCAACCGATGTTTTATTACTGTGTGGTTGACGTGGAATCTCCGTATAATGCGGCTGATTGGGAGGCCATGGCTTCATGAAATCTCGGGGTCGCATCAACATACCACCAATGTATAAAATTTCCACATCCAAACGGCATTGGTATTATACAGGGAGATTGGAAGGAGTCGCAACAATGTCACGAGGTTGATGTAGAAAGCTGCGAAGAAAGAAATGCCAAAACAAAGGGTTGGAAGCAACATGTGAGAGATGAGCAGAGAAAGGAAAAAGCGATGGTGGATGCTATAGAAGTAAGGGATGAACATACCTCGCGAGGTGAATGCCTAGAGACAGCGAATATTCGATAATAAAGAAGCGAAGGGCATGAGGAACAAAAGGCATAAGAAGTGAATAATCAACAAAAGCGGGGAAAGAGTAGCAATTGAAGTAATGATGTGCGAGAATCTCGCAATCAAGAGTATATGAGAATTCGGTTAAGAAAGAAAAATGAAAATACAACAAATGAAATGGAATTTTGCGAATACTTCGCAAACAAACATCAACAAATAATGAAACATGAATGATTGAATGATTTAACAAAGATGAATGAATAAAAGAATGAGACGAACCTTTATGGCGTACACCCTAGTTCGCGAATAACATTTCGTAAGAGGCAAATGTAAGACCTAAAGTGCGTCATATAAGGGGGTATCTCTTGACATGGCTCGGGGGAAGGTTACACCGCTCCACGAAGCTGAGTCATGAAAATTTGGGGCCCATGAAAGCCTATCAGGAAGAGGTACCTTGGATTCCCAACTATATATATAAGGTTATACCCTGGTTGGGCGACCAGGGTCTCTTCCTAGGAGTCGATGTATGCTCAAGGCGCCGAGGGTACGGTTGAGCGAGTGCCGGGATGGATGAACCTACCACTGGCCATTCTTGGCAAGTCTTGGCATATGTTGCACTGCCGAAGAAAACTCCACTTAGGGTGCAGCCTCGTAACCATAAACCCTATAGGTATAAGGGATAAGAGGCTGCGAAAACAACTGGTTGTTGTTAAGACCGGATGGGAGGAGCTAGTCTTGTATGGCCGATGTTTCGCCTCCTTGAAGGGGCAACCAGGGAGATGATAAGGGCGACGCTCTCCATTAGGGGGAGTGTCAAAACAGACGCAAATGTCATAAGGCTGTGTTTTCGCAAGAAAATTTAGGCTTGTCATATTTGTGCAATGATCCTGCAGAGGCAATAATACTAACGCGAGGGTAAGGCGAGATCAATGGGTCTTTACACGAAAGTGTACGGACGTCTGCGATTTCGTCGCGCACGACGGCAATGTCATGGGGCTTTATATTCGCAAGGATATTTAGGCTTATCATATTGCCGCAACTAAAACATCTGAGAGGCAAAAATACTTGAAAAATGATAAGGCAAGATCAATGGGTTTTTGCATGCAAGTGTAAAAGGCGTCCTGCGATTTTGTCGCAATGAAAGGTGGCGGGGAAGACCTCTAATTAGGGAGGTCTAACTTGGAAGACCACACGAAAATGATAAGGCAAGGTCAATGGGCCCTTGCTTGAAAATACAAAGGCGGCTGCGACCTTGTCGCAACAAGAAGAGATAAAATAAAGACTACCGAAATGATAAGGCGAGACAAGTAGGATTCTTGATTTATGAAGATACCGCGACCATGTCGCAACGATACATTTCAATAACAATAAAATAATTATCCGCAAAATACATGATGACAACTAAAATCTTCCATCGAAGATAAATAACGAGAGGCAAGTATGGGAATGGAAAGGATGGAATATTGTTATTCATCTTACGATGAAAGAGTTATACATCAATAATGTTGGCCAATTATATTACAAGGAGTGAAGATTGAAATGTACGAGATATTACAAGCGGCGAAAGAAAACAAAAAGAATTATCTCTTTGGTGATTCTTCTCCTTCATCGATTCTTGATCCTATTATTCTCATCGCGAGAATTTTCTTCTTCGCTAGCCTCACTATCGAAACGTCGAGACAGGCGGATTCTCGGGAACCTTTTGAAAGCCGGGGATATAAATGCGAGAGGATATTGTGGTCCTTACAAACATACTCCATGGCTCCATTGCGAAAACGAACGGCATCATTATTAAAATTCGCCATTTTGTCGTTAGAAATTGTTTCTTCAACTTGACATATCTATTCTCGCGAAGGAGAGACTCCTTGCGAGTTTGTTCTTTTTCGATTTCAAGTTCTTCAATTCTCATTTGGAAAATTCTGGCGAGTTGTTCTTTTCAGATTCAAGCTCTCTAATTCTAACTTGAAGTCTCTTCTCGGATTCTACAAATAAGTAACAACAAGTTAATAATTTACAAGCAATACTACGAAGTAAGAAGCGATAAGGTATAATAAGTAACCTTCTCTATCGGATATCATATCTTTAATCAAGGAAGTATGCTCGGCATGAAGACTAACATCAACACCTAAGTTATTCTGGCATTATCTAAAACTTTCGCAGCCCCGGCGAATTCATCATCACTATTAATAACAAGAAGAGAACGAACTTGCTCTTCTCATTTGCTTAAGTATGGTATTACGATGAAGGAGTTCATCTCGTTCAACTTGCACACCTAGAAGAGATTTGTGGAATTACTGCTAACGCTTTGTGCACCTCGTTAGTAATGCGATCGTTCTCATCTATGAGATCACTAATTTTCTTCCTTAAAGTCTTGATTTTCTTCTCGGAATCAAGGTACATCCGTTTAAAGCGATTAGTTAAATTTAAACTAGATCGTGTTCGATCTCTAAGAGATGATGTTTGGATTGAAGATCCTTTAATGAAAGGAGGTTAGTTTTATCGAGAAACTACTTAGAGATTGATTGAGGTGAGTAAGAAGGACATCATCATTCATAGGCTCGGAAATGAATGGAGAAGGATGGATTCTTCGGAAAGATTATATACGTCTGCGAGAATAATAGTCAGACAAAGAAAAATAAAGGATAGCATGAAAAGGATTTGAGAATTGAAATTTACTATACCATAAAGCTGCTGATTTGAATTATGAAGAGTGATTACTCTATCCTTTTGGGAGTCCAAATCGGCTTCTAATTTTTGAATCTTATCGCGAGATGACGCGACTTCAACTTCCAGCTCTTGGGTCTTCTTGTTCAATTGTAAATTTCTCTTTTCAAGATTATTGCGTCTTCTCTCGAGATCTGAGGCAACTACAAAAGAAGTTTTTCCAACCTATGAAAGAAGATAGAAAAACCGTTAATACATATATTTAAAAATTTAAAAGTAATAGGGAAATATGACTACATGCATACCAAAGATCCAAGTGCGTTCAAGAAGTCAGGAGACACAATTCTAGAGGCTCCATTGAAAGAATTATTGCCCTCTAGTAAAGCAGCATTACACACATTTGCGAGAACCCCGCAAAGGGAAGCTAGGGGAGCATCTCCCATTCCTTGGAAAGAGTCTGAGAAGATGCTAGATAACTGATCCATAGAAGAACCGGCCAATGGAATCTCTTTAGTGAGAGAGGGATTCGAATCATGGTTATCCTCGTCGGAGAAGATTCGGAGCTTGAGCTAAGGCGAGAAGAAGAGGCGAGTCTTTCGCTTCTTAGTTAATGGAGCAGAAGATTTACCTTTGCGAACAGCGGTTTTACCCTTACTTCTAACCTTCGCGGCTACTGGCTTCTTCAACTCCAACCTTCGCATACAATTAAAGATAAGAAAACGAGAGGCAACCTTCGCGTACGGTTAAAGATAAGAAACAGAGGCAACAATATTGTTTCAAATAACAAAGGAAATGTTTCTTACTTCACCCGTAAGCGAGCGAAGTATCGTCAGTACTCTCCAACGGATCATCCTTATAGCTTCTTCTCAATTTGGCGATCCGAAAAATTCCACAAACTAAAGCAAATATAAAAAGAAAGTTGCGAGGGCAAGATTTGAAGTGGAAAACATACCTCTTTTGCCTTATCAGGCCATTTGAATTCCCAAGGATGATATCTGCGAGATTCGCGGGGAAGAATATGCGAGCCCGCGATGTAAGGGCCATTTAAAATCAAGGGTACAACCCACCACTTCTCATCCTTGGAGTGGCGAGGAGAAGTATTATTGCCGGGTGCCAGTCAATATCTTGCATGAGTAATTTATCCTCGGGGACATTATCCTTCTTTTTCGAGCGAATGCCCAGAGAGAGATTTCGCGTTCCTCATCTTTATCCTTTGAATAATTTTCAAAAAAGTTCTCTCGAGTGTATTTCTCAAAGCATCTATTTCCAAGTTTGCGAAATCGGGGTTTTAACGGTATTAGGGTATAAAGATCCTTTGCCAGCACCACGGTTCGCGAACTCAAGCATTAGGCGAATGCAATCGCCACATAATTGATAAACGGCCGAGAGAATTTTTCATGGGCCAAGATTTCATAAAATAAGGGCATCTCGGGATTGTATAAGGGAATGGGAAGTCTGCGAGAAGCTGACCTAGCGAGACTATAATTTTTGATCATCACATTGATGATCGAGAAAACGACTTTGCGAAAGAATAGATGAAGGTTCTTGATCAAGAATGGTTGATAGAGTAAAACCCTTCTCAAGCAATTTCTGTTGAACTTCATCAAAAGAAGCTTTGTATGCACGACTAATGAAAGCCATTATCAGTATGGGAATGGATGGGAGGTTGGAGATTAGGATCAGCGTTAGAAGGGATGAAGAAAAGAGTTACGATGGCGGGAGCGCAAATTGCGGAAGGAGAGAGTAAAGAAAAGTTGCGAGAGAGAAACTAGAAGAAGAAAAGAGGAGGAAAAGAAAGCTATATATAGAAAAATCAAAAAAGATTCTTGAGAAAAACGAGGGCATTTAATGCGAGAAGAGACACGAACGGACGAGAATAAACGGGTGGAAGAGACGTGTCAAGAAAAGACTTTAATAGTCAAAATCTGTGTAATAGCACGGAGGTGAAGCAGAGATAAAGATAAGTAGTTGCGGCAAATCAAAATATTGATTCTCATAATATTCTCCCCCTCGCGAGAGAGATGTAAGGAGAGACGGGAGACGGAACTTCATATATATACTACAAAGAAGCTCCAGAACTTCGCCAAAAGAATAGAGGCAAGTACGTACTTTTCAAGAAAAGTATTCTTTCGCTCGTTCCTTCACCAATTAAAACCAAGGACTATTACAACAATGAATTTTTCCTTCAAATCGCTCTTCAAGCAATATTCAAGGAAAAAGAGGCAAGATGTAGGATCATAATATCGCAACGGACAAAGTTCGCGGGATAAATAAACGACGGTGTCGCGAGGGAGTCGCAGGGAGCTAAAATAAACGACGCGATGAATAACGACAAACAAAACAATTGGAAGACATGAAACCTGGCGAGGGTTAAGAAGTGTCGCGAGAATGAATATTCGTGCACTTGCGACACTTCGCGAGACATTCCCGAAAATAAAGGATAGCTTAGCTGTCATCCACTATGTATTACCCTATATAAAGGGCTAAATGAGTCTGTTGAAAGGAGAGATCTTTTTGAATTGTTAAGCAAGTCATTAGGAGAGAGAAAGTTTAAAGAGCGCTTTAATTTCTAAGTGTAATTCTATTGTACTGTGTAAAACATTTCATGGAATCAATTAATAAATATTCTTGATCACACATCTTTCAATGGATTAGTCAAGCAAAACTGAGTGAGGGGTGTAGTGTGAGATTTCTTGCAACTACAGATAGGATACGGGTAAAAATTCTGACGGGTAGGATAGGGTGGCGGGTAAGGGTAGGATATGTGCACCCCTATGCATGCCTTCATGACCGACCAGAGTCATCCTTAGGGCTTGCACAAAGCCGGTCCCACACGTTTTCATAATTCTGACTTAATTTGCTCAATTGCTCGTATTGGGCCCAAACTATCTCCAACCAACCTGGGGATTGCTCAAACGGCCAACAACTGGTCACGTGACCACCAAGAGCCGGTCCCATGCTCTCTTGGTCGGTCCCATCTTTCATACCTAGGTTTTATCACCTAATGTTGAACCAAGCAATATTTCATAAATGATGAAACCAACATTTAATCATCATTCTTTCACCAATCCTCAAACCGAGAACCCGGTGCATGCTCACTCGAGCACCGGGCACCACATGGACGCCCATCATCCCATGTGGTCGGTCCCTCTATCCATCATGACCTATTTTCAGCGATTCATCAACTATGATCTGAAATTAGGGTTTTGAATAAATGCTCCACGAATCATCACTCTGAGCACGATTCAAACACTAATGAATTTATGATGGATTCATAAACCAACATCTGAATTAATCATATAATATTTGGTAGCTTACTAATATTTTAATATTTTATTGGTTCACGTCACCAATAAATGTTTCGTCGAATCGAGCAATACTTGCTCAGTTGCTCAAATATCGATCCAGCTATCAATATGTAGTTGCAGGATTTCCCACACTACACCCCTCACTCAAATCTGTTTAATCAATCCATTGGAAGATGAACAATGATGTGTTTTATTAATTGTTTTCTTGAATGATTTACAAAGAAATGTAGAACAAAGTTAGAGAAATTACAATCTCTCTTTCCTTTCTCTCTCCTAATGACTTGTTTCACAATTCAAAATGACCTCCTCTACAACAGACTTACTCGACCCTTTATATAGGGTATTACATAGTGGATGACAGCTATTCTGTCCTTTATTTTCGGAAACGTCTCGCGAATGCTCGCGAATGCTCGCGAATGTACAACTGTTTGCCTTCGCGACACTCTTAAATCTCGCCAAGTCTTCATACTTTCCTCATGTTCTAACTGTCGTCATCTATTACGTCATTTATTTACTTCCCTGCGACTCCTTCGCGATGCATTTGTTTATTAACCTCGCAAAGTATTAGTGTTGCGATATTCTGGTCCTACATCTTGCCTCTTTTTCCTTGAATATCGCTTGGAGAGCGATTTTTAAGGAAAAATTTGTTATTGTGATGATCTTTGACATTTGTTGATGAAGGAACGAGCGAAAGAATATTGGACTTGAAAAGTACGTACTTGCCTCTATTCTTTTGCGAAGTTCCGAAGCTTTGCGAAGTGAACAAGAAGTAATATATCTTCAATTTCCCACAGAAATTTGATTCCTTGAATCTTGGGATGACCGTTTACACGTGTCTAAAATTACTCTTTCTACCGGTACATTTAATGTTATCCGGTCACCATTTTTTTTCTTCTATTTAAAGGAAAACGCTGTGAAAACCATTCCTTCTCTTCTTCTATATCTTCTTCATCGTCTCGCAACTATTTCCTGCTATTCATCTTCATCCTCTTCTTTTTATTATCTTTCATTATCGTTTTCATGGCATCCCAGGTTCGTTATTTTCATTGATTTTGATTATTCTCTTGATTGATCTTCCTTATTGAAATTACTTCATCTTGATTTTGTTCTTCTTTTGATATTTCTTCCGCCATTTTTGTTTTTGACAAGAACAAGCCCAGACTCTAAATATACCGTGGTGAACCCTAACATCCCCACTTTGGTTCGCAACCAAAATCTTCTTCGCAATCAAGTCTCGGCTTCCAAAAAACAACCTGCGAGTAGTAAGGTATTTTTAGAAATATTTACTCCTTTAATAGCAATTTTGTTGCCTCTGTTTCTTAGTTGATTTATTATTCGCAGGATGATAAGAATGATGATAGATCTCCCAAAAGGTCTCGCCATAATACATTTGATGCCTCTGCTGCTGCTCCAACTGTTCCTTTTTCGGGATTCAAGCATTCTTCTTTCCCTACGATGTCTTCGCAAGGCAAATCTCCTACTACAGCGACTTCTTCGCAAGATAATCCCCTTCCTTCTTCTCAAGATAATGTACCATTCCCTACAGTGTCATCGCAGGATAAATCAATCCCTGAATTTTCTGCGAATGAAATTCTTCAGGTCATGCCTATTCCTACTTTTACTTTCACCTCGCCTCCACCTATTGATCAGGTCTCTCCAATTGGCGGTCTTATAACTATGGGTGACTCAACTTTTCCTTCTTCCTCTACTATTTCTTCTCCCTCAAAATCTATCTCTCTTAGCAAAGAAAATTTAGAAGGGATGGATATAGCTTTTAAAATTTTATCAGATACTATGAATGATGTTAAAAAGGCCTCCACTGATCCCACCAAATTTAGCGTTTCGAGTCTTTGGGTAAATTCTTTGGTTCCGATACGATATCGCGAGCATCCTTGGAACAAGAAATTAAGACTTTGAAGAATAATCTTCATAATACTTTGTTGGATCGCGATAACCTTCGCAAGAAAAATGAAGAATTAAAAGGTATCTCTCCTTCCCCTATTTTTTTTTTTTTTTTTTTTTTTTTTAAAAAAAAACTTGGTTCGACTCTCAAGTTTTGCACCAGAAACGTAAGATGGAGATATACCAACTGGAATCTATTGTAGAAGAAACTCGAGTGGAAAGAGACGCCTGGATGGAGCAATATAATCGCTTAGATAATCTCCATACATTTTCTATGGATCAAATAAATAATCTTTCTCAAGAAAACATCTCGCTTAGTTCAAAACCAAGAATTATTAAGTAATGAAGTGTCGCGTCTCTCATATGCTTTGAATAAATCTAATTTGGAGTTGGAAACCTTATCAGATGAAAATGGAACTTTATCTCAAGAGAAGCGAGCTTTATTGGATAAAGTGGCGATATCCTCGCAACAACTTGATGCTTGTAAAAAATCATTGAATGAGCAAGAACAGTCTATCGCCTCTCTGAAAACTAAACTTGAAGATACTACCATTGAAAGAGATAAACTTATTAGAATAGAATAAATCTAAGTGTGAAAACCAACCAACTCAAGGATGATTATACCAAGTTAAAAGAATCCCATTCTTCTCTGCGAAACAAAATAAGTTATTGATTTCTAACGAAAAGAGTTTGCGATCGCGGTTAAAAGGTCTTGTCGGTGATGGTTTTGATAATGCCATGGAAAATCTGGGGAATAATTGCTTGGCCCTTACTCAATATCTTGTCTCGCAGAAGGAAGGTAGTCATAAAATTTGACTGCCTTTTCCATTTTTCTTTTCTAATTTTCTATACCACTTTCCACCTTATAATTTTAATGTCTTTCGTTACTCTCTGAGAATCTGAGAAAAATCTTCATTCTTCTCTATCTACTTTGGAAGCGGCGCATGCTAAAATTCGCAAGGAAAATGCAACTCTAGTTGCTTCTCTTGCCCAATCTCGCGACCGAGCCAGAAGGAGGTTTAACTACCTTAATCATCTTAAAGATATCCAGAGTAGAAATCAACAAAAACACTTCTTCGTCAATTTCCTCCCAAAGCGAAGTTCTTGTGAATAATATCTTACTTTCTAAATCCCTTGATCCCGTCTATGTTGAGCCATTGGATGTTGAAGATGATGAAGTACCCAACTCTCCCGACGAGTGATTATGATTATGAAAGCTGCGAAGACCTCGCTAATAATGAAGTTATCAATAAGGAACCTTAGAAAGAATTTCGATGAAAACCCTTCAAATGGCGAGGGTGAAGTCGATAAGATTGTTGAAGAATCTTTACCATCTCCTTCACTGAGCAAGTTGATGTAGAGAATTAAGTTTCTTTGTAACTTTGTTGAATTTTTCTTTTTGATTGCAAAGTACTAAGTCTGGTGTTGGATGAATTAGTTTCTATTTCTTTCTTATTATATGAACTCATCTCGCCACCTTATCAAGTAATCCCTTTATTTTCCATTAAACCTTTTGTTGTAATCTTTCTCGCGATGGAAAAATCTCGATTGCCTATATCAAAAATGTTTAAAGATCTTTCTTGAATGCCGTTATTGCGACAAGATCGCAGGATGTCTCTACATTTTCATGTAATGACCCATTGGTCTTGCCTTATCATTATTTGTGTGGTCTTATTTTGCCTTCCTAAGTAAAGGTCTTATTTTGCCACCCCTCATTGCGACAAGGTCGCAGGACGTCTTTACATTTTCATGTAATGACCCATTGATCTTGTCTTATCGTTTCTTAAGTATTTTTGCCTCTGCAGGACATTGTATTTGCGACAATATGGCAGGTTTAAATGTTCTTGCGACCATAAAATCCCAGCACATTGTCGTCTTTGCGACGAAATCGCAGGACGTTCTTACATTTTCATGTAAAAACCCATTGATCTCGTCTTACCCTCGCGTTAGTATTATTGCCTCTGCAGGATCATTGCACAAATATGACAAGCCTAAATTCTCTTGCGAGAATAAAGCCTCATGACATTTGCGTCTTTTGACACTTATCAGCTCCCTAATGGAGGGTGCCGCCCTTATCTTCTCCCTGGTTGCCCCTTCAAGGAGGTGTACATCGGCCATACAAGACTAGCTCCTCCCATCCGGTCTTAACAACAAACCGAGTTGTTTTCGCATCCTCTTATCCCTTATACCTATATGGTTTATGGTTACGAGACTGCACCCTAAGTGGAGTTTTCTTGGCCGAGTGCAAAGCATGTGCCAAGACTTGTCAAGAGTGGTAAGGAAGTTCCATGCTCCCCGCACTCTTGACTCAACCGTGTACCTCGGCGCCTTGGTCATACTCGACTCCTTGGAAGAGACCCTCGGGCGTCCAACCAGGGTATAACCTTATATATATAGTTGGAAATCCAAGGTATCTCCAGGATAGGCTTTCATGGGCCCCAAATCTCCATGACCCAGGTTTCGGAGCGGTGTAACCTTCCACCGAGTCATGTTAAGAGATACCCCCTTATATGACGCACTTTAGGTCTTACATTTGCCTCTTGCGAAGTATCATTCGCGAACTAGGTGTACGCCATAAAGGTTTGTCCAATTCACTCACTCATTCATTTTATCAATTTATTCAATCATTTGTCTGCGAAGGTTATCGCACAATCTTGCTTTATTTCCATTGATCTCATAACATGTCTGTCGCGAAAACATTACATTACCAACTCATTCTATTTCTTCCATCTTCTATGGATAATATTTCTTGAGATATAACCTATTCCACGGCCTATCTAATTTTTGCCCTACATCTTTGCCTTCAGGATCCATTAATTTATATGCCCCTGTGCCAACTATCTCCTTGATAATATAAGGTCCATCCCATTTTCTTGCCGACTTGCCACCATTTTCTCGCTGATATATAGGTGTTTCTCAGCACCAAGTCACCTGGCTGAAATTCACGTATCTTGACACGCTTGTTATATTTCTCGGCCAATCTTATTTGGTAATTCTCCATATCTTTGTAGTGCTCTCTCTCTTTTTCTTCTAATTCATCTAACTTGATTAAGATGTTACCCGCACTAAGATTTTTCTCCCAAGCTTCTTTCTTTGTAGTTGGAATTTTCACTACGTTGGGAGTACAGCTTCAACTCCATATGTTAAACAAAAAGGGGACATGCCTGTAGCTTCTCTTCTAGTTGTATTATAAGCCCATACCGCATTGGGTACTTGTTCGCACCATCCTTTATTGTATCCTTCAGTTTTTTCTTCAATATATCTGCTATTGTTTTATTCGTCGCCTCTGCTTGACCATTAGCTTTGTGGGTATAGAGGAGTTGATTTCCCACATCGTATCGAAATGCATTAAGTAACAATTCTATATTTTGTCCTTCAAACTGCTTCCCATTGTCGAGATACCAATTGTCTTTGGAACTCCAAATCTACATATAATGTTCTCAAATATAAAAATAAAAACATCCTTATCGCGAATATGTTGTACCGCTTTCACCTCTTCCCATTTTGTGAAATAATCTGTAGCGACGATCAAATATCTTCTCTGTCCCATTCCTGGTAAAAATGGTCCTACAATGTCTAATCCCCACTTTCCAAATGGCCAAACACTTGTTGAAGAATTTAACGGAGCTCCTGGTGCATGTATTTTCTTCCCATGCCTTTGGCAATCCTCGCAACGCCTTGATACTTGTTTCGCGTCCTCATGCATATATGGCCAATAATAACCCTGTATTTTTGCTTTATACGCTAAAGATCTTCCTCCATTTGTGATTACCGGCATCCCCACTGTGCAACATCTTCAATATGATTTCTCCTTCCTTTCTTGTTAAACATCTAAGTGAAGGCCCGTTAAAAGATCGTCGGTATAGCACTCCATCTCTTAATTCATAATTTGTTGCTCGGCTTTTTAATTTGTGTGTCTCCAATCTATTTCTTGGTGTTTCTCCTGTCATCAAATATGCATGAAGCTCCGCTCTCCAATCTTCTTCGCAGAGTGTTTGTGTTCCATCTTCTACTACCATTACATCGGTTTCTTGTTCTTCTTCTTTGTCAATTGACGGCATCGAAAGTGTTTGTATTTTAATATTTCTCGCAACCGGATCTGTCATCATACTTGATATAAAAGCAAAAGCGTCTGCGAGTCTATTATTTCTCCTTGATATATGTCTCCACTTTATTCTTGGTATCTGCGTCGACAACTCGTCAACAAGTTTCTTATATTTTTGCAAAGACAATTCGTTTATAGCATATTCTTCTTTTATCTGGCGAATTGCCAATTGTGAATCACTAGTAATCCTTGCATTCTCCAACTTCATTTCTATTGCAAATCGCAAGGCATGTATTATAGCTTCATATTCTGTTTCATTATTTGTTGATGCAAACTCCAATCTGAAAGAAAGAGCTATTTTATTACCCTCGGCGATATCACAACAATTCCTATTCCATTTCCTTCTCCATTTGATGACCCATCTACCAATATTTCCCATCTATTCGGCTCCGTTAACAAATCTTTCGGATCTCCATGTTCTTCCTCAACATCCATCATTTCTTCTACCGATTCATCTTCTTCCAAAGGGAATTGCTAAAAAGTCTGCGACAACTTTGTGATTTTGGCGAAGATAGTATTTCATATTTGAGTTTGCAATGACTTATTTGAGCATTCCATCTCTAAACTCTTCCCGACCTCTTTGAATTCTTCATCATTTGATTCTATTGGTACTTTTGTCACCACCTTGACAACATGCGCTTGAAAATATATACGAAGCTTAAATGTTGCATAAACTAATGCTAAGATTAGTTTTTCAATTTTTGAGTAATTCCTTTCCGCAGCGTTGAAAGTTTTTCTGATGTAATAAATTGGTTTTTCTACTCCTGCGTCCACTCGCAGTAACACTGCACTTAATGCATGTGAAGTTGTCGCAAGATAGATCAACAATTCCTCTCCTTCTTCCGCTTTTTGCAAAATTGATATGTCCATTAAATGTTCTTTTATTCCTTGCAAGGCTTTCTCACACTCATCTGTCCATTTAAACTTTGATCCCTTTCTAAGGATGTTGAAAAAGTGCTTGCATTTGTCAGACGATCGCGAGATGAACCTCCCTAGCGAAGCTAACAACCCATTTAGCTTTTGAACATCTTTTATTGTCGCCGGTGTTGGCATATCGCGAACTGCTTGTACTTTTTCTGGGTCGACTTGAATTCCTTCTTTGGATACAATGTACCCTAAAATTTTTCCAGAGGCGACCCCAAAGGTGCATTTTTCTGGGTTTACTTTGATATTAAATTGCCTCATTTGTTCAAAAATTTATTTCAAATCCTGTACGTGGTCTTTGGCTTTTCTACTTTTTATTAGCATATCATCAACATATACCTCCAATGTTTTATGTATCCATCTCGCGAACACTTTCTCCACCATCCTTTGGTATGTCGCACCGGCATTTCATGAGACCAAATGGCATTTTTGTATAACAAGTACAATCCTCTTGGAGCAAACAAAGCAAGTATGTTCTTGGTCTTCTTCGGCGAGAGGAATTTGATTGTAACCCTTGTATCCATCGAGAGAAGATATCCTTTCATTTCCTGCCATTTTGCTTCAACCAATTGTGGAATATCCAGTAAGGAAACTATCTTTAGGACAAGCTTTATTTAGATCGGTAAAGTCTATACAAATTCTTATTCCTTTTTTCTTCTTTGGAACTATAACCATATTTGCTATCCATTCGGGATATTTTGCTTGTCTAATAATTCTGCGTCCAACATTTTCTCGCAATTCTTCTTCTATTTGAGGATGATATCTTTGTCGCGATCTTTCTAATTCTTTGTTTGAAGGGTTTTACATTCTTGTCAATTTCCAATTTATGGCAAGCCACAGATGGATCTATACCAGGCATTTCATCCATATCCCATGCGAAAATGTCTTTATAATCTCGCAACAACTCAACAGTTCTTTTCTCTTCATCCGCTTCCATTTTAGTCCCAATTTTTAAGATTTTAGGCTCCTCCTCGGTTCCAACATTCACTTCTTTTGTTTGTTCTGCTGCGACATAGCTAGACTTCGGTTCTCCCATAGGAGTTGGTCCTCTTATTTCCTTCGCGAACTCACTCCCTTCTCCCATGATTTCGCTAGGTATTCCTTTTCCTTCTTTTGCCCTTATCATGTAAACTCTAAATTCCTCTTCTTTCTTAGCTGCTTTTATCATCTTCCTGCGATCTTTTCGCTTCTTCATTTGCCCTTCATAATGCTTTACCTCGATTTGATAATATATTCTTCCTTTATCAATATCTCCTCTGATCTCACCAATTCCACTCGGCATAGGAAATTTGATGCAGCGATGAAGTGTTGATGCTCTTGCCTTAATCGCATGTACCCAAGGTCTCCCTAACAATATGTGGTATGGCGATTCCATATCCACTACACTTAATGTCACTTGTGTTTCAATTTCTCCAAGTAAAATTCGCAATTTCATCTCCCCTTTTGGTACTGTTATAGATTTTCCAAAACCATGAATATTATATCTTGGAGAACTCATTTCTTCATCTTTATATCCTAATTTTTTGTAAGTATGGTAAAACATGATACTCACCAAACTCCCCGTATCCACCAAAGTTCTATTTATTTCCCATTCTTCCGCTTCCTTTGCCGATTCTTCTCTTTTTTTGCTTGCATTTATCGTGATCACTAGTGGAGATGTATGATTCAAATTTTCTCTAGGAACTTCCAGGTTTGTGAATGTTATTTTGTGCTTTTCCCATTCCTTCAAAGACGACGTTTTCTCCTCATCTATAATCTTCTTTCCTTCGAAATCTCGTTTATGTATCCTTCCTCTAATATTTTCATGGAATTCATTAACCATTGCTTTTGTAATTGAATTGTATTCCATTTCTTCACTATGTTCCTTGCTTCTTAATTCTTCTATCTCATCTGATTTAACTTTTTCCTTTCTCATTTTTTTTGATTTAAGCGATTTTAATTGTACTCTTCAATCTTCAATCTTGTTCGTCCCTGTTTCTAGCGCATATGTAGTTGCAGGATTTCCCACACTACACCCCTCACTCAAATCTGTTTAATCAATCCATTGGAAGATGAACAATGATGTGTTTTATTAATTGTTTTCTTGAATGATTTACAAAGAAATGTAGAACAAAGTTAGAGAAATTACAATCTCTCTTTCCTTTCTCTCTCCTAATGACTTGTTTCACAATTCAAAATGACCTCCTCTACAACAGACTTACTCGACCCTTTATATAGGGTATTACATAGTGGATGACAGCTATTCTGTCTTTTATTTTCGGAAACGTCTCGCGAATGCTCGCGAATGTACAACTGTTTGCCTTCGCGACACTCTTAAATCTCGCCAAGTCTTCATACTTTCCTCATGTTCTAACTGTCGTCATCTATTACGTCATTTATTTACTTCCCTGCGACTCCTTCGCGATGCATTTGTTTATTAACCTCGCAAAGTATTAGTGTTGCGATATTCTGGTCCTACACAATATTTGGTAATTTATCAGTAATTTGTCGAATTGAGCAATACTTGCTCAATTGCACGAAAAATTATCAACATTCATTAATTTTCCGAATTGAGCGATACTTGCTCAATTGCTCGTCAAATTCTCGATATTCAGTAATTCGTCGAATTGAGCAATACTTGCTCAGTTGCTCGAATATTGATCCAACTATCAATATTCAGTAATTTATCAGTATTTCGTCGAATCGAGCAATACTTGCTCAGTTGCTCGAATAATCCACATATATTCAGTAAATCATCAATATTCAACAACTCGTCAAATTTACAATATTTGCTCAGACGAGCAACATTAACATTCATGAATCGCTGAGCATTTGTCAAACATGCTCGA
Source organism: Papaver armeniacum (assembly GCA_023531295.1). Taxonomy (NCBI): domain Eukaryota; kingdom Viridiplantae; phylum Streptophyta; class Magnoliopsida; order Ranunculales; family Papaveraceae; genus Papaver; species Papaver armeniacum. Next base: position 427,142 of record JAJJWW010018419.1, read on the forward strand.
TTCAACAAAACCTAGACTCATTGTCTAATCGGTCAACAAATCGACAAACTAAATACACGTCTGTCATGCAGACTCCACGATTCGTGAGACATCAATCACGCCAAATTGGGGGATAACAACTAGGGTTTTGGTCTAGCGGCCTACAGCACGTGGATTTCATCCACGACGAGAAATGTGCGTAAGTTGAGTAAACGGTTGAAGGAGTTAGCAAAGTAGTGGGTGCACGATCCGTCAAGTCTCCACACGACATGGAACTGACTTTACCACGATCTTCCACTTGCCCACTCTTCCACTCATGAAACCGTCACACTTACAGGGATCAAGGTGTTCACAACTTTGACAATATAAATAAGTTCCATGATTGAGGACAACGAATGATCACTAGCTATCGGCAATCATCCAGAATTTCTCGAGTAACTACTCTCAAGAATTCATCAATCCATCAGAACTTATTCGAACTCCACAGTTCACCAATTATTGTAGAAACCTTCAACACAAACACAATCCTTGATCATCATTGATCCCACACAATTCTCAGCTTCCCTCCTACAGATCAACCCATCTCCTTCTTTGCGACAGAATTGACTCTGGAATGGCCATTGACTTGGTTTAGGCCGGAGTCCTACAGATTGATCTCTCGAATCTAAGCACTCCCTTTGCAGTGCATCTGTGTAAGGTTAAGCAGTTTGCTCGGTCGAGGAGTCTCGACGACACGCTCGGCTCTTCACTTTCCTAAAAAACCAGCGAACCGTTTTTCCCCATCCGCAGTGTAGTTGCAGGAAATCCTACACTACACCCCTCACAAGAATCTATACAATAAAATTATTTTTAAGATGAGCAATTGTAATTTTTATTGATTAAATTCTTAAAATGCTTACAAGATGAAATGGAAATCAGTTAAAGAATTACAATCACTCTAAACTTGCTCTCTCTTAATGACTTTCCCAACACTCGAAAAAAGATCTCCCTCTCAACAGACTTGTTCAACTCTTTATATAGGGTAGTACATAGTGGATGACAGCTAAGCTGTCCTTTATTTTCGGGAATGACTTGCGAAATATCGCAAGTGTACAAATATATAATTTCGCAGTTCTTCTAGATCTCGCTAGGTCTTCACATCTTTCTTGTGTTTTGGCTGTCGTCATTCATTGCGTCATTTATATTACTTATCTGCGATATCTTCGCAATGATGCCGTTTATTGATCTCGCGAGGTATTGATGTCGCGATATTCTGATCCTACATCTTGCCTCTTCTCATGTCTTCTCTGCGGAGAAGAGAATGTCATGAGAACTAGTATTTTCGAAATGCCGCAATTGTTCATCTTTATCTCATTTCTTCGATATGACCTCGTACTTTTATACAGAATTTATTACACGTGTTTCTTCTTCCACTCTTTTCTTGACACGTCTCTTTTAACCGTTTATTCTTGACCATTCACGTCTCTTCTCGCATTAAATGCATTTATCTTCTCGAGAACTCTTCTCTATATATAGTTTTCTCATCCTCCTCTTCTTCTTTTTTACTTTCTCTCTGCAATTTTTCTTTAATTCTCTTCCTCCGCAATTTTCGTTTCTGCTATTGTAAATTTTCCATTTCTTCTTTCTCTTGATCTTCAATTCTCTATTCATTCCCATATCCTGAGAATGGCTCCACCTGGTCATAAATACGAAACCCTTTTGGGTGATATTCAAAAGAATTTACAAGAGAAGGGTTTCACCTTATCCACAATTCCCAACCAAGAATCTTCATCTATTCTGTCTGCAAAATTGTTTACTGATCATCATTGTGATGATCAGAAAATCATAATTTCGCTAGGTCAACTCCTCGCAGGTCTTCCCATTCCTCTCTACAATCCCGACTTGCCCTTGTTCTATGAAATCCTTTCTCATGAGAAGTTCTCGCGAGCTATCTTTCAATTAAGTGGGGATTGCATCCGTTTAATGCTTGAATTCGCCAATCATGGCGCTGGTAAAGGATCTCTATATCCTGATGAAGTCAGAGATCCTAAATTCGCAAACTTGGAGATAGTTCTTTGAAAAGTATTCGAGTAGAAAACTTTTTGAAAATTATGAAGTGATAAATATGAAGAATGATAGGTCTCGCTGGGGTGCACAGTTGAAAAGAAAAGAGAACATTCCCAGCGACAAGATACTCATGCAAGATATCGATTGGCACTCCGGCAAGAACAATGTTCCTCGCCATTCCAAAGACGACAAGTGGTGTGTCTTTCCGCTATTTTTGAACGGACCTTACATTTCAGGTTCCAATGTACTCCCTGCGAATCTCGCAAATTATGATCCCTGGGTATTTAATTGGCCCGGGATAGCAAAAGAGGTATATTTCCTAACCTTCACTTGCTTTGCAATCTTCACTTCCTCTTATATCTAATCTTGCGAACTTTTTAGATCACCAAACTGAGAAAAAGTTACGAAAAGAATCCAAAGGCGAGTACCCTGGCGATACTCCGTTCAATCACAGATGAAGTAAGAAACATTTTCTTTTGTTATTTTTAACAATATTGTTGCCTCTGTTTCTTATCTTCATTCGTGTGTGAAGATTGGTGTTGAAGTTACCGGAGAAGAAACTTCTGAAGCTGCGAAGGCCAAAGGAAAGGGTAAAAGTTCTCTTCGCAAGGGGAAATCCACTACCCCACCTTCTAAAAAACGGAAGATTCACCCTTCTTCTCGCTCAAGTCCTCTATCTAGCGAGAGTTCTGATGAGGATGATGACGAAGTTGATGTTCCTTTTGCGAAGGAGGATCATCTAACTGAATCCCCTATGGCATTACTGTCTAATATCTTCTCAGATTCCATGCAAGGAATTGGAGATGATCGCCTTTCTAGTACATGCGAAGCTCTCGCAAATATGTGTGACGCTTCCTTGCTAGAGGGTAACGATTCTCTCCAGGGGGTTTCCAGATCAGTGACTCCCAGCCTCTTAAATGCACTTGGTACCTTGGTGCGTCTATATTTCTTTATTTCTTCATAACTTTGATTTTAAATCATATCTTGATAATTTCTTTATCTTTCTTTGTAGTCTGGGAAAGCTTCCTTTGTTGTTGCCTCAGATCTTGAGAAAAGACGCAACACCCTTGAAAAGAAATATCTTCAACTTCGCAAAAAGGATGAAGGATTAGAAAGTGAAGCTGCGGTTCTTCGCGAAAGGGTTTGATAGGGTGTAGAATACATCCTATTTACTATCTATTGTTTATGCTTTCTTTGCTATTTTTCTTGTAAATTATGTATTTTACGCTTGTTTTGAGTTTTATAGCTACTTTGGAGTCGCACGGAGGAAAAGAAGAAGAAATCACCCAAATTGAGCAAAAAGGGCAAAATTGTCATTTCATGGGCGAGCACTATCTGGAGCCCAGTTAAGGTTAAGGGGCAACTCTCTTTTGGAGGAGTATTAAAAGACAACCAGCAATGGTTAGGGGGCTGCTAGCTGTGTAGCCCTTATCACGGTGACCAGACACTGAATAACCCTAGCTCGAGAAGTTATTCTCAATCATTTCCTCTCAATATTTGCATCTGAAAGAAGAGAAAAGAGGCGAGAAATTGAAGGCATCGTTGAAGAATTAAGAGAAAAGATTGATGATGGTTTGGGGCTGAAATCGAATCAAGAACAGAGATGAGTTCGAATTGTGTTGCTGCTACTGTTGAGTTCGAAACCGATTGAGAGATCGAGCGGAAACCCAAAGAAGAAATCAGACCGAGAAGAGGGTTTGATGTTGCATCTGTGAATCGAGATCGATTGGAAGGAGGGATTGAGTAGTTGCTGCTAATGGGTCGTGAGCGGAATTCCAGATGGAGCGAAAGAAGATCCAGGGAAGAAGGTGGTGATTAATTAGGTTGAGAAAGAGGATTTGTGGTTGTTTCTAACACCTGAAACATCAGAATAGAGAGAAAAGATGAAGGTCGAGAAGATGGGCTATTATGATTGAAGATGAGTTCTGGTGGTCACTGTTGAGAGGAGAGCATATGGGTTCGATGCAGATGTGAAATTGGGTAAAGATGAACAAGGAGTTTGGGTTTGCATTTGAGTTCAACAGAGTCGAGATAGGACTCGTTGTTGCTGTATGAGCTAAGCTGAAATTGAGATGGGTCTTTGGTTGTGATGAAGAATCGAGAAGAAGAATGAGCTGCTAAATGATGAAACAGGAGACGGATTTGAGCCATAGGGTGGTGGTGATTGAATGGGTAAACTCAATTCGAGTTTGATTGATTATAGAGAATGGTTGCTGCTATTGAGGGTTTGTTGCAAATTGATCAAAAGGAAGAAGAATTTGATGCTGTTGATAGTATGAGAGTGACAAGCCGTTGCTGATGGAAGCTAGTGGTGGTCTGAGGTTTGAATGGTTCGAATCTGAGATGAATTCGAGCATATCTGTTGTGGTCTTTGCATTATTACAGGGCATGGTGGTTGTGGTAATGAATAATCGCAAGAGAAGAATGGGTTTGATGAGAGTCTGAGATTTGTTGCTGCTGTAAAAATGAATGAATGGGTTCTCAAAATTGTTAGATGTATGTGCTAGGATTTGAGCAGGGGAAGACTGAAGAAAAATAGGTCGGAATACGGCCTGGAAACGCCTTGAAACAGAGGAGACTCTGTCTGAATCTCTCCTCTGACGAGTCAACTCGGCGATGACCGATCCAGACGATTCAACCCAGCCCAGTTAGACCAGTTAGCCGAGTAAGATGCTGACTCGGTGGCTGAGTCACTCCTCTGCCTTGACTTTCTTGACTAACGTTTGACCTGTTTGACCGTTAACTTGGACGGTGCCGTGACGGAATATTCTGTCAGCGGAAAAGAAGATTCCAGTGGCCGGCGGCGACTTTTCAGGCCGGATTCCGGCCATAATACCAGCTTTCCGGCGACCAAAATTACAGATTTTTGTGTGGATTCTACTCATGGGTGTGAAGACTTGGACTTGGACTTGGATGGAGAATTTGGGTCAAATTTGGAAAGAGAAGATGGAAGATGAGGAAGACTTGAATTTGGAAATTGAATTGCTAAAGGAAAGGGGTTCTATTCCTTGGAAGATATGGATAACATTGAAGCCTATAAGTAGAGAAGTTCTCTACACACTTTTACATATCTTTTACACATCTCTCTACACACACAACACTTGTGTTTTTGCTTTCAATTATTCTTCTTAATTATTTGTGTGAACTTGAAAATTCTCCTTTTAATTTGTGTGAATTTCAAAAACATGAGTAGCTAATTTTCTTATTGATTGAGGATGAATTCCTAGTTCTTAATATATGATTTGAGTTTTGTTTCAATTCTATCTTGAAGTTTTTCACATGATTATCGTTTGTTTTTACTAATAGGAATGTTTATTCATTCATGATTGATTGATAGATTGTTTAGAGTGCACGCTAAATTGATTTGTTAATTTGATCTAAAGCTAGTGAAAGTTAGGGGATAAGTAATCGTTTCTTGACTCTTTACATAAGTAGTAAACACGAGACCTTGCGGAGGGATTCCGTGGAGCAATTGTGTGTGAAAACAACGTTAGCAAGTAGACCTTGATCTAAGAGTCTAACTACTAATATTAACCTAATAAGTTCATAAATCTTAATGCGTTTATTTAAATTACATCTAGAGTGATCTACTACTAGGTGGTTTGGTAAATAGAATCCGGTAGTCGAGAACTTCCGTATCCGGTGATACAAGGGATTTAGGGGTTTAGCATCGATCTAGTCGCTTTACCTACGGTTGGTGATAATTTGTGACTAATAACAAGTAGAGAAGAACATAACTTGATTCATTGTTTCGCAACGAAGAAGGATTCCTTGATCTTGTCTCTCTTATTGATTTCAACTTTATCTTTTAATTGCTTTGTTTATTTTCTTTTGCTTTTTACACCCCCCTTTTGTGACAATTTTTACAACTAGAATCTCTTGCTCCTCGTGGGAACGAACTTAACTACCACTATATTACTTGTTAATTAGGTGGAAAAATATTAATTAATTTGTTGTGGTTACGAAACGCATCAAATTTTGGCGCCGTTGCCGGGGAGCAGCGGACGATTTTAGTTGTTTTTATTTTTCTTTTTGCTTTATTCTTGCTTTGTTAGATTCTATACCGTATCTAACTTAGTTTTCGAGAATCTTGTTTCAGGTGTTATACCTTTGGTGAATGCTTAAAAAGGGCAGACCGAGTCCAATACGTCTTCGATCCGGCACTCAACTAAAGGATTTCATTCGAGCGGTTAACACTCCACTTCCTCCTTCTTCATCAAGCGAGTTCGCAGATTCGGACAAAGAGGAAGAAACAATGGCTGAACGTACACTCAAGGACCTAGCTTCTCACAAGCTTGATACACAACAATGGTGTATCCAAACTAACTAAACCTTCGAGATCAAGACGGGGTTGATTAGAGAGTTACCAAAGTTCCATGGCATGGTGAATGAAGACCCAAACAAACATCTTATGGACTTCTATACCATAGTGTTGCGTGTCGTAGGTGCAATCAAATTAATATCTTATTTCCACTCAATTAAAAATAATATAATGGAAGTCAAGTTCGTTCCCACGAGGAGCAAGAGATTCTAGTTGTAAAAATTGTCACAAACAGGGGGGATGTATAAAAAAAAGAAAATAAACAAAGCAATTAAAAGATAAAGTTGAAATCAATAAGAGAGACAAGACCAAGGAATCCTTCTTCGTTGCAAAACAATGAATCAAGTTATGTTCTTTTCTACTTGTTATTAGTCACAAATTATCACCAACCGTAGGTAAAGCAGCTAGATCAGTACTGAACCCCTAAATCCCTTGTATCACCGGATACGGAAGTTCTCGACTACCGGATTCTATTTACCAAACCACCTAGTAGTAGATCACTCTAGATGTAATTTAAATAAACGCATTAAGATTTATGAACTTATTAGGTTAATATTAGTAGTTAGACTCTTAGATCAAGGTCTACTTGCTAACGTTGTTTTCACACACAATTGCTCCACGGAATCCCTCCGCAAGGTCTTGTGTTTGCTTCTTATGTAAAGAGTCAAGAAACGATTACTTATCCCCTAACTTTCACTAGCTTTAGATCAAATTAACAAATCAATTTAGCGTGCACTCTAAACAACCTATCAATCAATCATGAATGAATAAACATTCCTATTAGTAAAAACAATCGATAATCATGTGAAAAACTTCAAGATAGAATTGAAACAAAACTCAAATCATATATTAAGAACTAGGAATTCATCCTTAATCAATTAAATTAGCTACTCATGTTAAGGAGTTCACACAAAGAATAAAGAAAAGAGAAGTGTTGTGTGTGTAAAGAGGTGTGTAAAAAGATGTAGAAAACTTCTCTATTTATAGGCTTCAATATTCTCCAAATCTTCCAAGGAATAGAATCCTTTTTCTTTAGCAATTCAATTTCCAAATCCAAGCCTTTCTCAACTCTTCCATCTTCTCTTTCCAAATTTGAGCCCAATTATCCATCCAATTCCTAGTCCAAATCTTCACACCCATGAGAGAAGTCCACAGAAAATTATGGAATTTTTGGCTCGCCGGAAAACTGGTATTATGGCCGGAATTTTACCGGAATCCGTCACCGCCGGCCACCTGAAATTTTACCGTCACTGGTATATTCGACGGAATATTCCGTCAGTCCACCGTTAGGACTAACGGTCAAACGGGTCAACCGTCAGTCAACTGGGTCAAAAGGAGGGAAGTTAGACACTGAGTCAGCTCCCTAGGTGGCTGACTTGTCTTACTCGGCTGAGCTGGATCGGCTGGATCACTGGAGCTGGATCGGTCATCGCCGGTCTGAGTTGACTCGCCAGAAGAGAAATTTACAGAGTTCTGTTTGTTTTTCCGACATTCCCAGGCCAAATTCCAGGCCGATCTTTCTTGCAACATTCCTAACATTCATCTACACATTAATCTTCATTCCCTGTGACTCACGGCTTCAATGAAACAAAGACAATTGCAACGTCATTGTCTCCAAAATCAGTCCTCTGCAAAACCCATTGCAGCACATCTAACCCATTTCACTGAGCTTCAACAGTACCATCAATTCTTCTCTCACAATTTTAGCTCTCTGTGTTCAATAACAGCTGAAGAACAAGCTCGATTCCTCCTTCAATTATCTTCATCCCGTGGCAAACAGAACAACTTCAATTCACTCTTGATTATCATCACGGTAACAACATCGAACCCATGTCTCTGATTCATCAGCAGAATCGATTGAACAGCAGCAGCAACATTTCGTCGATTAAATCCTAACCTTCATCTATTTATCTAGATCTCGATCTGCTTCAACTCTGGTTTCTTAATTCGAACACAGCAAACCCTATTCTCAATTCTTCATCTCTTCTTCTCTGCGTATCATTGAACATCAGCAGCGAACCGATCCTTCTGTTTCTCCATTCGAACTCAATCTCCACCTTTTCTATCAATCCACTACCAACCCATCTTCACAGATCGAACCCATAATTTCTTCTTTGTCTCATGACCACAGACACAGCTCTGTTCGACTTGGATTCATCATCGATTTCTTCTCTATGTTCTTCAATAAACCATCTTCTCAATTTCGGAGTTCGGCGTCTCGATCCGTTCTTGAAATAACAGCGCATTTCTTGTCTTGATCTCGATTTCAGTGAAAATGAGAAGAGGAGAAATATCTTCTCGATTGGTGGGTTGGGTTAAAAGTAGGGGATGGATAAGGATACCCCACTACACAGGCTAGGGGACACCCCAAATTGAGTGCCCTATAACACATGTGGTCGCCCCTTAGTACTTCTCCAAAAGTTGGCCCTTAACCTTGACCGGGCTCCATATATCAATCGCATGTAAAATGACCTTTTTGCCCTTTTGGCTCAAATTGGGTGATTTCTTCTTCTTTTCCTCCGTGCGACTCCAAAGTAGCTATAAAACTCAAAACAAGCGTAAAATACATAATTTACAAGAAAAATAGCAAAGAAAGCATAAACAATAGATAGTAAATAGGATGTATTCTACACCCTATCACATAGTTATGGCTATGCTTCCACCGGAGACTAATGCGGATGGAGCAATGTTGAAAGCTTTCCCGTTTTCTTTGGCGGGCAATGCTAAGGAATGGTTATATTATTTGCCTTCCGGAAGTATCACAACATGGAATGGGATGAAGAAACTTTTCCTCGAGAGATATTTTCCCGCATCCAAAGCTACTCAAATTCGCAAGGAGATTTGTGGATTGAAGCAACATGTAGGAGAGTCGTTGTATGAATGTTGGGAGCGATACAAGAGGTTGGTGGCAAGCTGTCCACACCATCAATTTAGTGACGTTATGATACTCCAATACTTCTACGAAGCTCTCCACCCAAGTGATCGATCTCTTCTTGACGCCGCGGGTGGTGGTGCACTAGTGAACAAGACGGTGACCCAAGCTACCGAGTTGATTGAAAGTATGGCTGCGAACTCGCAACAATTCTACACAAGAGATGAACCCATGGTTAGGCGAGTGCATGAAGTTAGTGATTCATCATCACATCTTGATCAAAGAATGGGTAACATGGAGATAATGATTCAAAGGATGGCCGCGGTAATTATTCCGGATGGTGAGACCGAACAAGTAAATGCTTTATATCCAAATCAAAGGCCAAGGTACGATCCATACTCCAATACTTACAATCCCGGTTGGAAGGATCATCCTAACTTTAGTTATGCAAACAAGCAAGCGGCGGCTCCTAATCCATATGCGCAACAAGGTGGTTTTCAACAATCACGCTTCCAACCTCAACAATTCCAACCACAACAAGTCAAGGAGCGTGATTCTTTGAATGATGACAAGCTCAATGCGTTAATGCAAGGTATGCAAGGTCTTACTTCTATGTTCCAACAAAGCCAACAAAAGACCGATTCGGCCATCAAGGATTTACAAACTCAAATGGGACAATTGGCGACCGATGTGAACCTATTAAAATCTCAAGCATCCACAAAACTTCCTTCACAACCATTTGTGAATCCAAGAGAGAATGTTAATGCGGTTACCTTACGAAGTGGAAGACAAGTGGAGGGTCCAAGTCATCATGAAGAAGTTAGTGAAGAGGTAGTCAAAGACAAGGAGGAAGCCGCACCAAAGGAGAATTCAACATCAATCGACCAATCCAAGGAACCGGTTCCTACTTTCACTACTCCACCTCCTTTTCCTAGTCGTTTTGCTAAATCCAAGAAAGAAGCTCAAGACAAGGCACTCATGGATATTTTCAAGAAGATTGAAATCAATATCCCATTCATTGAGGCCATCAAGACAATTCCAAGGTATGCTAAGTTCATGAAGGAATTATGCATTAAAAAGGATAGGTTACTTGATAATGAAATTACTAAAGTTGGCGAGAGTGCGTCGGCTATGCTATTGAAGAAGATGCCTACAAAGTGTACGGATCCCGGTGGTTTCACGGTGCCAATTACTATTGGTAAGAAAAGGTTTGAACATGCTTTACTTGATTTGGGAGCTTCCATTAGTGTGATGTCGGCCGAAATATATGACTCCTTGAATCTTGGACCTTTGAAAGAGACGAGAGTTATTATCCAATTAGCGAACAAGTCTAACATATATCCAAAGGGACTTGTAGAAGACGTGCTAGTGCAAGTAAATGAGCTTATTTTTCCGGTCGATTTCTTCGTGGTGGATATGGATAACAATGAGAACCGATCATCTACTTCTTTACTTCTTGGGAGGCCATTTATGAAGACCGCAAAGACGAAGATTGATGTTGATAAGGGTACACTTACTATGGAATTCGACAAGGATATAATACACTTTAACATATTTGAAGCCATGCGCTACCCAAGTGATGTGGTTGATTCATTAGCGCAACAAATGGTGGAATTGAACCAAGAGGATGAACTTGATGTGGTGTTGCAAAAGAGCATTGAATTGGACGTCCACGGCTTGTCTAACTTGGATGTTGAAATCTCCAAGGAATTGGTGGAGATGTGTGGTGCTTTGGCGACATTACAAGAAGCTAAAAAGGGTAATGTTTCATATATTTCTTTACCCATGAATGATGAAATACTTGTACCATCTATTGTGAAGGCGCCCAAACTAGAGTTGAAGCCACTTCCGGACCATTTGAAGTATGCTTTCTTGGGAGATGGAGATGAGCTTCCGGTGATTATTGCAAAGAACCTCACACCGGTACAAGAAGACCGTTTGCTTAGAGTCTTGAGAGAGCAAAAAACGGCTATTGGGTGGACAATTGTGGACATCAAAGGCATTAGTCCATCCATGTGCATGCATAGGATTCTAATGGAAGAGAACGTGAAGCCGGTACGTGATGCTCAACGTCGGCTTAATCCTCCCATGATGGAGGTTGTGAAAAAAGAGATACTCAAATTGCTAAGTGTGGGGGTAATCTACCCAATTTCCGATAGCAAGTGGGTTAGTCCGGTACAAGTGGTACCAAAGAAGTCCGGAGTCACGGTTGTTCGAAATCAAGACGATGAACTTGTTCCTACAAGAGTTCAAACCGGTTGGAGAGTGTGCATTGACTATAGAAAGCTTAATTCCGCAACCCGAAAGGATCACTTTCCTTTGCCTTTCATTGATCAAATGTTGGAACGGTTAGCGGGGCATTCTTATTATTGTTTCTTGGATGGTTATTCGGGATACAACCAAATTGTTATTGCACCGGAGGACCAAGAGAAGACCACTTTCACTTGTCCGTTTGGAACGTTTGCATATAGACGGATGCCGTTTGGCCTTTGCAATGCGCCGGCTACTTTTCAAAGATGCATGGTAAGTATATTCTCGGATTATGTGGAGCGCATCATCGAGGTATTTATGGATGACTTTAGTGTTTATGGAAATTCTTTTGATGGTTGTTTAAACAACCTTGAACTAGTTCTTAAACGATGCATAGACACAAACCTTGTCCTTAATTGGGAGAAATGTCACTTTATGGTAAACCACGGCATAGTACTTGGTCACATTGTGTCCTCTCGAGGGCTCGAAGTGGACAAGTCAAAGATAGATTTAATAAGAAACTTACAATATCCCACTTCGGTGAGGGAGATACGTTCTTTTCTTGGCCATGCAGGTTTCTATAGGCGGTTTATCAAGGATTTCTCCAAAATCTCCATGCCGATGTGCAAGTTATTACAAAAGGAGGTACCTTTTGACTTCAACAAGGAATGCAAGGATGCTTTTGACAAATTGAAGGAAATGTTGACAAGTGCGCCAATTATCAAGTCACCGGATTGGAATCTTCCATTTGAATTAATGTGTGATGCTAGTGATTATGCGGTTGGAGCCGTTTTGGGTCAAAGAGTGGACAAGTTGTCCCATGTTATCTATTATGCATCTAGGATTCTTAATGATGCACAAATCAATTATTATACCACGAAAAAGGAGTTATTGGCTATAGTTTTTGCATTGGAAAAATTTCGATCATACTTGGTGGGTACAAAGGTTATTGTGTATTCCGATCATGCCGCACTAAGACACTTAATAAAGAAGAAAGAAGCTAAGCCAAGATTAATCCGGTGGATCCTATTGTTACAAGAGTTCGACATAGAAATTCGAGACAAGAGAGGTGTGGAGAATACCGTGGCGGATCATCTTAGTAGACTTGTTATGTCTCAAGAAGAACTTCCATTACATGACCGCTTTCCGGACGAACAACTTTTCTCCATGGAAGAATCAACACCTTGGTATGCGGATATAGTGAATTACTTGGTGACAAGGAAAGTACCTAATACAATGTCTAGCTTCCAAAAGATGAAACTTAAGAAGATAGCTAAGCAATATGTGTGGGATGAACCATACTTATGGAAGTATGGCGTTGATCAAATAATGCGAAGGTGCGTACCTAACTCCGAATTTCAATCCATCCTCTCCTTTTGCCACACTTTTGCTTGTGGTGGCCACTTTGGTTCGAAACGTAGCTCTCAAAGTTCTCGAGAGTGGATTTTATTGGCCCACCTTGTTCGAAGATTCATATGTTTTTTGTAAATCGTGTGATCGATGTCAACGAACGGGCAATCTAGGTGCTCGAAATCAAATGCCACTCACACCAATTCTCACCGTTGAGATTTTTGATGTGTGGGGTATCGATTTTATGGGCCCTTTTGTCAATTCGAATGGAAACTTTTATATACTTCTTGTCGTAGATTATGTTTCGAAATGGGTGGAAGCTAGAGCCACCAAGACTAATGACTCTCAAGTTGTTTGTGATTTTGTAAGAGAAAACATATTCAATAGGCATGGTACACCAAGAGTGGTGATAAGCGATGGAGGCTCACATTTCAAGAAGGCTTTCCACGCTCTCCTCAAGAAGTACAACATAACACACAAAATTGGTACGCCTTACCATCCACAAACTAGTGGACAAGCGGAAATTTCAAATCGTGAGATCAAGTCCATTCTTGAGAAAACGGTGAATACCACAAGGAAAGATTGGAGCTTTAAGCTCAATGATGCACTTTGGGCGTATAGAACGGCGTATAAGACACCGATTGGTATGTCTCCATATCGGTTGGTTTATGGTAAGGCTTGTCATCTTCCGGTTGAACTTGAACATAATGCTTATTGGGCGATAAAGAAATTCAACATGGAGTATGATGATGCGGGGAAACAAAGGAAGTTACAACTAAATGAGCTAGAGGAGATACGTAATGATGCTTACGAGAGTGCCCGTATTTACAAGGAAAAGACCAAGCTTTTTCATGACAAGATGATTTCTCGTAAAAACTTCATCGTGGGACAAAAAGTCCTTTTATATCATTCTCGCCTTAAACTATTTCCTGGAAAGTTAAGGTCCCGTTGGATTGGACCATATGTTGTTACTAATGTTTTTCCTCATGGTGCAGTTGAAATTACTAGTCTTAGAGACAATTCGGTTTCAAAAGTCAACGGCCATAGATTGAAGCCATACTATGAGAACATCGCTTATGTGAATGTGGATGAACTTTCATTTGGAGATGCACTCCCTCTGGAGGAGTAATGTGCAGCAAGAGCTAAGTCGGGCCGTCGACTTTAAAACAAGCGCTTAATGGAAGGCAACCCATAGGTTTTGTATTTCTTATCCTTTTGCTTTTTGTTATTTCTTTATCATGTTAAAATTTCACACCTTGAGTTTACTAGGATGATTCAATTACATTGAGGACAATGTAAGGTTTAAGTGTGGGGGAGTGGTCAAGCATGTATTTTAAAAAAAAAAATTAAAAAAATTAAAAAAAAAAAAAAAGTTTTACATAAAAACTCCAACTTTTAGAGATTTTAGAGTCACTAGCATACTTCTAGGTATGTTTACATAGAGATTCTGACCGACATAATTGAACTTGGAAATGTTAGAGAACTACGTTCGGATTTCTTGCTTGTTAGAGTGTTAAATAATGGATTTAATCATGCCGGTGATGCAAATTTGGTGCAGGGAGAAATGCATTATTAGAGTTGCTGATCAATCATTAGTGGAGACTACCCATATTCATATCATGTGAGGCACCGACCAGAAATTTTTCCATATACTAAAGAGCTTTCTTTTGAGTGTGTGTCACCATACGTTAATTCCGGGTAGAATGGTGAGCTACCCAACCTCCCACCAATAGAAGCACTACTCTTTGATCTATTGAGTGCTAAGTTTGTCAATCATAAGGGTGACGTCTATAGATGAAAGCCTCCTTCTTGTAGTTCGATTTGCAGTTAGCACCATTCTCTCCACAACAACGGATCCATAGAAACACCATCATCATCAACAAGGAGCGACATCGAAATCTACAAGGAAAGTTAGAAAAGTTCAAGGTTTACAAGCAACGGAATGAGAAAAAGAGCAAATTTCATATTCAAGTAAAGCAACATACAAAGAGCAGAGTTTTACATATATGTTGAGGACTTACACTACAATGAGGTAATTTTATATCCAAGTATGAAGACTTATTTATAAAAGCGAAGAAAATCAAAAGGTGAGAATTGTTGAAGTTTAGGATTTCGAGACGATACAAGTTGTGAAGAATCAAGCGGTAAAATACTTCTCCCACGGCCACGGTTTGTTTTATTTTCACTTTGTTATATTTCTCTTGTTTAAAAAAAAAAAAAAAAAAAAAAAAAAAAAAAAACAAGAGAAATATTTGTTTTATTTAATAAGCCGTGGGGAAGGAAAATCTATAAGGAAGTTTCAAGCGACAAGGATTTAAGGTAAAAAGAGTTACAAAGTGTCAAGGATTTATGAAATTCGAGAGTTTATCATCAATAGTTGAAACCGAAGACGAAGACCAAGGAGATCAAGACGAGGAGCGGAAGACGTTTCTATTGGATGCCGTGAGAGTGGTGTTATCATAATTGGCGATCGGATGTGAAAGTGAGTAAGTAATCTCATCCTCGATAATAGTGGTTGATTTCCTTTCTTAGAGATCGTCAGAAAAATGGTTTTTCAAAATGTTAAAAGATGTGGGTTTTTAAATATTTCGGAAGTTGTCCTTCCCACCATTCAACGTGTTGCAGGAATTCTCTCTTCATTCCTACCTGCACACATGTGAGACCCATAAAAAAGCCGTCTTTTTGAGTGCAATTATCATAAAATCCTTTTTGGTGAGACAGAAGTCGAGGCGAAATGCTTATTGATCGTTTCTCAAACACGCGTTCTCTCATTATGGTGTGGTTATTTCTCACTCAACATTTAAGAATGAGAATATGTTCTTTAGTATTTCTAACTTCTTATTACTAGCATGCAGAAACTCTATGTCCTCATAACTCTTTGGATGCTTGGGACGCTTGAACGCTTTGAAGTTGTGAGTTTTTAGTTTGATTTGCTCGAGGACTAGCAAAGTCTAAGTGTGGGGAATTTGATAGGGTGTAGAATACATCCTATTTACTATCTATTGTTTATGCTTTCTTTGATATTTTTCTTGTAAATTATGTATTTTACGCTTGTTTTGAGTTTTATAGCTACTTTGGAGTCGCACGGAGGAAAAGAAGAAGAAATCACCCAAATTGAGCAAAAAGGGCAAAATTGTCATTTCATGGGCGAGCACTATCTTGAGCCCGATTAAGGTTAAGGGCAACTCTCTTTTGGAGGAGTATTAAAAGACAACAAAGCAATGGTTAGGGGGCTGCTAATTTGTGTAGCCCTTATCACGGTGACTGGACTTTGAATAACCCTAATTCTATAACCCTAGCTCGAGAAGTTATTCTCAATCATTTCCTCTCAATATTTGCATCTGAAAGAAGAGAAAAGAGGCGAGAAATTGAAGGCATCGTTGAAGAATTAAGAGAAAAGATTGATGATGGTTTGGGGGCTGAAATCGAATCAAGAACGAGAGATGAGTTCGAATTGTGTTCTCACTCTTTGTTGAGTTCGAAACCGATTGAGAGATCGAGCGGAAACCCAAAGAAGAAATCGACCGAGAAGAGGGTTTGATGTTGCATCTGTGAATCGAGATCGATTGGAAGGAGGGATTGAGTAGTTCTTTGCTAATGGGTCGTGAGCGAGAATTCCAGATGGAGCGAAAGAAGATCCAGGGAAGAAGGTGGTGATTAATTAGGTTGAGAAAGAGGATTTGTGGCTGTTTCTAACACCTGAAACATCAGAATAGAGAGAAAAGATGAAGGTCGAGAAGATGGGCTATTATGATTGAAGATGAGTTCGGTGGTCCTTTGTTGAGAGGAGAGCAGATGGGTTCGATGCAGATGTGAAATTGGGTAAAGATGAACAAGGAGTTTGGGTTTGCATTTGAGTTCAACAGAGTCGAGATAGGACTCGTTGTTGCTGTATGGGCTAAGATGAAATTGAGATGGGTCTTTGGTTGTGATGAAGAATCGAGAAGAAGAATGAGCTGCTAAATGATGAAACAGGAGACGGATTTGAGCCATAGGGTGGTGGTGATTGAATGGGTAAACTCAATTCGAGTTTGATTGATTATAGAGAATGGTTGCTGCTATTGAGGGTTTGTTGCAAATTGATCAAAAGGAAGAAGAATTTGATGATGTTGATAGTATGAGAGTGACAAGCCGTTGCTGATGGAAGTTAGTGGTGGTCTGAGGTTTGAATGGTTCGAATCTGAGATGAATTCGAGCATATCCTGTTGTGGTGCTGCATTATTACAGGGCATGGTGGTTGTGGTAATGAATAATCGCAAGAGAAGAATGGGTTTGATGAGAGTCTGAGATTTGTTGCTGCTGTAAAAATGAATGAATGAGTTCTCAAAATTGTTAGATGTATGTGCTAGGATTTGAGCAGGGGAAGACTGAAGAAAAATAGGTCGGAATACGGCCTGGAAACGCCTTGAAACAGAGGAGACTCTGTCTGAATCTCTCCTCTGACGAGTCAACTCGGCGATGACCGATCCAGACGATTCAACCCAGCCCAGTTAGACCAGTTAGCCGAGTAAGATGCTAACTCGGTGGCTGAGTCACTCCTCTGCCTTGAATTTCTTGACTAACGTTTGACCTGTTTGACCGTTAACTTGGACGGTGCCGTGACGGAATATTCTGTCAGCGGAAAAAAAGATTCCAGTGGCCGGCGTCGACTTTTCAGGCCGGATTCCGGCCAAATTCCGACCATAATACCAGCTTTTCGACGACCAAAATTACAGATTTTTGTGTGGATTCTACTCATGGGTGTGAAGACTTGGACTTGGAATTGGATGGAGAATTTGGGTCAAATTTGGAAAGAGAAGATGGAAGATGAGGAAGACTTGAATTTGGAAATTGAATTGCTAAAGGAAAGGGGTTCTATTCCTTGGAAGATATGGAGAACATTGAAGCCTATAAGTAGAGAAGTTCTCTACACACTTTTACATATCTTTTACACATCTCTCTACACACACAACACTTGTGTTTTTGCTTTCAATTCTTCTTCTTAATTATTTGTGTGAACTTGAAAATTCTCCTTTTAATTATTTTGTGTGAATTTCAAAAACATGAGTAGCTAATTTTCTTATTGATTGAGGATGAATTCCTAGTTCTTAATATATGATTTGAGTTTTGTTTCAATTCTATCTTGAAGTTTTTCACATGATTATCGTTTGTTTTTACTAATAGGAATGTTTATTCATTCATTATTGATTGATAGATTGTTTAGAGTGCACGCTAAATTGATTTGTTAATTTGATCTAAAGCTAGTGAAAGTTAGGGGATAAGTAATTGTTTCTTGACTCTTTACATAAGTAGTAAACACGAGACCTTGCGGAGGGATTCCGTGGAGCAATTGTGTGTGAAAACAATGTTAGCAAGTAGACCTTGATCTAAGAGTCTAACTACTAATATTAACCTAATAAGTTCATAAATCTTAATGCGTTTATTTAAATTACATCTAGAGTGATCTACTACTAGGTGGTTTGGTAAATAGAATCCGGTAGTCGAGAACTTCTGTATCCGGTGATACAAGGGATTTAGGGGTTTAGCACTGATCTAGCTGCTTTACCTACGGTTGGTGATAATTTGTGACTAATAACAAGTAGAGAAGAACATAACTTGATTCATTGTTTCGCAACGAAGAAGGATTCCTTGATCTTGTCTCTCTTATTGATTTCAACTTTATCTTTTAATTGCTTTGTTTATTTTCTTTTGCTTTTTACACCCCCCTTTTGTGACAATTTTTACAACTAGAATCTCTTGCTCCTCGTGGGAACGAACTTAACTACCACTATATTACTTGTTAATTAGGTGGAAAAATATTAATTAATTTGTTGTGGTTACGACACGCATCAGGGTTCAACAACTGGAATCTGAGTCTTCCACACAGAAGAATAAAATATCTAGCCTTCAAAGTGCTAATCAACAACTCTATGGTATAAGATTCTTCTTTTTTCCTTGTTTTTATTCTGTCATTTATTTTTCTTTATCTGACATATCATTTTCGTAGACATTTATAATCTTTCTGATGAAGCCATCCTTCTTCACTCATTTCTCGAGCCTATGGATAGTGATGCTCTTCTTACTCATCTCAACGAATCTTTAAACAATTCTTTGAATAACAATATTAGATCTCTTCCACTAAACGAACTTCAAACCAAATTTCACCTCTTAGAAATTGATCATAGATCTAGTTTAGGTTTACCCAACCGATTTAAACGTCTATACCTTAGTTCCCACGAGAAAACTAATATTTTAAGGAAGAAAATTAGTAACCTTATAGATGACAAAGATCGAATTACTAATCAAGGTGCCCAAGCATTAGCGAAATTTCAAAAAACTCTTCTTGAAGTCCAAGTTGAACGGGATGAATCTCTTCGCCAAAATGCCATACTTAACGAGAGAGAAAATCAAATTCGTTCCCTTCTTCTCATAAATAGTGACGATGAATTCGCTTGGGCTGCGAAAGTTCTAGATAATGCCAGAAATGACTTAGGTGTTAACGTTAGCCTTCACGCTGAGCATACTGCCTTGGTTAAAGATATGATTTCTGACAGAGAAGGTTGTTAATTGATCTTCTTTACTTTACCATTTCTTTTTTGTGAAATTGCTATTAAGTTACTGACTCGTTGTCATTTGTTTGCAGAAGCTGAGAAGAGGTTTGAGACTAGAATTAAAGAACTTGAATCTGAGAAAGCACAACTTGCAAAGGACTTCTCTCTTCACAATGACAAGTATTCTAAGTTGAAGAAGCAACTACAAACTTCTGTAGCGAATTTCCAGAATGATGCTGTCCGCTTTCGCAATCAAACTATTAGGACAGTCTGCGACGACCACAATATTCCTCTTTCATTATATCCTTGTCTTCTTGATGAGATTCCTGAAAATATGCCTTCCTTGGATGTCTGATAGTGATGCTAGCGAAGAGAAGGAGTTCGATGAAGAGTCTGATGAGAAAAAAGAATGAACTAAGAAATAGCTCCATTTTCTTCTTTCTTTCTTGTAATATCTGTACATTTATCCTTTTAGTCTTCCATTTTTGTAACTTCTTACTGTAAATCTCTCGGATATTCAAATACAAGTTCTATTTTGTTGTCTTTTTCCGCACATGTTAAAAGAACAATTCTTTCTTGCAATATAGTTAATCAATATTATGAGTGCATAAATCTATCATATGAAAATAAATAACAAGTTTATATCCTATTCATTCCCATACTTGCCTCTGTTATTTGTTTTCAAATGAGAGATTTTAATCAAAAATATTTAAGTAATAATATGCCTTAGTTTCATAACTGTTGCTGCTTAGTCTTCGCAAGCAAACTTTTCCTGATTGTCTCCATGTGTATACTCGCAAGCTTATTTGTTTGCATGTAATCATTTTCGTAAGCTTATTTGCTTATTCATTTTCTTGTGTGGTCTTATTTTGCCTTCCTAGTTAAAGGTCTTAGTGCGCCACCCCTCATTATTGCGACAAAATCGCAGAACGTCTTTACATTTTCATGTAATGACCCATTGATCTTGCCTTACCATGTTTTTAGTATTGTTGCCTCTGCAGGATAATTTTATTGCGATAATATGATAAGCCTGAATTTTCTTGCGAAAATAAAGCCCCATGACATTGCCGTCTTGCGACGAAATCGCAGGACGTATTTACACTTTCATGTAAAGACCCATTGATCTCGTCTTATCCTCGCATTAGTATTATTGCCTCTTCAGGATCATCGCACAAATATGACAAGTCTAAATTTTCTTGCGAAAATTGAGCCTCATGACATTTGCGTCTTAAGACACTTGTCAGCTCCCTAATGGAGGGTGCCGCCCTTATCATCTCCCTGGTTGCCCCTTCAAGGAGGCGTACATCAGCCATACAAGACTAGCTCCTCCCATCTGGTCTTAACAACAACCAGTTTTTTTCGCATCCTCTTATCCCTTATACCTATAGGGCTTATGGTTACGAGACTGCACCCTAAGTGGAGTTTTCTTCGGGCCGAGTGCAGCATGTGCCAAGACTTGCCAAGAATGGCCGAGACACTTCAAATGCCCCATGCACTCTTGGCTCAACCGTGTACCTCGGCGCCTTGGTCATACACTGACTCCTTGGAAGAGATCCTCAGTCGTCCAACCAGGGTATAACCTTATATAGTTGGAAATCCAAGGTATCTCTCCCGGATGGGCTTTATTGACCCCAAATCTCCATGACTCAGGTTCCAGGGGCGGTGTAACCTTTTCCTTGAGTCATGTCAAGAGATACCCCCTTATATGACGCACTTTAGGTCTTACATTAGACTCTTGCGAAATATCATTCGCGAACTAGGGTGTACGCCATAAAGGTTCGTCCCATTCGTATATATCATTAATTTTTGATTATTTCTTCTCATTATCTTTGCGAAATTATCGCATTGTCTTGCTTTGTTTGCTGTGATCTTGCTGTAATAACTAGATTTTCATATATTCTGTCTCGCGAGACGTTCGCGTACTCCTTCTTCGATCGTCATATTCTTTGTTCTTTCGACATGTCTTTTTCACTCAAAACAATTTTTTTTTTTTTTACACAAATCTAAAATCAATTATTCATTTCTTACACTTCTTACTTCTGTTGCTCCCTGCTTCTTCATTTAAATTTCCTGATATTTCCTTCCCTTTTGCGAAAACATCGCAATTTCCAACTATCTTCAGGCATTGGTTTCGCAAGGTATCTTCATCTCTCACTTCTATTGCGTCCACCATCAGTCTTTCTCTTCTTTGTGCTTCTTTGATGTTCTACTTCCAATTCTTCTTTTGAGCAGCCCTTTCCTCGCAAGATTCCACATCAACTTCATAGCACTTTTGTCCCTCAGCCCAATCTCCTTTTATAACTCCAACACCATTGGGATGAGGAAATTTGATGCACTGGTGGTAAGTCGATGCTACACCCAAGATCTCATGTAACCAAGGTCGCCCAATTAATGCATTATAGGGGGACTCCACATCCACTATGAAAAACAAAATTTCAGTTGCTAATCCTTTCAGTGGTATTCGCATATGAGCTTCTCCTTTAGGTTTATTGGCAGTACCATTAAAACCATAAATCTTATAAGTTGAAGGTATCAGATCTTCGTCTTTCCCTCCCATAGTCTTGCAAGTATGGTAAAAAAGGATGTTTACAGAGCTTCCAGTATCAATTAAGATTCTATTGATTGCCCATGAATTTTATGCCTCATCATCTTCATCATCAACAGGTTTTGGGTTAATCTCCAATCTTACCACTAATGGACTGTCATGCATCTCGCCACCCTCAGGTACCTCTTCTGCGGTAAAAGAAATAATATGCGTTTGCCATTCTTTTAGTGGCGATGTCTTCGCGATGTTCATTACTTCTCTATTGTCAGTATCTCTTGCGAAAACCCTACTCAGAACACTATCATGAAAATCTTCAATTGTCTTGTACGAATGTACGATAGAGTTGCAGAACAAGTTTTTGGCCTTCGCTCTAACTTCTACTACAAATGTTTCTTTCCCTTTTGTTGTGTTTACTCTGTAGATTTCTGGTGGTGGTGGTAATGTTTGAGTCTTTTCTTCATATTTTAAGAAATGATTTAGCTTCCCTTGGTCTATCATTCTGAGGATGATTCTTTTTATGTTTCTGCAATCATTTGTTAGGTGTCCATGAAAATGGTGATAGGAACAGAATTCATGACTTCTATCACTCGGAGGCGGTTCATTCCCCATGTTCCATGGTGCAGGTATATTTTCCATCAGGATTATAGCTTCCCATATCTTCTCCACACAAGCATTCTGTAGTTGCAGGAAATCCTACACTACACACCTCACAATATTCCACACAACTAAGACATTTTTAAGATGAATAACAATGATTTTATTGATTATTTCCTTGAAGATTCACAAGATAAAATAGAAAAGAGTTAAAGAAATTACAATAACCACCAACTTTCTCTCTCCTAAAGACTTGTCTAACACTCTGAAAAGAATCCCCCTACAACAGGTTCGTTCGGCTCTTTATATAGGGTAGTATACAATGGATGACAACTAAGCTGTCCTTTATTTTCGGGAATGACTTGTGAGATATCGCAAGTGTTCAAATATATAATCTCGCCACTCTACTAAATCTCGCTGGGTCTTCACATCTTTCTCGTGTTTTGGCTGTCGTCATTCATTGCGTCATTTATATTACTCTTCTGCGATGCCCTCGCAGTGCGGTTGTTTATTGATCTCGCGAAGTATTGATGTCGCGATATTATGATCCTACATCTTGCCTCTTCTCATGTCTTCTCTGCGAAGGAGAGAATGTCATGAGAACCAATATTTTGAAATGCCGCAATCGTTTGTTTTCTATCAATTTTCTGCCGACAAGATTCCGTGAATTTAGGAATGACTGATTACACGTATCTAAAATTTCCCTTTTTACCGGCACATTTAATGTTATCCAGTTACTCTTTTCTCGTCTATTTAAAGGAGGATTCCTTGTGAAAGCATTTCTTTTCTTTTACTTCGTCTTCTTCATCGTTTTCCTGCTACTATTTTCCTGCTACTGTTTCTATGGCATCAAGGTTTGTTAACTTTGCTGAATTTGATCATTTTGTGATTGATCTCTCTTATTGAAGTTGTTTTATTCTGATACTGTTCTTCTTTTAATGACTCCTCTGCCATTTTTGTTTTAGAAAGAACAAATCTAGCACCAAGTTCACCGTTGTGAACCCTAATATCTCCCTGGGTTCGCAACCGAAATCCACTACCTCTAAAAGAAAGCCTGCGAGTAACAAGGTATTTAAGAAACATTTATTCTTTTAATAGCAATATTGTTGCCTCTGTTTCTTATTTATCTTGTAATTCGCAGGATGACAAAAATGTTGATAGGTCCCCCAAGAAGCCTCGCCATTCTAAACCTGTTGCGCCTTCTGTTACTTTTCCTACATTCAAACTTACAACTCCTATCTGCGAAATCTTCGCAAGATATCCCTACTTGTTTCTTCTGCGAAAATATCTTGTCAAAGATAACACTTCTATGCCTGAATTTCTCATAGATCAACTCCCTCATAACAGTCCCATTGTGAATGAGCCTATTTCTTCTTCCATTATTAATGCCTCTACCATTTCTCCAGTCATTAACCTTCATGAGATTTCTTCTTCTCGTGATATTCCTTTAACAAATGATGACTCATCTCTTCCTTCTTCTATCACCGTTACTTCCTTTTCTGAGCAAATCCCTCTTACTAAAGAAAATTTAGAAGGAATAGATGTGGCCTTCAAAGTCCTATCAGATATTGTGAACGATGCTAAGAAGACTTCTGTCGACCCTATCAAATCTGATATTTGCGAGATTTTGAGCAAACACCTTGGCCCTGATAGAATTTCACAAACATCCTTGGAGCAAGAAATTAACATTTTGAAGAATAATCTCCAAGCTATGACTGCAAAATGTAATATTGTCCATCTTGAGAATCAAAAACTTCAAAATATTTCGCTGGATCGTGATAATCTTCGCAAGAAGAATGAAGAATTAAAAGGTATACTCTTGCCTCTGTATTGTCCATTTTTTTTTATATTGAACCTCAAGCCCTTGTTCGCCCTTCAAGCTTTAAACCAGAAACGAAAAATGGAGATATATCAGTTGGAATCTACTATTGAAGAAGTTCGAGTTGATAGAGATGCTTGGATGGAGCAATATAACCAATTAGATAATCTTCATACATATTCTGTTGATCAAATAGATAATCTTTCTAAAGAAAATGCTGATTTAGCTCAGAAACAAGACTCATTAAGTAATGAATTATCTCGCCTCTCTTACTCTTTGACTAAAGCTAATTTGGAGTTGGAAACTTTATCAGATGAGAATGGAACTCTTTCTCAAGAAAAGCGAACTCTGTTAAACAAGGTGGCGATTTACTCGCAACAATCTGATGTTTGTCAAAAATTATGTAAAGAGCAAGAACAATCTCTTTGCTCGCTGAGAAATCAACTTGAAGAAGTTACTGCCGAGAAGGATAAACTTATTCAGGGTAGAATAATGTTAAGTGTAAAGGCAAAACAATTCAAGGATCAATGTTCCAAATTAGAAAAGTCCAACTCTTCCCTTGCAAAAGAAAATGCCTTACTTGTTTCCAACGAAAAAAGTTGGCGATCACGTCTGAAAGGTTTAATTGGAGATAATTTTGACAATGCCATGGATCATTTGGAGAATAGTTGTTCGGCTTTAATCCAACATCTTACCTCGCAGAAGGAAGGTAGTCATAGAAGTTGACTGCCTCATCTATTCTTTCTTTATCAAGCCTTCATATTTTTTGTTTGTATAATTCCTTTTATTCTTTGTTTTGCAGAGTCTGAGAAAAATCTTCACTCCTCCATTACTGCTTTGAAATCCGACTACTCAAAAATTCGCAAAGAGAATGGAATACTCGCGCGCTTCCCTTGTGCGTTCTCGCGACAGGGCAGAAAGAAGATTCGACTATATGCGTGACTGTAAAGATATAGAGAGTAAAAATCAGCAGAAAGCACTCCTTCGTCAATTTCATCTTAAAGCCGAAGTTCTTGTGAATGATGTTTTACTATCTAAATCTCTTGATCTTGTATCTGTCGAACCTCTGGAAGTAAGTGATGATGAAGTTCCTAATCCTCCTGATAGCGATTATGATTATAATAGTGGCGAAGAACTCGAAAATGAAGAAATTATCTCTCCCAATAAAACTGTCAATGATGATGTCGCGAATGAAAATGTAGGTGAAGAAGGATCTGTTTGAAATATATTAGTTAGCGAAAATATAGATAAAGTTCTTTGAAGAAAATCCAAAGCATCTCCTTACGGTGAAAAAGCTAATATTTGAGAAATGATTTTCTCTTGTAATCTTTCTTCTTGTCTTTGTTGCTTCTTTATGTACTTCAATCATCTTTTTTGATGTATGTACTCGTCTGCGTATTACTCTTCTTTCTTTCAACAAGTATAATTTTTGGTATTTAATAATTGCTATTCCATTATCTTCATTTATGTCGAAATTCACTGTTGCGACAAGATCGCAGGACGTCTTTACATTTTCATGTAATGACCCATTGATCTTGCCTTATCATTGTTTTTGTGTGGTCTTATTTTGCCTTCCTAGTTAAAGGTCTTATTTTGCCACCCCTCATTTTGCATCAATATGATAGGCCTAAATATTCTTGCGAACATAAAGTCCCATGACATTGACGTCTTGCGACAAAATCGCAGGACGTCCTTACACTTTCATGTAATGACCCATTGATCTTGTCTTATCATTTCTTTAGTATTTTTGCCTCTGCAGGATATTTCGTTTGCGACAATATGACAGGCCTAAATGTTCTTGCGAACATAAAGCCCCATGACATTGCCGTCTTGCGACGAAATCGAAGGACGTCTTTACACTTTCATGTAAAGACCCATTGATCTCGTCTTACCCTCGCGTTAGTATTATTGCCTCTTCAGGATCATCGCACAAATATGACAAGCCTAAATTTTCTTGCGAAAATAAAGCCTCATGACATTTGCGTCTTTTGACACTTATCAGCTCCCTAATGGAGGGTGCCGCCCTTATCATCTCCCTGGTTGCCCCTTCAAGGAGGCGTACATCGGCCATACAAGACTAGCTCCTCCCATCCGGTCTTAACAACAACCAGTTGTTTTCGCAGCCTCTTATCCCTTATACCTATAGGGTTTATGGTTACGAGACTGCACCCTAAGTGGAGTTTTCTTCGGGCCGAGTGCAGCATGTGCGAAGACTTGCCAAGAATGGCCGAGACACTTCAAATGCCCCAGGCACTCTTGGCTCAACCGTGTACCTCGGCGCCTTAGTCATACACTGACTCCTTGGAAGAGACCCTCGGTCGTCCAACCAGGGTATAACCTTATATATATAGTTGGAAATCCAAGGTATCTCCCCCGGATAGGCTTTCATGGGCCCCAAATTTTTATGACTCGGAGTTCCGGGCGGTGTAACCTTTTCCGAGCCATGTCAAGAGATACCCCCTTATATGACGCACTTTAGGTCTTACATTTGCCTCTTACGAAATATCATTCGCGAACTAGGGTGTACGCCATAAAGGTTCGTCCCATTCACTCACTCATTCATTTTTGTCAATTCATTCAATCATTCATTTTTGGTTATCTCTTGTTAATTCATTTGCAAGATATTCGCACATTCTTTCGTAATTTCGCAATAACTCTGTCGCAGGAACATTTCATTTTATTTCATTCATTTAACATTTCAGAACTTATTCTTTCCTTTCCATCTTCTATGGGTAATATTTCTTGAGATATAATCTATTCCATGGTCTACCTAATCTCTGGCCCACATCTTTGCCCTCAGGATCCATTAATCTATATGCCCCTGTTCCAACTATCTCCTTGATGATATAAGGTCCATCCCACTTTTTCGCCAACTTGCCACCACTTTCTCGTTGATATATTGGTGTTTCTCGCAATACCATATCACCTGGTTGAAACTCGCGTGTTTTGACACGTTTGTTATATTCTCTGGCCAATCTTCGCTGATAATTCTCCATATGCTGTAGTGCTCTTTCTCCTTTTTCTTCTAATTCATCTAATTTAACCAAAATGTTACCCGCACTAAGATTTTTCTCCCAAGCTTCTCTCTTTGTTGTTGGAATAATAACTTCTGTCGGAAGTACAGCTTCAACACCATAGGTTAGGAAAAACAGTGACATCCCCGTAGCTTATCGCCTTGTTGTATTATAAGCCCATACTGCATTATGCACTTGCTCACACCATGCCTTATTATGCCCTTCTAATTTTTTCTTCAATATATCGCGATTGTTTTATTTGTTGCTTCGTCTGTCCATTGGCTGCGGGTATAAAGGAGTTGATTTCCCACATTTTATTTGAAATGCATTAAGCGAGTAATTCTATATTTTGTCCTCAAACTGTTTCCCATTGTCGGATACCAAGCTTGTCTTTGGAATTCCAAATCTGCATATTATGTTTTCGAATATGAAAGTAAAAATATCTTTATCGCGAATGTGTTGTACCGCTTTTACTTCGCCCACTTTGTGAAATAATCTGTAGCGACAATCGGATATCTCCTTTGCCCCGTGCACAGTAAAAATGGTCCTACAATATCTAACCCCCACTTTCCAAAAGGCCATACACTTGTTGAAGAGGTTAATGGTGCTCCTGGTGCATGTATTTTCTTTCCATGTCTCTGACAATCTTCGCAACATCTTGATATTTGTTTCGCATCTTCATGCATATATGGCCAATAATAGCCTTGCATTTTCGCCTTATGTGCTAAAGATCTTCCGCCACTATGATTGCCAGCATCCCCACTGTGTAGCATTTTTAACACTGCTTCTCCTTCCTTTCGTGTTAAACATCTAAGAGAGGGTCCATTAAAGGATCTTCGGTACAATATCCCGTCTCTTAATTCATAATTTGTTGCACGGCTTTTTAATTTATGTATCTCTAATCTATTTCTTGGTGTTTCTCCTTTCATTAGATAAGCATGAAGTTCTGTCCTCCAATCCTCGCAATGGGGTCTTTGTGTTTCATCTTATATGAGCATTACTTCTGCTTCTTCCTCTTCCTCTTTGTTGATTGATGGTGATTGAAGTGTCTGTATTTTTATGCATCTCGCAGATGGATCTGTCATCATACTTGATATAAAAGCAAAAGCATGTGCGAGTCTATTGTCTTTTCTTGATATGTGTCTCCACTTTATTTTTGGTATCTTCGCTGACAATTCTTCAACAAGCTTTTTGTATTTTTTCAAGGATGTTTCATTTGTAGTATACTCTTATTTTATCTGGCGAATAGCTAACTGAGAATCACTGGTAACTCTTACATTCTCCAACTTCATTTCTATTGCAAATCGCAAAGCATGTACTATAGCTTCATATTCTGTTTCGTTGTTGGTAGATGCGAATTCCAATCTAAAAGAGAAAGCCATTTTATTTCCCTCTGCGAAATTATAATGATCCCAATTCCGTTACCTTCTCCATTTGACGACCCATCTACCAATATTTCCCATCTGTTTGGCTCAGTTAATAAATCCCTTGGATTTCCATGTTCTTCTTCTATATCCATCATTTCTTCCACTGCTTCATCCTCTTCCAATGGAAATTCTGCTAAAAAGTCTGCAACAACTTGTGATTTGGGTGAGGATAATACTTCATATTTGAGTTTGCAATGACTTACTTGAGCATTCCATCTTTCAACCCTTCCTGATCTTTTTGAATTTTTCATTACTGACTCAATTGGTACTTTTGTCATTACCTTTACCGTGTGTGCTTCGAAATAGATGCGAAGTTTAAACGTTGCGTAAACTAATGCCAAAATTAATTTTTCAATTTTTGAATAATTTTTTCTCTGCGGTATTGAATGTTTTGCTGATGTAATAGATTGGTTTTTCCACCCCTGCGTCCATTCGCAATAATACCGCGCTTAGTGCATGCGAGGTTGTCACGAGGTAAATTAGTAATTCCTCCCCTCCTTCTAGCGCCAATATGTAGTTGCAGGAAATCCTACACTACACCCCTCACAATATTCCACACAACTAAGACATTTTTAAGATGAATAACAATGATTTTATTGATTATTTCCTTGAAGATTCACAAGATAAAATAGAAAAGAGTTAAATAAATTACAATCACCACCAACTTTCTCTCTCCTAATGACTTGTCTAACACCCTGAAAAGAATCCCCCCTACAACAGGTTCGTTCGGCTCTTTATATAGGGTAGTATACAATGGATGACAGCTAAGCTGTCCTTTATTTTCGGGAATGACTTGCGAGATATCGCAAGTGTTCAAATATATAATCTTGCCACTCTCCTAAATCTCGCTGGGTCTTCACATCTTTCTCGTGTTTTGGCTGTCGTCATTCATTGCGTCATTTATATTACTCTTCTGCGACGCCCTCGCAGTGCGGTTGTTTATTGATCTCGCGAAGTATTGATGTCGCGATATTCTGATCCTACACATTCAGTGGGGGCATCTTGATTTCCTCCCATACTACCCTATGACCTCGCTGCCCTCTATGATAATTCTGCCTCTGACCTCCATAAGTTTCTTGCGGCTGATCAAGTCTTTGAATTTTGCTATTTCCACCACGGTTATAGAAGTTTCTCTCTCTTTCAAATTCTTCCTAATCGCGACTTCCCATGGCTACTAATTTTTGTTGACCATCATTCGTTATCATTTCTTATTGACCCTGCGAGGTGCTCACCACTGTGTTTATCAATTTAGGTAACAAACTTGCATTCGCAGCTCTTGAACTTGCATTCACAACAGGGTATGATTCCATCTCAGTTTGCTTTTCCTCTAGAGCAATATACTCCTCCTGAAGTTCTCGCAACTCAGCCATTGTGATTGTATTCTTAATTCTAAAAACCTGAATGTATAACAGATTGGTTGCAAACATAGCATTAATGAATGATAAAATGAGATATCTCTCATCCACACGACCAGCCATATCGCTACACATTGTCTTCCACCTCACGGTCAGATGTTTCAAACTTTCGCCAACCCTTTGTTGTAACCCAAATACATCTTCAATACCCGGTCGCGAGGAATTATTACTTATGTACGCCCGTAAAAATATAGCTTGTAAATGGTTGAATGATGTGATTTGTGTTTCTTGGTAAACCTTCAAACCACTTCAACGCTTCTCTGTCAAACTTGATGCAAAATACTTGCACAATATAGCATCATGATTCTCCTATTGTAACATACATCTCACATAAGCTTTGATGTGTTGTATTGCACAAGTTGTTCCATCGAAATCTTTGGTTAACGCGAGTAAATTACACTTTGGGGGTATTCATCCTATTTGTACTTCTTGTGTAAATGGAGTTTTCGCGACTTCCTCGATGGCCTCATCCAATTGTCTCTTCCCTCCTCCCTTTTCTTGTGCTCACAGCATTCCTCTCATTTCTGCTAATTCTCTCAAGATTTGTTCATTTACATCAGAATTTGAATCCGCTGGTCTTTTTAGTTCCGCCTCTCTTCTCATGCGTTCATGTCTACTTTGACTTTCTTGTTCATCATTCTCTTCTCGTATTTCTCTGCGATCTTCTCCTTCATTTCTTTCACGAATTCGCACACCGTTATATCTATCAATTTCTCTTCTTTGTTGCCTATCGGTTCTCCTTTGTACTCTTTCATATTCTTCATTGATATTACCATTGTTGCGATTTCGTTCTCGCCTTCTTTCTCGATTATCGTGATTATTCTGGCGAATTGCTTCTTCCAATTCTTGTTCTTCCATTTCTGTTCTTAATCTTTCCCTCTCGCAGGCTAGACGTGCTTGTTCATCATAGTGTCTTTCAATTTCTTCTTCAATCTCTTTTTGCTTCCTCCGTGCTTCTCTCCCATGCAATATTCTTCTTCCTTCTTCCTGGTTTTCTTCATCAACTGGATTATTCTGCCCCTGACACTGCCTATTTCCTTGATTTCCATCATTTTGCCCATTTTGAAGAGTCTCGGGACGTGGGATATAACGATCTTCCGTCATTTCTCTTCTCTCGCAATGTTCTATGCCTGGATTTTGCATTTCTTCTTGATTTTCTTCATCAGCATTTTCTGTAGGTAAAATTCTCCTTCTTTCCTCTCTAACTGATCTTGAGCTTGACCTTGTAGTGCTTCTCGACCTTCTGTTTTGTAATCTCATGTTTTCCATCCTCAACTCATGATTTTGTCTTGTCAAATCTGCACGCTCCTCTGCCTCTAATCGTCTTTCTTCATGTATTGTTTGTCTCAACGCCTCTAATGCTGCTATCTCTTCATTTTCATGAATTATTTCTCCAATCCCTTCTCGGTCTCTCTCCTCTTGTCCATTGTTTACCAATTGTTGTTCTTCTCCCCTTTCGTCCACAGAATCTGATCTCCAAGTATGCACGCTTACTCTATCATAATCCATAGTTCTATTCGCTACTGGCTGAATTGGTGATTGAATTTGATTTTCTTCATTATTTCTTGTGTTCATTCTTGAGGATTCCCCCATTTCATTTCTCCTTTCTCCAGCAAGTCTCCTACTCCTTCTAACAGTTGTTGGTTGTTCCGATGCATATCTTCTTCTAGCCATTTCTCAATTTTAGTAAGTTGTTGAAAATTATATGAAATTCCTTCCCTATTACTCCAAATTCTTTCAAATCACGGTGTCAATCTTCACTCAGTCCCTGTTTCTAGCGCCAATATGTAGTTGCAGGAAATCCTACACTACACCCCTCACAAGAATCTATACAATCAAATTATTTTTAAGATGAGCAATTGTAATTTTTATTGATTAAATTCTTAAAATGCTTACAAGATGAATTGGAAATCAGTTAAAGAATTACAATCACTCTAAACTTTCTCTCTCTTAATGACTTGCCCAACACTCGAAAAAAGATCTCCCTCTCAACAGACTTGTTCAACTCTTTATATAGGGTAGTACATAGTGGATGACAGCTAAGCTGTCCTTTATTTTCGGGAATGACTTGCGAAATATCGCAAGTGTACAAATATATAATTTCGAAGTTCTTCTAGATCTCGCTAGGTCTTCACATCTTTCTCGTATTTTGGCTGTCGTCATTCATTGCGTCATTTATATTACTTATCTGCGATATCTTCGCAATGCTGTCGTTTATTGATCTCGCGAGGTATTGATGTCGCGATATTCTGATCCTACACACAGATTGGCGACCACAGTGGGAGATTAATCTCTCGGTTGCAATCTCTCATTTTCACAAAATGGTCGATCTTAGGTCAGGTTCAGTTACCAATCCTAACCCAAACAATGCTAGCACTAGCAACATCGGTGGTACTCCAGAAATCGTTCTTGCTTCCAACAGTGGTGGTGACGCTACTCCTCCTCACACTAATGTCGAAAATCATCCTCTCTTTGGTCGACATCCTGAGGAACTCAGAGAAAATCCACCCACCATCACTGATCTCATGAAGATTCAGGAAGTGCTCTCTAAAAATCAAACTGATATGGCTTCTACTCAGAAGGAATTATGTAACCATCTCAAAACCCTCACTGACAAGATGTCAGAGAAAACTCGGGAGAAAGGAAAAGACAAGGAAACATCTCCATCTCTGGATCCAGAAGTTATTCATGTCCCTGACGATGACGAAACCCACAAAGCTGCAGAACCTGAACCTGCTAGTTTCATAACTCGTGAAGATCTGAAACGTTTTATGGAGATCCGGGGAAAGGGCCATGCACCATCAGTCCATCGTCATCAGCCTCCATATCCTGTTGCTACGCAAAGAATCCCTCTCCAAAGGGTTACATTTCTCCAACTTTCATACTCTACAATGGAACGGGGAATGCTCGAGAACATGTTTCTCGATTCCAGGAAGCATTAGGAGAGCATGAACACAACCATGTCGTCCGTTTGAAGGAGTTTTCAAAATCCCTGACGGGTCGATCATATACTTGGTACAACAACATCGTACCAGGAAGCATAGCTAATTGGGGAGAAATGATTAATACTTTCTACATGAAGTACTTCTTTGTTTCTGAGCAAGTTACTCTTTCCGACTTAGGAAGGATGGCTCAGAAGAATGCTGAAAATCCGAATGATTACGTGAAGAGGTTCAGGGTTCAAGCCTTGGATTGCCATGATCCCAATGTTACCGAACAACAACTGGTGGATTTGTGCATCAATGGGATGATCCCAGTCTACAGAGCTTTGCTGGAAAATTTCGTTTTCATACCTTCTCAGAACTTCATGAAGCGGCCAAGCGATCAGCAACTACCGCTCCTGCCTTGCTAGAAAGAACTAAATTGTCAAAGTAGAGGAATCGAAAGACACTCGAAGCAACACTGCCAGACGACTAATCAACAAGCATTACAGTGTCGAAACTTTCATGAATGTTCCTGAAGGGAGCAAAAGAAAAGCTGAAGCACATCCACATAAGAATGCTCCTCCAGGGTCTAATCCCTCAAAAGCGCAAAGGAAAGATGGTCAAGCCAGGAATGCACAATCGCCTACTCAACATCAACAGAACGATCAAGATGCACCTGACTTCCCCTTTTCTATTGAAAAAGTGATCGAACTATTGGAAGTATGGATCCAAGACGGGGCGATCAAATTACCTCCTGTAAAAAAGGAACCAACTGAGGAACAGATGGAAAATGCACGCTACTGCCATTTCCATAGGTATGTCAGTCATCCGAAAAGTGATTGCAGAACCCTGAAGCGTATATTCAAAGAAAAGGCTGACTCATGGGAGATGAGGACTGAAGGAGTGCACATAAATCCTCTCCCAATCAGAACATTCGCACCCTCCGAGCAGCTGGTCATGGAAGCAGTTCAATCCTTAATTGAGCATGTCTGCGAGTTGCTGTACTTGTCAAAGGCCCAAAGAGATGATATGTTTGCTGCACTGAACCATATCGTGTCAGGCAAACGGCTAAAAATTCAGGAGACACTCTATGAACCGCCAATAACAGACAAGGAGATGTACGACTGGGGACTTCTCACCATGGTCTATCTCAAAGGAAATGAATTCAAGCGAGCATTGGTCGACGTTGGAACTGTTGTTAATATCATCCCTTTGAAAACCCTCAGAGCCGCTGGCATCACTCAATAAGAAGCATTTCATGCTCCTATCTCAGTCAGAGACCATGAGGGAATCTCCAGGGATGCTTACGGTTACATCATTCTCAACATAAGAAATGGTTCAACCTGGACAGAAACTAAATTCTTCATAATTAAGGAGGATCCAGGATATGACATGATTCTTGGACGAGCATGGATTCATGATGGAAGAGTTGCTGCGATATCTTCATCTTCAGTTGCACAATCCTCCATCGAAGAAAGCTCCGACTCGGAAAATGATAAACCTTTCGAGCATTTGGGAAAAGCCAAAGCCTTGATGGAACTCACACAAAAACCCGAAGAAAGCGCACATGAATTTGTCAAAAGGTTCCGCACTCAGGAAAGTCTTATTCCCCATGATGCATATGTATTACCAACTTTCAAATACGCTACCCTAGTCCGGGGACTCAGTTCTTCTCAAAACCTAGCTATCACCAAACGCTATGAGTGGTTAGTCTCACCTCAGCAATACTTCACCAAATGGTTAGACGCAGGACCTCTCCAAGTCTATAATCTCACAAACACGGTCATTGCTAGGATAATGACTGAGTTTCACAATCAATATCAAAAATACTCTCCTTTGCACGAGTGTCCACATGTGCCGCAGAATTGTAAAGCTCCACCAACATGGAATCCCACTATGCGAGGAATTCCGAACCAGCAGAAGATATTCAAGGCAAGAGCAACCAATCCTAACAAATTTCATGAAGGAGATTTGGTTCTTAAGGCAACCAGACGTAATTTGCATTCCACGAAGAGTTCTAACTGGGAAGGACCTTTTATGATTGCTAAGTCAGTTTCCGGAGGATACTACAAATTAGCTGACATCAAAGGCAAGACAAGTATACCAGTAATTCATGAGAATTGGCTCAAGATCTTCGACGCATGAAGCATTCAACATTGGGTGTTTTATGTCCAAGAAAAACGCTCAAAACATCTGACGTTTGCATCTTAGGATTTTCTTTTACCTGTATTTTAAATTCCTCCAAAACGTTCGCAATACTTGCATCCAGTATTTGAAATTCAACAATTTATCAAAAGTTCTTTATTTTAAGAAAAATCTCTATCAAAACCTAAAATCCAAAAGAAAATCCTCAGTCACTCATAAATTCAAAACCAATCCAGAAATTCAAAACCAAAATCTCACATCTCTCAGAAGTTCAAAGTTCAAGAGATTATGTCAAGAAAACTAAAGAAAGCCATCAAAGTACGATTTCTGCTTCTCAGCATCCTCCAAGACTTGCAAAGTCGCTTTCTCCAACTCCGGCTTTTGAGTCAACTCAGCAATCTTAGCCATTTTCTCCACCACAACATCACTGGTAAAAGGTATATTCTTCACTACTGCATCCTTGATGGTGTTGATCTTCTAACGAAGCCACTTCAGGTTAAAGCCAAGTCTCTCAGAATTTTCCAAGTTGTACTCCCAATCAAAGAGTACATCTCGAGTGACATTACTTCTGGGCCTTGTACGAATATCATCTAGGATGCGCATTATGTTTCTTAATTGCATTTTCAAGAAGTAGCTACGTTCGGGATCTCTTGTAACGACGATATGGCCATACATCTTCCACAACTTCTCATACATGCTGGCATACCCGGTGGGAACGCTGAATCCACCAACAAATACATGATACGAGAGTGAAGCACCAAATGGAGGCTCACAAACAATCCCTGCAGTAGAATATTCATGCACTATTATACGGTTCTCGATCTCGGGAGCAACCTCAGCAATCATAGGCGCAACTTCTTCTGGGACAGTATTTTCTACTCTCGGCATGACTTCCTCTATTTCTGGAGCAATCACCATTGGTGTTTCAATCGCCTCGACAATATTAGCAGCAACCATCTCACGGCCTTGAAGTGCAGAGATGGTTTTCTCATTATCAACAGTGCCAGGATTGCTCGAATCATCATTATTGGTCTCGTTATTTCCCAACTTCGGCATTTGGCACCTAATAAGAAGATTACACGGGATTAGAGCGATCCAAGCATGAAAACTCAATAAAATCATAAAGTCCAGTATGTAAGTGAATTAACATTATCTAAATTCTTCACTATGCGTCCAAGACATGAGCAAATAGCACAAAAGTCATAAAACACGTTTTTCAATAAGTTCGTCAGAAAAAGTTTATACTACTCTATATGAGATGACGAACTGGGAGAAATTGATAAGGAATCTAAGGTTGAATCATATACCATTCTCTTTGTATGGATGTTATCTACAACATATCAAAATTTCATAGCAATTGGATGAACTAGCAGGGAGTTGTGGCCAAAACATTGGACCTCATATCGACTGAAAATTTTCTGGAGGTCTCCTAGAGGTTTACTGTTTCATCGATTTCGACCCCTA
This sequence comes from Papaver armeniacum, assembly GCA_023531295.1. NCBI lineage: Eukaryota > Viridiplantae > Streptophyta > Magnoliopsida > Ranunculales > Papaveraceae > Papaver > Papaver armeniacum. Next base: position 463,837 of record JAJJWW010018419.1, read on the forward strand.
AAAGTGCTCAAAACTTAAAATTATTCTTTAAAAAAGCTTGGAAATTTCTTGGGCTTAAGGATACATAGGTATATCGTGATAATCTGATGTCGGATGAAGATTCTACAACATTTTTACTAAAAAACTGAGGTCTGGATTTTTCTGATGACGTATTTCGGCAAATTTCTCATATATTCATCGGGATTCTCATTCATTCATTCACAAATCAGAAATCCTACACTTCTATTAAGATAATACAAAATGGATACTTACTTGAGGAGTCTCAAATTCATTTGGAGGGTTAACAGGGTCGGCATCAACATTGGGAGCACCATTATTTTCATTCAATCGCGATTCTTGAAAATTCTCCTTCTCCCTACTATTCGAAGACGAATGGCTAGCATGACCATGTTAATTTTCCATAACAATCTCTTCCTGGATCCATCAACAATAATCATCATTATTTCATTCAAGGAAATACCGAAATCACTTACATGAAAGGATACTCACATCAACCTCTCCGTCGGTGCCGGATCCCTGAATTGCTCATATAGAGGAAAGATGAAGACCGTCAATAACCGATGGAGCAAAATTCTGAAACAAATTAGCAATACTCTTCTAAGATCCTGATTATATGGACAAAAAAGTCGCAACAATAAGAGAAGTGCTAACAACTCACCAAAGAAGCGGCAGGGGACTGCACATTATTCGGTATCATTCGATGAGCTATTTTGCTTCTCCCTTCTCCACCCTAGGGACTTTCTTGAAGGTCTAAGAAGTTTACAAAAATTCTAGGCCTCACATCGCGGCCATCCTACACAAAATCAATGAATAATTAAAACACATTTAAGCTTACTTTCACCGATCGTGGAGAAAAGAGGCTTACCTGCGCACATTCCGGAGATGTCTTCCTCTTGTCACCACGGGAAAGGTACTTTAGCCTTGGTCGAGCATTAATAGAGTCAAGGGAAGGAAAATATTGCGCTGGAGACTTAATATCCATCACAAAAGCATACATACTCTCAAGTTGCTGACGCCAGAAGTCTATGTAACCCGGAGTCACGAAATTAGCACGATCAGAACATGGGAATAAATACTCATTTCCCTCCACATGAGTGCAGTCCAGATTAGCCTTCAAATACTCAACTGATGTTTGTTCATTCGGTGACCTGGGATACACTGGTCGACGCCAATCTGCTGAGCTGCCCTGTCAATGCTATATTCCTCTACTCTGAATTCTCCATGCATTACTGATACTAGGTGGTCAGGAGTGCAACTTAATATGAAAGATCTCTCTCCATCATTCAAATCAGCACTAGTCTTCAATATGATGTTTTCTTCAGCATCATTGAAGGTGATCAATTGTGAGAAGAGATCAGGGACCAACACCCATGGGCGAAAGTTGAACTCGGATTCAATGTCCAAAATATCAGTGATGCATATCTTGTATTGCGGCTGCTTTGTAGATTACCTCATGATCCTGGCGTTGTCTTTCTGGAGGAAAGCATGGCGAGTGTCGACATTAGGACTTTGCAAAACACTACGGGGAATCGGAGCATACTTTTCAAGATGCTCCCACATCAAAGCTTGGAGGAACATGGTATTAGCATATGTTTCGATTTTCATGAAACCGTTAGAGACACTGGAGTCAATAACCAAAGAGTCCAAGTTGGCAAACAGTGAACCTAAAAACAGGCTACCAATTGGAAGTTTCTCCAATTTGGCCATCCTAATGGCAAAGAGTATCACCAACGGCTTCAACAAATGTCCGCTGTCCTCAAAAACATCTCTGGAAAGCCACAAGCACAGGAAAGCAACGATGGACAGGGTACCATCAACAGGTTCTTCAGGAATTCTATCTCTCGGCCACCAGTATCTCAACCATTGAGCATAGCAAAATTTGGGAGACTCGTTGAACTCATGCATTTTAGCTTCCAAAGTACGAGATATCAGTTTCTCCTCTATCGAAAGTTCTCCAGGGAAATTTCCGGCGACTGGAAGATGCAACAAAGCGACTACATCTTCTAAAGTAATCGTGAACTCTCCCCATTTGCATATGAAGGTGTGAGTAGGAATACACCAACGAGCAAGCAAAGCCACGATACCTGGTATATCATGATTAATGATCAAATCTCCAGCAGCTTGAATGGATCGTGTCACCTGCGCACTATCCAGTAAGGTCCTCACACGACTGTAGCCTAGTATATGCCTTGCCCATCTAGAAAAATGCATCAGCGGCTTCCGAGAAAGTTTGAGTTCCACATGAGAAGCCGAATAATGTTTCCCTTCCAAATAGAACCGAATTATTACTGGAGGAGACACCAATTTATTCTGACCAGTAGTCCAGGGATTTATGAGCAACCGAAACGAAGAACCTAAAGGACGCTTTTCAGGCCTATACAAATATTCAAAGAATCTGTCTTCGATGCTTGGAATGTTCTTAGGTTTGGGAATTTCCTCATTCCCCTGAGAAGTTCCAGAATCGCCATCCCTGGAGCAATCATCATTTCCAGAAGTGTCTTCTCTGGAAACGTCACTTTCAGCATCAATACGGAATCGAGTCTTCTCCGCCAAATCGCTGCAACATTCCACACGAGTTTCATCAATACAATGGAATTAAAGCAATTAAACAATTACGATGCTCACAATCAGCGTCTGCAAAAAAACGGTAATCCTAAACTCTTACCTATTTACGATTTCACGAACTCAGTGATAACAACGTAAAACCCCAAAACTTGCTCGTTCTTTCAAACCTGCAAAGTCGAGCATAAAACATATTATTCAAGAGTCAACACTGACTTCTCAAGAAACTATGAATAATTCACATAACTTTCCATGTGAACATTCACTGATTTTTACGTGTACATACACTATAAAATCACTAAACTCATACATACACTACGAATTCATCAACTCATAAATTATTTGCTTTCAACAATTCTTCATAAATCAAAACTTGATCTATATTTAATAAAATGTGAATAACTCACGTAGTCACGTACCTTTTTAAAAAAAAAATTGTGAGTTAATGACTCACGTAAATATAAAAAAAAAAAAACTTTTTGCTCAACCGAGCATTCGTCTACGAAACGAGGATCTTTTCCATTTTTGTAAAAGTCTACATATTTCAAACAAAATTTTGAAAGTTCGTAAACAAATTTTCATCATGGGGTCTTTTCAAAATTCCTTTAAACCTAAGGATTATTATTTATTACTTTTACGAACAAACCTAGGTTCTTAAAAGTATTTGCAAAATTCACGCTTCGAAAACAAACTTGGGTTTTCATGAAACCTAATAAACAAAACTTTTGCTACTGCAACTAGACCATGTTTATTCAAAGTTTATGAATCTCTTCCATATTAGGGATTTTTGCTCGTTCCTTCAACTAACGAACAAACGGGCATATATATATATATATATTTTGAAAATCCTTCATAAATCCTACGCATGCATGCAACCATGGGATTTTTGGTTTTGTGAACAACTCATCAATCACGAAACATACAACAAACAAAAAAAAAAGAACGGACGGACTTACCTGTCGGCGCCGGCCGGAATTTGGCTGGACGGGCGGCGGTTCTGGTTCCGGCGAATTTTCCTGCTGCTACTCGTGAAGTGATGGAGAGTAGAAGAGTGGTCGATTAATCAAAACACAAAAAGAATTTTAGGGCTTCTTCCCTTTTATATCAAATTTATTTCCAAAACCTAATAAAACATGGGTTTCCTTTTTTGGACTTGGGCCCATGAATCCTAAACCGACCATAACTAGGCTTCTGAACGCTCAAATCAGCAGTGCCTTATCTCTCCGCGCATATGAGGTGACACTCTATCTTGCTATCAGGGTCCTTATCTGTGCATTTGCTCGTACATGACATCATTGGGGTAAATCGAGGATTCTGAAACTACCTTTGTAGACTGAGCTCGACCATTGATCTCGTCGACTGAAAATCACCATTTAATGCTTACTGCGGAACATGACTGTTCCTCACTAAGCATGGGACTTAATGTAGATTGTGGATTTTCAACAAAGGTTAAAACCGTAAAATCATGAGGAGGCATGTTTTTGACACGGCTTTCAGGCATGCAACGATTCATATTTTACGAAGCCATGATGAATATGTTTTCGAAAAGCCTCCACTAGTTGAGCGTTCGATCCCTGGCATTTCGTCGTGACCTCTATGCAGAATAACGTATTTGGGCGGTTCTCCGTAGATTGAGAGCTTAACGCCATCAGGACGTCGGTGACACTCACCGTTCCCTGACTATGTGGAGAGACCGTGTATAGATTCAGGCGGTTCTCCGTATATTGAGAGCACTAACGCCTTCAAGTCGTAAATAACACCGTGACTCCCTGACTATGCACCATTCAGAATAGATGTGACGCTTTAACTGGCTAATACCTTTTCTGCAATAGATTAATTCTGCCGCGACATTCACCACTGAATTCCCAGAATAATCTATTATTGCTCCTATTCCATGGTCGAATCCACGGCCTGATCCCATGGAATGGCAATAACAATTGCTCTAATTCCATGATCGAATCCACGGCTTGATCTCATAGAATGGCAATAAACTACTACATTATCTCATTATTCCGATTTCATGATCAAATCCACATTTGATCTCATGAAATGGTGATAGATAATTTTAATTACTCCGATTTTATGGTCGCATCCATGATCCCATAGGATGGTAATGCTTGCTTTATTATTCTGAATTCATAGTCGAATCCACAACTGACCCTATGAATTAATAATAAACAACTATTCATTTTTATTACCCAGTTTCATGAATTATTCTCCACTGAATTTCATAAATTAGTAATAAATACTCAATAACCGGTCATCTGGATCATCACTAAGTAAGCCCCACAAAAATGGTGCAAGTGTATTCGACAGTGATGCACGACTGAGCACCCGGATGCACGAATGAGCATCCAAAAATATGAAACAATGAGGAATCCTATGCAAAACGGGGAAAAAACAATAAATATTAATAAAATAATAAGAGGCGCCTTGGTCGGGCCCACTGGCCCGGCCGGCCGTGCCCTAGCCATGGTCGGTCCATGCCTCTTCCATTATTTTCCTTATATTTTGTTATTTCATGAACTCATGAAAACTCCTTGGTTTTAGCAACTTTCCTTGTTTTTGCAAAAACTCATGAATCCTCCATAACTTCATGGATTCATGAAATAATGTTATAAAATAAGAAAAGGTGTGCGGATGGGCAACCTAGCCCGGCTGGCCATGCCGAGCCGTGGTCGGTCCCACACCTCACAATCCTTAGCTTTTATAATTATTATTCCCTAATCTCATGAAACTCCTTTGTTTCAACAAAAACTCATGGATTCTCCATAATCCAAGGATTCTCCATAACTTCAAGGATTCATGAAAAATAATATTATAAAATAGGGAAAGGTGTGTGGGACCGGGAAACATAGCCGGCCGGCCATGCCCTAGCCGTGGCCGGTCCCGCACCTTGCAATCCCTAGTCTTTTATAATTATTATTTTCCTAAATTCATGAAACTCCTTGGTTTGAGCAAAATCATGATTTCGTCATAACTTCTCAAATTTTGCTTAAATCATGAAAAACCAAAAGCCAACAGGTCACACGACCGGCTAGCCTCTCACGGCAATTTTAAATGTTAAAATACATTTATTTTAATATTTACAAAATATTGATCAATTGAGCATACATTCTCATTCCAACAAAAATCAAGAATTTCAGTCAAGATGAAACTCTTCTGAAAATTCACAACATTGCTCGAACGCACATCAGAAAATACTGAAACTCTCAGTACGGAGACACGGGCACCACGGCAACACGTGCATGCCTTCATGACCGACCAGAGTCATCCTTAGGGCTTGCACAAAGCCGGTCCCACACGTTTTCATAATTATGACCTAGTTTGCTCAATTACTCGTATTGGGCCCAAACTATCTCCAACCAACCTGGGGATTGCTCAAACGGCCAACAACTGGTCACGTGACCACCAAGAGCCGGTCCCATGCTCTCTTGGTCGGTCCCATCTTTCATACCTAGGTTTTATCACCTAATGCTAAACCCGACAATATTTCAGTAATTGATGAAACCAACATTTAATCATCATTCTTTCACCAATCCTCAAACTGAGAACCCTGGTGTTGATGGTGGATTTTCATTTAAGGGTTGAAATTGTAAATGCCAAAATTATGCGCTAACATCTTGCAAAAGATAAAGCCATTAATAAGTGATGAATACTTCTTCACTTTACTAATTCACCTAGAATAGAGCATGTGGCAACAATCCCAGTATTTTGTGAATTAAATACACAAATTCATCCAGGTTGGAGCATGTAGCAACAATCCCATATACCCTGTGAATTTACAGTGTTATTAATTAATGCATGACCAGCCTTGTATTTCCTGTACTCATTACCGGTGCGGCATGACGACTGAGTGTTGTTCTCAGCAGAGCAACACGAATCTCCAAGCATTCATAATAAAACATGTACGAAATACCCATACAGGCTACAACTCTCGGTTTGTTATACTAGCCCGATTGAGCATGTTTGAACTCGGCCCGACCATATCATTCTCGAAAGCGATCACTACCATCCAACCTCACCGGCATGATTGGATGTCTTAGATTAAATCCATAACCCCAAGCGGGTATTGGAATATTCACCACCAGGCCAACGCGGGCCCGGCATGGTCGGTCTCCTCGAAAGGGTGGCATAGCTTGCCAAACCGTCCAAACCAAAGCAAGTATGGACTAAAAACCCTAAATTAGGGTTTGCGGCACATTACATGTATCGCAAAACAGTCTCAACCGTCCATCTTCGCGGGCATAGATAGAGGGTGTAGATGTAGATTCAAAGGGCCCAGATCATGTCAACACAAACACCGTGGGCCCGCCTAAATACATGACCGATCGGTCAGGACCAACAATAGTTGGTCGTTCCAGTTCGTGCGCCCAAACAAGGCATGACGCATGGCCGGTGAAACCCTAATTAGGGTTTGAACAATCACAAGCGTCCATTTTTCTCCTGCGCGAATGAAGGGTCCAGGATTAGACTAAGCAGGTCCGGTGCGTATCAACATGACCGCCGTGGGCCCATATATCTCCACACCCGATCGGCCAAGAACAAACTTGGATGTACACCTCGATTCGCACGCCCAAGCTAAGCGTGGTCACACTTCCTGACCACAAACTGATCTCGAGCGCTCAAGTTTATCGGACAAATTGAGTGGCTTAGATCACGTTTCTATGGGACGATGAAGTACATGTATATACACCATCCCACCATATGCACGCCGGGCTGATCAGCCAAGACCGACCACGCTTGGTCATCTTGGAACGCGCGCCCAAAATTGGCATGATGCGCGGCTTTTGCGGCACCAGATTTCTGTTGCAAATCGATCTCAACCACTCAACTTCGCCGGACAAATTGAGCGGCCCAGATCACACTTTCACGAGACAATGAGATATGGGCGCCAACACCATCATGTCGTCTACACACATGCACGATCGGCCTGTCAAATGTATCCCAAGCTTGGATTCGACCAAGTTTGAAGAGTGATCTTGCACACCTCTTCAAAACCCTAATTCCATCAACATCGCAGATGAGTGTCTCAAAGATCATCTCGTCCATCTAACTTCACTTAGGCTTGGTTATACAACCACAGTCAGGAGTTAATTGGTCAGTGAGGCGTCATGGTGATCACCACCCGTCACTTTACCACACCATGATGCAGTACTTGCATAGAATACACACGATACTTCACAAGTATCAACTTCCTAAATAACTTAGTTATTTAGTCTAGCATTACATGCTACTTTCTGTGGGTCCCACGATCCACACACTCGAGACATCAATCATGTCACAGGCTGGGGGATACATCGGGGTATTGGTGCAGCGGTTTACAGCGTGCAGCGTGCAACGCGCCATCACAAGAACGTGTCAGGAAGTCATGGACGGTTAGAGATGACATGAGAAGTGGGAAAGACTGGTCGTGTAACACTAACACTAACACACAACTCCACTACTCCATCACTCCACTTCCTCCACTTCCCATGAGAGACGTGAATAAGGCTCAAATGACTTGTATAAATAGGTTCTCCACCCTATTTCCAAAAAACAACAAGAACAAGTCCATACAACAGAGGCAAGTGTTGATACCATCGTATTCAAACACCGGAACTGATAGCTTACATCTTGCAAGCCAGTTCAGCTTTCTGATACAAGTCATACATATCCAACACCTTCACAATCTCAACACCTTCTTCGCTTCCCTCCCAAAGATCAACCCCATCTCCTTCACTTTGTGACCGAAACAAGTCTGGAACGACCATTTCTTGGTTTAGGCCGGATTTGCACAAATTGATTTCTCGAATCTACAAGCACACCCGTGTAGTGCATTTGTTTAAGGTTTAGACTCATTTCTCATCCACACACCCCAAATTACCAAAACCGGAAGAAATAGTTTTCACCCATAAACAATTGGCGACCACAGCGGGAGGTTGATCTCTCGGTTATAAAAAATTGAATTCTCAATTTTTCGGTTTTCATCTCGCGATGTATCCTCACCCGGAAACCACAGGTGGTTCAGATATCATGGGAAGTGTAGATAGAATGCTGGAGGATGTCTTGGCAAATCAAGCTGGTATCGCTAGAAGACAGAGCGAGACATTCCGCCGTTTGAATGATATAACAGCACAATTACAAGAAGGGTCGGCAGGCATCTACTCAGATAGTGCAAGAAACGCTGGATCCTTATTCAGGAGTCACACCTTTACCAATGGAGATGCATAAAGAGTGCGTAATCACAGGGGACTCAGGAGAAACGAACAACATGGTCCAGCCGACAACGAAAACTCGAGGCAACTCCACATAGGAAAAGACTTGTCCGGGGTACCACAACGTCTGCCGGATGAAGAAAGGAGCCTGCAGCTTACGGATCCCTGCTAGAAGATTTATATCTCAAGACCCTTGTCGAAACCCGGAAGATTGTTCAATCCGCATCGACCTCTCAACTAAGTGAAGAAATGCTTGAGGAAGGAGAGATTAATCAAGGAACACGTGAGTACAGAGGATGGGAGCGTTCAATTCGATCACTCAGCAGTGATATTACGATACCTTCCACACCCCGTCACCAGGGCAAGCGATCCGCGGATATGATGGCACTCACAAGTCTTCAAACTTCATCTCCGAAACGTGCTCCACATCGAAACCATGTAGAGACACCACAACGCCCACGAACGCTAGAAAATCTAGACTTGAAGTGCCTACACTTTCCGTTCCCAATGGAAAAGATTTTGGAGTTGCTGGAGGCGTGGGTACGAAACAGAGAGGTGGAGCTACCTCCTGTATGGCGTCCACCAACTGATCAAGAAGTAATGAACCCGAGGTATTGTCATTTCCACCGGTTCCTTCACCACCCTACCAGTGAATGCAACGCTTTGAAACGCATAGTTCAGAAGAAGCTTAATTCATAGGAATAGCTTTCCCTATCTTGGAGATTAATGCGGACGATTCCCTTAGAGAGGCTACTTCGGTTTGATACAAGTAAGGATTCAAAAGCAAGTAAGTTCTATTCAACAATTTTACAAAAAAGATAGTTTTAGAATTCACTGGGGACTTGGTATCCCGCACATAGAGAAAGAGGCTCAATGATCAAACGCCATGTTTATTTCCATTCATACTTCCCTTTTATGCGACATTTGCAATTTCATATGATATGTGCAATCATTCATGACCAAGATGAAAATTCCATTTAAAATAACCTCTTTCAAAAAAGTTATTCACAAAACTATCTCAAAATAAACCAATTCAATTACCTATTAATTCAAAACCGGAAGTCAAATTATGAAAGGAAATCCTCACTATCACTCAAAAAACAAAAGTATCTAAAAGAAAAGACAAGTAGGTGGCACGAATCCTTCAAGGAAAGTCCTTCAGAAGCAACTCATCCTTCCGGGCAAGAGAGACTTTCATCCTTTGAAGTACAGCCTGCTTGACTTCAACTCCTCGGACAACTTTTCAACCTCTTCTTCTGCGAGTAACACAATCTGCGAAGGGACTTCATCTTGTAATTTCGGAGCTCCCTGGATCTCGGAGAACCCTTTGAAGAACCAAGGAGCATTGAAGTCGTACTACACAAACACATCTCGATGGCACTTCCAGTCTTCAATCATCTCCTCAGAAACTGTTCGACCAGTCGTGACGCTCATCCCATGGATAGAAAATAAAGCTTCCCGAACGCGGTTGACCAATGCAATACGACTTTTGAGCTTCGTAGTGGTAGCAATGTGGCCGTGCTTCTCCCATATCACTGTGTATAACCCTTCGAACCGAGCTGCACACTGAATCCTCCAACCAACACATGACCTGGATAAGGGACAGTGAAGGGAGGATCGAATAAAGCCCCAGGCTGTATTACCAATACTTCACCAATCACAGGAGCCTTGTCAGTTGCAGGAGGTCTTTCAGAAGAAGTCACCACGATAGCTTTATTGATTGGAACCTGCTCAGAACGTTCTTCAAGGGGAGCCACCTCAACAATAGCGGATGTTGCCTCTCTTACATTCCTCCCGATGTCTACTTCACTCTGGGTCCTAATTTCCATTATGGCCCCATCAACGAGATCACTTAAGGAGCCACCTTGTCCGGCCAAACTTGCATCATCTATGTCATTATCTGGAAAAGGAGCGGTTTCACCAGACTTCTCGGCATAACAATCAGTGTCGCCAGACTTCTCAACATGAAGGCCAATGTTACCTGACTTCTCGTTCTGAATGCGCGCAACCTTGTGAAAACATTCTCTTTCGGAATTCCCCGATTTCAAGCAAGGATCACTCTTAGAAGAGTTCGCTCTGAAGAAATGAAAGAATCGACAGAAAGAGATTTAAATACCTGCATATTGGAAGAATTGAGGATCACCGAATCACATGCCTGCCTCTTAGATATTTCTCCTGCTTGGGGACTGCAATCATCAGCTCTGGTCCGTTTGGCTGGGAGTGGCTTCAACCGGAAATGCTTCTTCAGAACGTCATAAGATGGCTCACCACGGGAATCTGTCACAACATCCTCCGAGAATTCTTGGAAAGCCAACAGTTGCTTCCTCCAAAATTCCTTATACTTGTCGGTTACCACTGGGTTTCTCCCAATAGGCCAGAAGGGAAGACTCTGCGATGCCAAGAACACGTCAGCATCAAAGATACCCGGGAGGAGTTCTTTCGGAGCCTCCGACGGATGGATAAATGGAACACCATGGTCAAATCCCATTTGACGAGCATCCCTGTCAATGTTGTACGGAGTCACAGTAAGAGCTTCGTTGAATAGAGACGAAATATATCCCAGAATGCAGCTGTGCAGATAAATAAGTTCTCCAAATTTCATAGTGTTGGCATCGGTACGCAACGCAGCATCAGGACCGTCAGAAGCAATAGCAAAAGTATTCGGCTGAGCAATAGAAGAGTTGAAAGGCCCCCATGGGCGGAAATTTACAGAAGACACATTATCAAAGATATCCACGAGTTTCGCACCGGTTCTGGGACGCCTCCTCTGCCAACGGAGTATTCTCGAGCCACCATACAAATTGCTGAGCGAAGTTGCAGGAACAGGAGCATAACTTTTGAAATGTTCCCACAAGAATGCCTGAAGAAAAGCGAAGTGGACATACGACTCCACCTTCTTGTACCCGTTGGAAACATGCATATCCATTGCTAAGGCGTCCAGATGAGAATACAGCGATCCAAGGAACAAGGCACCTAAGGGAAGAACTTCACCTTTTGCTAGCTTTATAGAAATCTTAACCAGGACACCCCTTATGGTTTTCTTTCCAGAACCGTCGTCATATATATCTCTGGATAGCCACAAAGACAGGAATGCAATCACGCTGAGCTCGTTGTCCAACTCCCGATCCGGTTCTGGGTCTACAGGAGACCACTCCGATACCCACCAGGTGTAAAAGCATCTTGTATCTTTTTTCTCCTCCTTGTCCAGATCGTCGAATTCTGCCACCTTTTGGAGTATAGCGTCATAATCACGTTGTTCCGTGTCAGAAAGCTCATAATAAAAACTCCCAAAATGACAGGCAGGTTCATCAATGCGGCTACACTTTCCAGAGTAATAGTCATCTCTCCCCATCTAGATATAGCTGTATGAGTAGAAGGGCGCCACCGAGAAATGAAAGTAATGAAGCCTGCAACATCTTTCTTAATTTCAAGAGTAGCAGATGCCATAACTGCATTAAGGATTTGCGCTTTGGTCAAATTGGCTTTAACATCCTTATTATTCAACATGCGTCTCATCCACCCTTCATAAGAACCCAGTGGAGTATGACAAATCTTCAAATCGATAGGAGAAGGCGGATATTCATTTCTTCGAAGATAGAACCTCATCACAAGTGCCGAAGAAGAAGATGGATCAGCTTCCATATTTTCTGAATCGGAAGCAGGACTATCCTGTGAGAGGGATGTTTCCTAATGTTTGGAAAAGACAAGGTGAACAACTCATCAGCAATGTTCGGCATATCTTTGAAGCTGTCAACACTTCCCGACTTGGCACCAGCATTATCTCCAGAAGACATATCAACATGAGTTCTTTTCTTCATTCTACAATAAATACAGGAGTCAGTACTTGTATAAAAACACACGATACGTGTGTGAAGTGCATTCACGTTGGAATACATAAGGCCGGGATTGGGTCCAAACACCGGTATTGATCAAGTGACAAGTTCGGTATTGATCAAGTTTCAAGTCCGGTATTGTTCAAGTTTCAAGTCCGGTATTGATCAAGTCACAAGTCCGGTATTGCTCAAGTTTCAAGTCCGGTATTGTTCAAGTTTCAAGTCCGGTATTGCTCAAGTTTCAAGTCCGGTATTGCTCAAGTTTCAAGTCCGGTGTTGGTCAAGGGCACGAGGCTGGTATAAAGGTGACGTTCAGTCATGCATACACGATATGGGACCCACGTTCAATCGAGCATATATGGCGGGACCATATTTATTTGCACAACACGGTTCTCTTATGTCATGAGAATCATGTTCACAAAATTCAAGCCGAGTTGCTTTCCAAGCTACAACCTAAGAAGTTTGGTTTTGTATGCAACAATGAAAAAGGAGGCAAGACACAACATATTCACGGATTCACAACTTGTTTTACTAAGCAATCCTAACCAATGTTGACATACGAATCTTGGTGGTAGAACTAAGCATAGTATGTATCTTGCAAAAGGTGTTTACCTAGCAAACTAGGGTTTTACTAAAAAAAAAAAAAAAAAAAAAAAAAAAAAAACGCTTACCTTGCTGCGGACGGCAAGCTCCGGCGGCGGCGACGACGGCAATTGGCGGCGACAGTGGAGATCACGGATGAGAGCTGCTGAACAAAAAAAAAAGGAGAGAAAAAGCGTGAAGAAAAAAGAAAAGGGGTCGGTCCTTTTATAGACAAAATTTGGAAGAATCCCAATAGAACAAGGATTCCTCTTTTGCTTGGATTCCTCTTTTGATTCAAACACGCATGGAAGGAAACCGGTCCCACCAAAGGATTCCGCGCTTGCACAATGGCGTTTACATGGACAACTGCTAGCGGTCGGTTAAAATTCCTCCGGGTAAATTTTCTTTATCCTGTCTTCTTCATATAAGTATGTCACCATTCCATGCCTACCCCACAATAGCGCAACCATTATGCTCTAGGCAGGGGACTTAATGTTGATGGTGGATTTTCATTTAAGGGTTGAAATTGTAAAAGCCAAAATTATGCGCTAACATCTTGCAAAATATAAAGCCATTAATAAGTGATGAATACTTCTTCACTTTACTAATTCACCTAGAATAGAGCATGTGGCAACAATCCCAGTATTTTGTGAATTAAATACACAAATTCATCCAGGTTGGAGCATGTAACAACAATCCCATATACCCTGTGAATTTACAACGTTATTAATTAATGCATGACCAGCCTTGTATTTCCTGTACTCATTTAGGTGCGGCATGACGAAAGTGTTGTTCTCATGAGCAACACGAATCTCCAAGCATTAATAATAAAACATGTAAGAGATACCCATACAGGCTACAACTCTCGGTTTGTTATACTAGCCCGATTGAGCATGTTTGAACCTGAACTGACCATATCATTCTCAGAAACGATCACTACCATCCAACCTCACCAGCATGATTGGATGTCTTAGATTAAATCCATGACCCCAAGCAGGTATTGGAATATTCACCACCGACCCAACGCGGGCCCCGCATGGTCGGTCTCCTCAGAAGGGTGGCATAGCTTGCCAAACCGTCCAAACCAAAGCAGTATGGATGAAAAACCCTAAATTAGGGTTTGCGGCACATTACATGTATCGCAAAGCGGTCTCAACCGTCCATCTTCGCAGGCATAGATGGAGGGTGTAGATGTAGATTCAAAGGGCCTGTGAGCATGTCAACACAAATACCGTGGGCCGCCTACATAGATGACCGATCGGTCGGGACCAACTATAGTTGGTCGTTCCGATTCGTGCGCCCAAACAAGGCATGAAGCACGGTAGGTGAAACCCTAATTAGGGTTTGAACAATCACAAGCGTCCATTTTCTCCTGCGCGAATGAAGGGTCCAGGATTAGACTAAGCAGATCCGGTGCGTATCAACATGACCGCCGTGGGCCCATCTATCTCCACACCCGATCGGCCAAGACCAAACTTGGCTGTACACCTCGATTCGCACGCCCAAGCTAGGCGTGGTCACACTTCCTGACCACAAACTGATCTCGAACGCTCAAGTTTACCGGACAAATTGAGTGGCTTAGATCACGTTTCTATGGGACGATGAAGTACAAGTATATACACCATCCCACCATATGCACGTCGGGATGATCGGCCAAGACCGACCAAGCTTGGTCGTCTTGGAACGCGCGCCCAAAATTGGCATGATGCGCGGCTTTTGCGGCACCAGATTTCTGTTGCAAATCGATCTCGACCACTCAACCCATGCAGGACAAATTGAGTGGCCAAGATCACACTTTCACGAGACAATGAGATATAGGCGCCAACACCGTCATGTCGTCTACACACATGCACGATCGGCCCTGTCAAAATTGTATCCCAAGCTTTGATTCGACCAGGCTGAAGAGTGATGCTTGCGCACCTCTTCAAAAACCCTAATTCCATCAACGGTCGCAGATGAGTGTCTCAAAGATCATCTCGTCCATCCAACTTCACCGGCTTGGTTATACAACCACAGTCGGGAGTTAATTGGTCAGTGAGGCGTCATGTTGATCACCACCCGTCACTTTACCACACCATGATGCAGTACCTACATAGAATACACACGATACTTCACAAGTATCGACTTCATAAATAACTTAGTTATTTAGTCTAGCATTACATGCTACTTTCTGTGGGTCCCACGATCCACACACTCGAGACATTAATCATGTCACAAACTGGGGGATACATCTTTGGGGTATTGGTGCGGCGGTTTACGGCGTGCAGGCGTGCAACGCGCCATCACAAGAACGTGTCGGGAAGTCATGGACGGTTAGAGATGACATGAGAAGTGGGCAAGACTGGTCGTGTAACACTAACACACAACTCCACTACTCCATCACTCCACTTCCTCCACTTCCCATGAGAGACGTGAATAAGGCTCAAATGACTTGTATGAATAGGTTCTCCGCCCTATTTCCAAAAAACAACAAGAACAAGTCCAGACAACAGAGGCAAGTGTTGATACCATCATATTCAAACACCGGAACTGATAGCTTACATCCTGCAAGCCAGTTCAGCTTTCTGATACATGTCATACATAGCCAACACCTTCACAATCTCAACACCTTCTTCGCTTCCCTCCCTAAGATCAATCCCATCTCCTTCACTTTGTGACCGAAACAAGTCCTGGAACGGCCATTTCTTGGTTTAGGCCGGATTTTACTGAATTGATTTTTCAAATCTACAAGCACTCCCGTGTAGTGCATTTGTTTAAGGTTTAGACTCATTTCTAATCCACACACCCCAAATTACCAAAACCAGCAGAAATAGTTTTCACCCATAAACCAGTGACAAAAGGGTGCTTAGGTCTTCATTCCACCACTTGGTTCCTAGTATGTGTTCAACTAGATTGAGTTTTCTTGTTCTATGGTAGACAATTGAGGTGTGTAATTCCATCACCTAGCTAAGGAGTTTCACCTTGTGATCCTTGATATCGTGAAGTTACTAACTGAGCATTTTGTCTAATTAAGCACAACCATCAAGGGAATTAGGATAGGGCCTAAGGGTTGGGCTGAACATCATCATCACGGGGGTATTCTAACTACGGTGTATCCATGGCATTGATACCTTTGGGAGAGCAATGTGTTGGATGCTAAGATTGAAGTTATCTTTAAATTTAAACACTCAAGACATCTCAAACTCGAGTTGAATTCATACATGGAATTAGGGTTTCATGAAACCTAAGAAACTAAATTAAAACCGAAAAATAATGTAAATTAAATCTAAATGAGCGTGATCGGCTAATCCGGTGTGGTTCTAACATCCACCAACACTACCTATTTATACATGCAAATAAAAGTTCTCAAACCCTAATTCTCAAATTCGAGATAAATCAAACATACTCTCTCACCCACGTCGCTCCCTCACTTGTCTCCTCTGTCAATCGTTTCAGCTACTCCATGCGTCCACATGGTGATGAAAACCCAGACCTAATCCTCTTCTCTTTATTTTCTCACATAGTCTCTAGGGTGAAACTATGAGAGAAATAGAGAGGGAGAAGCTGGGAGGTGGTTGTTGGAAATTTCTTGTTGTTGTGACACGAGATGGTGGTGGTGATGGCTTGTCGGGGAGGAGGAATGGTGGTGAAGGTGATGTTGCAAAGGGTTTGGTCGGAGATGGGTTTGTCGGGGGTATGGAGAAGGGGGTGGCGGAAGAGCGAGAGGGAAGAAGAAAGAGAAGATGAAAATGAAATGGAGTGGGTCGACTAGGGTATAGGTATAGAGGTCTTGATGTTGGCGGGTGCATCGGCCCGATGCAGGAGGTCTCGGCGAGCGTAGGATGAAGGCGGTGCGATACGAACGGCTCGGGAGGTAGCGGTTTTGGTGTGATCTAGTGTTGCACGGGAGCGGCGATCTTCGATGCACGTGGAGCGACGACCGTTGGATGAGGGAGAAAGAAATCTCAACGTCTCACGAAGAGACGGGCTCGGATCCGGTCGTGGGTAGCTTTAGCCCATGTCTTCCTTGTTGGGTTTTCAGGCGGTCGCGCGCGCGGGCTTTGGCTATCTGCTCCATAGATGTTTGACTCCAATTCTTCGCTCTTTAGCTCCTCGGGATCTCGGGGACTTTATTTACTACCTAAAAACACAAAATTAATTAATACAAATATTTATTCTTGAAAACAAGGAAAACATTAAATGGGATAATATCGATTCTAAGCGCAAAAAGATGAGTGCAAAATGCCAATAAAAGGTGTATAAATATGCACTATTTAGCACTCATCAAATACCCCAAACCTGGAATTTTACTTGTACTCAAGTGAAACAAAAATAAGAAATCCTAACTATACCCCTGCCCCATGAGTCTCTCGAATGCATTTAGCGTATGCACTAAGCCTTTAAACCCCTAGGTGTCCCTAGTGACGAGTTGTAGTCTCGTGAGGTTTACCAGGTGTACCCACAAAACCTTCTCCAACTTCAGGTGTAAAGAGTCTCAAGTATCCAAGAAGCTATGAGTATATAGAGTTTTACGCATGCTAGTACTTGAAGTTAGAACTATCGAAGAACGCATTCTCATCCTTAAGTCTTTGGCGAGAAGTAACCATACCATATGAAAGAATTCGGATTCGATTGTGATCATAAGTCTCAACTTCTGCACTCACCATTAAGATTTTATGATAATTGCACTCAAAATATCGCTTTTTAGTCTCTCATTTGTGTAGGCGGGAATAAAGAGAAAATCCTGACACGTTGTAGATAAGAAGGATAACCTTCCGAAATAAAATACGGAGACTCCCACCCAGTGTGGACAAAGAATCTTTTACGATGATCTCTAAGAAAGGAAATCAACCATTAGCAAGGGTGGGAGTACTCACTCACTTCTCACCCGTCGCAATTAATATCACTCTCTCATAAGAACCATAGAAACGTCTTCAATCTTCGGTCTTCGGTCTTCACTTGTTGATGATGAACTTTAAACTTCACAAAACTTGACAATTTTTAACTTTTCTACTCAAATTCCTTGTTGTTTGGATTTTTTCTTCTTGAACTCTCTTTACCATGGTAGCAAAAATAAACTACAATATTTTTTTGATTTTTTTTTTTTTTTTTTTTTTTTTAATTTAAGAAAAGTGAAAAATAAAAATACAAGTAATATTCACAACTAACTCCATGGACAAAGGACTTTATCACTCAATTTTTTTTTTTTTTCACAACTTGTATTGTCTTGATTTTATAAATTTTATTAATTCTCATCCTATTTTCTTTTCTTTGTTGCACATAAACCTTGGACTATCTCAACTTTTCTTTCAATATTCTGATTAACACTCAGGTTCTTTGTGATGATGTGTTTCTATGGGTCTTGCTGATTGAGAGAGAGAATGATGCTAACGACAAATCGGTATTTAGAAGGAGTTTTCATCTTTAGACGTCACCCTCATGATTGACAAAAACTAGCACTCAAGAGATCAAAAGTAGTGTTGAAATTGGTGCGAAGTTGGGTAGCTCACCATTCCTACCCGGAATTTACGTAAGGTGACACACACTCTAAGCTTTTCTAGAAAGTTGCAAAAAATTGAAGGTTGGTGCCTCACTTGATGTAAAATGGGTAGTCTCCACTATGGGTGATCACAATTCTACTACAGAATATCTAAACTTGACACCTAATTAAGCCCTCCGGTATGGTTAAATCCAACTTTAACGCTCTAATCAACTAAGGAACCCGATTGTGTTCTCGGTACTTCCAAATTCATTATTTCGGTTGATTATCATGTAAACATAGCTAGAAGCATGCTAGTGACTCTAAAATCTCTAAAAGTTGGAGGTTTTACAAATTTTTTTTTCTTTTGAATTTTGATTTTTTTTTTTTTTTTTTTTTTTTTAAGATAAAATAAAAGACTAAAACTCTAAATGCAAATGCACCCCCAAACCTAAATCAAACATTGTCCTCAATGTGTCTACATATAGGAAAAATTTAAGCATGTCACATACAGAGAGAACTATGCTTGATAAGAGAAAAGGGAAGAGATTAGGATGTCGGCGGGGAGCAAGGTTGAGCTTCGTTAGTCAAGGCTAGAATCCAACATATCATATCGGATTAGCATAATATATGCGCATGAAGACTCAACCGATTCAAGAAAAGAAAATTTAACAAGTCCTACTGGATATATACAATGAAAATTCACCATAAACTAACAATCTAAAGAGTTGAGGATCAACCCAATAGAAAATATGTACACACATTAATGACCTTACACAAATATAATATGAGAGTGCAAGTAAGACTGCAAATGTGAAGGAGTTTCCCAAACCTAAACTTGTGAACGGGTGTGTTTTTGAGAACAAAATCTTGCAATTTTAAAGGTACATCATGCAAAAAGGTCTAACTCGAAATGAGTTTTGCTAATTACAGGCAGAGACATACACATTCCAAGCTGTGGCTCCTTAAGAGTGTTATACTTTGATGCAAAATAGTCCAAGAGGACTTGGGAAGCACAAAGCTCTAGGCCTAAGTTAGGCATTTTCAGAAAAGTTGGTTTTGCAATTTTGTGACAAACTACACCTAGGTTTGGTGGAGGAGTTTCAATTTGTGACTCAGGAGAGAGGTTAGATACATCTAGGTTGTTTTCATTTTTAAAATCATTTGTACCATCACACACTTTCCTAAAGTCAAAAGGGGGTAAATCATGTTCATTTTTACAGGACAATTGCACAGGTTCCACATCATCATCACATATATGAATATTAGAAGAAGTATCATTCATAGGGTTCACAGAAGAGACGTCTAACGTCTCTGAACCTAAAGATTCTACTACATTTTCAAAATACACATGCTCTTCATATTCATCATCATCATCATCATAGCAAGAATTCATTTCTCCATTCAAAATTGTAGTATTTTTAGTGTACTCATCTACCTCTGGATTAGGTTCATATTCAATGTTAGTTGCATGAGTAAGACTAGAAACACTATTTTCAATCCTATCATTTTGTAACTCAATCGAGGTTCCTTTGAAGAATCATCTTGAGTTGTTCCATTGAAGGAGAGTCTTCACTAGTGGGTATGCATTCCTCATATGGATATTCATTGTATAGTTGAGCATGAGGTTCACTAGAGAAGGGAAATTCAGACATGTTGCTATATGGATGGTCATGCATTGCATTCATTTCAAGCCTAGCATTTTGCTCTATGAGTGTTTCCATTATTGATTGCAAACTAGGAGTTGGGGAGTATAAAATTGTTCATCACCCCAGCATGGTGAATGATGCATGTGTGCATGGTCATAGTCACTTCTAGACAATTCGTACATTTGATTATCATGGCTTTCCTAGATCTGCCTAAAATCATGCAAAATATACAAGATACTCAGCCAGGTGGTCTAAGCCACCACATAAAGTGCAAGCATGCATTTCATATTGCCTAGAATTAGATTTGTGAGATCGCTCATGTGATTGCCTTTCTAAAGCGAAACTTGAGCTTGACTAGTGATCTAGAAGTGATGACTGGGAATGAGGGAGAGTGTTCATTCTCAACTTTGTGATGGATGATACATGTGCTCATAGTGATTAGGGTATGTGAGGTCGGGTCCCGAGAAGGCGCATAAACTTCCTAAAATCACTATGGTATGGGGGTTCATCTGTGAAGCGTGCCGTAAGCACGCTCTCTAAGGGATTTTGTTTCCATCCCAGGATGCGGACCAAAATCTGACATGATTTAATAACTCAAATTGAACTCAAAGTTTAGTTTGGTTTATGTGGGCTTTGGTTTATTGGGATTTGGTTTCAATGGGATTCATTTGGTTTTGTTGGGAGCTTTGGTTTATGTGGGAAGCCTTTGGTTTTTGTGGGCTCAATTTGGTTTTAGTGAGTTTTGGTTTGTTTGGGATTTGTTGTTTGAAGCCCAAGATTTGTGAAAACAGCACAGCCCAGAAGTAGAGCTCTATGTGGGCTTAGCTGTTAGGGTTCAGCCCAGGTATGTGGATTGATGTGGGCTTAGATTTTGTGAAACTTGCTCAGCATAGTTTCACAGTTGGGTTCAAAAAGCTCAGCTCAGTTGTGTGTACAGCCGGGTTATTTGTGCAACCCCGGTGAAAGCTCGGCCAGCGAGTTGGGCTTGTTTGTGTGACCCACCAGTTCAGGCTTATGTGGCTTGCGTCGGGGGTTTGTTTCAGCCAGGGTCGGGTTGGTGAGACCAAGCTGGTGTGGTCGGTCAGCTTGGCTATGTGGTTTGAGATATGTGGGCTGATGGTTAGCTCGGTAAGTGGGCTTCGGGGTTTGTACAATTTGTTTTCAACCGGTGCCATTTGTGCTAACTTCACAAAGCGCTACGCCTATGCGAGAATTGTGCTCACATTTTAACCCGGAGTTGTGCACGGGTTGTGTTCTCAGCACAACTCTAAATGCAGCTCAGCACACGGGGCTGCTCAAATGCACGAGCAATGCAAACTCTGAAAGGTATGCACAAAGGAGGCTCAACAAGTTAGCTTCCACGAGATGGTAGCTCAAAGGTATGCTGCAGGGCTCGGCAAGTCAACGGGGTAGAGCAAAATGATTGGGCAAACACAAAGAGACAATGGCTCAAAGAATTGGTGGCTCGGAGTGAGGTTTGCAGCCAACTTGGCTGTCCGAGTTACAAATCACCCTCGCGGCTTTAGGGGCTGGGGGTTTGGCACAACTTGGCTCACCGGGGCAGATTGGTTTGTGCTCAAACTCGAGCTCGGGATTTTACAGAGCAAGACTTGCTTTTGGACTACCGGTTAACCAATGCAAGAGGTACAAAAATATTAATACGGCCTGGGCCGGCAGATTTGGTTGATGTCAATCGCCTAGCTCAAACTCGCGGCTTGAGGGAGTTGAGCATGAACCAATGCAAGGTAAGGCACGAGCAGGTGGACAAATCTCAGCTGCAGCTCAACTATAGCTCAACTCGACAGCCCAGGGAGCATACAAGGGCACATTCAAAGCAGACTAACAATCAGGCAAGCTCACCTAGCAAGGTGACTACGTTATCAAGCAAGTTGGTAGGCCTACCTCGTTCACAGCTCATGCGCAAATGTGCCAGGGCAGCAGTTGTAGCTACCTGGCTATGTTGTTCTGCATCTTATCTTCCTTGGGTTTGCTCAACACAGCAGCACAGCAAGTCCTGCTAGCTCGACACAGAAATTTAGTACCTAGGAAGATGCAAATGAGAAGAAGCAGGTGATTAAGAGAAAAGATGTAGTTTACAAAAATTAACTAAGTTATACTAAACAAAGACTAAATAACAATGTAAAATGGATATGTACGGTGGTGGAGTGAAAATCAGTAAAGCAAGCAACAAGAATCGACTCAGCACACGCCAAGTCCCCGGCAGCGGCGCCAAAAACTTGGTAGGCCTCGAAAGTGTATGTAAATTATGACCTACATGTTATACCGCAAGTGCACGACGTCTATCGGAGACGCGGCAAGTACGGGTCGATCCCACAAGGACTTGTGGTGCTCTGATTTTGATCTAAGGTTTGCTAGACTGAGTTTCAAGTGACAATGTGTAACACGAGATGATTTGTTGCCGATACTGGGCGAGATGTAGTGACAATGAACCTAAACTAAGGTAGCGGTGACAAAAGGGTGCTTGGGTCTTCATTCCACCACTTGGTTCCTAGTATGTGTTCAACTAGATTGAGTTTTCTTGTTCCTATGGTAGACAAGTGAGGTGTGTCAATTCCATCACCTAGCTAAGGAGTTTCACCTTGTGATCCTTCAATATCGGCTGAAGTTACTAACCGGAGCATCGGTTGTCTAATTAAGCACAACTAATCAAGGGAATTAGTATAGGGCCTAAGGGTTGGCTGCAAACATCATCATCACGGGGTATTCTAACTACGGTGTATCCATGGCATTGGCATACCTTTTGTGAGAGCAATGTGTTGGATGCTAAGATTGAAGTTATCTTTAAATTTAAACACTCAAGACATCTCAAACTGAGTTGAATTCATACATGGAATTAGGGTTTCATGAAACCCTAGCAAACTAAATTAAAACTGAAAAATAACAGAAATTAAATCTAAATGACTGCACTGGCTAATCCAGGCGTGGTTCTAACATCCACCAACACTACCTATTTATACATGCAAATAAAAGTTCTCAAACCCTAATTCTCAAATTCGAGATAAATCAAACATACTCTCTCACCCACGTCGCTCCCTCACTTGTCTCCTCATCGATCGTTTCGGCTTCTCCATCGTCCACAGGTGATGAAAACCCTAGACCTAATCCTCTTCTCTTTCTATTTCTCACTTAGTCTCTAGGGCGTAAAACTATGAGAGAAATAGAGGGAGAGGCGGGAGGTGGTTGTTGCGTCTCTTGTTGTTGTGACACGAGATGGTGGTGGTGATGGCTTGTCGGGAGAGGGAATGGTGGTGAAGGTGATGTTGCGAGAGGGTTTGGTCGGGAGATGGGTTTGTCAGGGTATGGAGAAGGGGGTGGCGGAAGAGCAGAGGGAAGAAGAAAGAGAAGATGAAAATGAAATGGAGTGGGTCGACTAGGGTATAGGTATAGAGGTCTTCAGTGTTGAGCGGGTGCATCGACTGACGATGAGGAGGTCTCGGCGGCGTAGGATGAAGGCGGGTGCGATCTGAACGGCTCGGGGAGGTAAGCGGTTTTGGTGTGATCTAGTGTTGCACGGGAGCAGCGATCTTCGATGCACGTGGGTGCGGCGACCGTTGGATGAGGGAGAAAGAAATCTCAACGTCTCCGAAGAGACGGGCTCGGATCGGGTCGTGGGTAGCTTTATCCCATGTCTTCCTTGTTGGGTTGCAGGCGATTCGCGCGCGGGCTTTGGCTATCTTGCTCCATAGATGTTTGACTCCAATTCTTCGCTCTTTAGCTCCTCAGTTTCTCCGGACTTTATTTACTACCTAAAAACACAAAATTAATTAATACAAATATTTATTCTTGAAAACAAGGAAAACACAGAATCTGGGATAATATCTGATTTCTAAGCGCAAAAGATGAGTAAAATGCCAATAAAAAGGTGTATAAATATGCACTATTTAGCACTCATCAATTGTGAAGTCAGACCCAACAATTTTCTTTGTAGTTGCGTGTTCTGATCTTGCTGTTTTCTATTGTGACTGAGTACTATCTTCTCTAAGATTTTCTCAAGATTTAATCTCCGATAGGCAAGATAAAAATTAATCTCCAACACCTTCGTCTCATTATTTGTGATTCCACAATATCTAGTTTCGCTTCCATACGATTTAGATTATAGTGAGGTGATTGATAATACTAGGCTGTTCTTCGGGAATATAAGACTGGTTTATCAATTGGTTCTTGTTCACCTTGATTTATCAAAAGACGGAACAAAACTCATAGGTATTTCTGTGGGAGACAGATTTATCTATACCAATAGACTTTTTTGTGTGAGACATATTTGATTATCAAGTCTTCAACTTTGGGTCGTAGCAACTTTTGGTTGTGGGTGAGATCATCTAAGGGAATCAAGTGCGTGGTATCCTGCTGGGATCAGAGACAAAAGGAACACAACTGTACCTTGAATCAGTGTGAGATTGATTAGGGTTCAACTACAGTCCAGTCCAAAGTTCATTGGTAGTAGGCTAGTGTCTGTAGCGGATTAATACAGTTTGGTGTTCAAAGATGGACTAGGTCCCGGGGTTTTTCTGCATTTGCGGTTTTCCTCGTTAACAAAATTCTGGTGTCTGTGTTATTTCGTTTCCGCATTATATTTTGTTATATATATAATTGAAATATAACAGGTTGTGCGTTGTATCGTTCAATTAGGAAATCCAACATTTGGTTGTTGATTGAAATTGATTGATCCTTGAACAGTGGTCTTTGGTATCGTTTAATTTACTTCTCATATATTCAATCGGGCTCGCAAATTTCTATTTGCTGATTGCAGATTGAATTAAGAGATAGAGATATAAACTCTTGTATATACTTTTCTCTAGATTGAGTCTGACTGTCTATTTGATTCTCTAGAAAGTATATTGGAGTAAGTCCTCTCAGATTGCCAAACGAATCGTTGGGTGTGGTTGTTGTACCCCCGCATTTCCAGAACTCTAGCAATTGGAAAACCTAATCCTCACACCTCTTGTGTGATACTAGTTGCGACTAGAGTCGATTCTCCTTTAACCTAGGTTTTTCCTAAAACCATTATAGGTTAACGACTTGAAGACTTCATTGGGATTCTGAAGCCAGACCCAACTATTTTCTCTGTTGTTGCGTGTTTTGATCTTAATTGTTCTATCGTAGTGAGTACTATCTTCTCTAAGATTTGCTCGAGATTTATCTCCGATAGGTAAGATATAAAAAGTAATCACAAAGCTCTTTGTCTCATTCTTTGTGATTCCATAATAACTTGTTCTACTACCATATAGTTAAGTTATTGTGAGGTGATTGATATTTCTAGGCTGTTCTTCGGGAATATAAGACCGGATTATCAATTGGTTCCTGTTCACCTTGATTTATCGAAAGACGGAACAAAAACTTCGTAGGTATTTGTGTGGGAGACGGATTTATCTATCAGAATAGACTTTTATGTGGAAGACAGATTTGTTTATAAAGTCTTCGACTTTGGGTCGTAGCAACTCTTAGTAGTGGGTGAGATCAGCTAAGGGAATCAAGTGCGTAGAGTCCTGCTGGGATTTAGAGGCGTAAGGAACGCGACTATACCTTAATCGGTTTGAGACTTGGTTAGGGCTCAACTACATTCCAGTTCGAAGTTAACTTGTAGTAGGCTAGTGTCTGTAGCGGCTTAATACAGTGTGGTGTTCAAATCTGGACTAAGTCCCGGGGTTTTTCTGCATTTGTGATTTCCTCGTTAACAAAACTTCTGGTATTTGTGTTATTTTTTTTCCGCATTATATTTGTTTATATAATTGAAATATCACAGGTTGTGCATAGTTCAATCAATTGGTAAATCCGACCTTTTTTTGATTGACACTTGAACATTGGTCTTGTTAAAGCATAGCTCGGTTGAACCCACCAAGTGTTGGTATGTCAAGTTTGGTTGTCATATTTTAGTGTGTCAAAACTCATCTAAGATTCGCTTGATTATGTACTAGAGACAAATTCGTTTAAGTTAGACTAGAAAGCCTAGGAATGTTGAGACATACAAGTATCTCGAAAAAACCTGAAGAACGTGAAGAAGTAACGAACTACAATGACGACATCATCCTTCCTTTTGAGGTTGGTAATATTGACTTGAACTGTTTCATTCCTAACATATCTTTCAAGTCGTGTTATATTGAAAACATAACTGCGAAGCTGTGTATTGGATATGTTACTCTAGTCGTGAGACATGATCATATGATCATAGTATTGGGGAATTAGACTACGAAGTATAACGCTTATCTTTTGAACTTCGTAGATATGACATCGAAATAATCTTATGAATGCTGTTATGATTATGTAAATGGGTAATGGTGAAGATTTCATCCTAGGAAACAATGTTTTACATTTGTTTAAAGGAAGTACATTCACTTTCCGTAAGAGGACTTATAGGCGGATGAATTAAAGATTGTGGTGTATTTGGGTACCCTTGTCTTTTCAGGTCGTTAATACCGTTCAAGTTGTTTCTCATAATAATCGGGCTCACGAATTCCTATCTGTTTGATTTGCTGATTACATTGAGAAACATAGATATAACTCTTGGATATATTTTCCTTGATTGAGTCTGACTGTCTAGTTGGTTCACTTGGAATTATATTGGAGTTAGTCCATACAAATTGCCGAACGAAATATTGGGTTTGGTTGTTAGACCCCCGCTTTTTCAACGACGATCTTTTCTAAAATTGATCTGCGGAGTGGGTATCATCACCTGGAGACGAATGAAAAACGACATTCAATACAAGAAATGAGCTATATGAGTGTATGATAATGCCTTTTGGATTATCTAATGCTCCTAGTACTTTTATGCGTCTTATGAATCATGTTTTCAAATCTTTTATTAGACGATTTGTGGTGGTATACTTTGACGATATTCTTGTCTACAATGAAAATCAAGATCAACAAATTTAACATCTTAAACAAGTTTGGTTCGTCCATGTTTTAAAACCTGTATGCATTCTT
The DNA here is from genome assembly GCA_023531295.1 of Papaver armeniacum. NCBI lineage: Eukaryota > Viridiplantae > Streptophyta > Magnoliopsida > Ranunculales > Papaveraceae > Papaver > Papaver armeniacum. The sequence continues at coordinate 491,060 of JAJJWW010018419.1, forward strand.
GTTAAGAATTACAGAACCAGGAACAAAATCAATGCAATTTTGAATACCTCTCATTGGTGGTAATCTAGATAGAATCTCTGTTGGGATAATAGCTTCAAATTCTTGAGGTATTGGTTGTATGTTTGGAGACACTTCATACTTCTCTTCATTTACTTCTAGTAATACCAAAGCAAAGGATTCTTGATTTTCTCCCAATGTAGGAAGGAAATTGGATTTAGAGAGTAAATTACTTCCCCATCCCTTTGAAAGTTGTGAACCGCATTCAATTTTTGTTGGACCTAAAACAACTTTAAATCCATCTTTTTCAAAAGAGTAAGTGTTATTAAATCCATCTTTTTCAAAGGAGTAGCTCGTCACAAATAAAACGATCATATTTATCCGGTGTCAAAGTTGGTATCAGAGCCGGGCAAGAGATGTCATGGTTAGCAGAGGTGGTCATCGAGGTATGAATGTCGAAGAATGCGCCTGCTCTAAATCGTGAGAGAAATCTTAGAGACATCGAAATGAATGAATTGAAAAGACAAGTGCGGGAACTGCAGGAGCGTTTACGACTGCTACAAACCTCTAAATCATGATGAGTGGTGTCATGAATCAGAGAATGATGCTGATGAAAATGATGTTAATCCTTTTAGACGTGACCGAGATCAAGACTCAAGTGATGCGGCTAGTTCGAGGCAACATCAACAAGATTTTAATTTCCCTAGAAATTATGATATCAAGTTGAAATCCTATAATTTCAAGAGAAATTGAATCCAGAAAATTTTATTGATTGGCTACATAATGTTGAAAACGTTGAAGAATATCGTAAGGTAAAATTAGTTCCTCTCAGACTACGTAAACATGCTTCAATTTGGTGGGAACACCTTAAGAAGCATCGTGATCGTGAAGGTAAAAGTCGTATACATACATGGGAGAAAATAAAAAAAGAAATGAGAAAAAAATATATGCCCAAAAATTACCGTTAAGAGTCGTTTTTAAAATGTCATAATTTAAAACAAAAAGATATGATTGTTCAAGAGTATATAGTAGAGTTTGATAAACTTTGTATACTTTGTGGCATTAGCGTACCCGAAGAACAAACTATTTCTCATTTTCTAGGAGGTTTGCGAACAAATATTTGTTATGTGGTGCAGTTACAACCGTACTGGACCTACAATGATGTAGTCAAGTTGTCATTGAAGGTGGAAAAACAAATCAAGGAAGGACGTGGTAGTAATTCCAAACCTTGGTCTAAAGATACTTATAAAAATCGAGGTAATGTTTTCATTCCTACGAAACCTTCGACTATAGAGGTATTTGCTTCAAAAGTCTCTAAGCAAGATAGGTCAGGTACAAGTAGATCTCGGTCTATATAATGTTATAAGTGTAAATGTGTTGGACATTTTGCATTTGAATTTTCAAATCGTAAGATTGTTTCACTTTTATATGAAGTAGATAATGAAGTTTCAGGTGATGGAAAGAGGAAGATGGTCCAATATTTGACGAAGAAGTAGTTTATGCTGACGAGGGAGAAAGCTTGGTTATTCGATGTGTCTTAAATGCTACTCACGTGGAGGATGATAAATGGCTTCGCAATAACATATTTCACACAAGGTGTACTTCTTTGGGCAAGGTATGCAGGGTAATCATTGATGGAGGTAGTTGTGAGAATGTAGTTTCTATTACTATGGTCGAAAAATTGAATCTCCAAAAAAAAGAGCACTCACATACATACAAACTATCTTGGTTGTGAAATGGGAATGAAGTCAAGGTAAATAAAAAATGTTTGGTTCAATTTTCAATTGGCAAGAATTACAAAGATGAAATATGGTGTGATGTTGTTCCTATGGATGCTTGTTATTTGTTATTGGATAAACCTTGACAATATGATAGAAAGGTTGTGCACGATGGATTTAAGAACATTTACTCCTTTGAAAAAGATGGATTTAAAATTGTTTTAGGTCCAACAAAAATTGAATGCGGTCCACAACTTTCAAAGGGAGAGGGAAACAATTTACTCTTTAAATCTGATTTCCTTCCTACATTCAGAGAAATCAAGAAGCCTTTGATTTGGTGTTACGAGATGTAAATGAAGAGAAGTATGAAGTGTCTCCAATCATTACAACCAATACCTCAAGAATTTGAAGATATTATCCCAACAGAGATTCCATCACGGATTACCACCAATGAGAGGTATTCAAAATTGCATTGATTTCGTTTTTGGTTCTGTAATTCCTAGCAAGAATGTATACGAGTTTGAAAACATGGACGAACCCGAAGTCATCAATCATAATTTTGTAAATATCTTCAGGAGTCTAGTTGGTAAAAAAATTCATCAGTGAGTTCTTATCTTGTTTTAAGATGAGTCTGCTTACAGTCGTTCAGACTACTGGTAAAACTCTTTTCGAAGTCGTTTATGAAATAAATCCAATAACTCTTATGGATTTGGCTCCACTTCCTACCAGATATAAGTTTAGCAGTGATGCAGAAATACAAGCTGAAAACATTAAGAAGTTGCATGAACAAGATGCTTGTAACACCCCGAGTTCGGACCGGGTCAAACCCATATGGAGATCCGAACTCTAAGCGTTACGGGTCGGAAAGAGGCTTATGCATATAACTCTTATAATTTATTAACTACAACAAACATAATTTATCCTTTCTAACATGAATTTAAACATATGAATTCTCTAATCATTTGTAACAACATTTCCAAAAACGTATTATTTTAAATTACATTGCGAGCAATACAATAAAATAATTCAACCAATAAGCTACTCAATCCTAGCTTCCGCTGCGCAACTCTAATAAATCTGCAAGGATATAAATTGGGTGAGATGACAGCTCAGTATAATGCATTTTCAATTCTCTAAAGATGCGCAAACATAATCATTTTGTCAAGGAAAAACATATAACTATAACAGCGTACAACTTCAACGAATCAACGATATATTCAAGAATTACAATACCAACAATATTTTCGATAAATCATCTAATATAGAATTCATTCTATGGGTTCACAACATTAATATTATTATCAATAAATTAACCATTTAGGATCGACTCAACAATTCACAACAACAATATCGTTTTCAACAATTCATCCATTTAAATTTCCGCACGTCATTCACATATTAATATTGTCACCAACAAACCATAATAATTGTCAACAAGTCATTCATTAATGATTCACACATCAAATCACGTGTTAAGATAGTCACAAACAAACCATGAGTCCATTAATCAACCATTTGGATTTAACACATCAATTCACAATTCATGCATTTTAGTTCACACTTGAGTTCAACAATTCATTTAATTATATTTTGCACATCTCACCAACAAACCTTGAGTTCACGGTACGAAAACCTTGGTTCGTACACCACCTATCGTTTATCGGCACGGACAGCCTCCATCGATGGTGGGAATAAAAGTTCCTATGGGGATCATACCCATATGCTCCAGGGGATCATTACCGTTTCATTCCACGATCTGAAAACCTTGGTTCGTACACCACTATCGTTTATCGTCACGGACAGCCGCCATCGATGGTCGGGAAACAAAAGTTCCCATGGGGATCATTACCCATTAATTCTCGGGGATCATTACCCGCCATTAGCATGAAATCATATTTCATCTAACGGAAAAACATGAACTCATTTAATTTTAAAAAAACATTTTAAAACACAACATAAGCAACCATGTCATTAGAACATAATTTTCTTTCGAGCATTTCTACAAACAAGATAACTGCATCCATTTCGCATCATACATATTTGGGTGATTTATTCATCTGATCTTCCTGAAACTTTTATAGAACATACATATATCCATAAACAACCACATTTCCAAATTTCAAACCAATGGTTCAAACAAAAGTTATCGAATTTACAAGGACATCCTAAAAACTGGGCAGATTACATGTCATTACCAAACAATTCATGATAAATTCATATAAATATCATCAAATTGACTCAATCCAAAGCACATTGATATATAAATCACAAATCTACAACTTTTGTTAAGGAAACAAATCGTTTTAGCATCATTAATACTTCCTAAGAATATCAAAAACACAGCAAAGCGAAACTGTTCAGAATTTCAGAAACTATCATCCAAATTCAAACACATATTCAACAGTGAATTTGTGGTGTATTGTTCTCAAAATTTAAACATAGTTACCGAATAATGTTATCTAACAATTTCAAATGCCTGATCATCACTAGGAGATATATATTTGTGTGATTAAATTACTAAATCCCAATAATACAAAATCATACAAAATAAACACCCAAAGAAAACACCAAAAGAGAAAGGGTTTCACATTCTACCTCTCAATTGCTACAAACTCCACTTGATTTCTTCTCTAAAAATCTCTAGCTCCATCTCTTTCTTCTTCTCCTTAGCCTTATGCATTCTAACTTTCTTTTCCTGAGATTTTGTTTATAAAAATCTTAATAATACTAATATTCATAATGATAACTAATATTTATATTTATTTATTTCTTTTAATTATCTTTTCATCTTCTATTCATTTTATTTTATTTATTAAAATAAATTAGGTGACTTTATTTCCACCCTAAGTTGTATCCCTTCTAGTTCAATCAACCCACCTAAGTTTAGGTAAGGGAAACAATATAAACCACATGGTTAGCTAATTTGGATATAACCCGACCCGAAACCATAACTAAAAATACAGGGTATTACAAGTACGTGATCACATTATCAAAATAAACAAACATAGAAAAGAAACATCATTTAAGGAAGGTGATTGGGCCGATCGACCGAGCGAAGCGAGGTAGGGATGACCTTCTATATGGTCATTTTTGTTGTAAAATGTAAGTGATCAATTGACACAAAAAGATTGGAAATGGTCCGTCCAAAAACCATAAATGAAAAACCATAAATGCCCCTCCGTTCCATTTTAGATCAATTTTTCTTTTTTCCTTTGAAAGACATATTTTTTTCACAAAACTGTAAATGGAAAACCGAATGAGGAAGGGAAAATATATACTCTTATTGTGAAAAGACATTTTGGAACGGAGGGAGTATTAAATAAACCAAAGAGGAAGGGTAAATAATTATAAGAGTCAAATTGTATTATAATTCCTTACGTATCATACTTTTTCAGGGGTATCATTGGCAAGCAAACTAGAATATAACATATTTAAAAATTTGCGCTTTGGAATTTTACAAATTTTATCTCTTGGAAAGATTTTAAAAAGATCTACACAATGAGTACAAACAACAATATCAAATTTAAAGTTTTTACGAAAAATTCAGAGGTGTTTATCATTTTAGGCATAATTTTCAAAAATTAATTTCATAGACATTGTGCAAACCACCACAAAGGATGCATAACACATTATCTATCCATAGTTTGGTTTATGCATCAACTAATTTTCCATTGCAACTAATAAAATGATATACTCCCTCTGTTTAAGGAAAAGTGATACTTTCACTTTAGGCACAAATTTTCTTTTACAGTCAAATTGCAACAGTGTTTCCTTTTTCTTTTTTTTTCGGTCGGCCGTCCCCACCGTGGTAGAGGTGTTCTAGTTTAGTGTGGATACATCTTCGAAAATAATGATTTGCGCCGGGTGAAAATAAAAATTTGGAACCTTGAGAAGATAGGCCTTTCAAAGTACTCGAGCGTTAGGAGACAACTCATACAAAATCTAGCTTCCAGGTATCGAAAAGAACTCATAGAGGAGTTCTCGCGCAGCAAAAGCGTATGCCGCGGATTTCTGGTGCATGCATCTTAATAAGTATTGGGTCATTTAGAAAATAAAATATTTGATTAAATTAAGTTATGTTATACTAATAAATGTAATGAAACAACCATGCATGTACCTATTAACTAAGATCTTCAATGCTTGTATGAGAATAAGGCTATATAAAGCCTTGTATTGTTCGAGAGAAGACACACTCCAATTTGAATTAAATATATTATAAACATTATAGGTTTAAATTAAAGAAGTGATTTCTTTAATAGCTCTTATCTCTTAGGTGGATTCTTGAGAGTGACGAGTGATTTTATTTTGAGTTGGCATTTATAATTATCTTTGTTAAATCCTATTTATATTTCAAAGGAAAATGAATCCAGGAGATTTTATTGATTGGCTACATATTGTTGACAGAATTTTTAAGTATAAATATGTTGAAGAACATTAAGGTAAAATTAGTTGCTTTCAGTCTACATAAGCATGCTTCAATTTGGTGGGAACACCTTAAGAGGCATCGCATCCGTGAAGGTAAAAGTCGCATACATATATGGGAGAAAATGAAAAAACAAATGAGAAAAAAATATATGCCCGAAAAATTCTGTCAACTGTATGTAGCCAATCAATAAAATCTCCTGGATTCAATTTCCCTTGAAATGCTGGAATTTCAACCTTCAAATCATCATTTCTACGGAAATGATGTTGCCTCGAACTAACCACATCACTTGAGTCTTGATCTCGGTCACGTCTAAAAGGACTAACATCATTTTCGTCAGCATCATTCTCTAATTCATGATACGACTCATTATGATTCAGAGGTTTGTAGCTGTTATAAACGCTCCCGGAGTTCCCTCACCGGTTTTCTCAAATCATCCATTTCGATGTCTCTAAGATTTCTCTCACGATTTGGAGCAGGATTTTCGACATTCAGACCTCGACGACCACCTTTGCCAACCATGACGTCTCTTGCCCAACTTTGATACCACTTTGACACCGGATAAATATGATCTAATGAAGATAATTACAAATGTCAACTCAAAATAAAATCACTCGTCACTCTCAAGAATCCACCTAAGAGATAAGAGCTATTAAAGAAATCACTTTTTTTTTAAACGCATAATGTTTATAATATATTTAATTCATATACGAGTGTGTCTTCTCTCGAACAATACATGACTTTATATAGCCTTAAACCCATGCATGTATGGATGTTTTATTATATTTACTAGCATAAAATAACTTAAACTATACAAATATATATATTAATAACTAAATGAACCGATACTTAATAAAATGCATGCACTAATATTCCACATCAATTGTTGCTTTCGTTGAAGAGCGTTATTATTGGCCTTCTTTGAAAAGAGATGTGCATAAGTTTGTTTAAAAGGTCATGGTTTGTCAACGTTTTAAAGGTACTATTCAAAATACAGGATTTTACACTCCATTACCCGTTCCTGAAGCTCCTTGGGTTGATGTGATTATGGATTTTATCTTGGGTTTATCACGTACTTCTAAGGGCAATGATTTTATAATGGTGGTTGTTGACAGATACTCAAAGATGACACATTTTGTTGCTTGTAAGAAGACAACATATGCTTCTAATATTGCTTACTTATTTTTCAAAAAGACAGTTCGTTTGCATGGGATTTCTAAGTCCATCACTTCTGATCGTGACACTAAGCTCCTAAGTTATTTTTTGGAATCTCTTTGGATAAAGTTGGGTACTAAGTTACAATATAATACCACTGTACTAGATTAATACAACTCCAAAATACCTACACTAAAATTAACACAACTCCAAAGTACCTACAAAATCTAAATAAATGTACTATACAAATAATACAAAAAAAAAAAAACATAAAAATTGATAATAACTTTTGTAGTGAGACACAAAGAACAAAGAAAGTAGAGAGATAAGAAGAATTCTTATTATTGTGTGTATCAAGAAGGGAGAATACAACCTCTATTTATATAGGCTAGACACAAGGGCATCTAAGTAAAATAAACGTAAAATCCTAGATGTTCCCTAGATTACAACCCGTGCAATACACGTTTATAACACTCCCCCTGATGACCACTGTGTCTAAGTCACAAAATATATCAGGAAAATCAAGATAGAAAAAACCTAAAATGTGTGAGACTCGGAACAGTGTTGGACACGCATATGCTTCCTCATTAAAACCTTGACAAGTAAACCCAGTGGGACAAACCTTGACGAAGGAAAGAGTACAACGCGTTAAGTCCTAATGATGCTCCTCCTGATGGATACTTCATCGAAATATTGGCCTACAAATCTTTAAGTCGACGCATTCCAATCTTGTGAACTAATTTCTTGAATGTAAAAATTCGTAATGCCTTAGTGAAGAGGTCTGCTAGATTGTGATTTGAACGTACTTGTTGGATATCAATCACACCATCATTTTGTAGATCATGTGAGAAAAAGAACTTTGGACTGATATGCTTTATTCGATCACCTTTGATAAATCCTTACTTTAGTTGTGCAATGCAAGTAGTGTTGTCTTCGTATAATATTGTTGGTGAATTTTTAGTTGAAGGAAGTCTACATGATTCTTGAATATGATGTATTACTAACCTTAACCAGACGCTCTCACGACTTGCTTCGTGGATTGCTATTAGTTTTAGAATGATTTGTAGATGTAGCTGAAATTATTTGCTTCACTAACCGCCAAGATATAGATGTGTCTCCATAAGTAAACAAATACCCAGTATGTGATCGTCCTTTGCGTGGATCTGAAAGAGAACCTGCATCTGAGTACCCAATTAGTTTTGACTTAGATTCAGAAGGGTAAAATAAACCTAAATCAATAGTGCCACTAAGATAACGTAATAAGTGCTTGATTCCATTCCGGTGTCTTGAGTTGGAGAAGAAGCGTATCTAGCTAACAGATTAACCGAAAAAGCAATATCGGCCTTGTGCAATTTGCAAGATACATAAGAGCACCAATTGCACTTAGATATGGCACTTCCGGACCAAGAAGTTCTTCACCATCTTCTTTAGGTCGAAATGGGTCTTTATTCACGTTAAGTGATCTCACAACCATAGGGGAACTCAGTGGATGTGCTTTGTCCATATAAAATCGTTTTAAGACTTTTTCTGTATAAGTAGATTGATGGACAAATATTGGTTGATCGCTGTCGTATGCGTCAAAAATAATTTCACTTTCCTAAAGTATATGATAAGAAAGAGTTCGTTTCCACGGAGAGGTGATTGTAGTTATTATGTAGTCAATTTCTTAAAGTAACCAATTGGGGGGATTTCTGATTTTTATGTAAGCAATAAAAACAAATTAAAAGCAAAGTAAATTGTAGAAAGTAATCAATAGAGAAAGATATTGGTCAAGGAATTCATCTTCAATCTTAGACATGTGCTTGCTATATGATTAGAATTACGATTTAATCTCTTATATTATCAAAAGCCTAGAGAATCAAGAGAGCAAGATAATCTAATAATTTCCTAAGTTCATCCACACACACATTAGAGATGCGTATGTGAATTCTACCTAAAGAATAACCTAACGCCTTGCACTAATTAAGTTCAATTCCTAGGAGCATTAAGTTTCAGAAATAGGCTAATCAATGCAATTGTCATGCGTTGCGCATAACAATTCGGACAATGGTCAAACTCTACATATGATTACGAGAGTGTATCACTACAAACCTTAAACATATCATGCTACTTGTATTCAGGGTTATCGCTCGATGAAAAACCCTAAAATAGCTATGGACTAGGATGCAAGTTCAATTAATTGGCCACTTAACTAATCAAACATCATAATCCTATCACAATAAATCAATCATGTAATCATAAAAACAGTAGAGAATTGAACGATAATCAAGAGAGAAAACTAATACATAAAGCAAACACAAGTTTTAGAAATAGGACTACATCCTTAACCAATAATGAATAAATTAGCTACTCATAGCTATGGAGTTCATCACAAAAATATAAGTTGAATAAAGAAGAAGATGAACAAAAGCAAACCCTAGAAGCGTAAACAAAAGCGGCTCTCCAAGTTCCCAAGAATAAGATGTATTCAAAAGTTGTAGAATTCTTCTTTTATAACTTTTCCTTTTTTCCAAAATTAGGTCAAGTCTTCAAAGTCCATTAGATGAAAATCCACCAAGCCCATAAGAGAAAAACCCATGTAGAAAACAGGTCCAAAAATACGTCGCCGGAAAACGGGTATTATGGACGGAAATCGGACGGAGAGGTGGCCGGAAAACGGTTCCGGTGACCGGCAAAGTCCGCCCGGTCCATCGGTCAACGAGTCGGATCGGCCGGGTTGCCGAGAGTTAGCAGACACCGAGTCGAACCGGGTCAATCACCGACCGAGTCAGGTGAGTCAGGGTCTGGATCATCTTCTTACTCAGCTGGATGGGCTGAGTGGCCAAGGCCAATGCACTGGCCTAATTGTGTTGCACCATGATAGTGCATCAGTGCTCAGTCCAGCCATGATGGCTAGTCATTCTCCTCTCATCTGTAGCTTCTCATATGCAGCATCACTGCATTCTTCTTGTTGCTCCATTACGCACCACTACGAGGCCACAACAGCACTGACCATACCAATTGCTTCACCGAACTCCCATGCTCGCAATAACTTCCAAACACCACAGTGTTTCACCTCAAGGTTATCTCTGTCTCAACCATGATGGCCCCGCCTTTGCTCGACTTAAACACACTCACACATTCCCGTAGCTCAATTCAAACACATCACCTTGAGGGTTCACGCGCCACCGACTCTACTACTCCCATACTCTATCCGCACCTCCTCCATGAGTTCAATATCACCATTGCTTCACAGTTCCATTAGCTCGCGGGTGAAGAAGGTGGAGGAGTTGGTGTTGTTGACCCATTTGCTCATTCAACCCTAGCTGCATCTCATTAGCAGCAACAACACCTCCTCTACAGTTTCAGTACCATCAATTCCATTACCAACATCTCGGCTCATCCCCAGAACTGCATTTCCTTTCTCAAGGACAGCAACAACCAATTCAGCTCTGCCCAGCCATTGCACCTGTAACCTAAGCATTCATCTAGACAGCATTCATTTCTGGCTTCAAATGCTCACGCCTTCCCTGCACAACAACATCAATATCCTCACTTCCCGCAGCTCAGCAGCATTACCTATTCATTGCCTTATCACCTGCAATCATCTCAGCTCATTCTTTGCAGCTTAACCATCTTTTCACTCTGCCAGTTCCAACTTTTCAATACAAACTCATTACAACTTATTTCCACCATGGTCTTCCTATAATTCATCTTCTCTACCAAATCCAACATAAATTACAGCTCCATCTTCCATACCTGCATCTCAGCAGCACCAACCCTGCAATGCCACAACCCAATTTCTTGCTCTATCACATAATAGCTCCAATACCCATTTTTAGTCCCTGCCGTAACTCCTTCCAGAGCATCATATCACAGCTCCATAATCTCCACCAGAGATTATCACTGCTTGCCAGCAACATAACCCTAAGCCAACAAACATCTCATACCCTTCAGCCCTAATCTTCATGGAAGTCTCAACAATCAAACCCATATGCTCATTCATATTAAGCACAGACCACCATCTCAAAACCAACAGCCTTTCACAAAATCCATTGCAACTCAGCTCTCATTCCTATGCTCAGTTCCCTGTAGCTGTTTGTTATTGGCCATTTTAGCTGCACCCATTCAATTCCTTTGACATTCAAAGATTCAAAGCTACAGCTCCTCATCCTTGAATCAACAGCAGCTCCAATCTGTCAAGATTCAACCACTGTGACACCAGACTCAATCAACATCACAACATCTTCTCAAATTCTCAGGTTCAAATCCGAGCTCATAACTTTCTTTTAGCTCAAAAGTCTCATCAATTTCCACAGACCCATATAAACAATTGCAGGAACACATAATTTCTTTCATCAACTCAAACACCATCAACCCCTGAGTCTCCCTCTTCTCCTTGTGTTCAAACCCTTATTCTTCCTAACCTTCACTTCCATTCATTGCTCCATAGAGAACAACAGAAACCCAATCTTCTAGTTTTGCTCAAAATCCATTATTCTTCTCTTGTTCTTCTCGGATTTAGCCATAAATATCACCAACAAACCCTGAATGGTAGTGTTCTTCTTCTCAGATCGATATCACTCGTCCCCATCTCTACTGATTCATTGGTCTGGATTTCTTCATCTTGAATTCTCACATCTCAATTCAAGTCAATACCATTTTCAATTTCTCGATCTCTGGCTCTCGATTTCAACAGCAGTCATGGTTGCTTTTCTTTCTTTTCTTCTCACTCTCAGATGCAAATGATTGAATGAGAGTAAAGTTTTCTCTCAATTTAGGGTAAGGTTGGATTGGGGTGCTAACAGCACAATCGTCTCCTGGATAAGGGCTGCCCAGATGGCATCCCCTTAACCACAGCTGTCCTGTCTCTAGTACTCCTCCAGAGAGTTGCCCCTTAGCCTTTTGGCTCAGCTCCCAATAATGTTTGCCTCCTTTCCGCGTGCCTTAGTCTGGTTTCAAATATCACTCGCTAGTGAATTGATCTTTTTGCCCTTAACGCTCCATATGAATGATTTCTCCTTCTTTTGTTCCGAATGAGTCCATTGCACCTGATAAACTCAAACCACACATAAGAGATGCAATTCCCAAGGAAAATAGCAAAGAAAGCATAAATACTAGATATAAAATTAGGTGTTTTACAACACCTATCAGATTCCCCCACACTTAGACTTTGCTAGTCCTCGAGCAAATTAAACAAAACAATTTCTAAAAATACATACAACTCCGTGTCGTCGAGGCTACGGTCACTTTTAGCATAAATAACAAGCCTTTAAACCCCTAGGTGTCCCTAGTGGACGAGTTATAGTCTCGTGAGGGTTTACTAGAGATATACCCACAAAACCTATTTTTCCAACTTACTAGTTCTCCGTAATGATAGTATCCAACGCGCTAAGAAGACATAGAAATTCTGCACACTAGTCATAAGAAGTTAGACACATAAATGAACACAATCTCATTCTTGAAAGTTGAGAGAGAAATAACCATCCCTTCTCGACAAAAATTCGGGTTTGGAGTGATCAAAAGTCTCGACTCTGCCTCACAAGAAAGGGTTTTATGATATTGCTCTCAATAATAAACAGCTTTTTATGGGTCACACATGTGTCCAGCTTGGAATGAAGAGAGAATCCTGCGACACGTTGAATGGTAGGAAGGTAGAAACCCTCCGAATTGTTTTGAAAAACCCACATCTTTTATAATTTTTGAAAACCCATTTTTCTGACGATCTCTTCGAAAGGAAATCAACCACTCGACGAAGGTGGGAATATGCTTACTTACCTCGTTATCCGTTCGGCGTGCAGCTAGCACCACTCTCACAGCATCCATAGAAACGTCTTCGGTCTTCTATCGGTGTCTTCGTCTTCGTCTTCGGTCTTCAACTCTTGATGATAACTCTTGAACTTCGTAGAATCTCGACAATATGATTCTTTTCCTCAAATTCCTTGTCTTTTGAAACTTCATTATAGATATTCCTTCTTTCCATTGGCTTTATTGAAAGAATACAAAACTAAAAACAAACTATACAAACCCAATTTTTTTTTTTTTTTTTTTTATAGAAATAAGAAATAAAACAAATACAAAATAAAAACAAAACAAAATAATAAAAACTATTAAAAAACCTAAAAATTGTCTCTTGTCTTTTTTTCTTTTTCTTCTTTTTTTTCTTTCTAATTTTCGTTTTTTTTTTAATTTTTTTTTTGAGACAAGAGAAAGTAAAATACAAATAAAATAAAAATGTAAGTACAAAGGCCATGGTGTAAGTACTTTACCACTTGATTCTTCACAACTTGTATGTCTTGATATCATAAACTTCTCGAACTCTCATCCTTGATAATTTTCACTCTTGTACAATAGTCTTCAACTTATAAAAATTCTGCTCCTTGTTTTGTTGCTTTACTTGAATATGAAATCTGCTCAATTCTGTATTGTTGCTTGTAAACCTTGAACGTCTTCAACGTTCCTTCAAATTCGTGATGCTCCTCTTGTTGATGATGATGGTGTTTCTATGGACTTGTTGGTGTAGAGAGAGATAAAGTGGATGGTGCTAATTGCGAACAAGATTACAAGTGGTATGTAAGTTAGCAATTCGATGTCACCATCATGGTTGATAAAAATAGCACTCAAGAGATCAAAATAGTGCTTCTATGGTGGGAAGTTGGGCAGTTCACCATTCTGTCCAGAATTTACGTACGGTGACACACACTCTAAAAGCACAAATTTAGACAGGTACAAAGAATTGAAGGTCGGTGCCTCACACTATGTAACTTGGGTAGTCTCCACTATAGGGGATCACTGCTCTAATACCGAATTCAGTCTACACCTTATTTGCCACTGGCATGGTTAAATCCAACTTTAACTCTCATACAATTAAGAAACCCGATCATGTTCTCTGTCATCTCTAAGTTCAGTCACTCTTATGAGATTCTCGATGTAATCTTAGCGACATGTATACTATGTGACTCTAAACTAACTACAAGTTGGAGTTTTCTTATTCACTAATGTACACAAAAGTTGAAAAATTTGAAAAATTTACAAAGCAAACCACTCCTCCACACTTAAACTTTACATTGTCCTCAATGTAATTAAATCGTCCAAAGAAAGTCAAGGTGGGAAATCCTAACGGAAAAGTGACAAAAAAAATCAGAAAAAGTAAAGAAAAGAAAATAAAAGATAAGAGATACAAAACCGATGGGTTGCCTCCCATTTAGCGCTTGGTTTAAAGTCGTCAGCCCGACTATCTCCTTGCTTTCTATGACTCCTCCAGAGGGAGTACTTCCACAAGATTAACCCCTTCCACGACATCCGAAGAGAAGTTCTCATAATATGGTTTCAACCGGTGCCCATTCACTTTAAGTTCATTTCCTGTAGCTAAACTACGAATTTCCACTGCACCATGAGAAAACACATTAGTCACAATAAAAGGTCCAATCCATCGCGACCTTAATTTACCCGGAAATAATTGCAAGCGAGAATTAAACAAAAGCACTTTCTGCCCAATGCAAAATTGTTTCTTTGTAATCATATTATCATGAAAAGCTTTCGTCTTTTCCTTGTAAATCCGTGAGCTTTCAAATGCATCATTACGAATCTCCTCTTACTCTTGAAGTTGTAACTTTCTTTGCCTTCCAGCACCATCCAACTCCATGTTGCATTGCTTAATAGCCCAAAACGCCTTATGCTCAATTTCCACGGGTAAGTGACAAGGTTTACCATAAACAAGCCTAAAAGGAGACATCCCAATAAGTGTTTTATATGCGGTTCTATACGCCCACAAAGCATCATTGAGTCTCATACTCCAATCTTTCCTTGTTGGATTCACCGTCTTTTCAAGAATGGATTTCACCTCTCGGTTGGAAACCTAGGCTTGTCCATTAGTTTGCGGATGGTGAGGTGTTGCAATTCTATGCGACACATTGTACTTCCTTAACAAGTTTTGCAAAAACCTGTTTTTGAAATGTGAACCTCCATCGCTAATTATAGCCCTTGGAATGCCAAACCTTGCAAATATATTAGCTTGCACAAAATCTGGAACAACTTTAGAATCATTAGTTGGGGTGGCTTTAGCTTCCACCCATTTCGAGACATAATCCACAGCAAGCAAGATATAATAATTCCCACTAGAATTGACAAAAGGGCCCATAAAATCAATTCCCCATACATCAAAAACCTCAACAAATTGAATAATAGTTTGCGGCATTTGATTTCGAGCACCTAGATTGCCTGTTCTTTGACACCTATCACATGTGATACAAAATGCATGTGCATCCTTAAACAAAGTCGGCCAAAAGAAACCACATTCTAGTACCTTGAGAGCGGTTCTCTTGCTCCCAAAGTGTCCTCCACAAGCATATGAGTGGCAAAAAGACAAGATAGAATTAAATTCAATTTCGGGAACACACCTACGTATTACTTGGTCACTACAATGTTTCCATAAGTATGGATCATCCCATATGTATTGGTTTCCTAACTTCTTAAGTTTGTCCCTCTCAGCACGAGACAAGTTCTTTGGGATTTGTTTAGACACTAAGTAATTAACAATATCAGCGTACCATGGTTCTCCAAAGGCAATTGAGAATAGTTGCTCATCCGGGAAACTTTCACGCAACGGGATAGTCTCCTTATCCACAGCAAGACGGCTCAAGTGATCCGCAACGGTGTTCTCAATTCCTTTCTTGTCTTTGATTTCAATATCAAACTCTTGCAAGAGTAATATCCATCGTATGAGCCTCGGTTTCGCCTCTTTCTTTGTAAGCAAGTATCTAAGTCTTTGCATGATCGAAAAGACAACAACTTTTGTACCAATTAGATAAGAGCGAAACTTTTGTAAAGCAAAAACAATGGCTAATAACTCTTTTTCAGTGGTTGTGTAGTTTTGTTGGGCCTCATTTAACGTTCTAGAATCATAATAAATAGCATGAGGAAGCTTCCCCACACGTTGCCCAAGAACCGCACCAACCGCATAGTCACTTGCATCACACATGAGCTCAAAAGGCTTGCTCCAATCCGGTGGTTTAATGATAGGGGCTGAAATCAAAAGTTCTTTCAAACGATTGAATGCCGCCTCACACTTCTCATCAAAGTTAAAAACCACATCTTTTTGCAATAAGTTACAAAGTGGTGATGCTATCTTGGAAAAGTCCTTGATGAATCTACGATAGAAACCTGCATGACCAAGAAAAGAACGTATCTCCCTCATCGTAGTGGGAGGGGTTAGAGCACGAATAAGGTCTATCTTAGATTTATCGACTTCCAAGCCTTTAGAAGATATTATATGGCCTAAAACTATGCCATGAGTCACCATGAAATGGCACTTCTCCCAATTCAGCACAAGATTTGTTTCAACACATCGTTCAAGGATTAGAGACAAATTGTTCAAGCAAAGGTCAAATGAATCACCAAAGACACTAAAGTCATCCATGAACACTTCTATTATGTTTTCAACATATTCCGAAAAGATATGATGCGTGTCGTAGGTGCAATCAAATTAATATCTTATTTCCACTCAATTAAAAATAATATAATGGAAGTCAAGTTCGTTTCCACGAGGAGCAAGAGATTCTAGTTGTAAAAATTGTCACGAAAAAGGGGGGGATGTATAAAGCAAAACAAAATAAACAAAGCAATTAAAAGATAAAGTTGAAATCAATAAGAGAACAAGATCAAGGAATCCTTCTTCGTTGCAAAATAATGATTCAAGTTATGTTTTTCATCCACATGTTATTAGTCACAGATTATCACTAACCGTAGGATAGCAGGTTCGCTTAGATAGCCCCAAAATCCCTTATTTCACTGAGTAACAAGTCCGCTTAGTTATCGATTCTATTCAAAAGAACCACCTTGAGGTTCGCTTACAAGATGTAATTCCCGAATGCATTAAGATTTATGAATTTAGGTTTAGTACTAGTAGTTAAACTCGGTTCGCTTGGTCCACTTTCTAGCGTTGTTTTTACACACAATCGCTCCACGGAATCCTCCGCACGGTCTCGTGTTTGCTACTTATGTAAAGAGTCAAGAAACGATTACTTATCCCCTAACTTTCACTAGCTTTAGATCAAATTAACAAATCAATTTAGCGTGCACTCTAAACAATCTATCAATCAATCATGAATGTGTAAACATTCCTATTAGTAAAAACAAACGATAATCATGTGAAAAACTTCAAGATAGAATTGAAACAAAACTCAAATCATATATTAAGAACTAGGAATTCATCCTCAATCAATAAGAAAATTAACTACTCATGTTTTTGAAATTCACACAAAATAATTAAAAGGAGAATTTTCAAGTTCACAAATAATTAAGAAGAAGAATTTTCAAAAGCAAGCAAAAACACAAGTGTTGTGTGTGTAGAGAGGTGTGTAAAAGATATGTAAAAGTGTGTAGAGAACTTCTCTACTTATAGGCTTCAATGTTCTCCAAATCTTCCAAGGAATAGAATCCCTTTCCTTTAACAATTCAATTTCCAAGTTCAAGTCTTTCTCAAATCCTCCATCTTCTCTTTCCAAATTTTAGCCCAATTCTCCATCCAATTCCAAGTCCAAGTCTTCACACCCATGAGAAGAATCCACACAAAAATCTGTAATTTTGGTCGCCGGAAAACTGGTATTATGGCCGGAATCCGGCACCGGGAAGTATCTCAGGTGACCGGCAAAGTCCACCCGGTCACCGGTCAACGAGTGAACTCGGGTCAAACCAGTCAAGGTCTAGTCGTGTGAGTCAACTCAGAGTCAGACCGAGTCAAGTCTGAGTTAAGGTGTGAGTCAGTCACTGACTCAGCTGATTGAATGAGTTGGTATTGGCCAAGGCCATTGCACTGGCCTGAACTTGTGCTGCACCATCATTGCACTTCAGCTGGGAAAATCCATCCATGATGGCTGTGCCTTCATTCCACAGCTGCATCTGCCTCCAAAACTCATTTAACTTCATGCTCTTCCCTGCAGCTATCTATGTAATCTCCATCCAACTCATGGCTTCAAAATCTATAGCCAACAGCATAGCCTTCTTGTTCCATCTCCAAACACAGCTCACAACACAATTACCACCAGTGCCTTCATGGCATCAGCACAACTTCCTCCCTGCATCTCCAAGCTCAAATGCACAATTCTCCGGCAAGTCTTCTCAATAAATCGTCACTACGGCCAGCCATGGGTCTCCCTGTTTTGTTCTCGAGCACACGTCCATCTCCATGCAACCGATCAAGCTACATCAATAACTCACTACTGAGTCGACCTCAACAGCGTATCACAGCTCCATTGCAGTCCTATCACCATTACCAATTCAATCCATCCATGGCAGCAAACTCCAATACCCGATACCAACTCTCTCCGTTGCTGCCATGTTTGCTCGTTCCATCTCTGTCATTCACCGATGCCATCATGCAGTCTTCACTTTCAAACATCCCTGCTCCATCAATCATTCTTCATCGTTACTGGCTAGTTGTACTCACGAGCATCACCATAAGCTTCTCTTATTCCACCATTCCTCCATAATCAACATCACAGCTCTCTGTATCCACAGTTCATCTCCATGTTCATTCTTTCAAAGAACAAAGGTCGATCATCATCCCATGTCTCAGCAACCAACTTCCCTGTCCTTCAAACTCCATTTCCTGTCCAGCGTCACTTCCATGCTCGAGTCTTCAGCCTCTTTCCAACCTTCATCTCGATTTCTCATATCTGTTCTTGGTTTCAATTTCTTCACTGCTTCTCGATTTCAACCAGCGGCCACCAACAGTACCAGAAAATCGAACCCATAACAATCACCATGACAGCAGCGGATTCAAACCAAAACCCATTCTTCCATCATCTCAAATTCAGAAACAAACCCCAATACATCCTCTTTACTCTTGTTCAACGAATTGTTTCCATAATTGCTCGATCTGATTGCAGCTTCCAAGAGCAGAATCATCTCACAATCTTACTTCATCTTCAACTTCCATCGAATCTCATCAAGAACCCTAACCCACTCTGCCAATTATTTTCTCCATCGTTCTCTCAATTTCAGATGCAATGAAATGAAGAATGAGAGACGAGTTTCTCTCATTTTAGGGTTAAAGATTAGGGTATGTTATTCAGTATTCGGTTACCTTGCTAAGGGTTAACCTGATGGCATCCCCTTAACCTCATCTGGACTGCGTCTAGTATTCCTCCCAAAAGAGTTACCCCTTAACCTTGACTGGTCTCCAGATAGTGTTCGCCCATGAAATGACAATTTTGCCCTTTTTGCTCAAATTGGGTGATTTCTTCTTCTTTTCGTGCGTGCGACTCCATAGTAGCTATAAAACTCAAAACAAGCGTAAAATACATAATTTACAAGAAAAATAGCAAAGAAAGCATAAACAATAGATAGTAATTAGGATGTATTCTACACCCTATCAAGATACTTACCATACACCTTTGAAAAGTAGCCGGAGCATTGCATAATCCAAAAGGCATCCTTCTATAAGCAAAAGTACCGAAAGGACAAGTGAAAGTGGTTTTCTCTTGGTCCTCCGGTGCTATCACAATCGATTATAACTTTGAATAGCCATCAAGGAAACAATAGTAAGAGTGTCAGCTAAACGTTCAAGCATTTGATCAATAAAAGGCAATGGAAAGTGATCTTTTCTAGTAGTGGCATTCAATTTTCTATAATCAATACAAACCCTCCAACCGGTTTGCACACGAGTTGGGAAAAGTTCATTCTTATCATTCTCCACCACCGTCACACCTGATTTCTTTGGTACTACTTGTACCGGGCTTACCCACTTGCTATCGGATATGGGGTATATAACACCCACGTCCAAAAGCTTGAGTATCTTCTTTTTCACAACTTCCATCATGGTAGGATTCAAACGACGTTGCGCTTCCCTTGTAGGCTTTGTATCATCCTCCACACAAATCTTATGCATACAAACGGCAGGGTTTATACCCTTGATATCGGCGATTGTCCATCCTATGGCCGTCTTGTACTTCCTTAGCACCCTTAGAAGTTTTTGCTCCTGTAATTCATTAAGATCGTTAGAAACAATCACGGGTAAGTCTTCATTGTCACCCAAGTACAAGTACTTTAAGTGACTTGGAAGAGGTTTCAATTCTAAACTTGGAGATTTAACAATAGATGGCACAAGTTTTTCATTATTGCAAGGTAAAGAAGCATATGAAATATTCTTAATTGCTGATTTTTCCGGTAATGAGTCAAGAGAACCAATGGTTTCTTTAATCTCATCACCATACTCATAACCATCGTCAATAGGTGTAGTGAGCACGGTTTCCAAAGTATCACCACCATTCAACTCAAACATTTGTTGCGCCAATGTGTCCATCACATCAATGGAGAAACAAGAGTGGACATCACTAGGATATCTCATCATCTCGAAAATGTTGAAACGTATTATTTCTCCATCAAACTCCATAGTTAGCGTTCCCTTGTCCACATCAATACTGGTTTTCGCCGTTTTCATGAAGGGACGCCCAAGTAGCAATGGAAGAGACGAGTCCGGTGAACCTTCATCCATCTCTAACACGCAAAAGTCCGCCTTTGAAATACAAGTTGATTAACCTGCACAAGAACATCCTCAACAATACCCATTGGGTAGACATTAGAACGATCGGCTAATTGCAAAACAATTTCAGACTTTTTGAGAGGACCAAGATCGAGTGAATTGTACATAGACGCATGCATAACATTAACGGATGCACCTAAGTCCAACATAGCTTTGTTAAATTTGGTGTTACCAATTGTGACGGGAATGTCGAAGCTACTAGGGATCCTTGCACTTAAGTGGGAGTTTATGTTGTAAGATTGCCGAAGAATTCTCCCCACACTAAGCACTTCATTACCTTTGAGCCTTTGCTTATTGGTACACAAGTCCTTCAACACCTTTGCATACTTTGGAACTTGCTTGATTGCATCTATGAGTGGTATGTTCACATGGATCTTCTTGAGAATGTCTAAAATCTCCTTTTCTAGTTCCGCCTTTTGGAATTTGCAAATCTGCGAGGGAAAGGTAAAGGAGGAACATAAGTAGAAACCGGAGTTTTAGAGTTAGAAATAGGTACCTCAGAAGTTTGGGGAGAATCCTCTATTTTCTCCTCCAAAACAGGTTCCTTTGGTGTTTCCACCGTGCCCGAATCAGCAACTTCGGGTTGCACAAGTTGTGTACCACTTCTCAATGTAATTGCATTGACACCCTCTTTTGGGTTGATAGGTTGAGAAGGGAGTTTCCCACCATTTTGTGCCTTCAATTGATTCAACTCAATAGCCATCGAACCAACTGAGTTTGCAAATCCTTAACCGTACTCTCCGTTCTTTGCATAAAAGATTTGAGCAACTCCTCCATATTGGACCCCATATTTTGAGGTTGTTGTTGTTGTTGAAATTTTGTCTCGGGCTGGAATTGTTGTTGTTGAGGTTGAAATCCACTCGAATTGTTGAAACTAGGTTGTTGAATCGCTCCTTGCTTATTGGCATAGCTAAAATTGGGGTGATCTCTCCATCCCGGATTGTAAGTGTTGGAGTAGGGATCATACCGTCTTTGTTGATTTGGAAAGATCACATTAGCTTGCTCGTCCTCATAAGCTTGAGAGGAACTCGGTATCACCGCGACTGCAACTTGTTGAAGCATTGCATTCATGTTACCCATTTGTTGACGAAGTTCCTCAACCTCGCTCACCTCATTCACCCTTCTTAGAATCACATCCGACCTACGACTCAAGAATTGTTGTGAGTTTGCTTCCATGTTTTCAATCAACTCTCTAGCTTGTGCCACCGTCTTGTTCACTAATGCACCACCACCCGCAGCGTCAAGAAGATTCCTATCACTTGATTGGAGTCCTTCATAGAAATATTGGATGATCATAGCGTCACTGAATTGATGGTGAGGGCAGCTTGCCACCAACCTCTTGTATCGTTCCCAACATTCATATAAGGATTCTCCCACATTTTGCTTCATCCCACAAATCTCTTTTCGAATTTGCGTAGCCTTTGATGCAGGAAAATATCTCTCCAAAAAGAGTTTCTTCAACCCATTCCATGTTGTGACACTTCCGGGAGGTAAATAGAACAACCAATCCTTAGCACTATCCATCAAAGAGAAACGGAAAACTTTTAACATTGCACCACCCGCCTCAACATCCGCTGTAAGCATGGCCGTGACAATGGTGTGGAAGTCCATAAGATGCTTGTTTGGGTCTTCATTCACCATGCCATGGAACTTTGGTAATTCTCTAAGCAACCCCGGTTTTATCTCAAAAGTAGAGTTCGTTTGAATACACCCCTATTGTGTATCAAGCCTATGAGAAGCTAACTCCTTGAGTGAACGATTTGCATCACCCATTGCTTCTTCTTTTCTTCAAAAGGTGGTTCTTGTTCACCCGGAACCTCTTGTTCTAAAACTGCTTCTCCCTGTTGGAAAGTCTCTTCTTAGTTTCCAACTCTTGTTCTTCCGTTGTATCTTTACTTGGTTGGAGTATTGTGCCTCTTCGAGTAGCTATCCCGCACCGTGGATAATTCCAATCTTTAGAAGCCAGGGATTAGGTACCTGAAAACAATTCTCGCAAACAAGTGAGAAACAAGACAAGAAAACAAGAAGCAAAGATAAAAGCAAAAACAGAAATAAGAAACTAAAAACTTAATAACTAGCCGTATGCCTCCCCGACAACGGCGCCAAAATTTGATCGCTGTCGTATGCGTCAAAAAATAATTTCACTTTCCTAAAGTATATGATAAGAAAGAGTTCGTTTCCACAGAGAGGCGATTGTAGTTATTATGTATTCAATTTCTTAAAACCAATTGGGGGGATTTCTGATTTTTATGTAAGCAATAAAAACAAATTAAAAGCAAAGTAAATTGTAGAAAGTAATCAATAGAGAAAGATATTGGTCAAGGAATTCATCTTCAATCCTAGACATGTGCTTGCTATATGATTAGAATTACGATTTAATCTCTTATATTATCAAAAGCCTAGAGAATCAAGAGAGAAAGATAATCTAATAATTTCCAAAGTTCATCCACACACACATTAGAGCTGCGTATGTGAATTCTACCTAAAGAATAACCTAACGCCTTGTGCTAATTAAGTTCAATTCCTAGGAGCATTAAGTTTCAGAAATAGGCTAATCAATGCAATTTTCATGCGTTGCGCATAACAATTCGGACAATGGTCAAACTCTACATATGATTACGAGAGTGTATCACTACAAACCGTAAACATATCATGCTACTTGTATTCGGGGGTTATCGCTCGATGAAAAACCCTAAAATAGCTATGGACTAGGATGCAAGTTCAATTAATTGGCCACTTAACTAATCAAACATCATAATCCTATCACAATACATCAATCATGTGATCATAAAAACAATTAGAGAATTGAACGATAATCAAGAGAGAAAACTAATACATAAAGCAAACACAAGTTTTAGAAATAGGACAACATCCTTAACCAATAATGAATAAATTAGCTACTCATAGCTATGGAGTTCATCACAAAAATATAAGTTGAATAAAGAAGAAGATGAACAAAAGCAAACCCTAGAAGCGTAAACAAAAGCGGCTCTCCAAGTTTCCAAGAATAAGATATATTCAAAAGTTGTAGAATTCTTCTTTTATAACTTTTCCTTTCTTCCAAAATTATGTCAAGTCTTCAAAGTCCATTAGATGAAAATCCACCAAGCCCATAAGAGAGAGAAACCCATGTAGAAAACAGGTCCAAAAATACGTCGCCGGAAAACTGGTATTATGGCCGGAAATCGGCCGGAGAGGCAGGGACGGAGCTTAGTGTAGTTCAGGGGTGGCCCCCGCCTCCCCTGTTTCTCGTTAATTCATTATAAACCCTTAGGAATTTCTGTTATTTAGAAGAAAAAATTGTTAGTTAGCCCCCCTTGAATTTATATTTTGCCTAATTAGCCTCCCCTGAAAAAAATTTCTGGCTCCGTCCCTGCGGAGAGGTGGCCGGGAAACGGTTCCGGTGACCGGCAAAGTGCGCCCGGTCACCGGTCAGCGAGTCGGATCGGCCAGGTCAACCGAGTTAGCACACTGAGTCGAACCGGGTCAATCACCGACCGAGTCAGGTGAGTCAGGGTCTGGATCATCTTCTTACTCAGCTGGATGGGCTGAGTGGCCAAGGCCAATGCACTGGCCTAATTGTGTTGCACCAAGATAGTGCATGAGTGCTCAGTCCATCCATGATGGCTAGTCATTCTCCTCTCATCTGTATCTTCTCATCTGCAGCATCACTGCATTCTTCTTGTTGCTCCATTCTGCACCACTACAGGCCACAGCAGCACCAACCATACCAATTGCTTCACCTGAACTCCCATGCCTGCAATAACTTCAAACACCACAGTGCTTCACCTCAAGGTTATCTCTGTCTCAACCATGATGGCCCTGCCTTTGCTCGACTTAAACACACTCACACATTCCCTGTAGCTCAATTCAAACACATCACCTTCAGTTCACGCGCCACCAGCTCTACTACTCCCATACTCTATCTGCACCTCCTCCATGAGTTCAATATCACCACTGCTTCACCAGTTCCATTAGCTCGCAACCCATTTGCTCATTCAACCCCAGCTACATCTCATTAGCAGCAACAACACCTCATCTGCAATTTCAGTACCATCACTTCCATTACCAACATCTCGGCTCATCCCCAGAACTGCATTTCCTTTCTCAAGCACATCAACAACCAATTCAGCTCTGCCCAGCCATTGCACCTGTAACCTAAGCATTCATCTAGACAGCATTCATTTCTGGCTTCAAATGCTCACGCCTTCCCTCCACAACAACATCAATATCATCACTTCCCGAAGCTCAGCAGCATTGCCTATTCATTGCCTTATCACCTGCAATCATCTCAGCTCATTCTTTGCAGCTTAACCATCTTTTCACTCTGCTAGTTCCAGCTTTTCAATACAAACTCATTACAACTTATTTCCACCATGGTCTTCCTGTAATTCATCTTCTCTACCAAATCCAACATAAATTACAGCTCCATCTTCCATACCTGCATCTCAGCAGCACCAACCCTGCAATGCCACAACCTAATTTCTTGCTCTGTCACATAACAGCTCCAATACCCATTTTTAGTCCCTGCTGTAACTCCTTCCAGAGCATCATATCACAGCTCCATAATCTCCACCAGAGATTATCACTGCTTGCCAGCAACATTACCCTAAGCCAACAAACATCTCATACCCTGCAACCCTAATCTTCATGGAAGTCTCAACAATCAAACCCATCTGCTCATTCATATTAAGCACAAACCACCATCTCAACACCAACAACCTTTCACAAAATCCATTGCAACTCAGCTCTCATTCCCATGCTCAGTTCCCTGTAGCTGTTTGTTCTTGGCTATTTTAGCTGCACCCATTCAATTCCTTTGCCATTCAAAGATTCAAATCTACAGCTCCTCATCCTTGAATCAATAGCAGCTCCAATCTGTCAAGATTCAACCACCAACAGCACCAGACTCCATCAACATCACAACATCTTCTCAAATTCTCAGGTTCAAATCCGAGCTCATAACTTTCTTTTAGCTCAAAAGTCTCATCAATTTCCACAGACCCATATAAACAATTGCAGGAACACATAATTTCTTTCATCAACTCAAACACCATCAACCCCCCGAGTCTCCCTCTTCTCCCTGTGTTCAAACCCTTATTCTTCCTAACCTTCACTTCCATTCATTGCTCCATAGAGAACAACAGAAACCCAATCTTCTAGTTTTGCTCAAAATCCATTATTCTTCTCTTGTTCTTCTCGGATTTAGCCATAAATATCACCAACAAACCCTGAATGGTAGTGTTCTTCTTCTCAGATCGATATCACTCGTCCCCATCTCTACTGATTCATTGGTCTGGATTTCTTCATCTTGAATTCTCACATCTCAATTCAAGTCAACACCATTTTCAATTTCTCGATCTCTGGCTCTCGATTTCAACAGCAGTCATGGATGCTTTTCTTTCTTTTCTTCTCACTCTCAAATGTAAATGATTGAATGAGAGTAAAGTTTTCTCTCAATTTAGGGTAAGGTTGGATTGGGGTGCTAACAGCACAACCGTCTCCTGGATAATTAAGGGCTGCCCAGATGGCATACTCTTAACCACAGCTGGCCTGTCTCTAGTACTCCTCCAGAGAGTTGCCCCTTAGCCTTTTGGCTCAGCTCCCAATAGTGTTTGCCTCCTTTCCGCGTGCCTTAGTCTGGTTTCAAATATCACTCGCTAGTGAATTGATCTTTTTGCCCTTAACGCTCCATATGAATGATTTCTCCTTCTTTTGTTCCGAATGACTCTATTGCACCTGATAAACTCAAACCACACATAAGAGATGCAATTCCCAAGGAAAATAGCAAAGAAAGCATAAATACTAGATATAAAATTAGGTGTTTTACAACACCTATCATTGGTAGGTCGGAAAACCTACAATAAAATACAAGTGCACAGTGTTTAACTAGTAGACAATGGCAAGTACAGGTCGTTCCCACGAGGAATGTGAAATACTCTACCAACTAATACCAAAAACTAATTAACCAAATTGAAGATGTTTTAACGATTTTCATAAATTCGGACCAAACAAAATAACAAATAATCGTGATAATAAACAAAGTAGGAATGGGTTATTAGGGTCTTCGATTTCCACCAATTTAATCATATAAAACTCTACTAATCTCTATTTATTTCTCAAGACAATTTCAAAATCAATCTCATGTCTCGGAAGATGGTATATTAAATTCTAAAATACAGTTTCTCCGTTGTAATTTCCTTCGCTTCATAGGTAGTGATTCTAAAGCATTACATATCAATCCTAAAGCATACCACGTCAAAGGACCTAACCAAGCACGAAATATCAATTGAAAAGCATAAATAATCAAGAAAATCACATGAACGATTAAATACCAAGCCATATATGAAGATAAATCACTAGTCAATGAATTATTATTAGAAATGTCATCATAGAGTTTATAAAATTAAATTGGCTTCCATTTAAACCCTAACATGGCTCTAGCTAGACATGGCATTCTCAAAAGACATAAACATATTAAAATCAAAAACTCTAGCTAAGCGAAAATGGAATTGAAGAAATGAAATTTCAAACCCTAGCCTTCTCTTCCAGTTGCGGTTGTGTAGCCGTCCCCCGGCCTTCCCCTTCACTTTCTGCTCGTTTCCCTTATATATATGCTGCGCACATCCAATTTAGACCTAGAAAAGTCGCCTAGGCCCAGTCCAATAATACCCATATGCTGATTTCCAAAGTCAAACCATCACCAAAATCCGTATGTAAGAAGACAACGGCGTTGATCGATGCCATTAACTCTCTCTAACAACTTGCAGTTCGATCCACAGCAAACCAGATTTGAATTAGCCAACTCACGGACCTTTGTTTGCTGCCAACATGAACTCTTCATCTCCACCAGTAGCTTGACTTCGCAGGTACTTCCACCAGTTGCAACTGCAACAACCAACTACCACTCTTCTCAGCTTCTTCCTCTTGTTTCGTTCACTGCCAAGCTCAAAAGACAAGCTTCTTCCATTGATACTTCCATACTCTTTCCAGCATCGAACACTAGTTCTTCTTCTTCGAACATTATCACCAGCCAACGCCTTAACTCCCATTAGTTACAGTTCATGCATCTGATCGAGCTCCATCATCTTCTACACAGTAAAACCCATCAGAGTTGATCACCACGACATCAGTTCATCCATTCTTGTTCCGGTCAATATCCGACTGCAACCGTTTCGCTTCATCTTCATCGAATCACCACAGCAGCGGACCTTCTTGACTGCAACCATTCCTGCCACTTTATGCAATTATATGCTCGATCAATAACAAACAAAAAGCAACGAAGAACTGTTTCCATTAACCACGACCCCATCGAGATCATTTCAGGCCAATCCATCTTCATATTCTCCATTCCAGGCTCGAGTTCAACTGCCAAACTCATTCTCAAGTCCGGCCAAGCACCACTTTCAACTCCATGAACTTTGCTTTGATGCCAAGCCTGGTTCCGTCTTCAGTCATCTCAACAGAAGCTTGTAATTGAGCTCCAGCAATCTCCATCGACGCTGCTGTTGTAAAGCCTTGGAATGACTACCACCAGCAGCAACGCTCGATCTCCATATTCTTCTCCATATCGGCAAACGTCATACACCAGTAGTTATAGCTCAACCAAACCATTTCCACTCTGTCCGTTCCTGAAGAGTGAGAACTTCACCGGCAGTAACAGCTCAACCATCTCCATCTTTACTTCCACACTGATTTCAGCCGTTGTATTCCACCATCTGTATCTCCCATTAAGCATCCATTGCAACCATCTTAATGCCTTCTTGCTCATTTACGTCCAACTCTCCATACATTCAACACCAGAAATACTTGTCTCGTCGCCGCCATACTGAACCCATTAATGTCAGTCTTTCCCCAGTTGAGTTCGATATTCAGAATCCCCTTTAGTTTGGTTAAAATATGAGCTGATGCTCTAGGACTTCTCGTTGTGTTGACACGAACAAGAGACGTCAGTGATATATGTGGTCATTATTTGGTGACACGTCCCACTTTACCATTTAACCTTTAGTGGGCTTCACTTGCCTTAGCCACTAGTGGAACTGATGTAACAAACGCAACTCCCTTCTTCCATTGTTTCTAGCCGATAGATGGTTCAAGTGCTTAGATGGTTCAAGTGCTTAGAAATTAGATGTTAACATGGCAAGCCATAGTTACCATTGATGGTGTGTCTAATTAAGCACAACTAGTCAAAAGAATTAGCATTTTAACTCTAAGGCAAACTTCATCTTATCTTCTTATTCGGCCATTTATTCTAGAGTTGGAGAAGCTAGAGAGAAAACTAAACATTTGATGGTGTTGTCGGATATTCATCGGATGATTGTATTCACTGTACTTTCTATAAAAGCATTAAAATAGTGTTGTTAGCCAAAATATCGAGTCTTTATTTATTAGCTAATATAAACATGGGTATAAAATGTAGCATTCATATGCTTATCAAATATCCCATTTGAGACATATGCCTTGTAGTTGAACTACCAAAGAACGCATTCTCATCCTTAAGTGCCGAGAGAAGTAACAATTTGTAAACCAAGACAATACTTAGTTTTACCAAGATCTTTCATCTCAAATTCCTTTTCTATGTAAACATAGTTAGAACATGCTAGTGACTCTAAAAAGTTTTACAAAAAGAGTTTTAATTTTTTTTTTTTTTTTTTTTTTTTTTTTGAAAATAAAAGATTAAAAACTCTATATGCAAAATAAAAGATTAAAAAAAAAATAAAAAAAAAATAAAAGATTAAAAAGACTAAAAACTCTATATGCAAATGCAAATGCACCCCCAAACCTAAATCAAACATTGTCCTCAATGTGTCAACAGATAGAAAAATTTTAACATCCCATGAGAATTATTCAAAGAGAGAAAGGGAAGAGATTACCTTTAGTGTGAATCCAACATTCTCGTGGAGATCATATGACAAGACAAAATATGCGCAAGAAGACTCAAACTGCTTTCAAGAAAAGAAAATTTAACAAGTCCTAGAATTATATACAAAAATTTACTAACAATCTAAAGAGTTGAGGGTCAACCCAAAAAGATTGCATGTGTAAACATTAACATTCTTACAAATATAACATGAAAATGGGCTTTGGTTTATGTGGGAATTTGGTTTATTGGGCTTTGGTTTGTTTGGGATTTGGTTTGTTCTTCCAAGACACCGATTCTAAGTAGCGGTTTGCAAACTCACAAGAATGTAGCATGCAAAAAAGATATTGTGGATTGAGAATGCAAAAGACAAGACAAGTTTTGTGCTCACCACTACTTATACAAACAAATGACGATTGGGAGCACAGAGTATCCAGAGCTTCACAGATTTGCAATGATTGAGTTATTTTAAAGATCAGTGGTTTGTGCACATTCATCTCTCATAAGTGTGAATTCAAAAAGAGTATGTCAGAAGTTCTCACGCCTTTTATTCCCTGAGTGGTGACAAATGTGCCAATGCTAAATAAGATATTGAAGCAATGCTCACCGAGATGTCAGTGTTTGTATTACATAAAGAATGATGCAACTATGCAAAGATGTTATGCAACTAGCAATAAGCACTAAGAAAATGCAACTATGAGAGTTAACCTAAGATGCAATGAACAAATGCAAGAGTGGAAAGCTACTAAAAATGCAATGATCCGTAGCACAGAATGATGTAATAGATGCAAACATCTAAGCTACAAGTACTGTTGGTTATGATGACTACAAGTTATACTAAGATATTGAAAATAGAAATAAGATGCTAAGTTATACAAGATGCTAAGTTATAGAAATGTTGCTAACATTAACACGTGGTTGAAAATAACAATAAAAGGTGGGTATATACAAAGGAGAAAGGGAAATGCAAGCAAGGCCAATAATCAAGATGGCACACGCTGTCCCCGCAACGGCGCCAAAAACTTGGTTGAACTAAATTGAGCTTCTTGTTCCTATGGCAAGGATATGGATGATTGTCAATTTCATCACTTAGCTAAGGAGTTTCACCACGATAACTCAATTATCAGAAAGGCACTACCTAGAGCACTAGTTGTCTAAGCACAACTAGTCAAAAGAATTAATAGCATTTTAACTCTAAGGCTTGAGCCGAAGCATAACCAATGTAATTTTTGCCTAACTACAATGCATACTTGGCATGCACCGTGAGAGAAGAACAATGGAAAGCTAAAATTGAAGATTATCTCGATAAAAATTTAAGCACTCAAGACAACCCAAAGGCTTTAAACACACATTGAATTAGGTTTCAAGGAAACCCAAGACACTAAAAAACACAATTAAACTACAAATCCTAATCTGGACGCACCGGGAACCTGCATGGAGTTTTCGCACACCCTCACTTCTATTTATACATGCGCCTCTCAAACCCTAATTTCATTCAAAAACAAATTAAAATAAAATAACTCTCACCACATCAATCGAATCTCCTTTTGTCGTTTCGAGAACCCATCACTTGATTGATTGACAAACCCTCAGTTTTAGTTCTTTTCTAGTTAGCTTCTGTAGAGTCACTTGCTGGGTTGCAACCGTCCCGCGCGCGGCTTTAGTTCGCACTTGGCTCCCTCGCTCTCCGAGCTTTATTTATTACCTAAAAACACAAAATTATTAATACAAATATTTATTCTTAAAACAAAGAAAACACTAGTTGGATAATATTCGATTCTAAGCGCAAAAGATGAGTAAAATGCCAATAAAAAGGTGTATAAATATGCACTATTTGGCACTCATCAGCAAGTAAGCAGCGGTTTCAGTGAGTTATTTTAAAGTTCCAACAAGATTTAGATCATCAACGTATACTTCAATAATTATTGGATTTCTTAATGAAAACACATGGACAAATAACATTATTGGTATAT
Source organism: Papaver armeniacum (assembly GCA_023531295.1). Classification (NCBI taxonomy): domain Eukaryota; kingdom Viridiplantae; phylum Streptophyta; class Magnoliopsida; order Ranunculales; family Papaveraceae; genus Papaver; species Papaver armeniacum. The sequence goes on from JAJJWW010018419.1 coordinate 522,708, forward strand.
CCATCTTTCAATAAATATTCACTGAGGCGATTATACCACATTCTTCCAGATTGCTTTAGTCCATATAGAGCTCTTTGAAGTTTTATTGAGTATACACTACGATCTTTGGACTTGTCTGCTTCAGGCATACGAAATCCCTCGGGAAGTTTCATATAAATGTCACTATCAAGTGACCCATAAAGATAAGTTGTAACTACATCCATAAGACGCATTTCAAGCTTTTTCAAGTCGCCAAACTAATAAGAAACCTGAATGTGATGGCATCCATCACTGGAGAATAAGTTTCTTGATAATCAATACCAGGTCTTTGTGAAAAACCTCGTGCAACGAGTCGGGCTTTATATCTCACAATTTCATTTTTCTCGTTATGTTTTCGTACGAATACCCATTTGTATCCGACAACTTTTACATTTTCAGGAGTTACAACAATAGGACCAAGAACTCCACGTTTTACTAATGAGTTGTACTCTGATTGGATTGCAACCTCCCACTTAGGCCAATCTTTTCTACGTCGACATTCTTTGATAGATTGTGGTTCAGGATCATCAATATTTTCAATGACATCCAAAGCAACTGTAAAAGCAAATTTACTATCAGGAATAATTGTATTCCTATCCCAGTTTCGTCTTGTACCAACATAATTTATAGATCTCATTGTTTTGAGGTACATGTGCCTCTTTAGGTGCAACTTGTGTATCAGTATTTGATTGATCAATCAATATTTCAGAGAGAATGACTTTTTCCGGAATGCCAACTACTGATCTCTTTTTCCGCGGAACTAAATCCTTTGCACCAAGAGGTCTTCCACGCTTTAAGCATATCGTAGACTGATTATCATGATGTCCTTCTGGGATACTTACTCTCGCAGGAGTATTTTCAGCACGTATATGTGATTTTATTACCTTACCTGTATCAGTAAATGCATCAGGCATTTGTTTTGTAATATTTTGCAAATGTATGATTCTTTGAACCTCAAGTTCACATTGTTTTGTACGAGGATCAAATTGGGCTAATGATGGTGTATTCCATGAAATTTCACGGCGTTCCTCAAGTTTTGGCTTATCTCCCCCTAACGACGGGAAATTTGATTCTATCAAATTGGCAATCAACAAATCTTGCTTTAAAAACATCTCCTGTTTGAGGTTCCAAATACCGAATGATAGATGGAGAGTCATAGCCAACATATATGCCGAGTCTACGTTGAGGACCCATTTTCGCTCTCTGTGGTGGAGCAATGAGAACATACACATCACAACCAAAAGTTCAAAGATGAGATATATTTGGTTGATGTCCATATACGAGTTGTACAGGTGAGTATTTTTGATAGCTGGTTGGTCTTATACGGACCAATGTAGCAGCATGTAATATTGCATGACCCCATGCTGAAAATGGCAAGTTAGACCTTAAGATTAATGGTCGGGCAATCAATTGTAAGCGCTTAATAAATGATTCCTCTAAGCCATTTTGAGTGTGCACATGAGCGATGGAGTGTTCAACGTCAATGCCAATTGACATGCAATAATCATTAAATGTTTTAGAGGTAAATTTCACCAGCATTATCAAGAAGAATAGTTTTAATAGGAAAATCTGGAAACTGAGCTCGTAACTTAATAATTTGTGCAAGAAGTCTTGCAAATGCAACAGTACGAGTCGAAAGTAAGCAAACATGTGGCCATCGTGTTGAAGCATCAATAAGAACCATAAAATAACGAAATGGTCCACACGAAGGGTGAATTGGTCCACATATATCACCTTGAATTCGTTGCAGAAATTAGGTGATTCGATGCCAACTTTCATCAATGATGGCCTAATAATCAATTTTCCTTGATAACAAGCGATGCATGGACAATCATTAAATGATAAGATTTTTAGTCTATTTAGAGGATGTCCATATGAGTTTTCAATAACTCGACACATCATAGTTGATCCCGGATGACCCAAACGGTCATGCCAAAGTTTAAAAATACCGGGATCAGAAATCTTAAGGATGACTCACAACATGTGATTCTATTAGGATAGTGTGATATAATCCATAAGATAGAGATGGAAGCTTTTCTAGGACTTTTTTCTTACCTGAGACAATGGCAGTAATGCATAGATACTATTTGTTAGCTTTGTTTGTTGTCTCAATATGATACCCATTAAGACGAATGTATTTAAAACTCAACAAGTTGTGTTTAGACCTTGTTGAAAATAAGGCATCCTGGACATGGATTTTTGTACCATTAAGGAGCATTATCGATGCTTTTACATGTCCCTCAACAAGATTAGAAGTCCCTGAAATTGTAGTAACATTGGCCGTAGCTAACGTTAAATGGGAGAAAAACCTTTTGTTACGAAAAATTGTGTGCGTTGTTGCACCGTCAACAAGACATATATGATGGGGATTATTACCAGCCTTCTTTTTGTTGTTGGGATTTTTAGGGCCTAACCAACGTCCATGTCCTTTCCCACGGCTTTTTAGGGGCATTGCCACGACTTTCTGCAGCGTTCATCTCTGGAGCAACTGTTGAACCTGCTGGGTGACTTTGATGGTTCTTGAGTAGCAACTAATTATTCTGCTCAGCTACTAGAAGGCACGAGATAAGCTCGGAATATTTCTTAAACTGCCTTTCACGATATTGCTGTTGAAGCAAAATGTTTGAAGCATGAAAGGTGGAGTAAGTCTTCTCAAGAAGATCAACATCAGTAACTGTTTCGCCACATGGTTTTAAACGAGAGACAATTTGAAAAAGTGTTGAGTTGTATGCACTTACACTCTTGAAGTCTTGGAGGCGCAGATGCATCCACTCATACCTTGCACGAGGTAGAAATCACTGTTTTCTGATGATCAAAACGATCTTTCAGCTCTGTCCACAAAGTGTACGGGTCTTTCACTGTAAGATATTGGGACTTCAAAGCCTCGTCAAGGTGATGACGGAGAAATATTAAGGCTTTGGAGCGATCCTCAGGGGATTCTTTGTTGTTCAAAACAATAGTGTTTCCCAAAGTCTTGGCACTAAGGTGCACTTCTGCATCCAAAATCTTGGACATTGTCTGAGTATGAAAATAAAAAAAAATATTAAACGTGGCACAATAAATAATTAAATTAAATTAACGATATCAAAAAAAAAAATTATTGGTTAAATTAAGTTAACGATATCAAAAAAAATATTATTGGTTAGACGGCATAGCCAGACATGACCAATAAATATTTAACATACAGACACACTTCAAGCATAAACAAATACTGTTAATAAAATAATACGAGATTGATAACATAACAGTACACAATAAAAAGAAAATACTTCACGGAACCCGAGGAGCTAAAAAAACCAGAACAAATGTAAAATAAAAAAGAAAAGCAGATTGTGCTTTTTAATATTAGTGCTCTAATCGTTCCAAGTCAAAAGCTATAGCAAGCTTCGTTTGACTTCACATGGCTGTAGCACTGTAGCATGAAAAATACAAAAGTGCTTGCAAGTTGTAAGTCTTCTATAGGTAAATAAATAATAATCTAATGATCTAATCATAAGGAGATTCATAAAGATAAAGAGTACAGAGACTCAAAAAGAATTAAAAAGAAAAAGTGCCGAGAGCTGTCACCTTCACATGCCTAGCATCCGGTGTATGAACAAAGAAGAAAGCAAAGAAAGAAAAAAAAAAATAAAGTTATCGTGTAGCAGCAGTTTGTATAAATAGAGAATACAACCTCTATTTATATAGGCTCGACACAAGGGCATTTAAGTATAATAAACGTAAAACCCTAGATATTCTCTAAATTACAACCCGTGCAATACACGTTTATAACATTTTGCACCTGTCATTTTTTTCCCCAGCTTTCCTGTAGGCTGCAGGAGGAGAGACTGTCAGGAAGATTGCTCATTTTTTGTGAGTCTTAACCATTCTCCAATTGGGCCCCAAGCCCATGTACAAGGTACCATTACAAACTCGTTCTGAATCATAGCCGTTTAAACCCTTCCGAGAAAACTAGGGTTTTGAGTTCTGATGATTTCATTATTAGAGGAAGAAACGAGGAACTAGGGTGCAATCTGAGAATCATGGAAAATCCTACATCGTTTTTGTTCTCTGGTCTTCATTTCAATCGAAAGAAATTTGCTGATGATTTTGCTAGATTCAGTGGTAAATCTAATGAGACGGTGGTCGAAAAGGAAGAAGAAGTAGAACCAGAACCCAAACCAGAAACAGTGGCTGTTTCTGGTGGAAAGAAAAGGAAACGAAAGGGAAAGACTGAAGTAAATGTTGAAGGTTTTAGTGTTTTCAAATCATCTGATTCTGTTGTTGATGTTGATGAGAAAAAGAAGAAGAAGAAGATACAAGATGTTATTACCGAAGAGAAAAAGGAAATCAATAGACAAATTGAGGTTATAATTTTAGCTCTTTTTTTATATGTTTTGTTCATATTTAATTTGATTAGGGATGAACGAATTGACTGTGTTTTTTATTTTTATTTTTTTGCTTGTGAAATTTTCAGCGTGATGCATTGTTTCGTAAGAAGCATGGGATTCATATTTCTGGGCATAATGTTCCGTCGCCCCTTCAGAGTTTTAAAGAGTTGGGCTCGAGGTAATTAACATGTTTTGCTGTATTTGCTGTATTTGGGATACGAGTTTACTAGTTATTGCTCAGATTAAGGATTTTTGTTAATTGTATTGTCGCATTTGTAACAAAATTGTTAATTGATGCTTACAATTGGTTCTGTCTACAGGTATAACTGTGAACCATATTTGTTACACAATTTAACTGAACTTGGGTTTAAAGAGCCGACACCAATCCAAAGGCAGGCTATTCCAGTCCTCCTATCTGTATGCTCTTCTATTTAGCTTTCTTTATCATCTTCCTAGTTGCTTTAGTTGTACTTGAATTTTGTTTTAAAAGGAAAAGATTATACTAATACACAAGGTTTAATTTTACTTGAAGACCCTTTGTGTTAGTGTTTCTATTTTTCTGAAGTTTTAATTTCCTCATGTCTTTTATGTAGGGTCGAGAGTGCTTTGCTTGTGCTGCTACAGGATCTGGCAAGACCTTGGCTTTCCTATTGCCTATGCTTGTGAAACTTGAGGTATTACTTGCAGACTATTCTTGGTTATTCTTGAAATGTTGTATTTTTACAGCCATTCACCATATATCATCTTCTTTAGATTTGTTTAGGTTGATTACTTGATTCATGAATCTCTTAATCATCTCCATATGACCAGCCTGGATCAGTGGATGGAGTGCAAGCTGTAATTATTTGCCCAACGCGAGAATTAGCTGCTCAGACAACCAGAGAGTGCAGGAAGTTGGCTAAAGGAAAGGGATTTTATGTTAAGTTGATGACCAGAGAACTTGTGACAAATGGTGACTTTAAAAAAATGCATTGTGACATTCTTGTATCTACACCTCGTCGCTTACAGTTTGCTATCCGGAAAAGAAAGCTTAATCTAAGCAGGTATTGTTTGTATCTATTTAAGCATCTGCTGCATCCTCATAAGTAGCTAAGAAGACACGAATATGGCCTATTCATGTCTATATCACTAGTAGTGTACCAATGTTTCTGATCCAGGACGTTAGAATTACACGTACCAGAGTTCATTATAGCTAGCTTAATTATAGGTTGTGAGGAGTTTATAACTTAATTACTCTGGAAAAATAGTGCTATGTTTATCCTCTTGTTTCATTCCCTTGTTTATGAATGAAACAAGCTAGCATGCTGTAGCACGCAAAGAAATAGTTGTCCCACACTTATGAAATTGATCAGTGATCTGTTTTGATCTGTGCAGAGTAGCATACCTTGTCCTGGATGAGTCTGACAAGCTATTCGAGCTTGGATTTGTTAAGCAAATTGATTTGGTGGTCAAAGAATGCTCAAATCCTTCCATAATACGATCATTATTCAGTGCCACTTTACCTGATTCTGTGGAAGACCTTGCCCGATCGATCATGCACGATGCAGTTCGAGTTATTGTTGGAAGGAAGTAAGTATTAGATGAAACCATTTTATTTGAGTTTGGTTTAAACGACTGAGAATATCGTTGTTAGCAATCCAATTTAGAGAGGTAAAATTCCAGAAGGCATCATCAGCATTTGACGGCATAGTAGAAATGTATAATACATTGATGATGTAGGTTGGCTGGATCTTGTTTTCTTGTCTTCTAATTACCCCCATATAAATCACACAGTGGACTGGAGATCATTTGGAAATTTTTCTGGCAAAATTTGCTACATCTTAAGTGATGATCAGATGTTTAGTAGGTGTAACATTCTTGCAAGCACAGACAGATACACATTTTCTTGAATATTGTTGGATTCTTATAAAGCGAAATTCGTTTTTGAGGGAAACATTGAAAAGTACTTTCAATATTGGGCCTTTACGCTAAAGTGTCTGCTTCTTGGAACAGGAATTCTGCATCAGAATTGATTAAACAGAAACTGGTTTTCACTGGATCTGAAGAAGGGAAGTTGCTCGCTATTCGGCAAAGTTTCGCGGAGGTATAACTGTATTTAGTATTTTATTTACTTTTTGTTTCTCTTTGCATACTGTTTGCTTAGTTATGACATGCATCAGTGATTTATTTAGATCACTCTCAAACTAATTCTAAGTTCATGTGAAATGTGTCTGTAGAGTTTGAACCCACCTGTACTAGTGTTTGTTCAAAGCAAGGAACGGGCGAAGGAGCTCTATAGGGAACTAGCATTTGATAATATCAGGGTCGATTGTATACATGCAGATCTGACCCAAACAGAGGTAAATCTCATCCATTGCCTTTTGAATTTCACAAGATTCTCTTTTTAGTTTAAAATGGTAAATATAAGTTTACCTTAAACATAAAAATGTGATGAAAACTTATCTTATTTTCCTTTTGTGCAGCGAGACGACGCAGTAGATAACTTCAGAGCCGGAAAAACATGGGTTTTAATTGCTACTGATGTTATTTCTCGGGGTATGGACTTCAAGGGTGTCAATTGTGTCATTAATTATGATTTTCCTGAAACTGCTTCAGGATATATACACCGAATAGGTATGTCACCTGAGTACAGCATGTTGTTTCTAGCAGCATCGCACATATTTATTGTCGTATAGAATGCCAATTAGGGAGTTCCAAAGGTGGAATCTGTCAACAACGAGGGACTGTAAGAAAAAAGTTTGAAAAGTCATATCATATTGTTGGAGCATCATACTTTGTGTACTCTTTGAATGTTTAGATAACCTTCTCCACGTTTTTGTTTGATCATACTTTCTGTGCTGGGTCCATGGGTTTCTGACATATGACTATTGAACTGGATCTGTTGATTATAGGTCGGACTGGCAGAGCTGGACGGGCTGGAGAAGCTATTACTTTATTCACAGAGGCTGATATACCATTTTTGCGAAACATAGCCAATGTGATGGCAGCTTCAGGTTGTGAGGTTCCCCCGTGGATTATGAACTTAGACAAGCTGAGGAGGAGGAAACATCGTCCAAGAAGAGATTCTATTTCAACTAAGCCGAAAGACGAAGAAAAAGAAGAGAAAGAAAAAGAGAGAGAGGAATTGCTGAAACGCAAGAGGAAACCTCGTTCGAGTAAAAAGTCTATTAGAGCCAAGTCCAAAGGCAAAGCTAAAGGAGAGAAAGAAGAAGAAAAAGAAGGCTCGCCTAAGCGCATTAAGAAGCCTCGTCCAAGTAAGAAGTCTATTACAGCCAAGCCAAAAGACGAAGGACCAGCAGAAGCTTCTGACAAACCGAAAAAGAAGAAGAAACAGCTTCCAAGTAGCGATCCTATTACAACTAAGTCAAAAGTCACCAAAGAAAAAGCTTCCCCCAAGCTCAGGAGCAAGAAACGTAGTCTGACAGAAGACTCTCCTCAACAAAGCCGAAAAATGAAGAAGGTGAAATAATAAGCTTGCCCCCAAGCTCAGAAAAAGAAACAGATGTTTGTTCAAGTTTTATGATATCTATTCTCAGACTCTGTTTTATCTCTCTTCTTATTTATTAGACATGTTTTAAAGACTCCTTTGCTGTTAATTATAATATGTTCTGTGTACTGCATTTTGCACTAGTTTTCCACTCTCTGGCATCCTTGACGCCATCACCAAAATCCTGGCCAAATCAAGACATTTATAAATTACATATGACGCCACATACGGTCAACCCAGTCTTCAACTGGTCTTGTGAACGTGATAGTTATTCCCACTTTCAACCCCCACTTTCTTCTCAAATGACGTGTCACTTATAGAAATGGTGGGTCCACGACACGTCCGGGGGAAGTTTTGGGGATAAAAACGGTGGGGTGGGGTGGTGGTGCATGACTCTAGAAGACAAAGAGGCTCTCTGAACTTCTTCTGTTCCTTTTTTTTCAGTGATCAACTACAGAAACATACTTTCACTTGGTCTCTTCTTCGTCTTCCTTCCCATCCACAGATCCACACAGTTACAGCTTGGTTACTGTCAAATAAGTCATTTTTGCTTGTTTTTCTGTTCCTTTTTTAGTAAATTAACATCCCTTTGAACTTACTATAGCTATAAGTTACTATGATATACTGTTTGCTACATTCGATTTTGAGTAATGGGGTTTTTGTCATCAGATCTTGTCTACATGGATTGCACCGCTTTTTACTAGGTATAGCCGTTAGGCTCATTATATGAACAATTTATTGCTCTTTTTTCAATTGCATGCTCATTTGATGTTGGAGTAGTAGTAAGTTAGTAACCAGCAAGTATATCCTTAACCCTTTTTTTTCCTTTTTGGATTATGGTGGTCTCGATTCGTTTACATCAGCGATTTTCCGAATTCTTGAGTACAAATTTCCGTTACAATACTTGCAATTTTTGTTTTTTTTAGATTGTGAATGAATTTTATGGTGACAGACCTCATATATTGATGCAGGGGCTGGAATAATAAGTTTGGCAGCAGCCAGGACATTCCAGTTTAGGTGAATGGCGACGCCCCCAGTGGTTATAGACGATCACTGTACAGTTGTTGATAGGAAAACAAAGCGACTTAGGTGCAATTACTGTGGAAAGGAAATAACTCGTCCTTATCGTCTTAAGAATCACTTGGCAGGAATACGTGAACAAGTACTACCTTGTGATGAAGTTCCAGAGAAAGTGAGGAAACAAATGAAAAACGACATAATGAGAAGAAGGAACGCAGATGCGAACACCAGCTCAAAAGACCCCTGTAAGCAAAAAGGCAACCTTCATGAGTCCAGTCATCCCAGTTTGTCAAAGAAGAGGAAGCACTGCGCTACATTTGAGTCTGGATTGAAAGATAAAGATGAGAAGGCACAGAGTTTGATCGACCCCAAACAGTTGAATGCACGCGACGCTGGGAAGATTGAAAAGGTAGCCGAAGATAGCTCATCCAGGCAGATCCAGAGGTGTATTGGCAGATTCTTTTTCGAAAACGGTATAGACTTTAGTGCTGCAAACTCGCCTTATTTCCAGAAAATGGTACGTGCTCTTATTGGATGTCGATCCGTGGTGTATAAGGTCCCCAGTTGTGATGACCTCAAGGGGTGGATTCTACAGGAAGAACTGAAAGCATCACAAGAGCATGTGCGAGAAATTGTGCATTCATGGGGAAGCACTGGATGTAGTATATTGTTGGATGGGTGGACCGATGGGAAAGGGAGAGATTTGATTAATTTTGTGGTTGATAGCCCAAAGGGTCCCATATTTATGAAGTCTGCCGATGTGTCAGATACTTTAGGAGATGTGGATGCCATGATCGCATTATTAACTGGAGTTATTGAGGAGGTTGGAGTACAGAATGTGGTTCAAATTGTCTCATATACTACTCTTGGTTCAGTTGACGTTGCGGGGAAAAAGTTAACAGAGAAATACAGGACTATATCTTGGACTGTTTGTGCATCTCACTGCATAGGCCTCATCTTGGATAAAATAGGAATGCTGGACCCTTGGAGAGGTGTGCTTGGCAAGGCAAAGGATATTAGTAAGTTCATTTGCAGTCATGAGACAGTTTTGAAGCTTACGAGGAAACACACTTTTGGGCTGGATATAGTCAGTTCCAGGAGGATCAAATCTCTGACGCCATTTCTAATGTTGGAGGGAATTGAGTCCCAAAAGAAGAATTTGAAGAACATGTTTTGTTCGTTAGAATGGAAGAGCTCAAACTTAGCTTCAACACCTGATGGAATGTGTGTGGCTGATTTAGTCACTGGGGAGTCTTTCTGGACTGAAGCCCAGATGCTTTTGAAGGGAAGTATTCCACTCATACGTGCTATGCATCTAATTAGCGGAGGAGATGGTAAACCCCAGTTGGGATACATTTATGAAACAATGAAACAAGTAAAGGAGCAAATAAAAGAGGAGTATAAAGACAAGGAAACAAAATATCAGCCTTTCTGGACAGTCATTGACGGGATTTGGAATAACCAACTCCATAAACCTATCCATTTGGCTGCCTACATTTTAAATCCGAGTCTCTTTTACTGTGTGGATTTCAATGATGATGCTGAGATTAAGGACGGGCTTTCGCACTGCATTGAGAAAATGGTAGAGGATAAACGTGCTCGATATTTAACATTATTACAGTTGGATGACTATATGCAGACTAGGGGTACTTTTGGCGATGGGGATGCTATTGATCAAAGAATGACGATTTCTCCAGGTTAGACTTTTTCTGACTCTTGTTTCTTATTGTGGGTTCAGTTTTATTTTTCCCTTAGTCTTAGATCCCTAGATATGTAATGGGATCGGATATTTGAATTGCAATTGCTTCTCTGCATGTAGAGAAATGGTGGTCCTTGTATGGAGGTGAATGCCCTGAATTGCAAACTTTTGCTATAAGAATTTTAAGTCAGACTTGTACTGGTGCCTTGAGATATGGTCTGAAAAGGAGTCTATCTGAGCAGCTACATATGAACGGAAGGAATTGCGTAGAGCAAAAACGGTTGAATGACCTCACATTTGTTCATCATAATCTTCGGTTGCAAAATACTGCATCTATTTCGAAGACAGATTACAGAGATATATTTCTTGAAGAGATGGATCATCCAGTGGTTGAATGGGTTGGTGGAGGAGACGTGAAAGAATCAGTGGCTGAATAACATGGTGATTAGATTAAGGTATATGAATCTTTTGTAGGCAAAGCTTGTCGTAATGCATATACATAGTTAGTCTGAAACTCTGACTATATAACAAGGAACAGAATTTTAAAAAATTGTGGCGGATGAGTCACTTCAGGAGATGCCACTCCTTGGCTTACCTTTTGTATACGATATTGCAGCATCTGCATTATTTTCTAAGTCTCGGTATCAGTTTGAATTTTTCTCTTTGAAAAAAGTTTGAATTGAGTTAGTATTGTATTATCTCAGCATCTGCATTCTCTTATATATATTGTGATTATGAACGATGATATGTTTATCCATGTTACAAACTACCACTTGAATGTATACAAGAAACTTACTATTAACTTGTTTGTCTGTGTGAGGCTATATGAACAGAATTATATCAGAGAAAGATGTTGGCATTTTATTTAAACTTTGTAATTCTCCTTTGTTTTTCTGGAAGAGTTTACGAGAGCAAACAATTGAAGTACGAAAGTATCACAATCTCACGAGAGATAATAAAAGAGATTTATGTTCAGCTACAGTGTATCTTTGGTTTTTGTTGTTGTCTTGCAGAGAATTCCAGTAATTATTCCAACTGGTGCTGCTGCTTTAGCTTCTAAGCCAAGAGGGAAAAAATGTTCCGAATAAAGCCTAGTATCATAACTTGGAATGTCAGGGGATTAGGTGCCCGATCAACAGAACCATGGTTAAATATATTGTTGAAGCTTCTCGTGCTAACCTCATTTACTTGCAGGAATCTAAGAAGGAGAATTCCTTCTGAAATTATGGATATTTGTAGCTCTTGGAGTCTACAACTGGAACTTCCTTCCCTCTCAACTGGTGCTTCAAGTGGTATTGTATGTTTGTGGAAAGTCTGGTGACATATTCGCCTGGTTTCCTTCTATTGTCTATGGTCCTAATGGTCCAGTGAGGAGACCAGATCTTTGGCGTGAGCTGAATTACATTGGTCCAGATGTCCTCTTCCTTGGCTAATTGCTAGCAACTTTAATGTGGTATACCCAAGCAGAGAAGCGAGGTGGTAATGCTGTTATAACTTTATCAACAATTTTGGTCTGGTTGGTCTTTCACTTCAGGGATTTGCTTTTCACCTGGTCTAATGGGCAGGTGCTGAGGACCCAATAATGACTCGTATAGACAGGTTGTTGATCTCTGACGGATTGGTTTCTGAATTATCCAGATGTTGTGCAAGTTGCTATGCTCACAGACTCACCCCTGATCACATGACATTGCTAACTGATGCCACCTTTGATTTGATGGCAGCTGGGTTTCCCTCCTTCCAGGTTTGAAACATGGTGGTTTTCCGTTGCTTCATTTGAATCGCAAACGGAATCATGGTGGCAGTCGACAGAAGTTTCTGGTACCCCTAGTTTTTGTTTGTGGAAGAAGCTTCAAACATTGGGAGTCATAGTTAAGACTTGGGCTAAAGAGAACTTTTGTTACACTCGAAAGTTACTAATGCTGCTGTTCTCGTTAAATCTTTTGACTCAATAAAGCAGACCAGACTGTACTTGAATGTGGAGATACTTGCTGATTTAGGTAGGCTAGTTACTAGCGCTACTGTTCTCGTAAATCTTTTTACTCAATAGAGCAGACCAGACTGTTCTTGAATGTGGAGATACTTGAGAAGTGTGAAACTACAGCTGATTTAGGTAGGCTAGTTATAGATTCCATTAGGGACAAAAGAGCATTTCTACTTGATACATCTTGCGGAAGAGAATCTCTTAAGTATTTGCATTTCTTTGTTTTGTTATGCAACTAGTTTGTTTCCAGCCAAAGAAAAGAAAAAGGGTTATTCACAATGTAACTAATATGACATGCGGTTATCATACTGTAACTGGAACTTAAAGAAAGACGATCGATATGCTTACTATAATTTTTGTGCGCGATAGTGCAATTTAGTGCTTAACTAGTAAGGAGGAAGTTCATGTCAGTAGCGAATTTGTATAGCGCATCCATGAGAAGCTTCCTCGCTGGAAGGGAATTTGTGGAGTGCCATTCAAGTGAAAACTACTAGTGCCATTCAAGTGAAAACTTACTAATACAGTAAAAACTCCATATATTAATAAACTCTATATATTAATAAAAAATCATGGTCCCAACTTGGGCCAGTTATAAATAGTGATAAACTCCACATTTTAATAGATTTTTCTAGTCCCACTATAAGGAATTTACCCCCATATATTAATATAATAGACATAATCGGAAAATTATATATCTTGTTACACCAAAATTTAAGATAAAAAAAATATGTATCTATAGTTGTTTGAGAAAATGATATAATTTTTTAGATTGTTATCGCATCTTTTGATTTACATATGCTTAAGACCTCGTTACTATGTGCACCTTCTTGTTGAAGCTAAAATATTTCCAATTTGTCAAGCATGTTTAAAGCTTCTTGTCGAGCAATTTCTTTTTCGGTATACCTCCCTATATTAATAAACTCCATATATTAATAATTTTGTGAAGTCCCAAGTCTATTAATATATGGAGTTTTTACTGTATACAGAATCTCAACCAACTTGACAATCTAAAAAGCAAAGAGGGCACAAACGTTATTCGGCACCACTCAACAGCTTACAAATTGCCCAAATTCTATGTTTCTGATGAATAAGAGCACAATACATGGAAGTATGGAACTCTGAAGATACATAGAAAACTAAGAATTGACCAGAAGATTCAAAAGTCGTGCACCCTGGTTATAAAGGAAGCATCAATAACCAACATAGCAACAAACTAAAGACAACATATTTCTGAAACAATCTCATCCACTCTATTATATCGGATGTTTGATGATATGGTTAACATTTTTAAGGTAGGAAGCAGCCATATTTTCTTTTCGAGGAGCCACCCAACAATAATATGTATCGGTTTTTGGGGAGTGTTGATGGTGGATTTTCACCAAAGGTTAAAATCGTAAAATCATGATCTTGTATGTTTCTGACACGCCTTCATGAATGTATGTGAAACTCATATTTTAGGATTCATGAAAGCTCATTTCACAGTCTCTGACTGAGCGTACATCCTCTCAGAACCTTGTATGAATATGTTATTCGTAAAGCCTCACCGGCTGAGCTTTTCGACACTTCGCATATTTCATCAACACCTCTATATAAAATCAAAATGATTGGATGGATCCTAGACATATTGCATGCTAGTATAAAGCGTTAACGTCATCGGGATGCCACACTGTTCCCTGACTATGTAGAGAGAATATGTATAGAATCTCTTAACGATTGGACGGCTCCTAGACATATTGCATGCTAGTATAGAGCGCTAACGTCTCCGGGATGCCAAACTGTTCCCCGACTATGCACAATCAATATTCAGAATGAGTATGATGCTTCTATCATCTCATACTTCATTCTTGAATAAACTCGCTCCTAGACATATCGCATGCTAGTGTAGAGCAATTCATGGATTAAATTCTAGCGCAATATTCATCAATCAAATTACTAGAAAATAATCTATTTTATCTCATTACTCCGTTTCATGGCTTATTCCCGACTGAATTCCATGAATTAGTAAGTAATAGATAATCAATCTATCTCATTACTCGCAGAAAGACCCCGGGACCTAGTCCAAATTTGAACACCACACTGTATTAAGCGGCTACAGACATTAGCCTACTCCAAGTTAACTTCGGACTGGAATGTAGTTGAGCCTTAACCAATCTCGCACTGATCAAGGTATAGTTGCGCTTCTTACGTCTCTGAATCCCAGTAGGACTCTACGTATTTTATTCCCTTAGATGATCTCACACACAACTAAGAGTTGTTACGACCCAAAGTCAAAGACTTGATAAACCAATCTGTCTCACACATAAAAGTCTATTGTATAGATAAATCTGTCTCCCACAGATAAACCTATGAGTTTTGTTCCGTCTTTTGATAAATCAAGGTGAATAGGAACCAATTGATATACCTGACTTATATTCCCAAAGAATAGCCTAGAAATATCAATCACCTCAAAATAATCTTAATCGTATGGTAGCGAAACAAGATATTGTGGAATCACAAACAATGAGACGAAGATGTTTGTGACTACTTTTTATCTTGCCTATCGGAGATTAAATCTCGAGCCAATCTTAAAGAAGATAGTAATCAATAGATAGAAACATCAAGATCAGATCACGCAACTACAGAGAAAATAGTTGGGTCTGGCTTCACAATCCCAATGAAGTCTTCAAGTCAACAAGGTTTCGTGAAAAACCTAAGGTTAAAGGAGAATAGACTCTAGTCGCAACTAGTATCACACAGAAGGTGTGGGGATTAGGTTTCCCAGTTGCTAGAGTTCTCCTTTATATAGTCTTCAAATCAAGGTTTACAATCAATGTTACCCTGGTAAGAAAGCATTCAATATTCACCGTTAGATGAAAACCTGATTAGACTCAAGCTAATATCTTTCAACCATTAGATCGAACTTAGTTTGTTACACACAAATGAAATGTACCTTCATTTAGATAAGAGTAATCGTACCTAAACGTGTACACCTTGTTGGCTCAACAATAGTTAACCGAAGTTAGTCATATGAAAACTTTCATATCAACCTCATTTATCTTAACCATAACTAGTTCAAATGACTCAAATGAAACTACTTGTAGAGTTGTTCAATTGTTTATATTCTCATAGAAGTATACAAGACACAATTGAAGCAAAATCGAATTTGATTCACTCGAATCAAGTCATGAACATTATAGCCACGGTTTGCAAAAGATTTCATTCCTTATTATATAAATGTATTAGTTCATGAACAAACCGATTTTAGAACATTATCCACTTAGGTATGCATACGGGTACGCGCACCTAAATGGTCGGACTAAGTTTGGGTTTCGCCAGTACGCGAACTGGTACGCATACCTTCCAAACTCAGCAAAAATTCCCGAACCTGAACCTTAAGCCAGTACGCGTACCGGTACGCATACAAGGTTCTCGGACTTCACAAAATCAACAAGTACGCATACGGGTATGCATACCATGGTTCCTGGACATGGATTACATATATGAAAGTACGCATACTATGCTTATATCCAATTGTTCTAAACTCTCATTTCAACCATTGAAACATTCTTGGAAGACGGGAATAGCTGTCTCACACAAACTATTAGCTTCAAAGCAATTTTCAAGTGATCGAATGATCAATACGAAACATTCCGAGTCTACATCAAATTACTGTGTCACACAAATCATGTAAGATGTTGCCAGGCAATTTTCACATGATCATCTTTTGACTTTCGTCAAGAATATAAGATGTACTTGGTTAAAGAGAAAGCTTACCAACACATATTTCGAGAAATATGTAAGCGAGTTAAACTCATCTCGAAATATCAAATGTGTATAATTGAAGTCCATATAGCTATACGACTTTTGTCTCAAGTAGGAGATAGAGTAGATAGAATTTTGAGTGATAGATGAGTTCAAGTCTCCACATACCTTTTGTTGAAGTTCCACAAGCTCCCCTTAGTAGTTCTTCGCCTTCAATCGATGAACGCCGTGAAGTCTAATGCTCAACTACACTTTCTATCCTAATCCGAGACTTAGCTATAAGTAGACTAGAAATCAAGACTTATAGTTTTGGCAACTAAACTTGACAAACAAGTTTGAGATAACAACGTTTGCGAGTTCGACCGAGCAGTGCTCTAACAATCTCCCCCTTTGTCAATTTTAGTAACAAAACTATCAATACATATGGATTACAAAATAAATAAACTTTGTAGCTTCTCATCCAAATGCTTGATCTCCTTAGTTCTTCAACATTACTCGAAATCTTCATCACTTCCAAGTCTTGTAGTGATTCTGAACGTGTTCAACTCAGTATCAATGTTGTTGAAGACCTGTAGCTATAACAATGAGAAAACAGTTGCTCTCAATCATTTTTATATAGTGTCATAGTATTATTACACATCATCAAAGTTCAATTGTATCACAACTTTGACAACAATACTATGGTGATATGTATCACTCCCCCTTAGTCAATACTGCATATCACATGAAAACCACTCCCCCTTACATAATGATCCGTAAACCATATGTATTTGTAGCGTGAAGTGTGAACTACACATTAATTCTCCCCCTTTTTGTCAATAAAAATTGGAAAAAGTACGAAAACTAGTGGGATCCTAATGAAATTTTCATAGAGATATTTCATGACCAAAAGAGAACAACATATCAACTTTATTTAGATGCAATCATATATCCGAAACTAAATACATTCATCAAGGAGTTTATAAAGATACAACATAACTCCTACAATATTCTACAACCGCACTCCCCACAAAGATTTGACAATTAAGCACAAGTTCAATTAAGAACTCTCCCCCATAAAATGTCATTCCCGAAAGAACAACAAGAGCGACCTTACTTTCACAAGAAAATAAGGATTTCTTTGGACATTAACAAATCACATGAAACATGAATTTGTATCCAAAATACTTAATTAAATTAACCACAAGAGAACCCATGATTAATATAATCGGAAATGCTCACATCAGAGAACTTACAGAGCCGCATAGTATTTACACAAAGATGTGGATCAGGGAAGACCAATACTACAGAATAAACAAAGATTCATTCTATCTTTCATCACTATTTGCATATAGACATGTAATAGACTTAATCTTTGTAAACAAAAGTTCATCATATCTTCCATCAATATTTGCATAATGACATAATAGGCTTAACTTTTGTTATCAAAAGTTCATTCAATCTTTTATCAATATTTGCATAATGACATATGAAAGACTTAACTTTTGACATGTATTTGGCTGAACTTCTCATGGATTGAACACATTTAGCATCTTTAATTGAAAGATAAAATCATTCAAGGCTAAAATACCATTAAATTCATTACAACCATTAAAAATAATAATTTTAATAAGCTCAACATAAGAAGTTCAACTGAAAAGTTAAGTAATATTGCAAATACATAAATTAATCCATCAACTCATAATAATCCCTAGCATTTCATAAAACTTCTCACCCAGTTCAGGATAAGTTGTCTCGACATAATCCTCTCGCTCTTTCAAAACCTCAACTTCTTGCTAGAGACAAATGAGCTCAGAGTTGGATGTTGTAGGAGCTCTGGACATTTTTCCAATGCTTTTCATGGTTAGGACCTTTGGCCCTCCAAGATTGGTTCCAACAACAACAATACCAAATTGACTACAAATCCTTGAGATGAAACAAGGAAAGCCAATAGTCTTCTTTGAAATCTGTCTGACACTTATCATCTGACAAATAATAAGGCAACAGAAGTCAATCTTCCTCCCTTCAACAACGTAATAAACCAGTTCAACAAGAGGTTTGGTCCATAATTGTCTGCCAATTGTGTTGGGCATCAAGTTGGCTACCAGTAGCTTTCCAACAACTTTTAGGAACATAGCAACATCATGAACATCAATCTTACCTTCATACCACGTGACATTCTTTGCAAGAAGGAAGTTTGAGAGCACATTCGGAAAAGGTCTCAAATGCTCAGGGGGTGGTAATAGAAAATCACCATCACGAGACAAGTCCAGCAATGACTTGTCGATTCACAAGAAGAACTCTTCCTTCAACAATGGTTTTGAAGGTGTGGTTTACAATATCAAGCTCATGCAGGTTTGCATAAAATTGGGTTGTCAAATCAATATAGGTTGTTCCCATGGGGCGATGAATAATTCCCCATTCATGATTATCAAAGAACCTAGGAAGACCATCTACTCTAAGTTCAGAGGGTTTATAAATCCTTTCAATAATAGGTTTCTTTGTACTATATTCCACATAGTAATCACGAGCCTTAGTGTCAACGAACCTAATTATGAGGATTGGGTCATAAAAAGTATCTTCACGATTTTGAGTACCCGAACTTTCTCCACGACTAGGCCTCTTCCTAGAACTCATAGTGGAGAACTAATACACAAAGAAGAGTTGAGAAACTTACTTGGTACTCGAACTGACATTAATGGTGGAATTCCAAAATGATGATGAACATGAGAAAAGTTCTCGACCCAACGTGCAAAATCCTCTTCTGATTTTAATGGTGCAAACCAAACAAGAATTGGTTAAGAAACGAGAGAGAGAGACGAATGATTAGTACATGAACTGTTGGGTTTCTCTAGCGTACTCAAACCGAGGAAGAGAGGTGAAGTAAACGGAGAGAAAACTTTCTCTTTTTAAGTGACAAACGGTGGAACCCGAATCGGATAAGTTCAAACTGGAACGAGATCTATTCAGACGAGTTCAGGGTACGTGAACTGCACGTGTGAAGCAAGGGCTCGTTAGTTTTGTGAATTATTGTTTAAAAAAGAAATAAGAAGGATTGGAGCAGAGCTCAACAACATTAATCCAACGATTCACAAGAACAAAACTTGCTCACCATGGCACCAAGAGAGAGTTTATTTCCAACAACTCTTACAACTTCTAGTGTTGAGAGAAACCCAAGGAACTGTCTTTACAAGTTTTTCAAAGAATTTAAATAAGTCACAAAATAATTTGCGTTCCTGATTTCTTTGTTTCCAACTTGTAATACACAGTCTCCGCAGATAATGTTCAGTACTGCACAAGGAAACTCTTTTGATAAAAAGAGTCATCCCGACTTTCTCATAAACGAGGGCGCGCAATATCATTATCTCGTGAAGGTGCATCGGGGTTTGACTGATGAACATAGTTAAGTTCGGAGATTGAACTAACCAATAGATGAGGTTGAGATACTTCTTGTATTATACCCAAATTGTCAGAGACACAGGCGACAGGGGAAATACCCTTACTGATAAGAAGATTATTCATCATAACTTGATTTAGCATATCAAGAGATTCTTGCTCTTTTTGGAGATATAACTCAACATAAAGAAACAAGATCTCAAGCCTTTTCTCAAGCCCTGAAAACACTTCTAGGGATTTTAAACATGGTGGAGGTTTAGATAGAATCTCTTCTACAAATTTTACTAAATCAGTCATGGAAGAGAATTTTGAAATCCATGGATCTGGTGGAGCATTTATTGAGATATCACTTCTTCCCATTGAGTCAGATCGCTACAAACATAGACTTATAAGGTCTTAAATGTGTTTGCCTAATCTGATACCAATTGAAAAAGCGAGAGTACAACAACCACACCCAATATTTCGCTTAGAAATCTGTATGGACAACTCCAATATAATTCTAAGAGAATCAACTAGACAGTCAAACTCAATCAATGGAAATATATCCAAGAGTTGTATCTCTGTTTCACAATGTAATTAGCAAATCAAATAGATAGAAATTCGTGAGCTTGATTATTATGTGAAACTACTTGAACGGTACCAAAGACCAATGTTCAAGTGTCAATCAATTTATATGAACAACCAAGGGTTGGATTATAATTCATTAACCTACGCACAACCTGTGATATTTCTATTATATAACAAAATATAATGCGGAAAAAAATAACACAAACACCAGAAATTATGTTAACGAGGAAACCGCAAATGCAGAAAAATCCCGGGACCTAGTCCAAATTTGAACACCACACTGTATTAATCCGTTACAGATACTAGCCTACTCCAAGTTAACTTCACACTGGAATGTAGTTGATCCCTAACCAATCTCACACTGATCAAGGTACAATTGCGCTCCTTACGTCTCTGAATCCCAGAAAGACTCTACACACTTGATTCCTGAAAATGCAGGGGTACAACAACCACACCCAACAATTCGTTTGGCAATATGAGAGGACTTACTCCAATATACTTTCTAGAGAATCAACTAGACAGTCAGACTCAATCTAGAGAAAAGTATATAAAAGAGTTTATATCTTTGTTTCACAATGTAATCAGCAAATCAAAAAGATAGAAATTCGCGAGCCTGATTATTATGTGAAACAACTTGAACGGTACCAAAGACCAATGTTTAAGTGTCAATCAATTTAAATAAACAACCAAAGGTTGGATTATCTAATTGATTGATCTTAACGCACAACCTGTGATATTTCAATTATATAACAAAATATAATGCGGAAAAGAAATAACACAGACACCAGAATTTTGTTAACGAGGAAACCGCAAATGCAGAAAACCCCGGGACTTAGTCTAGCTTTGAACACCACACTGTATTAAGCCACTACAGACACTAGCCTACTACCAATGAACTTTGGATTGGACTGTAGTTGAACCCTAATCAATCTCACACTTATTCAAGGTACAGTTGCGTAATTTACGTCTCTGATCCATGCAAGATACTACGAACTTGATTCCCTTATCTGATCTCACCCACAACCAAGAGTTGCTACGACCCAAAGTCGAAGACTTGATAAACAAATCTGTCTCACACAGAAGAGTCTATTGGTATAGATAAATCTGTCTCCCACAGGAATACCTATGAGTTTTGTTTCGTATTTTGATAAATCAAGGTGAACAGGAACCAATTGATAAACCGGTCTTATATTCCCGAAGAACATCCTAGTATTATCAATCACCTCACAATAATCTTAATTGACTAGCGAAACAAGATATTGTGGAATCACAAACGATGAGACGAAGATGTTTGTGATTACTTTTATCTTGCCTATCGGAGATATTAATCTCGGGTCAATTGTTTCAATTGTACTCAACAAGATAGAAGATGCAAGATTAGATCACGCAACTACAGATAAAATAGTTGGGTCTGGTTTCACAATCCCAATGAAGTCTTCAAGTCATTAACCTACAGTGTCTCGAGAGAAACCTAAGGTTAAAGGAAAATCGAATCTAGTTATGCAACTAGTAACACACAGAAGTGTGGGCATTAGGTTTCCCAGTTGCTAGAGTTCTCCTTTATATATTTTTCAAATCAGGGTTTGAAATCTAAGTTACCTTGGTAAAAAAAACACTCAATATTCACAGTTAGATGAAAAACCTGATTCAACCAAGCTAATATCTTTCAACCGTTAGATCGAACTTAGCTTGTTATACACAAATGAAATATACCCTCATTTAGGTTTATGTAACCGTACCCAAACATGTACACTTAGTTGGTTCAAAAGTAGTTAACCAAATGGTTAGCCATATGAGCACTTTCATATCAACCATATTCTTCTTTACCACAACTAGTTCAAATGACTTATATAAACTAGTTAGAGAGTTGTTTAATTGCTTAGAGCTTATAGAAGTATACAAAACACAATCGAAGCAAAAACGATTTGATTCACTCGAATCAATTCATGAACTTTATAGCCACGGTCTGCAATTATGTATTCCTTAGTTTATATAAGTTTAAGTTCACGAATAATCGTTTTTAGAAAATAACCAACCTAAGTACGCGAACTGGTACGCGGACTTAAGTAACCGGAATGAGTTTGTTTTCAGTTCATAAACTCCAGCATATTTTCAAGGGACGTGAACTTCCGATGGTGCGCGTACTGGTACGCGGACTTTAGTTCCGGTTTTCCTGAGTAGCAAAGTACGCATACTTTGGTTCAAGGAATAAGGACTTACACACATATGTGTTACCACACAATGTTTATATCCTTCAAAGGTTATATATTCAAAACTCTCATTTTAATCATTGAAACATTCTTAGAGGACGTTATATGATTGTTATTCACAAACCATTTTTCGTCAAAGCCATTTTCAAGTAATTGAAATTTAATATAACTTTCGTCATTAGTAAAGATGAACTTGGCCAAAGAGAAAGCTTACCAACACATATTTCGAGAAATAGATACGTGAGATAAACTCGGCTCGAAATAGCAAATGTGTATAATTAAAGTCTATATAGTAATACGACTTTTGTCTCAAGATAAGAGATAGAGTAGATAGCATTTTGAGTGATAGATAAGTTCAAGTCTCCACATACATTTTAGTCGATGAAGTTCCACAAGTTCCTTGAGTAGTTCTTCGTCTTTGTATGATGATCGCCATGGAGTCTAGAGCTCAACTACACTTTCTATCCTAGTCCGAGACTTAGCTATAAGTAGACTAGAAATCAATACTTAAAGTTTGGATCACTAACATTGACAAACATGCTTGAGATAGCAACGCATGCGATTTCGACCGAGCAGTGCTCTAACAATCTCCCCCTTTGTCAATTTTAGTGACAAAACTATCAATACATATGAAATACAAAATAAATAATAAACTTTGTAGCCTCTCTTCCACATGTCTGATCTCCTTGGTTCTTCAACATTACTCGAAATCTTCGTCACTTCCAAGTACTCCAATGATTCCAAAGGTTGTAAGTTTAGTATCATCGTTGTTGAAAATCCGTAGCCATAACAATGAGAAAACAAGAATTCTCAATCATTGTTAACAGTGTCATATTATTATTACACAACATCAAGGTTCAATTGTATCACAACTTCGACAACAATACTATGGTGATATGTATCACTCCCCCTTAGTCAATACTCCATCTCACATGGAAACCACTCCCCCTTACATAATGATCCGACAACCATATGTTTTGTAGTGTGAACTACACATTAATTCTCCCCCTTTTTGTCAATAAAATTGGCAAAGGTACGAAAACTAGTGGGATCCTAATGAAATTTCCATAGAGACATTTCATGACCAAAAGAAAGCACATATCAACTTTTTAGATGCAATCATATAGCCGAAGCTAAATGCTTTCATCAAGGAGTTTATAAAGATACGAGATAACTTCTACAATATTCCACAGCCGCACTCCCCACAAAGATTTGGCAACTAAGCACAAGTTCAATTAAGAACTCTCCCCCATAAAATGTCATTCCCGAAAGAACAACAAGGGTGACCTTACTTTCACAAGAAAATAAGGATTTCACATACGAATATGAATTTGAATCCAAAAATACTCAATTAAATTAACCACAAGAAAACCCATGATTAATTTAATCGGAAATGCGCAACATAAGAGAACTTACGGAGCTGCACGATATATTCATAAAAAATATGGATCAGGGAAGATCAATACTGCGGAATAGACAAGGATTCATTCTATTTTCTATCACTATTTGCACAATGACATACAATAGATATAATCCTCGTAAACAAAAGTTTTATCCTTTCTTCCATCAATATTAGCATAATGACATAAAAGGATTTTAACTTTTGTAATGTCAAAAGTTCATTCATTCTTTTATCAATACATACATATCGACATACGAAAGACTTAACTTTTGACAAAGTATGGGACAATCATAGTTCACGGACGCAAACACACATATCCCATAACGCACTACACCATTTTAAGGGATTCGTAACTAAGATTTGCAATGGCACTAGGTCGGTTGCGAAATTTCGGTTGCGAATCCCAGTTGCTAATTTTTCGCAACAGAGGGATATCGTTGCGAATTTTGCAACCTCACAGGCAAGGTTGCGGGTGCAAGCGCGCTCAGTTCAAGCGTGCGAACCACTTGCTTGGTCGGAACACTAGAGCTGATAAACACGCCCCAGTCAAACTTTGGTCAAGAGTTCTTTTCTTTTTTTCCACCCTCAAGCCAAATCCATCATATATGCCTTCCTTATCGACTTTCCTTCTCATTTTTTTCCTCCAACCACAGAACTTCGTCTCCTCTCCACAGCTCTGAAGAACTTCATCTCTCTTTCGTCTCTTTCAATCTAAAACCACTGAAATCAACCAGGTTTCCTTCGCATAAGCTTTTCGTTTCAGTTTTTAGGCTTTAGAGATTTTGCGATTTTAGAGATTTTGATTTCTAGGGTTTCAGCTGTGAATCAATTTTTTTTTAATTTTACTTTATCGATTTTAGGGTTTCATAGATGAATCTTCTAGTTTCAATTTAAAGGTTTTATATTTCAGTTTTTCGAATTTCAGTTTTTCAATTTCTTGAACTCACAAATACAAGGATGAACCAATTGAGGAGAAGGTGATGATTTGGGTCGGTGTTGTGTAAGAAGAGTTAGAGAAAGGTGATTGTGATGATGAGTTACAATTGGTGAAGAGAGATCGAGTTTGATTCAAGCAGTTTTTTTAATGAATCTGTAAAGGAGATCGAGAGGAATTAGGGTGGTACTGATAATGCAAAAACTGCAATTAGGGTTTGAGTTGAACACAAGAATTGATGGTGGTGATTCTGTTGTTTTGAAGAAGAAATTGAGAGAAATTCAAAATTAGGGTTTCTTGTTCTTCCCCAACTCTGCATAGATTAGCTAGTTGTAATGAGAACCTGGGTGTTTTTGGATTGAGAATGTAGATGGTGTTCGATAAAAAGCCTGACAAGAAAGTGTAAACTTTCTTATTGTCTATTTTTACATTTATGGCTTTATTTTCATGGGTAGTAGCTATATTTGTAACTGTTGAATAATTAATATGTGAGCGTTAAGTGCTTGAAGTGTGTTAAAACTATTGTATTGAATTACATTACTTCTGTTGGGTTTATGGATGTATAATTTCTCTGTTCTTTTAACATAACAGTTTCTTCCACCATCAATCTTTGATCCATTTCTTGTGTTGCTGAGCACAATTTGGTATAGTTGCTTGCATGTGTTCATTGAAAATGCTAGCAATCATGTCTTTACATTGACTACTTGTATATATAACAATAAAGGATTTGCATTTTTTCTGTATCTGTAGCTATTGTTACCATGTGAGAATGGGTGATGTGCAGGTCATCCCGTGTATATGCATAGTTATTGGATATTTAGGCCATCGTCTTTCGAAAATATCAAAGAAGGCACATCTTACTGTGGCCAAGTTGTCTGCTTACTTGAATGAGGTATGTTTCTCTTTACTTATTAGAAATGGGATGTTGCTTCTTTGCATATTTGGAAGTTGTAGTTTTGGTGTTGTTGTAATAGTTCAGAAGGTATCATTGTTGGGTTTATATGTAATTTTGAAAGCACTAATTTTCAGGTCCTTCCGTCGATGCTTTTTATAAAAGAAAGTAATGCTGAGCGGTGTGAAAGCGCACGTTTTCAAAAGCTTGCACATGCATACCTTTCTGAACAGTTGAAAAAGAAGAGAATGAAAGCATTCATTCCTCATATTGTACAAGGTGTATATGTCGGAACGCTGTTGATATTTTGTGTTGGTTCGGTTGTGGTTTCTAGAGGAGCTATTGATGGTGCAAGCATGCTTTCTTTTGTAACTTCACCGTTTCTATTGATAGAGCCGAGCCATGTAATAGTTTGATCCCCTAATTAGAATCAATAATTTTCGTACAAACTGGAAGCATGCGAAGCACACTATCTTCATGTTCCCAAATTACTTTTGTTACCAACATGTTTGTATACTAACCAACAAAAATTATGTATATATGACTGTTTCTATTGATAGAGCCGAGCCAGGTAATAATTTGATCCCCTAATTAGAATCAATGATTTTCGTACAAACTGGAAGCATGCGAAGCACACTATCTTCATGTTCCCAAATAACTTTGTTACCTACATGTTTGTATACTAACCAACAAAAATTATGTATATATGATCCCTAGACGTGGTTTATCATTCCATTCAATTTCTAACTTGCTAGTATTCGCTCGATGCTTTGTGATTATTCACTTTTTTTCCCCTTCCATATAGGGTCATTTGAGTTGTTATAGCTTAACACAAAGAATCATGCAGGGTAATCCATATTGGGTGTTGGTAAGGCATACAATGAGTTGAAACAAGGAGAACCAGCTATAGAGCGCTTGTTCGACTTAACCAATTTCATCTCTCAGGTAATAAATTTTTGTTTAATTTTTGCTATTTACTATAAGCTTCTTCTTCTTCTTCTTCTAAGCCTTTTAGTCCCATAAAATTTGGGGTAGGCAAGAAAGTGAATACGAGGACTGCTCCCTCCCTTTTCTAAGGAAAGGGATGGTTTTCAACCAAACAAAGGTACACAAGGACTTCCGTAGTAGTCACCCATCTTGGTACTGTTCTCGCCCTCTATTGGTCTATTGTTGGCTCCCCAAGCCTATCGTGACCCTATTTTCATAGGGGGATGGATGGGGTTTTACCGTTTGCTCGCCAAGCTTATAACATATGTTCCTCCTTTATCCTGACTTACTACAGGTTGTTTTCCGTGATCTAAATGGGTAAAATGTGAGACGTAGATTTATTCTCTGAAGACTGTCTATGGATCATATGGTTCGGCTGACTCAAAAAAAATTGGTGGCAATTGTTCACACTAGCTCTGAGTTGACCAACCCTGTTAAAAAGGATGCGTCTATGGCATAGAAACTATATGCTTCGAGCATTTTATTATTTTCATCTTCAGTTGTGATTTATTTTATTATAGAGATTAAAGATAGGTTATGTTCTTGATTGCTCTGCGTCTGCGTAATTTTAAAGTTCTCGCTTCTCGTATTTATGAATATAGGTTATTGAAAAACCAGATGCAATTGATTTGGGATCTGTTCTTTGGGGATGTAAAGTTTTACAATGTATCATTCAAGTACGGAGAAAATATGCCTCTTGTCTTAGATGCATTGAATCTTCATATCAAACCTGGAGAGACTGTGGCTCTTGTTGGGCCCTCTGGAGGGGGAAAGACGACCTTCTTGAAACTGCTTCTTCGTCTTTATGAGCCTCTATGTGGTATGGGATTAAAAATATCTGATATACCACGAGTGGGTTACGTGTATCATTTAATTGTGGCCAAGCCAACTATCTATACTGATCAGCGCTTGTGTCCTTTTTATTCTGGTCATGTGATATCAACTCAATTTCTTGCGTTACTAACTGTTGTCTTCTTTTATTGGCAGGCTCTATCCTTATTGATGATCAAAATATCCGGAGTTGTACATTGGAAAGTCTTCGGCGACATGTTGGTCTACTTTCTCAGGACACAATGAGTGTTTTTTTCCCTTCTTTTCCTGGCAGTTCTTGTGGTTTTGCACGATACATACATCTCAAGCATAGATATTATCTTATTAAAGCCTATGACATTATTTGGATTTTGAACCAGGTATTATGATATAGTTGCATTTCGTCGTTTTGTTTGACGAAGTATCAGTTGGGTGGTCTTTTCTGGGTAGTTTATCTCTGTTTAATTCATGAAAAGATTTTTGACTTACTTTTCAGACACTTTTCTTAGGCACAGTTGCTGAAAACATTGGCTATCGGGATTTCTTAGGAAAAATTGATATGAAGAAAGTTGAGCATGCAGCAAACACTGCAAATGCAGATGAGTTCATCGAAACCTTCCGCCCAGGATATGAAACCAATATTGGACGAAGGGGTTCAATTTTTAGTGGGGGACAGAAACAGATGTGAGATCTCAAACCCTAGAAATTACTCAGTTTAAGCTTGGAAACGATATCTGATTGGAAGAATTTGTGATGCTTTGTTCGCAGGTTAATTGAATGATGCTCTGTTGTGAGATCAGAAAGGTTGGAGAACAAAGCAGCATCCATTAGGTCCCTTAGCAGCTGCAAGATTTGTAAGTTAATGTAGTATCTCCTTATAGAGATTTAAGTTAGAAGAACTTAGGAATTTGTAACGTTCTCGAATTGAACTTAGGAACTAAGTATGTTTCGTGTATGTCCACTAAATGAATGACATAGTTTGTATCAAATTCTCATACTTGTTGTTAACTTCAATTGAAGAATTATTTTTTCATAATGGTGAATGTGGAAATGAAATTGAATGAAGTTTGTATATCTGTGTATATAACTGCAGGGGGGAATCTGAGGGGGGAAATGGATTTTGACCAAGTCAATGAAGACTTGACTTTTTTTTATGTTGCAAAATGTTAGCAACGTCTCTGATCTGTTGCTAAGTTAGAACCGAAACCGATAAATTAGAACCAGAACCAATAACATTTTAGTTCCGGGTAGGAGTATTCCTGTAATTAGAAACAACTTAGCAACGGTAGATCTTGGTTGCGAATAAACAGGGTCGCAACGGCAAGGTACGTTGCTTACCAAGAGTCGCAACGGAGCCTATGCCGTTGCGAAAAAATGCAACACCGTGTTTTGAAACGTCAACCTGCCGTTGCGACCCGGTCAAGAACGTCCAGCTAAGAACGCGCAATTGGGGGATATAAAAAATAATTGGGGGATACAAGAAAAGGACAAAAACTGGATCCAGATATCAATTCGGGTCACCCCTTATCTAAGTATTTTTTAAATCCTAATCTACCCCTCACTAATCGGGTTTAGTGGTTAATAATAATTAGTAAAATCTTAAGATTTTGTTAAATGATTAGTGTGTGTTTTATTTGTTTTTGGGTGAGTGAGGTGAGAGTAGAAGGAGGGAAAAATATTTTGAGAGAGAAATTTTTTTGTGGAAAATGGAGGATGATTGTGAAGAGAGGATTGCTCTGCTCTTGAATCTTTAGCTCAACTACAACAAGGAGCATATCTTGAATCTTGACTAACGACAACAACTCTCAATTGCAACTCATTGTTGAGCCAACACCCTTGAATGATGATTTTGACGAGTATGGAGAGTTTCATGAAGAACCAACACAAGAAAGTAAACTTGCACAACATACTAGCATCCCCAATACACAGTAAAGTTTGCTAAGATGTCGAAAAATCCAATTTTTTCTTTAAACCCGCCATTTTTCAATGAAAAACCTCGATGCCGGCATGGTAGTTGTATGAAAACCATGCTTAGTAGTCAAGGTACCGGCATAGTATTCATACTACGACCATGCCGGTACACTTATATCCCCCAATTTGAATTATCAACCGGCATAGAATTCTACCAAAAAACTATGCCGGTACAGAGTTAACCTTTTTACCTAACAAGGAATATACTACGGAATATTCAACCGGCATGGTTTCATTGATCGTCTACCATGCCGGTATTGAATGAAAAACATACAGGAAACAATTCCATCCCAAACCAAAAACCGGCATTGAAACTTAATAAACATTAACGCCGGAATTTAGTACCGGCGTGGTACCATCACTATCGATAATGCCGGCAACGAAACCGGCGTTGTTAAGTTACAACTTTTCAATGCCGGTACCTACAAAAAAACATGCAGGAATAAATGTTTTCCAAAGCTAAATTCCGGCATTCAATATCGATTATTTTTCAATGCCGGAATTGTGTACCGGCTTGGAACAATATGTTACGATAATGCCGGCATCCTTGCTTCCGGCGTTGTAGTCTTACGAAACACATATGCCGGAATAGGTTTCAAATTTGGTCTTCCGTTTTGGTAAACTTAGACTATGCCGGAACAATTGTCGAGCATGCCGGTACGGGTTTCCGGCATAGTGTTTTAATGTTGTTTGGAACTAATTTTCATTCGATCCTTAGGTGGTGCCATATATTGATCCAACAAATGCAAAGCCGCTTTATCGGGATACGTCGGAATACTATAAAATCCCTTCGGTATGTGACCAAATAATACTTTTCACCTAGTATCTTGAACATTACTAATGGATTGCTAGTAGTGAACCTTCTAATGAATGCGAAATTGTTCTTATGTAGGGAATAACTGATCGAAAGGAAGCAATCGCTTGGGCTAAAGAGACGGCTCTTAAGAACATGTGTGTGTTGGTGAGGAACACCGAAGGTTCGAATAGGCGTTTTGAGATGGCTTGCGAGAGAAGTGGGAAATACAAGGAGAAGAATAGCCACAAGAGAAAGGATTATGTATATCCAAAGAAGACTAATAGGGTATACAAGACTCGTACGAGGAAGAATGATTGCCCTTTTAAGCTTGTATTCCGTTTAAATGACATGAACAATTGGGAATTTGTGAGGTTTTGTGTGGCTGTCATAACCATCGGGATCCGAAAGATTTTGTTGGTCACTCCTTAGTTGCGAAGCTAAAACCTGACGAGTTCGAGGATGTAAAGAGATTGACCAAAGCATTTATCAAACCGAGACAAATTCTCGAGGCTTCAAGGAAAAGGACGAGACTAACGTGTCTTCTCTACGTACAATTTATAGTGCACAAGCAACTATTAGAAGGGTGGAATGGGAAGGGAGGTCCGTTATGCAAGAATTTGAGAAGATAGCTTGGGATCACAACTACACGCGTATCATTAAAAGAGGGCCCGACAACAAGCCCCTTCAAATATTCATTTCGCATCCGTTGCTTTCACGGTTGGCAAATACATGTTGTGGTGTTCTTTTGATGGATTGCACCTACAAGACAAACAAATACAATATGCCGTTGTTCAACATCGTGGGGCAAACCTCGGACAAGGTAACATTCACATTGGCTTGGTGTTTAATGGAAAACGAGAGGGACCATAATTATCATTGGGCATTACGACAATTGAAGTTGTTCTTCCGGGAAAATCAACTTCCGAGGGTCATCGTAATCGATAACGATGCCGCATTAATGAGAGCAATATCCGACGTCTTCCGGACGCACAAAATTTCCTATGTACATATCATATACGTAATAATGTGATAAAAACTTGCCATGCCTTGTTTGAACCCGCAAAGGCGGATATTAAGAAGAGAATGATGGTACAACTAGAGGAAGATGTTCGAAAGAACAAACTATCCCCGAAGAAGAAGAAGATGAGAGAGGCAAGATAAAGGAGCGAGTGGACAAAGAACATGCGGAAAATCATAAAAAGTGGTTGGAATTTCTAAGAGATTGGGAGAAAGTTTATTGGTCTCTTACTTGAGGTTATGTACGAAAAGAGATTGGAGAAGTTTATTGCCGATTGGAACGAAGTTTATCCGACCGCAAATCGGTATTGTCGGACTCAATGGTTGGATAAGTTCAAGGAAAAATTTGTACGTGCATGGACAAACCGGTATAGACACTTCAAGACGGAAGCAACTAGTGCAGCTGAGGCCGCTCATGGGAGATTTAAAGATCTCATCCGGTCCGGTCAAGGCAATGTGGTTACGGTCACCGAGGCAATGGAGCAATACTTTAAGCAAGATATCAATAGGATCAAGGAGGCTTTTGAGAAAAGCTCAATGGAAAGGTTGACTCCATTTCTTCGTTATGGTAACTTTCTCCAAGGAATAGAATTCAACGTCTCTCATTGGGCAATAAAACATATGATGAGACAAATGGAATATGAGAAAAATTACGGAAAACCGGGTGATGTGTGTATTTGTCCCGACATGTCTTCATTGGGGCTTCCATGTCGTCATATGCTTGTGAAGTATGAAAAAGTGATACCTTTGGAGGTTATTGATCCGTTTTGGAAGCAACTATCTTTCGACCCTCCCCTTCGGGAGATCCCGGGCAATCTCCATGGGATACGAACGAAGCAAAGGAATTCTTGAAGCTTACTCTCGTGGCACCTCGGTAAGCCGACAAGTCTTGTTGAGCCAACTAAGGCTAATTGCTCGTCCATGGATCGCACAAAGCGAAGAGCCAAGAAAGGGAGATCCAACAGGAAGACCACAAACTAAAACAACAAGGAAAAAACAAAGGGTAGAATTGAAAGAAATGACTCAACGTGAAGAAGAACTCGCGGCAAGTAAGAAACGAGATCTAACCGCATGTGAGATTTCGGAACAAAGGTTCGTGGAAGCGCAGGTTCCAAACAAAAGAGGTAGGCCGCGGAAGGAACCGCTAAGTCAACAACTAACCCAGGAATCCGTATCCACACCAAAAGCCAACTCATCGGAGGTTCCAAAGAAGAGGGGTAGGCCGCCAAAGGTATCATCATCCAGTGAAATAGAGCAACAAGGTGAGCATTCCGAAGCCATACCCATAGTCGATCTAGCGGAGGTTCCAAGGAAAATGGGTAGGAAGCCGAAGGTAACATCATCTAGTGACAAAGAACAACAAGGTGAGCATTAGAAGCCATACCCATAGTCGATCTAGCGGAGGTTCCAAGGAAAAGGGGTAGGCCGCCGAAGGTAACATCATCTAGTGACAAAGAACAACAAGGTGAGCATTAGAAGCCATACCCATAGTCGATCTAGCGGAGGTTCCAAGGAAAAGGGTAGGCCGCAAGAAGGTAACATCATCTAGTGACAAAGAACAACAAGGTGAGCATTCGAAGCCATACCCATAGTCGATCTAGCGGAGGTTCCAAGGAAAAGGGGTAGGCCGCCAAAGGTAACATCATCTTGTGACAAAGAACAACAAGGTGAGCATTCGAAGCCATACCCATAGTCGATCTAGCGGAGGTTCCAAGGAACAGGGGTAGGCCGCCAAAGGTATCATCATCAAGTGACAAAGAACAACGAGGTGACGAGGCTAAGGAGGTGACAAACCAAAGTGATAGCAAAGTTGACGTAGTTTTAGTTCGAAGGAGAAGGGGTAGGCCAAGGAAGTACGGACTCCCATCACATATCGAAGACATTGCAAGTGTAGAGATTGCAGAGGATGGTTTGGATATATTATTGTTACAAAAGGGTAATATGAAGATGTATAAGGATCCCAGAACAGGTAGGACAATTAGAAGTTATCATACCAAGATACGGTCTTACATAGACCAACTTCCCGAGGTTATTCGCGAGTATATTTTATATACGGATGATGTCGACGGAGATGGAAATTGTGGCTATCATCTTTGTGATCTGAACAATTAGGAATCTTTGACACGGCGGTTAGTAGAGGTATGACACCATGCAAATATGCTAGAACGAGGATGGCCGAACAACTTGTGAACAAGAGGAGCTTTTATGAGCAATTGCTTGGTGAAGGCGAGGGGTTTGATGATATGCATGCTCAAGTATTGGGGCCCGAACAACAGATGAACTTTCTTCCTTCGAATATTGGATGAGAATGCCGCTTTGTGGGCATCGGTGGCGGATACATTTAGATGTGTTGTTCATTATTTTACCCCCACCGTAGAATGTACATTTACCCCAAAGTGGCAAAAATGCGAAGGATCCCTTAAGAAGAGAAGAGTTGTTTTGGCGTTCGTGAACGGTAATCATTTCGTTATTCTAAAACTCAAAGAAAATTGTCCATTGCCACTGTTTGTGGGATGATTAAAAACAAGGCTCTAGATCCCAATATCCGGAAGGGATGGATGGCATTGTATGAGGAGAATCACCAATTTTGGGATGCGTTGGCCTTATCAAAAAAACCTCTCCAAGAGGAGAAGATGCAACTTCATACGTGTGGAAGCGACGATGAATAATTTTGATGTATGTTGTTCACTAGTACGCAAAATTTTTTTTTTTGGAAGTGTGAATTGTAAACATTAAATCATATTTTGATGCCAGTGTCTTAGCATAGTTGTGTTTTATATTGGCTACTCCGGAACATGTGTACCGGCGTAGAATCTTGTTTGAAACAATGCCGGATATGATGAAAAAACTTCCAGAGAAATCAGTGACATTTCCGGCATTGACATTAACCTCATTACTGTGCCGGTTTTCTGTCAAAATCGTATTTATCATGGAGATTACAGACACCGGCATAGTATCCAAACACAAATAAATGCCGGAACTCTGTCATTTAGAGAACCGGCATTGTGTTTACTGTTCTCGAGCATGCCGGTTATGAAAAAAAACTCAGAAATTTAGGTGATTTGACACAAATTTAACAACATAAAAAATATAATAAAAATACTAGAATGTATAAAAGAACAAACTCCTAAGTTTTGTGGTTCCAAACCGAAAACAAATCAAGCAAACACATTGTTCAAGACTCACAAACAAACATAAACCAACACTAGATTGTTCAAACCAAACTAATACTATAGAATAAACACACGATCACTCGGTTCTTGGCTTCTTTTGTACCCTCTTCTTCCTTTCGCCCCACAAGTCTTTTGCCTTCGGATCTTCAATTTTGTCCATCTTTTGCTCGACGTTCTCCATTTCTTTCTGGGTCAGCACCTCTCCTTTCTTGTTCTTTTTCTTAAAGAACTTTGTCAAATTTCCAATCTGCTGACGTTGTTAAGGAAATTTTAAACATGTACTTAGTATGTTCGATTGTATAAGTTCATAGACATAGATTAAAAGAATGGCAATGAACAAGACGTACGTACCAACAACGTAACGAGCTGTACAAGTGCGGGTACGTTTTCGGAGTTGTGGAGGCATGTCTTTGGTGGTGGAGGAACAACTACTATATCCGGGCGTACAACATAAGGATGCGTGAACTTCCGATGGCCTCTTAGGAAGGTTGGTTCACTCTCATAACCGTTCTCGGCCAATTCCCAATCAGCCCTATCCAACACAAGTCCTTTTTCTTCCCTTTCACTCCAATGTGCAAGAATAGGTTTTGGGTCGTAAACCACGAGAGTATGGTTCTCACTTGATTGGCATTGAGGAAAGTCATGAGAGAATTTCGATAAGATGTATCCGTGAGATCTTTTCGCTTGTACCCAAGTTGGCGCATTACACGGCGAGGGTTGTGCATAACAAATCCTTTTGGATGAAATAACGGTCCGTTGTAAAATGAAACATTGTCACGCCGTTGAAAGTGAACTCCTCGGCATTCCTATATGGATCAAACACTACATCTTGGACCTCCACCGAGTCCAAAGCCAATCTCATTGCTAATAACCGTTTTTGTTATTGGGCCTTGGGGTATTGTCGAAGAAGTATTTCGACCTAGAGGCCTATTCTCTTGATATTCGGTGAAAATCTTCAATCCTTTGTCTTGTTTGAACAATTTTTTGAAGTGTTCATAAGCCCACACCTACGCCACTGAAAGATCGTTCCAATGATATGTATAAGAAAATTAATAATTGCAAACTAACAAATTTAATCACAACAATCAAAAAAAAAGTAGTTGACTATACCGAGTACGGTGAAATTCCCATTAAATTGACGGGCGTTCGCCTTAGATGCTCGACGCATTTACGCCAAAAAATGTGCCAAGAAAGCGGTGCCCCATGAATACTCATGAACCTTTTCCAAAGGATCCAAGTATTGTAGGTTGTTCATATGCACCCTATTACCATTGGCGTCGGGGAATATATTTGTGCCCAAGATGAACAACATATAAGCCGCGGCAGTTCTTTGGACTTGTTCGGGATTCAATTCCTTGTTCTTCGTGTTCCCAAACAATTCAACGAGTTTGACGAATGTGATAGTCTTTGTCTGGGAACGACTAGTCTTGTACATATTTGCCAAAGTGGTTTCCTTGTCCCATCCAAACAACTTTTTAGTCAGTTCATAGATCTTGTCCCATTCCAAGTCCTTAGAGTCATCTCCTACCTTAACGGGTTTTCCGAGAACCTCAAGACCTATTATCCTTTGGACATCTTCAGGGATGATGGTCATCTCGCCAAAAGGAAAATGCATGGTATCAGTTTCACCATAAAACCTCTCCAAAAAGCAGTTTGCCGTGACGGTATCAGTGGCCACATAATTTTTTATCGCAGGATACAACCCAGATGCTTTGACTACAGCTTTAACGGCGTCACACTCAAGCTTCAAAGGCCATACATCCGATTGTTGATGGCGGCTAACACGGAAGGCATTCTTGTGGTCCTATAAAAACACACCGAAGTAAATTACATTCACTTGATCACAGATAAATAATATAATAACAAGATGCAAACGTCTTACATAAGTTTGATATATCCGGCGAGCCCAAGAGTATTTGTAGGCAAATAAGAGTTGCGGGTTTATCGGTTCACCCCAATGTTTGCCATCATGTGATGCTGGAATCATGTCATACTTATCAGGAAAGTGGGCTGGGGGTGCCTTTACACTGATCTTAGGGGCTTCTACTCCGACATCGGTCTGTCCTAAGCCACCTGCTTGTGAGGATGAGCCACCTTCTCGTTCGTGTACAGGATATGTTTCCCACTCATCATCATCATCATGCTTTGGTTGGGTAGCTTATAGGTTGATCCCGAATTGTGACCTTAGCGAAGAGGATCAGGACGGCTATGTCGAGAAGACTTACGTTTTGCTTCTAAAACAACTTTGCCTTTTCCTTTGCTCTTTTGTGGTGCTCTAGACCTATGTGCCAATATGTAAACTGAGTTATATAATGACAACCGGCATAGAAATCGAACTTAACATGAGTTCCGGCATAGGTGCCGGCATTCTAATCAATTAATATATGATGCCGGTTGTCTTTGAATTTTAGACGGAGAATGAACATTTTTTTCAACAGAACACCGGCATAGTAAGTTAACATATCGACAACGCCGGCACTTAGAACCGGCATTGTTAAGAAGTAAGCTTAAATGCCGGTACTGTGGGATTTTAGTACAGAGATTTTAACACAGAAAACGGCATAGTATTGATGAAATAAACAAAGCCGGTACGCCAAACCGGCATGGTATTCAATTAAATGTGTATGCCGGTAAAGGCATGCAATAAAATCTGGATTCAGGACATATATTCAGGCATGATTTTCAAATTGTATTCTACCGCCAATCAAACATGCAACTGAATTTCAATTTGATTTTCAAAGACTAAACAACCAAGTTTCACTTTGTGTTTTCTACTATGGGCTAAACCCTAAAAGTAAAAAACTTCAATTCAACATATACATCACTTACCGCATCAAATTTGTTATTTCCACCTCACCAACAGACTCTTCAGGCACTTGTTGCGCTTTTGATTTCGATTTACCACCATCATCATAGATTCTTCAGGATTGGGTATTGGTTTTTCACGGGGTTTGCGACGACCCATTGTGTTTGAGAATGAATGATTTCCTTTCTATAAAAATGGAGAATGAATGATTTCCTTTCTATAACCGTCACTTAAATAGAATGAAGGAGTGTGTAACTGACGCATAAACTGGTATTAAGGATTTTGTAACCGCCAAATAAGTGGGATAAATTAGTTTGTAACCGTCAAATAAGTGGAATGAATGAGTTTTGTAACTGCCACATAACTTGTGTTTATAACTGTCAGCATGCCGGCATTGACAAATGGAACACTTCAATGCCGGTATTCTGACAATAAGTATTTGGTGAGCAGAATTCAACGGAGGCACGGGTAACGGTATAGTATTTGGTTTATTTTTCGATGCCGGCAAAGGAAAGAAAATTGATGAAATAAATAACATAGACCACATAATCTTATGTAAATAAACTTAAAAACATTAACTCAAACCAATTGCACCTAACATCATTTCTTGGAACGAGATTCAATAAGCATTGCCGCTTCGAAATGCCTAAAAGGCTCTTTTCTCCATTTGGTATATGCGTCCTGAGCTTGAAACCTATTCCCTCTGTATCTTGCAAGAAACTCGTTGTATTTACGACATAACTTTATGAGTGCAATTGTTCGATTTTGTACATAGAGATCACCGTAGTCCATTCGGCCTTTCTTACCTTCAAAGTAGTTATTCTTGTAAGGACCAGTCCTAACAAGACCCCAAAAAAGATTCGAAGGGCGGTGATCTTCCGGAAATCGGATACTTTGTAGTAATTTTTAATCCACTCGGTTTCTTCCTCGACATCCGCTTCTATCTTAGATTGTTTTTGGCGTTTAAGGATTTCTTTAGCTTCTTTGCGATAATGTTCAAGCTTTGCTTCCTCTTCTTCTTCTCTTTTTCTCTTAAGTATCTCTTCTTCCATTGCGGCAATTGACTTGGTGGTTTCTCCCTTCTTTTTAAGTTTTTCTAGTATAAGGAAACCGAGTTGGTGGTTGATAATTGATTTCCCAACGGAGTGGATAGTTTGTTCTTCTTGAGTTTTTCTTTTTCCATGGCAATGATGGAATCGGTAGTTGATGAAGGATTTTCCATTGGAGGTATCAAGTGCAATGGGTGAATCCATTGCATTATATAGATGATTGCACAACGGCTATTTAGTGCCGGCATTGTCGGTGACCTACAATCAATGCCGGCACTCTAAAGCCGGTTTATGGTTCAAAAAAAATAGCCGTTGTGCACTGATTTTTGAACATTCCGGCATTGGTATAAACTTATCGTAAATGCCGGCACTTGGTACCGGCATAGATTAATATACTACATACTAAGCCGGAATCATTAGGCAATTGAAATATGTTTACATACTAAATGGGAACTATAATTTATTTCGAACGGTATCCTTGTCGACGGAACAACGAATGCACTTAGCACGTGCATCAAGCCTTTAAACCACTTGGTGGCCCAAGTGGACGAGTTATAGTCTCGTGAGGGCTTACATAGAGGTATACCCACAAAACCTTACGAGTTATAGTCTACGAGTTTAATTATATTGGGCGAATTGCCATTCAACTTCCTCCAAGAGAGTGTAGCAGTCCTCGTGCAGAAACTCATGACCGTACCTAAATTCGTATTGAGTCCGACCCAAAGAACACTGGAAAAACAATTATTTTAATAAGTCAGCGTTTGGCATAACCAAATAAATAATTTTTGATGAACGGCCTATTGATTCACAAACTTACTCTACTCATGCGGTCTTCGTTTGGCATAGCGTCCTTACGAGCTTTCAATTCGTTTCTCAGCAGTACGCATTCATTGTATAAATAAGCGTACCTTTCCCTTATCTGCGTGAGTGTCCTCCTTGAACGATTTCCGTTTAGTGCTTTGAAAACCCTAAACACACGTTTCCACCAAGCATTGGTGTTTTGATCATGCCCAAGGTAAGGCCCTCCGGTTGGGTCTTCGTTACTGGCCACCCATTGCGCTTCCTCAACGGAATGCTTTGTGAGAGTGGTGTGTGCTCTGACAATAGCAACATCTTCCAGATTATTGAATGGAGTTGGAGCCATTTTTAGTGTTCCAAAGTGATGGGTTACTGATTTAGGAAGTTTGAAAGTGATGGGTGAATAAGTTTGGTAGAGATAGGTCTTTATTTATAGCAAAAAAGTACCCAACGACTAGTTTTTGGAAAATCGCCACAACCGGCATTGTCGTGAATCGTGAAATAGAATGCCGGCAAATACTTTAGGCATGGTGTATGATAATCTTACAATGCCGGTAGTAGGAAATTTTTAACAGAGATTGAGACAAATATGCAACCAAAACCGGCATGGTTTCAAAACACTTTGAAACGCCGGTAAATTAAACCGGCATTCAATCTATAATAACGTCTATGCCGGTAGTTGATGAATTCAAAAAAAAACGGCTAGTTTTTTGAAAAATAAGACCGTTGGAGATTCATATCTATATAATACCCCCATTCCTTTGGAAAATTATACACAAACCAGCAACCAAATAACAAAAATCATTCTCTCAAGAAAGCAAGCACGGTTAAAGCTTCACAAAGGATGGGGGATTCATCATCTTCCTCTATTTGCAAAGTAAGTACATTTACTAACAATATGATCTTCACTACTATGACCCACGACTAATATAATCTTCTCTTACAGAGTCATCATTGCAAGTGTCAAATTTGCAAGTCACCTTCTCATCTAGCCATGGACTGTCCTTTTATTTATTCAAAGTGTAGAATTTGTGATGGGACACGCCGGTTTTGGATTGCAAAAACCGATGATGCTGAAAATGGAAGAATGTTTCTAAGGTGTTTGAATCACCCAAAGTGCGATGAGTTTCAATGGTTTGACAAAGTTGTTCAACTAGAAGAGTCAAGAGAAAACCACAAGGGCCATTGCAAGCCAATCGATGGGTGTGATGGGTGTTATATGAAGGGAAAGGAATATGTTGAAAGAGAAGAAGAACCAATGAAGTTGATCCTTGACACCCCCTCCCGGACGATGTCTTCGAAGAGGTTCGAGAAAGGCTCAAAGGTTCCGTAATTGTTGAAAAGGGATGGAAATAGATTATCCTTAACCAAATGTAATCCATGCGATGTTGTTTAGCATGTTTTAATTAAAAGTTTCAAATCCAATGTAATAGATTAATTAGGAATAAAATAGAAGAGCATTCGAAATGGATTTTTATTCAAAACTAGCAGAGTACCGGCATGGAAGTATTCAATTTTACAGTGCCGGTTTTCTAAGAACTATGAAAATTTTCAAATTATCAGAAAACCGGCATAGATGTTAGAAAATACTACTGTGCCGGTACCTTCGAATATCTATACAGGAACATGGAATTTTTAATCTTCTTGTCCCGGTGTGGTTTTATAAAGAATCTCAGCGCCGGTTATTAGAACCGGCATTGATGTATAAATATTAAACAATGCCGGTCCCAAAATCCGGCTTTGTAAGTCTAATTTATCTATGCCGGAAAAAGTCACAAATAAATCTTGCAAGGATAAACATATTCAACATAAACGAATCACTAGAAATCAAAACATGCTCAACATAAACCAACCAACTGGATTTTGCTATCAATTGTTCTTAATCCAGGTATCCTAAACCAAAAGCAAACCAAACAACTAAAGAGTTTAACACGAGGTACAAACGAAAACAAGTTCGGAATTGTTCAAGACGTGACAACCACCATCCAAAAAAGAAACACAACTAAAGAGTTAAATCACTGGGTCTTTTGCTTCTTTTGGGACGGTTTGTACTTAGTTTCCCCGAACAAAGCTTTTGCACTAGGGTCGGTTTCTTCAATTCTATCAAGCTTTTCCTCGAATTCCTTCATTTCTTCAAGGGACAACACCTCTCCTTCCTGGTACTTGCAACCCAACATCTTCTTTAACTTGCCAAGCCTACGCCGCTAGTTTAATATAACAAACACATAATTAGTATACAAATATGATTATGTGTATATTAAACGACGAAGCAATTAACAATACTTACAAGCAATCCAACGGTGTTATTAAGTTGGGTCATCGTAGGTGGTGCCTGTGCGGGAGTTGGAACTGGAGGGTTTTTCTGGGGAGGAACTTGGACGTCATCCGGGCGGACGACATAAGGATGTGACCATTCCAGGTACTCTTCCATGTAATCGGCATCAACTTCATCACCGTTTTCAGCAATCTCCAACTTTTCCCACTGACAAATATCTACCAAACGACGTGGTTCCCTATCCCTCCAATCTGTTGGGTCCGGTTTCGGAACATACTCTACATGCAACCGATTTGGAGTTGAATAACACCGAGAAAGGTCGAGATCAAAACATTGAAAAGAGGCCGTCTGGAAAAGTGCTAATTGCTTATATCCAAGTTGACGCATCACACGCGTAGGATTAGCCATAACGTATCCTTTTGGGTGGAACAACGGCCCATGGTAAAATGCAACGTTACCAAACCTCAAAACCTGCCGGTTTCCTCTAGCCTCCTTGTAAGGGTCGAACACAACATCTTTGGTACTCATTGCGTCCAAAGCCAATCTCATATCGATCGTCGACCCATGTTACCGGGCTTTGGAGTACTTTGTTGAACTCGTATCTCTTAGCTAGAGGCGTATCGGGTTACGGAAGATCTATGATCTTCAAGGAGGGGTAGGCCTTGAACAAGGTTGGGAAGTGTTCATAAGCCCACACCTATTCCAATGTGAAGCAATAAGTTTTGTTTCTAAGTTCACGATAAGAGTACATATGAACAATATACACAATAACATAAGTTTAAGAACAAATTTACTGCAGTAGAGTGAAATTCCCGACAAATTGGTTGGTTTTAGCCTTAGAGGCCCTTCTCATCTCCATCATCAAATGTGCCATTACCGCGGTGCCCCAAGAATATCCATAGACATCTTCCAACGGATCCAAGTACTGAAGGTAGTTCGCACTAACCCTGTTGCCATTGGTGTCAGGGAATACCCTAGTGCCCAAGATGTACAACAAGTAAGCAGCGGCAGTATAACGAATTTGTTTAGGGTCCCATCCATCCTCCAAACTTCTTTTCTTTGTCTTTTCAAAATTCTTCTTAAGCAGCGTCAACTTGATTGTCTTTGTCTTACCAGACGTGGATTCATAAAAGCTCTCCACAGAAGTTTTGTAGTCCCAACCAAATAGCTTGTTAGTCAGACCGTGCAACTTCGACCATTCTAGGTCTAGAGACTCAACTCTTTCTGCAATTGATTTGCCGATAACATTCAAGCCTAGAATGTTACGAGCATCTTCGGGGATGAAGGTCATCTCCCCAAAGGGAAGTGCATGGTATCGGTTTCACCATGATACCTTTCGACGAAGCAATTGTGATATGAGAATCGGGCTTCACATAATTTTCAACCAAAGCATATAGACCGAGAATCCTTTACTATTGTTTGGACCTCTTCACATTCCTCGGACAAGTCCCAACCATCCGCGGCTTGGTTTCGGCAAACACGCACAGACCTTCTTATGATCCTACAATTAAGAGAGAC
This sequence comes from Papaver armeniacum, assembly GCA_023531295.1. Classification (NCBI taxonomy): domain Eukaryota; kingdom Viridiplantae; phylum Streptophyta; class Magnoliopsida; order Ranunculales; family Papaveraceae; genus Papaver; species Papaver armeniacum. Next base: position 565,604 of record JAJJWW010018419.1, read on the forward strand.
AATACAATTAAGAGATTTTACATAAATACACAACAATACATATGTACAAGATAGAAAATGCTTACATAGGTTTGATAGATAGTACGAGCCCACGAGTCCTTGTATCCAAATAGTATTTTCGGTCCGGAGCTTCGCCCCAAATTCTACCACGATCAAGGTCGGGAATCATGTCATCAATGTGAGGAAGGTGAGAACCCTTAACTTTCACTTTGACGTTGCCCTTCCCCTTCTTGCCATTGCCTTGTGTTGGTTGTTGACTTGGGCCACCAACTTCGCTTTGGCTTGCTAATTGACTTTCCTCTTCATCTGGTTCATCTTGATCATCCTGCTCACGATTTGCAAGTCGACTACGGTCACTACCACTCTCCCAAATTATCCCTCTTGTACCAGCCCCCAAACGTATCTTACGACCTTCATCTTTCCCTCGAGGAGGCAGAGACTGAGGAGTATCAAGACCGTCCCTCCTTCTTCTCTTAGTGACAACATCTTTATTTTTTCTTTTGTTGGCTTCCTTTGCTTTTGACCTATATCGTAAGCACACGGAAAGCAATGAATATAAGACAACTCACCTTCAGTTTTAGTACCGGCATTGAATACTTTAAACTAGACCACGCCGGTACAATGTTCCGGCAGTACACATTGACTGTCGATAGTGCCGGTACCAACTACCGGCATACAAATGAAACCTAAAATCTATGCCGGCATTGTTGACAATGTTCCTGTATGTTTTAAGTCCACTACCGGCATTCTCGAATTATTAAAAAACAACGCCGGTACAAATAACCGGCATGTAAAGAAACCAAAAATCTATGCCGGTACTAGTGACAAATTCATACACTCTCCTGTATGTTTTAAGAGTACTACCGGCATGCTCGAAATATTAGAAACGAATGCCGGTACTTAACACCGGCATGGAATGAATCCAAAAAACAATGCCGGTACTGGTGGCAAATTCATAAACTCTTCTGTATGTTTTTAGTCCACTACTGGCACACACGAATTATTATCAAACACTTAGGTACTACAAAACAAGCACTTTGTATTCATCCTAGATTGAATGCCGGTAGTGAAAATTCAGTCTACGGTTATTCAGGGTTGTAAAACAAGACCTTGTATTCATCCTAGATTGAATGCTGGAACTCATAAACCGGCACTGTATTCATATAAATTTCAATGCCGGTACTCTCTGAAACTCAACTGTGTGAGTTAGGGTTCGCGATTCTAACCTGAACCCATTGCCATAGATCGATTTAAACACCTAAAAAGTAGTTTTAAATGACTTACCTTCTCACGAAGCCATATATTTGTGTAGTTGATCGTCGATAACGTTGCTTCTTCGTGTTCTTGCTCTTGAGCAATCTTAGCAAGTCTTTCCGCTTTGTTTTTGTTGAGCAATCGATGATGTTGAGTTCGATTGGGCATTTGGTTTCTTTCGTGGAGGCATTGTTAATGATTCGGGTTGGTTAATCGACGAAGAAATTTTTGAATCGACGATTAATCGACGAAGAACGATGAAGAACGATGAAGAACACTGATTTTTTTTTTCCAGAAACTAAAGCCCTAACAGTGCCGGTACTGAATTAGAAATGGGGGATATATGTTTTGGTTTTTTGATTTTATTGTTTTAGTAGAAAGGGTATTCTGGTCTTTTCATAATGTTTTTTAATTAACCAAAGGGTATTTTAGTATTTTCATACCCAAAAATCACCCCTTAACACACACCATGGGTTGGGAGAAGTAATCTATATCCCCCAATTACTTTTTATATCCCCCAATTTCGTTCTTTAAGATTTACTAGACAAAATAAAATCAAGGAGCTAAGCATTTACTCATCATCTTCATCATCGGAAACCATCCAAGATTCTTGAATCCTATTCAAGTCTTCCTTGATCTCGGGAAACTTAGTTGCAACCAATGACAATTGTTCTTGTACGCACTTCACCCTTGAACTTACCTTACACACACCTTTGTGAATTTTTTGAAGAAGACTCAAGGTGGTAGGATCACATGAACTATCAATGGAATCATCTCTTTGTCTTTTGCACACATTCTTCCTTATCCGTTTGAAGGTGCAGGGACGAACAGGTTTGGGAGCTCCAAGAGAATTGCCAATTGGGTCAACGCCACGTAAACGGAAAATTTGACTAATCAAGCAAGGGAAACCTAACTTCTTGCTGGGTGAAGTCATCGAAGTCATTTGAAAAATGATGAACCCACATACATCGAGACTCGGAACACCCAATTCAAGGAAATAAACCAATTCCGCAAACTCGCGACTCCATAGAGAATTCTCAATTGCGGAGGGACAAAGATTAGAGATACCAAGTTTTCCGAAAGCCATTAAGGCCACACTAAGAACATTAGTAGGAAACTTTCCTTGGTTCCAAGCAACCTTCTTTTCACAAAGACCAAGGGATATGTCTTCATACGATGGTCGTTCATCACTTGGCCTAGGTAGACGAATATTACCCAAAGGAATTTTGGTAATATTCGAAATCAACTCTCTATTAACAAGAAACCTTTCTCTATTTATCATGTTTTTGAATTCTATTTTTTCAAGATCAACATCATGAATGTTGGCATAGAAAATTCTTGTGAGAGCATCAAATCCTTGACCAAGACCATCAAAGATGTTTCCAAGATTGAATTTTTTAAAGCAAACTAAATCCTCTTTATGTCCACTAGAAGAATCCAATTTCTTTTCTAAAATAAAACCATTAAATGAAATCCTTTCAAAAACATCAGCACAAGAATCATTGACAAACCTAATTTTAATAGAATTTTTGTCTAATGGAAGATTCATGCTAGAGGAACCCAAAGTTTTTGAAGTTCTTTTTGAAACTTTGAAATTCATCATGAGATTTAGAAATTGGAAAGAAACAAGAGGAAATCACTTACTTGGAATGAACTTTGTCTACCCCTTTTGTCTTATTTTCCTCCAAGGAAGATTTAATGGAGGAATATCATGAACCCTAGAAAGTTCAGGTACGCGGACTATTGAGAGGAAGAAGAAGGTACGCGGACTTCTTCTTTATAAGCTCACTAATGGGCTTGGACCCGTTTATGAACCGCGACCCACAAAAGGAATGTGGGATTTTTCTTTGATGTATGCACATCAAGGTTGTGCATCCCGTGACAACACAATTTGTGAGGAGAACCAGATGGAGTAGAAAGCTTATTTGAAAATCAAAGAAGGATATCATTTTAAACCCAACTATACACAAATCAAACCATTTCTTGCCATCTCAAGATATATACAAATGGGGTAGTGCTAGACTTGTTACCAAGAGACATGATGTGCAGAGAGATCCTCATACAACATTTCCGGTTGATATTTGTGAGCAGTCCCTGTGATATAATCAAAGTAATGATGATAATCAGGGTTGTCAGAGCTTTCTATCTTCCTTTTTATATGACTCGAAAAAATATTCTTCCGATACCTTGAACTTGTGTCAAAGACATGCGAACCCATATTGGATCTACTTGTGTTGACAACATGTCCAGTTCGTACATCATTATTCCATGGTTTTACATTTACATAACTTTTATCGGGTCGATTCTTAAGCTTAACAGAATTAAGTTTTTATAAGAATCTAAAAACGCTTTCAAATTATCTGAATAGATCTTGGTCAATTGATCCATTACGATAGTATTTCTCAAAAAAATTAAGAGTTAATCTAGTGAGAGTCCATATCTTTGAGCGCAAAGAACGTTTTCTCAATCTTTCCTTCATTTTAATTTTTCCTTTAGATTGTTCCTCATCATCTAAGCTTTCCAAGATCTTAGATGAACAGAGGTTATCATGAGAAACCAGAGGTTTACTCCATAATAATATTTGAACAATGTTTAAGGAGTTCTGGCGTGCGTTACAGATGCCAAGAGCGAGTTTTCATAAGAAATTTCCCATTGGGACATTTTCAAGGATCAATCAAACACAAACTTATTAGGTTTATAGTGTTTGCCTGCCCTGATACCAATTGAAAAAGTGGGGTTACAACAACCATACACAATATTTCACTTAGCAATCTGTATGGACTAACTCCAATATACTTTTGAGAGAATCAACTAGACAGTCAGACTCAATCTTAATAAAAGTATATCAAAGAGGTATATCTCTCTTTATCGATTCAATACTTACTCAAGCAAATAGAAATCTGCGAGTCTAATTGAATACAAGAGAAATCACTTGAACGGTATCAAAGACAAATGTTCAAGGATCAATCAATTTCAATCAACAACCAAAGGTTGGATTTTCCAATTGATCGATTCAACGCACAACCTGTGATATTTTAATTATATAACAAAATATTATGCAGAAAAGAAATAACACAGACACCAGAAGTTTTGTTAACGAGGAAACCGCAAATGTAGAAAAACCCAGGGACCTAGTCAAGATTGAACACACACTGTATTAAGCCTCTACAGACACTAGCCTACTACAAACTAACTCGGTCTGGACTGTAGTTGAACCCCAATCAATCTCACATTGATCCAAGGTACAGTTGTGCTCCTTACGTCTCTGATTCCAACAGGATACTACGCACTTGATTCCCTTAGCCGATCTCACCCACAACTAAGAGTTGCTACGACCCAAAGTCGAAAACTTTAATAAATAAATCTGTATCACACAGAAAATTCTACGGTAATTAGATAAATCTGTCTCCCACAGAAATACCTACGATTTTTTGTTCCGTCTTTTGATAAATCAAGGTGAACAGGAACCAATTGATAACCCGGACTTATATTCCCGAAGAACAGCCTAGTATTATCAATCACCTCATAATAATCTTAATCGACTAGCGAAAGAACATATTGCGGAATCACAAATGATGATACGAAGGTGTTTGTGACTTCTTTTATATCTTTCCTATCGGAGAAATCCATCTCAAGCCAATCTTACAATTGTACTTAGTACTATAGAAACAACAAGATCAGATCACGCAACTACAGAGAAAATAGTTGGGTCTGGCTACACAATCCTAATGAAGTCTTGAAGTCATTAACCTACAGGTTCTCGAGAAGAAACCTAAGGTTAAAGGAGAATCGACTCTAGATAATACAACTAGTATCACACATGAGGTGCGGGGATTATGTTTCCCAGTTATTAGAGTTTTCCTTTATATAGACTTTCAAATTAGGGTTTGCAATCTAAGTTACCTTGGTAACAAAGCATTCAATATTCACCGTTAGATGAAAACCTGATTAGATCCAAGCTAATATCTTTTAACCGTTAGACCGAACTTAGCTTGTTACACACAAATGAAATGCACGTTTATTTAGGTTTGTGTAACCGTACCCAAACATGTACACTTAGTTGGTTCGACAGTAGTTAACCAAATGGTTAGCCATATAAGCACTTTCATATCAACCATAAGACTTTACCACAACTAGTTCAAATGACACAAATAAACTAGTTAGAGAGTTGTTCAATTGCTTAGATCTTATAGAAGTATACAAGACACAATCGAAGCAAAAATGATGTGATTCACTCGAATCAATTCATGAACTTTATAGCCACGGTTTGCAATTATGCATTCCTTAGTTTATATAAGTTTAAGTTCACGAATAATCTTTTTTTGGAAAATAACCAACCTAAGTACGCGAACTGGTACGCGGACTTAAGTACCCGGAATGAGTTTGTTTTCAGTTCACAAACTCCTGCAGATTTTCACGGGACGTGAACTTCCGATGGTGCGCGTACTGGTACGCGGACTTTAGTTCTGGTTTTCCTGAGTAGCAAAGTACACATACTCTGGTTCAAGGAATAATGACTTACACACATATGTGTTACCACACAATGTTTATATCCTTCAAAGGTTATATATTCTAAACTCTCATTTCAATCATTGAAACATTCTTAGAGGACGTTATATGATTTTTATTCACAAACCATTTTTCGTCAAAGCCATTTTAAAGTAATTGAAACTTAATATGACTTTCGTCATTAGTAAAGATGAACTTGGCCAAAGCGAAAGCTTACCAACACATATTTCGAGAAATAGATACGCGAGATAAACTCGGCTCGAAATAGCAAATGTGTATAATTAAAGTCTATATAGCAATACGACTTTTCTCTCAAGGTAGGAGATAGAGTAGATAGACTTTTGAGTGATAGATAAGTTCAAGTCTCCACATACCTTTTAGTCGATGAAGTTCCAAAAGTTCCTTGAGTAGTTCTTCATCTTTGTATGATGATTGCCATGGAGTCTAGAGCTCAACTACACTTTCTATCCTAGTCCGAGACTTAGCTATAAGTAGACTAGAAATCAAGGCTTATAGTTTTGATCACTAACATTGACAAACATGCTTGAGATAGCAACGCATGCGAGTTCGACCGAGCAGTGCTCTAACACTATCTGTTTGATTTGGGGATTACATTGTGAAACAGAGATATTAAACTCTTTGATATACTTTACTGTAGATTGAGTCTGATTGTCTAGTTGATTCTCTAGAAAGTGTATTGGAGTAAGTCCTCTCAGATTGCCAAACGAATTGTTGCGTGTGGTTGTTAGACCCCCGCATTTTCAATTGGTATCAGAGCAGGCAAACACATTAAAGATTAATATAATCCATGTTCGGGAACCATAGTATGCGCACCCGTTTGCGTACCTGTTGGTCTGAGAAATCCGGGAACCTAAGTATGCGTACCCGTTTGCGTACTGGCGCACAGGTTCATGTCCGATAATTTCTGCTGGGATTTGAAGTTCTCGTACTTGTTTGCGTACTGGCGTAACTCAATCTTGGTCCGGGTATTTCAAGTATGCGTACATGTTTGCATACTTGAAGGTTAAAGTTCTAAAATCGGTTTTAAACATGAACATAAATATTTATATAATAAGGAATGCAATCTTTGCAAACCGTGGCTATAATATCCATGATTGATTCAAGTGAATCAAACCGATTTTGCTTCAATTGTGTTCTTGTATAATTCTATGACAATATAACAATTGAACAACTCTTTAACTAGTTTCATTTGAGTCATTTGAACTAGTTATGGTTAAGATGAATAAGGTTGATATGAGAGTAATCATATGGCTAACCTCGGTTAACTATTTTTGAACCAACATGGTGTACACGTTTAGGTACGGTTACATTAACCTAAATGAGGGTACATTTCATTTGTGTGTAACAAGCTAAGTTCGATCTAACAGATTGAAGATATTAGCTTGGTTGAATCGAGTTTTTCATCTAACGGTGAATATTGAATGCTTTGTTACCAAGGTAACTTGGATTTGATTTGAAAACTGTATAAAGGAGAACTCTAGCAAGAATCGGGAAACATAATCCCCACACCTCCTGCGTGTTACTAGTTTCATAACTAGAGTCGATTCTCCTTTAACCTTAGGTTTCTTCGAGACCATGTAGCTTAACGACTTCAAAGACTTCATTGGGATTATGAAGCCAGACCCAACTGAAAAGACGAGGGTACCCAAATATACCTCAATCTAAAACTTTTCCACCAATAAGTCATTTCTCCGAAAGTGATTGTCTATGGACTGAGTCGAGACAATACAACTAATCGGTTCACACTTCTGTGATCGTCTATGGATACGAGATCGAGACAATACGACAACAAGATAACTTGTGTGATTGACTATGGATTCAAGATTGAGACAATACAACAATGAAGTATGTTTACTTGATAAAAGGTTCGGACTTAACAAAACACAATAGAATTGATATCAGGTAAATAAGAATTAAAGTTTGTGTAATTTACTTTAAATTATAATAACAACAATTATAATTGCGGAAAATAAAAGTAAATGACAAAACAAGATTTTGTTAAGATGAAACCGCAAATGCAGAAAAACCCCGGGACCTTGTCTAGAATTGAATACTCTCAGGATTAATCCGATATACATAATCTAAACCAACTTCGTATAGTTGAGACCAAGCAACTAAACCTATAGTTCACCTAGTTCCGTCTGTATCCCTGCGCCTCCAACTTGCAATAAGTCATGCACTTGGAACAATTCCTTTGGTTCGTATTCCAAACAGTAAAGGAATAACAAATTTGTTCGGTAACAACTCTTTTCAATCAAGTGATATGAGTTCGACAAAAGGCTCTTCCGTTTATCCCAATGTTTATGGGTGAAAACTATTCCTGCCGGATTTGGTAATTTGGGGTGTGTGGATGAGGAATGAATCTAAACCCTAAAAAAATGCACTGCGCGGTGAGTGCCTGTGATTTGAGAAATCAATCTGTGAAAATCCGGCCTAAACCAAGAAATGGTCGTTCCAGACTTGTTTCGGTCACAAAGTGAAGGAGATGGGGTTGATCTTAGGGAGGGAAGCGAAGAAGGTGTTGAGATTGTGAAGGTGTAGGCTTGTTTATGACTTGTAATGTGAAAGGTGAGAAGGCTTACGATTGATGCAAAGCGGATTTGAGTGTTTGAATACGTTTTGTATTAACACTTGGTTTCTGTCTTGTCTTGACTTGTTCTTGTTTTGGAAATAGGGAGGAGAACCTATTTATACAAGTCATTTGAGCCTTATTCACGTCTCTCGTGGGAAGTGGAGGAAGTGGAGTGATGGAGTAGTGGAGTTGTGTGTTGGTGTTACACGACCGTCTTGCCCACTTCTCCTGTATCTCTAACCGTCCATGACAACCTGACACGTTCTTGTGATGGCGCGTTGCACGCTGCACGCTGTAAACCGCCAGATCAATACCCCATTATGTATCCCCCAGTTTGTGACATGATTGATGTCTCGAGTGTGTGGATCATGGGACCCACAGAAAGTAGCATGTAATGCTAGACTAAATAACTAAATTATTTAGGAAGTCGATACTTGTGAAGTATCGTGTGTATTCTACGCAGGTACTGCATCGAGTATATTCAGCATGTATGAAACATCGTTGTTTCTAAGGCTTACCGGAGTAAGTGATGTGACTCAATAATGTTGTAGTAATAAGGGTTGTCGTTCACTCGGACTTAATGAAATCGATCTTAGGATTTAATAAAGAAAAATAATAAAAATACATAATATATACAATTTATGTCACAAGACGGAGAGAGTTCTTTGGGATTCGTGGATTCCGCCAAACTCATAACAAAAGGTTCAAATATTAATTCTTTTAACAATTATAGCTCAACAAATAAAAACATGGACTCTTATTTTTGCCAAAGTTGATTCTCAAAATATTAGTTATAAATCGTAAGCATGGGACATCAAACATTTAAGCAAGCATGACCCATCTAATAAAATAATAACTAATTTTATCAAATCATAATTCAATTTTTAATCAGTGCAAAAGTCATAAAAAGAATTAATTAAAATTACCCATGTATGAAGTTCGTCTTCCTCCGTCGTCTCGGTGATGGGTTCTAGCTCATCATGTTGGAAACACGCTCAAAATCCATTTTTATTGCTCAAAAGAGGGTTACAAATGATGCACAAAAGGAGAAATGATAAAAACCGGGTTTGCAACAGTTATAGTTGTTGCAAACTCTGTTACTGTACTACGATAGATATGAAGTGCGGTACATTCTGACAACTGCGACCCACGATCGGTAGTCCTTTTATCGTTGAAAACGACTGTCTTTGAGAGTCTGTTCTTCACGTTCTTCACGAATGCTGGCAGCAGAACTCGATTCTACGAAACTTGATTTTCGGCTCTTGTAGCGTACCAAATCCTCCCAAACTCTCCGTCTTCGTTCTATGCTATCTCCCCACTATTTATAACCCAACAACCTCGATATATATCGCCATAACGTCAAAAAATTCTCAATATTCTTCACGGCCTGTTTTAGGAAATAATCTCGATTTTTGATTTCTCCACGCGTTTTAAAGCCTCCAAATTGCTATATTTAACTCCTTCACACTCCATAGAGTTGTTAGGATCTGCGAGGATACGTGCAAACACCTCTGTTGCTCGCGAAATCTCGTGAATATCTCCTCCGGCGTGTGCTGCCCTGATTTTCTTCTCGCGGAAATTACAGCCAATTTGGATTGAAACCAAAGCACCTATACCAGCCCACAGTAGGCCCAAAGGAAGATACCCAATCAATTCCAACCCTTTAGTCTCACGGGAAGAGCTCCAAATTCGCAACCCTAATTCTCGCCCGTGAAACCAAGCTTTTCCCGCCAATTTCGAATTTTGAAATGGAGAAGATGAAGTCCCCTATCCTGTTGCGGGATGCAAATATGAGTGCCTCCTTGGGGTGCCCCTTAGCAACTGGGTTACCCCTTATCCAAAGACGAGAGTCCGAATATCAAATGTCCTCCGGGGGTGTTCCGCGCAACTGGGTTACCCCCAAACTTAAATCTAACATTGTCCTCAATGTTCTAAAGATGAAATTAAAAGCATGAACAATGAGAAACTGTCACCACTTGAAGAGTAAGGAAAGATATTACCGTGTTGCAAGAGCATGGGTTACCTCCCAAGAAGTGCTAAGTTTAAAGTCTTCAGCCAGACATTGGAAAGGATTAGTCACCTCGAAGAATCAAATAGCAAATAAATCGGAATAGCTGCGGATCATACGGATCAAAAGTGCTAACCACAAGAAGAGGAAGCGCAAATGAGACCGGGGAAGATATCCAACACACCCTTATCTATTTTTTGTTTAAGACAACTATATCTAGTTGTGGTTCGGGTTCAAGTTCTATAAAAGGGTCTAGATAAACAGTTTTCATGGGCTGGACTTCCTCAAAAGAAGGATTCTTAAGATCAGGTTGTAGAGTCTGGAAATACTCAGTTAAGAACTTAGAAGCACATAACAATAACCTGAATAATTGAGGATCCTCTAAGTCAATCAGTTTTTGACTTACACAGCTGACCACAATAAGATTGGTGGTCTTCCTTAAGCAAATGTGTCGACCCTAATATCCTAAAGTAATTAGGTTTAGTCTCAAAACTTAATAATTGACACATCTCGAAACTTATACGTTCCCACAATTGGAAGGAAGGTTTTTGGTGGGAAAACAAAGTCAATCGTGGTATCATAGCTGGGTTAACCACATCAACTGAGAGGATGGGTTCTTAACAACTGAACTTCTTTATGGACACAACTAGGTTCAGGAAAAAGTGTATGAAGATAATCTTTTGAAATGGTTGAGGCACATATGTCAAGTCCCAAGTTAGGGACCTTTCTAAGAGTTAAAGCACATGGAGAATGATAATCACCCCCAAACTTAGAGTTTTCAGTGTGTCTAGAAAGACTAGTCACAACTTCCCTAATTTCAAGGTCATCTCGATTCTGAAAATGGTCAATTGATTCTTCTAAGTCAGGTACATCCTCACTCATATCTACGAGTTCATTTTCTTTTTCTAAGTCTATTGTTTCTAAATCGCTAGACTCAAAATATACTCGTTCCTCTAAACCATCATTGGCTTCGTAATCAAAAGGAAATACTATATCGTCTAAAACGGGGGTATCTCTAGTCAAATCCTCATCCTTTTGAATAGGTGAATAATTATTAAAATTATTTGGATTTGAACTAGAAATATTATCATCATTAAGCTCAATTTGAGTAATAAATTCCTGATCACTATGCCTACTGATTTCAAATTCTTCATCAACACTATCCTCATCATAATCATAACATGAAAATGGTTGAACCTCATCTAAATTAGTGTTACCAAATCTAACCTCGTCATCTTGATTATAAATATCCTCATTTTCATGGGTATTATTGGAAACACTGTATTGGGAATTAAGATTATTTCGAGCAAGTTTTTCGACAATCCTATTTGTACTTTCAGTAAATTGCTTAAGAGTCTCTTCTAAAGACATCCTAGTTGACTGCTCTAGGGACTCATACGGAATATTTAAGGTTTCCTTCACAAATAAGGAATGACTCTTGAAAGCCTCTTCTAGAGAAATAGATGAATTGTTTTGCTCATAAGACCGATGCACGTGTGGATAGTAATTGGGCTCACCATGGTGTGACCCATAACCTTCAAAAGGTTGGCGTTCCCAACCACTATTCACACTATGGTCATAGTAGTAATGTCCATATTGTTCAGTTGGATAATCGTTGTATTGTCTATACCAGTTTGACATCCTAACTGCAAGGGGCTTCTACACAAACACAAACAAGGCTGACTTGACCACAACAAACCTACTGATTTCTAGCAAACAAAAAGCATGATGGCTCCACTTAGATTGTTTCTAGACCAGCTTCTAATCCTTCGAAAGGGAATTCGTTACAATCGAGCAAACCCTCTCGGAATCAATCCGAGTTTAAGTAAGTTGAATCAAGGCGAGGGAAGCTCGGTGGAGCTTTGATACCCAAGGCCTCACCGCTATTACAAGGCGGCGCAGTCACGCATTCAACTTACAGAAACCATCATGAACTTCGAAGTATGCTTAAAGAGTAACCAATATTTTTCGAAGGACTTTCCCTATTAAGCTCGTTACCCTATCGGTCTCGTTCTAGTCAAAATTTTAGGCTTAGGTTCGTGTTTGGTTTCGTTTTCCTAAGGCGGGCAAGAAGAGAACGGTGATGAAATCCGAACTCTTATCTTGTATGGCCAGTCCTTGCCCTTTACTAGGAAATTAAAGCGGCCGATTCGGTTCCTCGACATATATTCACACGAAATCATCCGGTAAACCCGGCGACGGGGATTCGCGGGTGTTTAGAATTCTTACCTCCCGTTCCAGACGGGGGATGAACCGTTGAAGTCGACTCGGGCCACGACTCCTATGTCGTGTACGAACCCGAGGGGCCGAGACGATATCGTAATCGTCGTCCTTCCCTGTGCAGTTTATATTTAAATAACCCTTCCTTAGGGTTTTATAAAAAATGTCCAAAAGTCCAAAAATAAAGTCCAAAATTAAGAAGTCCAAAAAATAAAAATAAAAATTACAAAAATAATTACCTAATTACAGTTTCTAAAAAAAAAAATAAAAAAAAAATTAACTACACTATATACAAAATTTTCTTCTTTACTCCTTTGGATTTTCTCTCTTCTTTCCTTCTTTGGCTTCGCTTTACTTTTCAAAACTTTTTCTTTCTCATAAGCTTCGCACCAAATCTGAAAGCAAATAGAAAATACCAAAACGCGTAAAAAGGAACAAAAATAATTAAAAATAAAATAAAAATAAAAACCTAAAAACAAATCTATACACAAGTCCGCGTCGGCGGCGCCAAAAATTGATGTGACTCAATAATGTTGTAGTAATAAGGGTTGTCGTTCACTCGGACTTGATGAAATCGATCTTAGGATTTAATAAAGAAAAATAATAAAAATACAGAATATATACAATTTATGTCACAAGACGGAGAGAGAGTTCTTGGGATTCGTGGATTAGCCAAACTCATAACAAAAGGTTCAAATATTAATTCTTTTAACAATTATAGCTCAACAAATAAAAACATGGACTCTTATTTTTGCCAAAGTTGATTCTCAAAATATTAGTTGTAAATCGTAAGCATGGGACATCAAACATTTAAGCAAGCATGACCCATCTAATAAAATAATAACTAATTTTATCAAATCATAATTCAATTTTTAATCAGTGCAAAAGTCATAAAAAAATTAATTAAAATTACCCATGTATGAAGTTCGTCTTCCTCCGTCGTCCCAGTGATGGGTTCTAGCTCATCATGTTGGAAACACGCTCAAAATCCATTTTTATTGCTCAAAAGATGGTTACAAATGATGCACAAAAGGAGAAATGATAAAAACCGGGTTTGCAACGGTTATAGTTGTTGCAAACTCATTACGAACTCACGATAGATATGAAGTGCGGCTGTTACGACGGCTGCGACCCACGATCGGTAGTCCTTTTCACTGTTGAAAACGACTATCTTTGAGAGTCATTCTTCACGTTCTTCACGAGATGCAGCAGCGGAGAACTCGATTCTACGAAACTTGATTTTCCGGCTCTTGTAGCGTACCAAATCCTCCCAAACTCTCCGTCTTCGTTCTATGCTATCTCCCCCACTATTTATAACCCAACAGCCTCGATATATATCGCCATAACGTCAAATAATTCTCAATATTCTTCACGGCCTGTTTTAGGAAATAATCTCGATTTTTGATTTCTCCACGCGTTTTAAAGCCTCCAAATTGCTATATTTAACTCCTTCACACTCCATAGAGTTGTTAGGATGCCGGATACGTGCAAACACCTCTCGTTGCTCGCGAAATCTCGTGAATATCTCCTCCAGCGTGTGCTGCCCTGATTTTCTTCTCGCGGAAATTACAGCCAATTTGGATCGAAACCACACCTATACCCATTACATTAGGCCCAAAGGAAGATACCCAATCAATTCCGACCCTTTAGTCTCACGGGAAGAGCTCCAAATTCGCAACCCTAATTACGCCAGTGAAACCAAGCTTTTCCCGCCAATTTACGAATTTTGAAATGGAGAAGATGAAGTCCCCTATCTGTTCGGGATGCGAATAGCAGGTGCCTCCTTGGGGGTGCCCCTTAGCAACTGGGTTACCTCTTATCCAAAGACGAGAGTCCGAATATCAAATGTCCTCCGGGGGTGTTCCGCGCAACTTTTCGAGCCGATTTTTCCAAAAAATATTTATTTCCAAAAATACCTAAAAATGCATAAAAACACAATATTAGTACAAAAATCGAGTTCCAACAATACCAGCACTGAGGACAATTCAGACACAAAAAATGTGTCTATCAGTAAGTAACGAATTTAAGCGTCTTAAAATAGCATCATGTCCAGCCATCTTCGAGTGATCGTTTGGAGGCTATACAGGTAAGCCCCGACTTGACCGATCACTCCATGTCGAAGAGTGGTGTACGGTGATTGTGGTGACGCCTCATTGATAGCCTAACTCATGTCTTAGGCTGTCCGCCCAAGCTGGTGAAGTTGGACGGACGAGATGACTTGAAACCTTCATCTGCGACCGTCGGATTAGGGCTTAAGAGGTACGTAAATTCCTTCTTTCAACTTGGTCGAATCCAAGCATGGGAAATGCTTTATAGAGGACCGATCAGGCATGTGTGTAGACGACATGCTGGTGTCCATGTCTATACTTCACTATCCCACGAAGGTGCGATCCAGGCCACTCAAGTTTACCGGTAAAGAAGAGCGGTTGAGATCGATTTGCAACAGAAATCCCATGTTGCAAAGAAGTTGGAAACCGTGCACCATGCTTACTTCGGGCACGCGTTTCGAGACATCCGGCAATGGTTGGCCTTGGTCGACCGGTCATGTGTGTAGGTGGTCCCATGATGATCATGTTGACATGCTCAGGACCTTTTAAGTCTACATTTACACCCTTCGTCCAAGCTTGTGAAGATGGACGCTCGTGATCGATCAGCGACATATGTAACATGCCGCAAACCCTAATTAGGGTTTTGGATCGAACGTTTGTACACGATTCCAACCTAACGGTTTGGAAAGCTATGCTCCTCCTTTGGGGAGGCCGACCATGTGGGTCCCACATTGGGTCGGTGGTGATCATGGTGATACCTGACTGACGGTCATGGGCTTGATCTAGGCCGTCCAGATACGCCGGCGAAGTTGGATGGTCGTGATCAGTTTAAGACCCTTAGCGACCCTTAAAGCATCACGCCAGCCGGGTTATGGGTGAATGTTCACTCCTCTCTGGTTAGGTCATGAGATGGTCGGCTATGCATGTAAAAAGGGGGCCTGCCGGTGTGCAGGATAAGCTTGTCCGACCGGTCTTGGGGTAATCTACGCCGTCCAATTATGCCGGTAAAGTTGGACGGCCGTGGCCGTTTTGATACTGCCGTTGGCGGTCTTGTGCGCACAAGCTTTTCCAAAGCCTGCTCCACACCGGTCCAACCATCCTACTTTAGGCTGGTGTTTGGTGGTTATTTGGGAGGCATGGTATGTATTCAACCGACTGGGAATAAACAGACTATTGGTGGTCATTAAGGTGGTGAATATTCCAATACCGCTGGGTCATGGATTTAATCTAAGCCATCCAATCATCCGGTGAGGTTGGATGGTCGTGATCGTTTCGAGACCGATATGGTCGGTTCGGGGTTTAAACATGCTCAATCGGGCTAGTATAACACACCGAGAGTTGTAGCATGTATGGGTATTTCATACATGTTTTATTATTAATGCTTGGAGATTCGTGTTGCTCTGCTGAGAACAACACTCAGTCGTCATGCCGCACCGATAATGAGTACAGGAAATACGAGGCTGGTCATGCATTAATTAATAATGCTGTAAATTCACAGGGTATATGGGATTGTTGCTACATGCTCCAACCTGGATGAATTTTGTGTATTTAATTCACATAATACTGGGATTGTTGCCGCATGCTCTATTCTAGGTGAATTAGTAAAGTGAAGAAGTATTCATCACTTATTAATGGCTTTATCTTTTGCAAGATGTTAGCGCATAATTTTCTGGCTTTTAAAATTTTAACCTTAAATGAAAATCCACCATCAACATTAAGTCCCCGCCTAGCACATAATGGTTAAACTATTGTGGGGTAGGCATGAGATAGTGACATACATATGTGAGAAAGACATGATAAAGGAAGTTTACCCGGAAGAGTATTGACCGACCGCTAGTTGTCCATGCCGTTGTGCTTGTATGGAATATTTGGTGGGACCAGTTTCCTTCTTTGGGTATTTGAATCAAAAGAGGAATCCAAACAAAAGAGGAATCCTTGTTCTATTAGGATTTTCCTAATTTTTTGTCTATAAAAGAGACCAACCCCTTTTCTTTTTCTCACGATCTTTTTTTGTTTGGCGGCTCCGTCCGCGACTACCACCTGCTCCTCCCGCGACGCCATTCGTTCTTCTCGCTGCCGTCGCCCACGCCATCCATCCGTCGCGCCAAGGTAAGTTTCGGTTTCTCTTTTTTTTTTTTTTTTTTTTTTTTTTTTTTTTTTTTTTAGGAAAAAACCATAATTTCTTAGGTAAAAACGTTTTGTAAGATACATCATGCTTAGCTTTCCCATCAAGATTGATAGTAAAAAAACGCCCATATTTGCCAGGATGGTTTAGTTCCGCGACTCCGTGAATATGTCGTTTTTGCTTCTTCTTCCGTTGTTGCATGCAAAACTAGCTTCTTAGGTTATAGCTTGGAAAGAGACTTTGGCTTAAATTTCGTAAACACAATTCTCATGAACATAAGAAAAACCGTGTTATAATACGTGCATATAAATGCGGTCCCACCATGTGCGTTTGATCCGAACGTGGGTCCCACCCACATATGCTTGACTAAAAGTCGACCTTATACTAGCTTTGTGCCCTGAACCAACACCGGACTTGAAATTTGAGTAATACCAGACTTGAAACCAATACCGGACTTGAAACTTGAGTAATACCAGACTTGAAACCAATACCGGACTTGAAACTTGAGTAATACCAGACTTGAAACCAATACCGGACTTGAAACCAATACCGGACTTGAAACTTGAGCCGGTGTTTGGACCCAATCTGCATTCCAACGTGAATGCAGTTCACACACGTATCGTGTGTTTTTATACAAGTACTGACTCCTGTCTTTATTGTAGAATGAAGAAAAGAACTCCTGTTGATATGTCTTCTGGAGATAATGCTGGTGCCAAGTCGGGAAGTGTTGACAGCTTCAAAGATATGCCGAACATTGTTGACGAGTTGTTCACCTTTTCTTTTCCAAACATTAGGAAACATCCCTATCACAGGATAGTCCTGCTTTCCGATTCAGAAAATATGGAAGCTGATCCATCTTCTTCTTCGACACTTGTGATGAGGTTCTGTCTTCGAAGAAATGAATATCCGCCTTCTCCTATCGACTTCAAGACTTGTCATACTCCACTGGCTTCTTATGAAGGATGGATGAGACGCATGTTGAATAATAAGGATGTTAAATCCAATTTGACCAAAGCGCAAATCCTCAATGCAGTCATGACATCTGCTACTCTTGAAATTAAGAAAGATCTTTCAGGCTTGATTACTTTCATTTCTCGGTGGCGCCCTTCTACTCATCTGACTATATCTAGATGGGGAGATGAATATTACTCTGGAAAGCGTGCATTTGCATTGATAAACACCTGCTTTGTGTTGGGAGTTTTATTATGAGCTTTCGACACGGAACAACGTGATTATGACACTATACTCCAAAAGGTGGCGAGAATTCGACGATATGGACAAGGAGGAGAAAAAAGATACAAGATGCTTTTACACACTGGTGGGTATCGGAGTGGTCTCTGTAGACCCGAGAACCGGATCGGGAGTTGGAAAACGAGCTCGGCGTGATTGCATTCTGTCTTTGTGGCTATCCATAGATATATATGACGACGGTTCTGGAAAGAAAACCATAAGGGTGTTCTGGTTAAGATTGCTATAAAGCTAGCAAAAGGCGAAGTTCTTCCTTTAGGTGACTTGTTCCTTGGATCATTTTGTATTCTCATCCGACGCGCCTTAGCAATGGATATGCATGTTTCAACGGTACAAGAAGGTGGAGTCGTATGTCCACTTCGCTTTTCTTCGAGCATTCTTGTGGGAACATTTCAAAAGTTATACATGTTTCGCAACTTCGCTCGGAAATTTGTATGGTGGCTCGAGAATACTTCGTTGGCAGAGGAGGCGTCCCAGAACCGGTGCGAAACTTGTGGATATCTTTGATAATGTGTCTTCTGTAAATTTTCGTCCATGGGGGCCGATCCACTCTTCCATTGCTCAGCCGAAGACTTTTGTTATTGCTTCTGATGGTACTGATGTTGCGTTGCGTACCGATGCCAACACTATGAAATTTGGAGAACTTATTTATCTGCACAGCTGCATTTTGGGATATATCCCGTATTTATTCAACGAAGCTCTTACTATGACTCCGTACAACATTGACAGGGCTGCTCACCAAATGGGATTTGACCAGGGTATTCCATTTATCCGTCCGTCGGAGGCTCCGAAAGAACTTCTCCCGGGTATCTTTGATGCTGACGTGTTCTTGGCATCGTAGAGTCTTCCCTTCTGGCCTATTGGGAGAAACTCAGTGGTAGCCGATAAGTATAAGGAATTTTGGAGGAAGCAACTGTTGACTTTCCAATAATTCTCGGAGGATGTTGTGACAGATTCCCGTGGTGAGCCATCTTCGACGTTCGAAGAAACATTTCCGGTTGAAGATACTCCTAGCCAAATGGACCAGAGCTGATGATTGCAGTCCCCAAGCAGGAGAAAGATCCAAGAGGCAGGCATGTGATTCGGTGGTCCTCAATTCCTCCAATATGCAGGTATTTAAATCTCTTTATGTCGATTCTTTCATTTCTCCAGAGCGAATTCTTCTAAGAGTGATCCTTGCTTGAAATCAGGGAATTCCGAAAGAGAATGTTTTCACAAGGTTGGCGGGCATTCAGAACGAGAAGTCTGGTAACGTTAGCCTTCATGTTGAGAAGTCTGGTGAAATTGATCCTCATGCTGATAAGTCTAATAACACTGCTCCTCAGAAGTCTGGTAACACTGATCTTCATTCTGAGAAGTCTGGTGAAATTGCTCCTTTTCCAGACAATGACAGAGATGACGCAAGCTCGGTTGGACAAGGTGCCTCCCTAAGTGATCTTGTTGATGGGGCCATAATGGAAATTAGCACCCATAGTAAAGTAGACATCGGGAGGAATGTAAGAGAGGCAACATCCGCTATTGTTGAGGTGGCTCCCCTTGAAGAACGTTCGGCGGTTCCAATCAATAAAGTCGTCGTGGTGACTTCTTCCAGAAAGACATCCCGCAATGACAAGGCTCCGTGATTGGTGAAGTATTGGTAATGCAGCCTGGGATTTGTTCGATCCTCAATTCATTGTCCCTTATCCGGGTCATGTGTTGGTTGGAGGATTGTGTGCGGCTCGGTTCGAAGAGTTGTACACGGCGATATGGGAGAAACACGGCCACATTGCTACCACTACGAAGCTCAAAAGTCGTATTGCATTGGTCAACCGCGTTCAGGAAGCTTCATTTTCTATCCATGGGATGAGCGTCACAACTGGTCGAACAGTTTTCGAGGAGATGATTGAAGGCTGGAAGTGCCATCGAGATGTGTTTGTGCGATGCGACTTCAATGCTCCTTGGTTCTTCAAAGGGTTCTCCGAGATTCAGGAGCTCGAAATTACAAGATGAAGTCCCTTCGCAGAATGTGTTACTCGCCGGGAAGAAGAGGTTGAAAAGTTGTCCGAGGAGTTGAAGTCAAGCGGCTGTTCTTCAAAGGATGAAAGTCTCTCTTTCCCCGGAAGGACGAGTTCTTTCTTGAATGATTTTCCTCGAAGGATTCGTGCTACCTACTTGTCTTTTCTTTTAGATGCTTTTCTTTTTGAGTGATAGTGAGGATTTCCTTTCATAATTTGACTTAGGTTTTGAATTAATAGGTAATTGAATTGGTTTATTTTGAGATAGTTTTGTGAATAACTTTTCTGAAAGAGGTTATTTTAAATGGAATTTGCATCTTGGTCATGAATGATTGCACATGTCATATGAAATTGCAAATGTCGCATAAAAGGGAAGTACGAATGGAAACAAACATGGCATTTGATCATTGAGCCTCTTTCTCTATGTGCGGGATGCAAAGTCCCCAGTGAATTCTAAAACTATCTTTCTTGTAAAATTGTTGAGTAGAACTTACTTGCTTTTGAAGCCTTACTTATATCAAACCGAAGTAGCCTCTTTAATGAAATCGTCTGCATCAATCTCTCAGAGAAGGAAAGCTATCCCTCTAAATTGAGCTTCTTCTGAACAATGCATTTCAAAGCGTTGCATTCACTGGTAGGGTGGTGAAGGAACCGGTGGAAATAACAATACCTCGGGTCCATTACTTCTTGATCAGTGGGTGAACGCCATACAGGAGGTAGTTCCACCTCTCCGTTTCGTATCCATGCCTCCAGTAACTCCAAAATCTTTTTCATTGGGAATGGAAAGTGTAGGTACTTCGAGTCTAGCCTTTCCTGCGTTTGTGGACGTTGTGGTGTCTCTACATGGCTTCGATGTGGAGCACGTCTCGGAGATGAAGTTGGAAGACTTGTGAGTGCCATCATATCCGCGGATCGCTTGCTTGGGTGACAGGGTGTGGAAGGTGTCGTAAGATCACTGCTGAGTGATCGAATTGAACGCTCCCATCCTCTGTACCCACGTGTTCCTTGATTGATCTATCCTTCTTCAAGCATTTCTTCACTCAGTTGAAAGGTCGATGCGGATTGGACAGTCTTCCGGGCTTCGACAACAGTCTTGAGATGTAAATCTTCTAGCAGGGCTCCCTTTTTTTATCCGGCAAACGTTGTGGTAACCCGGACAAGTCTTTTCCTCTGTGGAATTGCCTCGAGTCTTCGTTGTCGGCTGGACCATGTTGTTCGTCTCTCCTGAGTCCCCTGTGATTACGCGCTCTTTCTGCATCTCCACTGGTAAAGGTGTGACTCCTGACTAAGGATCCAACATTTCTTGCACTGTCTGAGTAGATGCTTGCCGACTCTTCTTGTAATTGTGCTGTTATATCATTCAAAAGGCGGAATGTCTCGCTCCGTCTTCTAGCGATACCGCTGATTTGCCAAGACATCCTCAAACATTCTAGCTACACTTCCCATGATATCCGAACCACCCGTGGTTTAGGGTAAGGATACATCGCGATATGAAAACCGAAAAATTGAGAATTCAATTTTTGTAACCGAGATCAACCTCATTGTCGTCGCCAATTGTTTATGGGTGAAAACTATTCCTGCCGGATTTGGTAATTTGGGGTGTGTGGATGAGGAATGAATCTAAACCCTAACTTGTGATTCGAGAAATCAATCTGTGCAAATCCGGCCTAAACCAAGAAATGGCCGTTCCAGACTTGTTTCGGTCACAAAGTGAAGGAGATGGGGTTGATCTTAGGGAAGGAAGCGAAGAAGGTGTAGGCTTGTTTATGACTTGTAATAGAAAGGTGAGCAGGCTTACGATTGATGCAAGCAGGCTTTGAGTGTTTGAATACGTTTTGTATTAACACTTGGTTTCTGTCTTGTCTTGACTTGTTCTTGTTTTGGAAATAGGGAGGAGAACCTATTTATACAAGTCATTTGAGCCTTATTCACGTCTCTCGTGGGAAGTGGAGGAAGTGGAGTGATGGAGTAGTAGAGTTGTGTGTTGGTGTTACACGACCGGTCTTGCCCACTTCTCCTGTATCTCTAACCGTCCATGACTTCCGACACGTTCTTGTGATGGCGCGTTGCACGCCGCACACCGTAAACCCTCGGACCAATACCCCAAGTATGTATCCCCGGTTTGTGACATGATTGATGTCTCGAGTGTGTGGATCGTGGGACCCACATAAAGTAGCATGTAATGCTAGACTAAATAACTAAATTATTTAGGAAGTCGATACTTGTGAAGTATCGTGTGTATTCTACGCAGTCCGCATCGAAAGTATATTCAAACATGTGAAACATCACTGTTTTTAAGGCTTACCTAGGAGTAACTCACGAATTTAAGCGTCTTAAAATAAAGCATCATGTCGACCATCTTCGAGTGATTGTTTAGAGGCTATACAGGTAAGCCCCGACTTGACCGATCACTCCATGTGGAAGAGTGGTGGACGGTGATTGTGGTGACGCCTCATTGATAGCCTAACTCATGTCTTAGGCTGTCCGCCCAAGCTGGTGAAGTCGGACGGACGAGATGACTTGCAACCTTCATCTGCGACCGTCGGATTAGGGCTTAAGAGGTACGTAAATTCCTTCTTTCAACTTGGTCGAATCCAAGCATGGGAAGTGCTTTATAGAGGACCGATCGAGGCATGTGTGTAGACGACATCTTTGGTGTCCATGTCTATACTTCACTATCCCACGAAGGTGCGATCCAGCCACTCAAGCTAGGTAAAGAAGAGCGGTTGAGATCGATTTTACATGAGAAATCCCATGCCGCAAAGAAGTTGGAAACCGCGCACCATGCTTACTTCGGGCGCGCGTTTCGAGACATACGGCCATGGTTGGCCTTGGTCGACCGGTCATGTGTGTAGGTAGTCCCACGATGATCATGTTGACATGCTCAGGACCTTTTAAGTCTACATCTACACCCTTCGTCCAAGCTTGTGAAGATGGACGCTCGTGATCGATCAGCGACACATGTAACATGCCGCAAACCCTAATTAGGGTTTTGGATCGGTCATGTGTACACGATTCCAACCTAACGGTTTGGAAAGATATGTTCCTCCTTTGGGGAGGCCGACCATGTGGGGCCCACATTGGGTCGGTGGTGATCATGGTGATACCGACCGACGGTCATGGGCTTGATCTAGGCCATCCGGATACGCCGCTAAGTTGGATGTTCGTGATCGATTTAAGACCCTTAGCGACCCTTAAAGCATCACGCCCAGTAGGGTTATGGGTGAACGTTCACTCCTCCCTGGTTAGGTCATGAGATGGTCGGCTATGCGAGGTAGAAAGGGGGCCCGTCGGTGTGCGGGACAAGCTTGTCCGACCGGGTCATGGGGTAATCTACGCCGTCCAATTATGCCGGTGAAGTTGGACGGACGTGGCCGTTTTGATATTTGCCGTTGGCGGTCTTGTCGCACAAGCTTTTCCAAAGCTGCTCCACACCAGTCCAACCATCCTACTTTAAGGGTGGTGTTCGGTGGTTATTTGGGAGGCATGGTATGTATTCAACCGACCGGGGCATAAACGGGACCGGTGGTCATTAAGGTGGTGAATATTCCAATACTGCTTGGGTCATGGATTTAATCTAAGCCATCCAATCATCTTGGTGAGGTTGGATGGTCGTGATCGTTTCGAGACCGATATGGTCGGTTCGAGTTCAAACATGCTCAATCGGGCTAGTATAACACACCGAGAGTTGTAGCCTATATGGGTATTTCGTACATGTTTTATTATTAATGCTTGGAGATTCGTGTTGTTCTGCTGAGAACAACACTCAGTCGTCATGCCGCACCGGTAATGAGTACAGGAAATATGAGGCTGGTCATGCATTAATTAATAATGTCAGTAAATTCCACAGGGTATATGGGATTATTGCTACATGCTCCAACCTGGATGAATTTTTGTATTTAATTCACGAGAATCATCTGGGATTGTTGCCACATGCTCTATTCTAGGTGAATTAGTAAAGTGAAGAAGTATTCATCACTTATTAATGGCTTTATCTTTTGCAAGATGTTAGCGCATAATTTTCGGCTTTTACAATTTTAACCTTAAATGAAAATCCACCATCAACATCCAATAAACTCCTTTGTCGGGTCCTTAGATCTATATTATCAACAACTACCAAAATAATTGTAAAGATTTTGCAATCAATACTTTTAATCACAAAGAAACGCATTGATGCCGATCTACTCAACTAATCAATCCAATCTATCACCAAGATAAACCGATTATAGTTGGATCCTTTTCCAGACGAAAAAAGTATTGTGCACACCAAAGATTATGAACCCAAATCAGAAATCTTCTTCATCTTCAAATCTTCTTACATCTTCAATAAACACCTGTACACAATCAACTTGAATTTCTTGTGATCAATCACACACCGAACGGAGTCTGTTAACAATGGAATATCACAAGACGTCCTAGATCTACAAACAGTCTAAAGATCCCCGTCGAAACTTCGATCTAGTTTGAGTGAATTTTATATCAGAAGAGAAGATTCTCAAACATAAACAAACTAGGTGTAATCAAAGTTCAACAACCGTTAGTCAATCAAATCAATCGAAAACCAATAATAAACTGCAATTATCTAGTTTCCCACCAACGGTACTAATAGAGCTTCTCAATCCCAAAGAAGTCTTTAAACCGAGCGTCCGTAAGAGATTTCGCCTAATTAGGTTACTTTCCTCTCCGAATAGGCGGCTCCACCGGTAACAACACAACTAGGTAGTTTTGCTGGCTCTGAGGATTAGTTTGCTTGAAATCACTAGTCCAAAAGAGGCTATTAATCACGTTTTTATATAATGATTAAATACGTGAATAAATTATCACTAATGAATCCGTGATATAACTTGAAAATAGTAGGGTCCATTCGGTTAACACATAATAACCGTCATTTAAAAATGTGTCCATTACTAGAATGCGTAATTTATAAAATAACGGATTGAATCCGAGATATATTATACATTTATATACACCCACTACCACATTTTTTTGCGCCCCAAACTTGGCTAGACACTTTGTAAGGCCATGTTACTATAAATCCAAACTGGTTAGCCACTGGCTTATATGTCGTACACCACCTTTCACACGGTTTGGTAAGGGCCCGGTTCCATTAAGCCCAAAAACCCGATGATAAATCAACTTAAATTTAGATTTCTCTTCCCAAAAACTGAACTCACCTTTTCAGATCTTTTTCTTATTATCTAAACCTATCTCGTCTTCGGTTCCTCCGAAAAGAAAAGGGGAAAGAAAAAACGCTCCTATCGCGACTTCAATCATCAACGAAAGTAGGAAATACTGGTCTTCTTTTATTTTTGCGTAGGTGGTCGGTTGTCAATTTGTGTTTGCTCGATGTGTAAATGGTCTATTGTTGTTTTGTTCAAATATTTAAAAACCTATGTTTGTTAAATTGGGGAGTTAGGGTTCTTTAATGCACGATGATAAGGTGATAGTCTAGATGTGTAATTTGAAGAACCATGACATCTTCTGATTAGTGATTTTGTAACATGATTAACTCTTTTTGGTACTTCTCTGTTTGATTGTGTCTAATTTTCTTATTTGATCTTCATCTTCTTTGTTTAACAGTGACCCAATGCAGGATTCCTTCTATAGAGAACCAATTTTGATAGGGCTTCATTGCTCAAATCTGTTGGTACCACTTTATATCTTCCATCACTTGCTTGCAATCCTCATCTTTACTCATCGACAATGAATAATAAATCAAGTTGTTTAAAGGTTAATTTCATCATCTGTTCTGTTTTCTGTGTAGAAGTCTGATGTAGAACTCTTGTTATCTGATTTGGATGTGAATAAATTGATGAATGTGTGAAAAGTGTTTGATGAAATGCATCAACAAAATGGAATTATTTTATAAGCACCTGATATTTTAAATTACGAAACACAATTTTCTAATTCTTCTCAGTTTTTTATTCATCTTTACACAAAATAGTATTTCTTAGGACAACTTAGCTGATATTAGTCAATGATCTTTGTGAAAGACAACATTACAGTTTTGAGAACTCCTACTGTTAGAACTTGAGTAGTAATCGAGTGGTTGTGCCTCTCAAACTATTCATAGCTACTTAATCTAGCGCCACCACCTTGACACCACCAAGGAATCAACAACAACCACTGCCAACACCATAATACCACTTCCATATAATAGCAGTGCAACACCACCACCACTACTAGCATATCACTAACCACCTCCACTATGGCACCACAACACCAACACCACCACTGCACAATCTTTGTTAACTTAGAAAATTTAGATGCCGTCTTTTAGTATGTGACGGTGGTGATGTGGGGGTGATCTGATTGAAAACTTAGGTTCCATCTTGTTTCATATTTGAGTTCTCGTATTGTGATGGCATTCCTGAATCGCTTCATGATTTTCTTGGTAATAAAAAGTTTATCTTTGTTGGAGTTGGAATCATTGGTGATGCTTACAAGTTTCGGCACCAACTCCTTCTGCAAACTTGTTTGTGCTTTTGTTGAGGCGTTTGTTCTTTCAGATATTCCCATGATGACTATAATACATAGCTTCATTGTCTTCACCTGACTCACCACTTTGTTTCATATTTTACTATTGAGTCTACCAATGAATTATGATCTTAGCTAATGAATTATGAATATATTTTAGCAATATATATTAACCTAAATTTACCCTGTTACCAACCTTGAATATATTTTTATCAATAATGGAATGCCTGCTTTCCTTGTTTTCCGAAGGACTCAAGCACCAAGTGTTTGAGGTATCATTAGGCGATCTTTGAGGCAATGAGGATCAATCGTACAAGAAGTTGAGACTTAAAGTTGAGGATGTTCAAAGAAATGTTCTTACCAAGTTCTGTGTAAGTAACAATCCATAATTTCATCTCTTATTCATGATTTATTTTGATACAAATATTTATAATTGTTTGAGATTCAGGGAATAAATGTTACCACAGACCAGTTGAGATCTATTGTAAGAAAGTGGGAGACATTGATTGAAGCCCATATTCATGTTAAGACGACAAACAACTTCACCTTGAGGATGTTCTGCATTAGATTCACCAAGAAGTGAGACAAACAGGTCAAGAGAACCAGTTGCGCTCAATCCAGCCAAATTCGAGGTGAAGTTATGTTTTTCATTTTCAACATTTTCTTATTACCTCATGTTATTCGTGTGTGTAAGATTCTTTTGACCCTATTGGAAGAATACAGATATCATGGTAAACCAACATTTTCTTATGATTTCATGATTGTATCATCTGTACTTTGTGTTGTCAGATTCGTCGCAAGATGGTTGAAATCATGGTTTACCAGGCCTCGTCAAGTGATCTTAAAGAATTGGTGGCGAAATTTATCCACGAGATGATCGGAAGGATATTGAGAAGGCTACATCAAGCATTTACCCATTGCGAGAGAGATATTGAGAAGGTCATGATCATACGTTTGATGAAATTATGGATGCAAGTGCTATGTTATGCGATGGGGAAGGAGTGCTATGTTGCAAGAGGTGACATGACTAAGTTGCCAAAAACTTATGTAAATCTTGATTAGGCGACAATATTAATAGATGGAATTAAGTTTTAATGTTTAGTATGCCATTTTAGGTTGCTGTAATTTATCTTTCAGTTTGTATTGATTTTATATTTTGAATGTTATTTTGGGTATTAATATAAAGTTAAATTGGCATTAGTTTTTGTTCAATTTAAACCTTTTCATTTAATATTCTATTTCCAGTTCTAGTTGAAAATTTTGTTTTGATTCAATCAATTTGAGATACGTACTAATATCAAGATCGGTGGCTTTGAATAGTGGCTAGGATGCGATTATTAATGTCTGAATAAGTGGGATGAATGATGACGGATCATTTACATGGGACAGACATCGAGTGTTATTAAATTTAACATGCAACAACCGTGGTATTAAATAACAAATTATCTTTGAGATTTAAAGCCACATACTTTATTTGTCATGCTTTAATGACTCTTTTAATTCGTCATTTATAAAGAGTCACACTAAATAAATAACGGTTCGAATAACAGATGAAAACCGTGATAAATCATGCTTTATAACATACTTCATTCGTCATTTATAGGCCTTTCTGGACTAGTGAATGCAAACTTCAATATTTATAGACCAAGGAATTTTGGACACCAAGGAATTTCCAAAACCGAAAATATTCTCAAGATATGCAATATATTCCAAATTCGGTTTCCATAATTCATGGAAATGCTTTTCCAAAAATTGGCCGAAATCTCAGTAGAAAATCTCCAATTAGTAAATGTACATTACCAATTTTTATTTTCTAAAGATATATAAAACTAAAAACCTTAATTAAAAGATTCTCAATTTATTTTTGATCCGGGATTCTCCTTTAGCTAATAAGGAATATCTTTGAATAATAAAAGATAAGCGTTACTGCACATGTTCAAAGTATGTCGACATCTTTACTTTGTAAGTCCTTTTTCATACTTACAATCTTGGAACCGATTTTCCACACTTCCAAATAAATTTAGAATTGTTTCATCGACTTCCAAGAACTAAGTGATTGATTATCCTATCAAATCACCAATCATGGGTTTCACGGTTTTACCAAAACAAGTTTCGGTTCTACCTCAATGTGGGTACTAGAATTAGTCACGCTAGTTACCAAAACTTGGTTGATTAGGTATTGGGATCGGTTCCCACATATATATGGTATTTAACTTGTATTTGGTGCACATGTCCATAGGATCGGTTCCCAATAACTAAAAACGTGTTGCACATGTTCATAGGATCGATTCCCAATAACAAGAAACTTGTTGCACCTCTTACAAGGATCTATTCCCCTTTGTGATCGGTTGCACCTCTTACAAGGATCGGTTCCCCAATGACTAGAGTTTGTCATACCAATTATAACAAATCGATCATACCATCTCAGGTGATTACTTAAGATCGGTTTCACTAATAAAAGTCATACCAATACAAAAGTCAGGCCTTGTGAATAGTTTTACCAAAATACATAAACAAGTTATGAGCGGTTATACTAAACACACATATTGGTAGTTCAAAAGATATGCAATGAATAACAATACCAATAAGCCTAGCGATTTCCCTTTCGATTCACAAAACAAGTTTATGAATGTACTTCCTTTAAACAAATGTAAAACATTGTTTCCTAAGATTAAATCTTCACTTCATACCCATACATAATTCCAATAGCATTCAAACGATTATGTCGATGTCTTATATACGAAGTTCAAAAGATAAGTGTTATACTTTGTATTGTATTCCTTAAAACTACGTCTAACTAGAGTATAATCATTCACGGCTTTCATTATGTTTTCAATATGCACGACTTGAAAGATACGTTAGCGAATGAAACAATTCAAGTCAAATATTACTAACCTCAAGTGGAAGGATGATGTCGTCGTTGTAGCTCCTTACTTCTTCACATTCTTCAAGTCTTCACGTAATTGGGCCGACCGAGCGAATCCAGGGAGGACCTTATATAGCCATTTTTTTGTAAAATCTAAGTGATCAATTGACACAAAAAGATTGGAAATGGTTAGGGCCGAAAAACCAAAAATGTCCCTCCATTTTAATCAAATTACTATAACTCCTTGTGTATCCTATCTTTTCAGGGGTATAATTGGAAAACAAACTTTAATATAACATATCTAAAAAACTGTGCCTTGGAATTTTACAAATTTTATCTCGTTGGAAAGGTTATTAAAAACTCTACGCAATGAGTACAAACAACAATATCAAATTTAGAGTTTTTACGAAAAATTCGGAGGTATTTATCATTTTAGGCACAATTTTAGCCATATTTATCATTTTATCATTACGCAAACCACCACAAAGGATACATAATACTTTATGTAGCCATATTTTGGTTTATGCATCTACCAATTTTCCATTGCAACAAATTCAACGATGTACTCCCTCTGTTTCAAAAAAAGTGATACTTTCACTTTAGGCACAATTCTCGAAAATTGAATACATAGTCATTATACAAACCACCACAAAGGATGCATAACACATTATGCAACCATATTTTGGTTTATGGATCGACTAATTTTCTGTTTCTGAAAAAGTGATACTTTCACATTCCATTTCAGGAAAAGTGATAATGGAGCGAAAGTATCACTTTTTCTAAAACGGGGCAAAAGTATCACTTTTTCTAAAACGGGACGAAAGTATCACTTTTTATGAAACAAGGCGAAAGTATCACTTTTTCTGAAATGGGGGGAAAATAGTTGCAAACAGACCCCATCTTCATATTCTTCTTTGGTCGGCTCTCCCACCATGACAACGGTTGTCCTAGTACTTGTAATGTCTCATATCCTAATACTTTCAAGCTAACCTATACGAAGTTGACTCTATTAAATAATCAAGCGACTCTTTAAATGAGTTTTGATTCACTAAAATATGACAACCAAACTTGACATACCAACGCTTGGTGGGTTCAACCGAGCTATGATCTAACACCAACTATTTTCTTTGTAGTTGCGTGTTATGATATTGCCCGATTCTATCGTATTGAGTACAATTGAAATAATTGAATCGAGATTAATTTCTCCGATAGGCAAGATAAAAGTAATCACAAACATCTTCGTCTCATCATTTGTGATTCCACAATATCTTGTTTCGCTAGTCGATTAAGAATATTGTGAGGTGATTGATAATACTAGGTTGTTCTTCGGGAATATAAGTCCGGTTTATCAAAAGACGGAACAAAAACTCTTGGGTATTTCTGTGGGAGACAGATTTATTCAATCTATAGAATTTTCTGTGAGACAGATTTGTTTATCAAGTCTTCGACTTTGGGTCGTAGCAACTCTTGGTTGTGGGTGAGATCAACTAAGGAAATCAAGTGCGTAGTATCCTGCTAGGATCAGAGATGAAAGGAGCACAACTGTACCTTGAATCAGTGTGAGATTGATTAGGGTTCAACTACAGTCCAGTCCGAAGTTAATTGGTAGTAGTCTAGAGTCTGTAGAGGCTTAATACAGTGTGGTGTTCAATCTGGACTAGGTCCCGGGGTTATTCTGCATTTGCGGTTTCCTCGTTAACAAAATTCTGGTATCTATGTTATTTCTTTTCAGCATTATATTTTGTCATATAATTGAAATATCACAGGTTGTGTGTTTATATCAATCAATTAGAATATCCAACCTTTGGTTGTTGATTTACATTGATTGACACTTGAACATTGGTCTTTGGTACCGTTCAAGTTATTTCACATAATAAACAGGCTCGCGGATTTCTATCTGTTTGATTTGCGGATTACATTGTGAAACAGAGATATTAAAATCTTTGATATACTTTAATCTAGATTGAGTTTGGATGTCTAGTTGATTCTCTAGAAAGTGTAATTGTTGGGTGTGGTTGTTAGACCCCCGCATTTTCAGTACCTAAATGTGTACACCATGTTGGTTCAATAATAGTTAACCAAGGTTAGCCATATGAATACTCTCATATCAACCTTGTTCATCTTTACCATAACTAGTTCAAATGACTCAAATGAAACTAGTTAAAGAGTTGTTCAATTGCTATATTCTCATAGAATTATACAAGAACACAATTGAAGCAAAATCGGTTTGATTGACTCGAATCAATTCATGAACATTATAGCCACGGTTTGCAAAGATTGCATTCCTTATTTTATAAATGTTTAAGTTCATGAATATAACCGATTTTAGAACTTTAACCTTCAAGTATGCAAACGCGTACGCATACTTGAAATACCCGGACCAAAATTGGTTTCGCCAGTACGCAAACGGGTACGCGAACTTCCAATTCCAGCATAAATATTCGGACATGAACCTTACGCCAGTACGTGAACGGGTACGCATACTTAGGTTCCCAGATTTCTCAAGGCAACAGGTACCCGTACGTGTACAACATGACATACCCAATAATGGTTAAGTGTTCTAAACTCTTATTTAATCATTGGAACTTTCTTAGAGGATGGAAATAGCCTTTTTCACACACTATTAGCATCAAAGCAATTCTCAAGTTATTGAAATAATCATAACAAAACATTCCAATTTTACATCAAATGATTGTATCACACAAACCATGTAATATGTTTCTCGGCAATTTTCACATGATCATCTTTTGACTTGCGTCAAGAATATAAGATGAACTTGTTCGAAGCGAAAGCTTGCCAACACATATTCCTAGAAATATGTAAGCGAGTTAAACTCAGCTGGAAATCTCAAACGTGTATAATAGAAAACTATATCGTAACACGACTTACGTCTCAATATAGGAGATACAGTAGAAATAGACATTCCAAGTGATATATGAGTTTAAGTCTCCACATACCTTTTGTCGATGAAGTTCCACAAGATCTCCTTAGTAGTTCTTCGTCTTCAAATGATGAACGCTGTGAAGTCTAAGGCTCAACTACACAATATATGTCCTAGTCCGAGACATCTATAAGTAGACTAGAAATCAATACTTATGGTTTTGATCACTAACATTGACAAACATGCTTGAGATAGCAACGCATGCGAGTTTGACCGAGCAGTGCTCTAACAACAAAACTAGTGGGATCCTCATGAAACCTCGGGACTCGGTCCGATTTGATCACCACACACTTTGTATTAGTCGCTACGACACTAGCCTACTCCCAAGTTAACCTGTGGAATGCGGTTGAGCCCTAACCAATCTCACACTAATCAAGGTACAGTTCAGCTCCTTACGTTTCTGAATCCCAACTGGACTCTGATTCCCTTAGCTGAGCTCACCCACAACTAAGAGTTTCTACGACCCTGTTGATGGTGGGTTTTCATTTGAGGTTAAAATTGTAAAAACCGGAAAAAATTATGCGCTGACATCTTGTAAAAGATAAAGCCATTTATAAGTGTTGGATACTCCCTCACTTAATTCACCAAGAATGGAGCATGTGGCAACAATCCCATTCTGTGAATACATGAAATTCCTCCAGGTTGGAGCATGTGGCAACAATCCCATCCTGTGAATTTCTAATCAGCCTTGTATTTCCAGTACTCATTATCAGTGTGGCATGACCATTGAGTGTTACTCTTACAGAGTAACACGAACCTCCAAGCACTATAATGAAACCATGTACGAAATACCCGTCTGTGCTGACTCTCGGTGTGTTATACTAGCCCGATCGGCCCTCTCGGTGTGTTATACTAGCCCGATTGAGCATCCTGATTGACAGTATCGGTCAGGATATGATCGCAGTCATCCAACTCCATAAGCATGATTGGATGACCCAGATCAATTCCATCACCCCCAAGCAGATATGGAATATCCACTGCCGAACCAATGTGGAACCCGCACGGTCGGCCATTGGCCTAGCTTGCCAAAAAACGTTCATACCAAGCATTATGGACGGAAAACCCTAAATTAGGGGTTTGCGGCATATTACATGTGTCGCAAAACGAGTCTCAACCATCCATCTTCGCGAGGTATAGATGGAGGGTGTAGATGTAGATTCAAAGGGCCCAGAGCATGTCAACACGATCACCGCGGCCCGCCTACACACTTGACCAATCGGTCCAGGACCAACCATGTTTGGTCGTGACAAAATCGTCGCCCAAACAAGAGAAGACGCGCGGCTTTGAAACCCAAAATTAGGGTTTGAGCATCACGGCGTCCATCTTCTCCGGCATAAACGGAGGGTCCAAGATTAGGTTAGCGGAGTCCGGTCATACCAAAGATGACCACCGTGGACCCATCTATTCCCTAACCCAATCGTCCAAGGCATATCATGCCCGGCTAATCCAAAGCGCACGCTCAAACTAGCGTGGTCACACCTCCCAAAACCGCATGGCCCCGATCTCGACCACTCAACTTCGCCAGGACGATTTGGAAGGCTGAGATCACATTTTCATGGGATATTCGTGTATAGGCGTGAACATCAGCCTACCACCTTCACACCAGACCAATCGGCCAAGACCGACCAAGATTGGTCATCTTGGAACGTCTTTCAAGAGGGCGTGACGTGCGGCCCTTGCGGCACTAGTTTTTGGTCGCAAATCGATCTCGACCACTCGATTTCACCTAGGATGAATTGAGTGACCCGGATCATACTTTCGTGAGGTAATGGGGTAGGCGCCTACACCATCATCTTTGTCTACACGCATGTATGGTCAGCCGGCCAAGGTTGTATCCCATGCTTGGTTTCGACCAAGCTGAAGAGTGATGCCTGCGCACCTCTTCAAAACCCTAATTTCATTAACGGTTGCAGATGAGTGTCTCAAAGATCATCTCATCCGTCCAACTTCACAAGCTTGGTTATACAACCACGGTCGGGAGTTAGTTGGTCGGTGAGGCGTCATTACCCATCACTTTACCACACCATGATGCGCACTGCATAAAATACACACGATACTTCACAAGTATCAACTTCCGAATAACGTAATTATTCAAATCTCAAGCATTACATGCT